>JAHRHZ010000099.1:8831661-8956279 GCA_024137785.1 Ginglymostoma cirratum
GAAGGGTCTAGGCCCGAAACTTCAGCCTTCCTGCTCCTCGGATGCTGCTTGGCCTGCTGTGTTCATCCAGCTCTACACCTTGTTATCTCGGATTCTCCAGCATCTGCAGTTCCTACTACCTCTTGTTCGTAAGACAAGCATGTTGGTTATGCTCCGAACATCATATTGAGACGTACGGACTGGTTTGATTCCTGCACCTGTGCTGAATTAGTGTATCTAATTTCGAACAGTGATAATGTTGCTATAGTTGTTTCTGTGCTGCAGAAATGGAGAAGATAAACATTTTCCTTATGGTTGTCCGGTGAGCCTGGAAATCATACACATTGGTAATTTGAGATTTGGTTTGAAGTTGTGCTCAAACAGGAAGCAGCTGTAACATACCTTGGATAGCATGAATTGCTATTTGGGCAAAATAGCTGGTTTCTTAGTATTGGAAATGTAAAAGGGCAGGATTTTGGTCTTTTAACAAGAAGTTTCAAAATTAAACTGCAGCAATTCAAGAAGGTAGCTCATTTACCACATTTGAGGATCACGAGGACGGGCAATAAAATGCTGGCCGAGCCCACAACTCCCACATCCCATGAGTGAATAAAAAAAGTTGATTTGTCTTGTAAATTTTAAGAAATAAACATTTTGGCAATACCTGTTTGTAATGCGTTGGAGGGCTTTTCACTTTACTAGTACAGCACTGAAGTAGGCAGAATCACTAGTCGAAGAAAACATGGCCTCTTATAGCCAAATGAAAAGAGATTGTGACTAAGTGAAATGAGGTGGAGTAGAGTGTACGTTGTTTTCATGTTCTTGTGCTGTGGTAATGAAGGGAATAAATTAATCTGATTGGAATTATTGCCATGCATGCTTGGCTTTTTGTGCAATAAAGGAGGTTATTGGTTGGAAACCAAACTAGCCTTATTGCCTGACTATGGAAAGATTGAAGAGCAATCATTAGAGGCTGCCTTTAGTTCAGGATATGTGGGTGCAAGGAAATGTTTGGAGTAAATGACAAGCAACACATCAACTTATTTGAATGAGAAATGGTTAGTTTGATGTTGAACCAAGGAAGCTATTAGTGACAAACCTGAATTTGTATCAATGCTGCGTAGACAATTTGATTCAAATTAAGGCATGTTGTATTGAAGAAAATTTTACAGCATGAATAAGTCAGTTCAAGGATAGGTACAGAGATTTAAAAAAAATATTTTCAGACTTCAGGTGTAACTGGTGTCTGAAGTCGTTCTTGAGATTATGGTCTATACGTATCAATTTGCAGATGACACATGAAAGAATGGTTAACTTCCAGGAAGTCTGATTTCAGGATTACCTTGTAATTCCACACAGATGTGAAATGCAACAAATACGGAACCCTGAGAAACTCAGCCAGAATGGCAGCATCTGTGGACAGAGAAACAGCTCACATTTTGAGTCTGGTGTGACTCTTATGAACCTCAGGAATTTGAAGAGTCATACTAGACTCAATGTTAACTGTCTGTTCTGTTTGTTTCTGATTTGTACCGTGAGCTGTATTTTGCTTCTTAAATAGATGCTACTTTATTAGCAGAAACAGGAAGGCAGATTACTATCTCTTATAGTAGCTATAAATTGAGAGGGGTCGTTATACGATGAGACCTAGGTGACCAGTTGCTAAAGGTAAGCATACAGCTGCAATAGGCAGTAAAAAGACAAATGATACATCATGGGAGAATTCAAATACAGGAGCATGGAAGTTTTGCTGCAATTGTACAGGGCCTCGGTGGGGCCACATCTGGAATATTTTCTTGTATTTTACCCTGTACAATACAGAGAAAAGCTTTGCCACTGTCGCCACAATGCGGCACCATTTGAAGAGTTTTAAGAAGAAGGAAAAAATAGCTTAGAGTCTGTCAGTTTCGAGCCAAATCATCATCAAAACCTGCGCTGCCATCCCCCCTCCACCGCCTTACCACCATCTACGCTGGGCCCAACCAACATTGAAGTCGTCACTCTTCAGGCACCATCTTTTGCGACTGGGTCAATTCTTTGCCTGTGCTGGACCCACCAATGTCAGTCGCATCTCCTACCGCTGGGCTCACGTCAATGTTGCTATGATGCCTTTCTACCACTGATTTGCCACCAGTGCAGTGACGAACTTGCCAATCCTCAGGTGCCATCTTTTGCCACTCTGCCTACTTCGCTGACATCGCCTCCACCGATACAGCAACCACCGATTCTAATGCCAGGTCCTGTGCTTGCCCCTGGGAGAGAGAGAGAAGCAGGAACTCACTTGCCACCACTGCGAGGTCTGCATTGGGCCCGCTCAAGTCCGCCGGCAGATGCTGTCCCAGTTCAGGACGAAGCAAGTAAAAAGAGGGGGTGAAAGAAAGAACCATTCTGAGCAGATGAACCCGAGCACAGGAACCCTACTCTGCTACCATCTTGATGAAGTACTGTGTACGGTTTTGGCCTCATCGGCGGAAGGATGCGCTTACAACGAGGGAGTACAGTGAAGGTTGCAGACTGGTTAGGATTCTATTCCTAAAATTAGTTCAACTGAGTTTTATTGCAATGCAGGACGTGATGTGTTTTACCTTCTGTTGCATTTGTGATAAAAGGAACAAAGGCATTAATTTTGTAGGCAATCCTGATCGATTTTAAACTCTTTTTATAAAAGACAAAACCAAAGTTGTGAATTATAGTTTGAAGAGTTGTTAAATTCTTAACCTGTGTTTTCTTTTCAGCAATTTAAAACCTCTTGCTTTAAAAGTTGGGTTTGAGTTTACACGTGATTCCCAAAACCATGCAATTTGTCCCTTTTGGATAAAGGCAGCATAGTGATATATAATTTTGTATGTTTTTAATTTGCTGATTTGTGTTTTATTTGGCAGTAATTTAGAATTCAGCTAATTTTGTTTAAACACTTTTTTCTTAAGCATTGCAATGTTAGACAAAGCTTATCACTCACTTCGGTAACGATTTAGGACAGTGAGCAGTTAGGTTTTAAGGAGCAATCAAAGGGAAGGACAAGTTTGAGGTTTGCATAGACATGAGTTTTTGGAACTCTGCTTTTGCAGCATTTTCCAGGAACAGACTTAGTGACAAGATGTGAGGTTGATTAGATTCTAGTTGAGCAAGGGGGCAAAAGGTTGTTAGAGATAGGTGAGAACGCAGATTTTGAGGTTACAGTCATGTCACAGTTAAGGGGCTGAATAATGTGCTGCCCTTTGTTCAGTGTATCAATGGAGGGACAAAAATTGCATCTGCATAATGTCAGAAATAGAAGAATGCTGAGCACGGAATTGTAAGGTTAATGGATTTTCAGCTATGGTGGGATTTGTGCATTAAGAAGCATTTAAAATTGGTCCACTTTCTGGAGTGGGAGACAGTACAAGTCAATATGGGCACTGCAGCTTTGGATGAGTTGCAGAACTCTATGAAACTGGATAATGGTCTTAGGTGTCTGTTATGCTGGTCATCAGGAGAACCTGTAATAATCTTAGATTGTTTTGAAATCCCATACTTTTCAGTAACATGAACATCGTTGAATGAAATCTTGTAGTATAATTCTACATTCTATACTCCTCTAGAGGTCCCCAGCGTCACTGATGCCAGTTTTCAGCAAATTTGTTTCATTCCATACGATATCAAGAAACAACTGAAGTCATTGGATACTGCAAAATCTCTGGGCCCGACAGCATTCCAGCAATAGTACTGAAGATTTGTGCTGCAGAGCTGGCTGCACCCCCTAGCTAAGCTGTTTTGGTACCGCTACAACACCAGCATCTACCTGAAGATGTGAGAAATTGTCAGCTATGCTTTATGTGCACAAAGCAGGACAAATCCAACCTGTAGTTACCTCCTCATCAGTTTACCGTTGATCATCAGCAAAGTATTCGTACGGGTCAACAGCACTACTACCAAGCAGCGCTTACTTAATAATAACCAGATCAACTACGATTACTTGTGGGTTCTGTAGGGCCCACTTAGCTCTTGACCACATTACAGCCTTAGCACAAACATGGACAAACAAACTGAATTGCTGACAGAAGGGGAGGGTGTCTATCTTGACAAGGAGTCCCAGCAAGCCAATTGCGGAAGTCTTTTAGGCTAGTGTCCTAGGCCCAACCGTTTTCAGTTGCTTCGTCAATGACCTCTTCTCCATTATAAGGTCAGAAGTGAGGATATACACTATTTGTACCATTCTCAATTTGAGATACTGAAGCAGTCCATCTTCAAATGCATCAAGACCTGGATGATATTTAGGCTCAAACTGGCAACGTAACATTCTTGCAACAAGTGCAAGACAATGCCGAATGCCAACAGAGTTATCACTCCTTGACAATCAATGACCTTTATCTTTGATTCCGTCATTATCAACATCCTAGTTGTCATCAACCAGAAACCGAAGTGGACCAGTCATATAAATACTACAACACGTTCTTCAGTATTCAGTCCCTTGACCACCGATACACAGTCGCGGTAGGTGTACCATCTACAAGATGCACTACATGAATTCACCAAGGCTAATTGGACAACACCTTCCAAACTGATTATCACTACTCTCCAGAAGGACAAAGGCAGCTGGTAAAGGGAACACCATCGCCTGCAGGTTTCCATCCAAACTGCTGCTACCTTGGAAAGATAGTGCCTTTGCTTCACTGTTAATGTATCTACAACCAAATGGACTACAGTGGTCAAGAAGGCAGCTCATTGCCTTCCCAGGAGCACCGAGGGATGTACAATAAATGTCAGCTAGTGAAGCCCACGTCCCATGAAAGAATGCAAAACTACCACTAGCTTTCATCTGAAATAAAAACAAATTGCTGGAGAATCTGAGCATGCCCAGCAGCATCTGTGGCGAGGAAGCAGAGTTGATGTTTTGAGTCCAGTGCCCCATCAGAAATTTTTGTTTTTGTTTCAGATCTGTGACCGCATTCCTTTTTTAACACTGAACTAAACATCAGTCTAAACTAATCAAACTAAACATCATTAGGTGCTGAAGCCTAAGGAGTGGGCCTTAAAACTAACGCCAGAATTTTCTGATTCTAACCTAGGTTGATGCAAATCTAAAAATTAAACTTGGATCAAATTGGTGAAATCTGTTCTTTTTTGTTTTTGCAGAGACATAAAGGCAGGAAATATTTTACTAACCGAGCCAGGACAAGTTAAACTGGCTGATTTTGGATCTGCCTCTATAGTATGCCCTGCCAACTCATTTGTTGGGACGCCTTACTGGTAAGTTGAATACAAAAAGTACTCAATCTGTTTCCTCTAAGAGAAATGTCAACAGTGCTTTAGTTCTTTAGCTCTGTCATATTACACACCATTGTACTATAATTCCAGCAAAACATCACCACTGGTCTTCAACAGAGTTAATTATACACCCAGGCACTCATAAAGGCTGCAGTGCAGGAAGGCCCGAGATCAAATCGCAAAATGCTTTGAATTGATGGCTTTTTAATAAAGTGAGAGCAGTATATAGTACAGTTGAAAGGTGCAATCATGATGTACTTTTCTGGCTGTTTTACCACCTTTAACAACAAAAGTTAATCAGAGCAATTGAGATCAACTTATCGTGCTGCGAGTTTTTTGCTAACCTAACTCTGTCTTAAATCATGAATTTGTGAAATGATATGGTATTCCTTTAGTCAAGGTTTTGTTCTGAGGCTTTGTTATTTGTACCAGTTAATGTATTTGAATAATACAGAATTTTACTTCAAAACAGCTAATTGTATCTACTTAACAGGATGGCCCCAGAAGTGATCCTTGCGATGGATGAGGGACAATATGATGGCAAAGTAGATGTGTGGTCTCTTGGGATAACGTCCATTGAACTTGGTTTGTATTTTACTGCAATAATTTGCAAATACTTTTCATGCCTATCAAATCATTTTCAATTTGTATTGGCAGGCAGTGCTTTTTTTAAAATGAGTGAAGAATTTTCAACAATTACAACAATCTCTTTCAAACATGAGAATCAAATAAGTAAATCAAATTGTTCGGCATCCTTTTGATAATGTTCCTAAATAATTGTGTATCTCCTGCCTGTTGTGTATTCTGTGCTTAAAACTGTTTAACGGCTTCATCTTCACATTTCTACAGGAATAAATTCTGCGTGTTTATTCTGAGCCACCTAGCATGTGTTTATGAATTGCATCACTAAGGAGAAAATTGATGAATTGAAACTCCTGAGTATTGATTGAATCATAGATGAATTGAAAAGGTGCTGATGCTGTCAGTTAATATTCAGTCATTACTAAATTCTCCCTGCTGGCTTCTTCTGATCATAAGACTTAGTATTGCCAGAGCTGGAGCTACATAGTTTTATCAACTCCAATATTCTGGTGGTTCAGTTATTTTCTAATTATCTGTTTTTAAAAGCAGGCAGAAGCCTCAACTGCTCTTTCAAAGTATTTCATGGTCCAAAAATCAAAGACTCATAATCTTGATCTAAGTGGGTGTTACATTTTTTTGCTGTGGCTTTTCAACTGGGGAACCTGGCCTTTTTAATTTTTTCATTAAATCAAAATCCTTCATATCAAAATCCACCACGTTTGAACCAATACTGAATGTTCTCTTCGCTATGGTGTCCTTTCTATAATAGGAAACTCAGAACTGTTGCAGTTCTTAACTCTACGTTTGAAATGTCTTAGTTTGTTTCTAAAATACTGTTGCATTTCTTTACGGTATTAAATTGCCAACATCTGCACTTGGAGGAAACACTTTTTTAACTATGTTCATTTCCATTATTTGACACCTTTTCAACATCTGTTTTAATTTGTTGTGTTTCCCCTTAATGTACTGTTTAATGCTTATGTGCATTACCTGTTCATAACCTGTGCTTATCCAAGATCTTTGACAATTTTGCCAGTGTTTGCCAAGCCCCTACTTTTTGTCTTATCTGGAGGTTTCAAGCCCAAATCCTCTGGGGCACACCACTTCCAAACCTCGACTCCAAACAGTCCCTATTTTCTGATTCCTGTTCGACCAACTCAGCTTTTGTTTGTTTTTTTGAAACAATAGTTTAGACCTTGATGCTTATCTTTGCCGAGCATCAATGTATGATTTACTCTGGCAAGTCAGGAGCTGCTGCAGGGGATGGAAGTCTATCACACTTGATGCAGATTATGACAGTAGGCTGAGAATGTGCCAGAGTTGCTGGCTTATTTTATTTGTTCACGGAATGTGTCTTTGCTGGCTTGACCTGGCTTGATTGTCTGTCCCTAGTTGTCCTTGAGAAGGTGGTTGTGAAATACCTTCTCGAGCTATTGCAGTCCATTTTGTGTTTGTGCACATGTTACTATTGAGTGACTACCAGATTTTGACCTAGTGACCGTGAAGGAACAGCGATTTTGTTCCAAGTCAGAATAGTGTGTTGCTTGCAGGGATACTTGTATATCTGCTTCTGTTGTCCTAGATGGTAGAAGTCCTGGCTTTTGAAGATGCTGCTGAAAATGATTTGCATTCAGTCTTGTAGATGATGTGCACTGCTGCACTTGCCAGACACAGGTGAGACCATGAACATTGAGGGTCATTGATGGGGTGCAGCTCTGACCTGGATCTAGCTCCTTGTGTTGTTGGAGTTGTACTGATCCAAGCAAGTAGAGAATGTTCCTTCACACTCTTTACTTGTGCTTTGTAAATGGTGGACAAACATTTGAAGAGAGAGGGTGAGTTACTTGCTGCAAAATTCCTAGCTTCGGAGCAGCTTTTGTAGCTACAGTGATCTGTGGCTCGATTTATTCTTTTTGGTCAATGATAAGCTCCCAGTGGGAGATTCAGTAGTAGTAATGTCGAGGAGTGATGGTTAGATTCTCTCTGGTTGGAGATCTTGGTGTTTGACTAGAACTTGTATGATGCAAATGTGTCTCACCACTTTTCATCCAAAGTCTGGATGTTATCCAGCACTTGCTTTTGTACGAAAATGGATTGCTTCATCATCTGAGGAGTTGCAAATGGTGCTGAACTTTGTGCATGTCATCAGCCTTTTCTCTTACCTAGAATATGTTGTTCATGTCTCACTGGGGTTGTAGGGGAGTACACTGAGCACACAGACTTCATAGATTCAGTTTGGTTTGATTCCTGTTCCACATGTTTGTTTTTCTTAGCTTGGATGTAATAGCTACAGATTTTGGAAGAAATGTGTTACTTTCAGCCTCCAGTGACTGATAATTGTGGAGCTAGGATGTAAAGCCATCGACACAGTCAGTACTGTTACCAATGCTGATTGGCCATTCCATACCAGTGCCCCGGACTGAGATGTTTGTGTCCTTTCTACTCCTGTTCGACCTAACATTTGATAGGCATGGCGGTCTCTATCCATTTGTTGGTGTTCCTCTATATTGTCAGCATAAAATGAAGTGTAGTATACCTATTACTGATGAGTTTCATATGGTGTACTTTTCCTGTTTGGTTGAACAGATCAATGAGAGACTGTTTCTGCCATCTGGTTATCGAGCTTTACTGTAGGTTCATTTTCATTAGTGATTCCTGTTGTCATAGCCTTTTTTCACTCCATTTCTGCATCTCGGAACTTGGAAGTAATGCCAGAAACTTAACATTGCAGTAAGAACATCTTTTGCAATGAGCCAAAGAGACCCAGTAGTTTTGTGCCCAATCAATTTTCTCAAAACTAGGAGGCCACCTGTGCTGACTAAGTTGAATGCTTCTGCAATATCTTTGAAAACAAGATAGAGATACATCCTATTCTCTACATGTTTGTTTTCCCCCATACACCAGTGATAAACAATCAAGACGATTGTAGATCGACTCGTGTAGAAACAGCACACTGTTTCTGGTAATGCCCTGATAACTCAGTCCAAAGTTACACATGTTTGCTGTGAAGATTACTTATGAGAAATGGACCAATTTAACAGATGATCTGATGGAGGCCTGCTGTCAATTATGCTTGTGCAACAACCTTGAAAATCAGTGTATTGGGCAAATTTCAACCCCATGATTTATTACATGACCAGCTGGACCAAGTTCCAGGTGGCAAGAGATTATTCATCCTCAATTAATCCCATAAAGTGAGAACGTCTTATTCTATCGCTGTTCTGCAACCTGTGGGAAAGCATGATGGAGTTGAGAAACAGCAGTATCTTAGGTGGTAGACAGTGTGCCAGATGTTGATGTGTGGACAGCCTTAGTTTTGATTGGAAAAGCTTCAATAGAAGTGTCCTGACCTGGTGTACACCAGAGTGTGGTTCATTGTTGCAGTCAGTATGTAGCTATGTGTTCACGATGCAAGTTACATCTGGCGAGCAAATTTGGCTGGTGTCAATGTCCTGACCTTGGATCTTTCTAGAATACATGATGGCATGGCTTATTCTGGGATAAAAAGCATTAGTTACACCCAGCTCATGGTAGCAGCAAACCTTAAGCAACCTCCGTCTTTGTTCTTTTTATCTTCCTGTGCTGTGCTGTCTGAGTCAAGGGGCCATATCTCCTGGTCCACACCCACTTCTGGGTTTCCAAGTAGGTCAAAGTTTTGTCTTGAATTCTGCAAACGCTATCAAGCTCCTTCATAGAACTGGTGTTTTGTGCTGTACAGCAGAGCACAGTATTGCAGCATAGATAGTAATCGCTATCTTCTACTCCTGTTCAAGTTTAGATGCGATAGAGGAAATGCGTTCGGAACTTTTTTGCATATGTCCTTTAAATTCAGCCCCTGCAAGATGAATGGTAATTTTTTTTTCTTGTTCACTGAGCACCATCTCTCATTGGGAGAGCAGTGTCAAAGCCCCATCCTTAAGGACCGTGTCAGTCATTGTTGTCCTATGAGCTTTACAGACCAGCTCGATGTCCTGTTACTGCACGTGTTCCAGCTTGCCCTTTGAAGAGCTGGAATCTTTTTGTTTGCTAGATAATATAACTTCTGTCTATTGGTTGAGCAGAGACTGAAGTCCCAGTTCAAATTGAAACCAGTATTCTGGCGTGCCAGCACCTGATGAATTTGGCTGTCAACTTGAGATAGATTGTTGCTGACCAGTGGAATGTGAAGTCAATTTGAGACAGCCCAGAGCACCTGTTTTCAAAGTCAATCACGTTGGACTTATTGTTTGTTCCTGTTGTCAATTAGATTGCGTTAACTCTCTGCAGCAAAACAACCAGAATGTCCATTTTGAGGTGCACACCTGGGAAAAATTAATGAAGACCTTCAGCATCTTAATTACAGTATTATAGTACCCCACTCAACCTCCCCTTGTGCATTGCATTTGCTACCAACTTGGCTGCAGGAGTGTCTGGAAAGATGAACTGTGAAGACATTAGTCGTTTATGGTCCACTTGATTTTTGTTTTAGCTAGGGCTTTCTCCCATAGCTTTAAAGTTGTACCTACAAGTCAGTGGGCAAGTTGTCTATGGTTTGCAGCTTGGTTCTTGATCACTTGGGTGTTTCCATGTACTGGCTGGCCTCTGCATGTCTATGAGCCAAAGCACCTCAGAATTTCTCTGAAGCTTCAGCCTGGAGCTATAAAGAATCCAGTTATGTGCCACCCCAAAGGATGTGTAGCAAAAGACATATCAATTGACAGGGAGAGACTTGTGCATTTGTCTGACCTTTTTTTAATATTGCTCCTAACCAGGCACTAGTCTTTTGCCAGAGGTAATGATATTTCAGCGTGGCAAATTTTTGGGGTGCTTTTGTCTGTTTGTAATACAGCTGAGGTGTGGATGTCATATTTAGAGAGTATAGTGCAATTTGGTATTTTGTGCAAGTCTTCCCTGGATTACTCCGATTCTGTGAATTCTACTTGGGCTATAGTGTTGCTTAAATTCAGAGGTTTCCTTTCAGAAATCTCCTAAGTAGGATGTTTCAGCAACAGTAAGTTTGTGTGCAGAATTATGTGAAAGAAAAGAATGTGGCCATCTGACAGGGGTGTTTGGCTGTGACCTTTCTAATCAATAAAAAGTAAGGGTCCTAAACAGTAACATTATCAAACAAAATTTGAGAGCAAGTCACATTGGTCAATCTGTCATTATTTTTAAGGAGTTACATTTAAGGGAGAGGAGGCAGTGACGAGGTCACAGATGAATTTTGCAGCAGCAGATGATTTGAGGTGGGCTGAATCGGGCAGTGTTGTGAAAGTAGAAGGGCTTTGTTTTGGGAATGTATGTGGTTGGATACTCAACACCATTGCAAATATGTCGACAAGGTTGCAAGTTATCTGATTTAACTTTTGACTTATAAGTGAGCTGAATGGTTTTAATTGCTCAGAATTGGGTTTGTTGGGGCCAGCGTGTGCCTTCTGTCTTCTCTGTACTTAATTCAAAGAAGTTTCTGCTTATTCAATATAGAGTATCTTGCAAGCCGTCAGACCAGTTGGAGATAGAGGTTGCAAGAAATGGTAAGGGAGTAAGTTTTCCATGAGAAATTAGCAGGAGACAGTTACCTTGAACATTGCAGTTTTGTGTAGAAATGGCCAATATTTAAAATCTGACTTCCTCCATGTTGCAGGCGATCTACTTTTTAGTGCATGTAAGAGGAACAAAATTTTCTTTCCCTGCTCCTTGGTTGCTACCTGACCTGCTGTGCTTTTGCAGTTCCACATCTATTGACTCTAACTTGCAGCATCTGCCATCCTTACTGTCTCTTATCTACCTACTCTGGATAAGGAAAGTACTATTTGTTTCAGAAGCGACAACTGAAAGCACTTCATTGGACAGATGCTACCAACTTTTTACCCAAATATTTCAGTGGAATTGCCCTCTATCTCCTTTTGCCAGTGTGCCGCAGCCTCTGATTTGCCGTCAGCAATTTCTCAAGCTGTTACTTGTAATAAAATGAAGTTGAATTCAGATTTGGGACATAAGATGTCTTTTTACAATCTGTTCTAAATTTTGAAAAGTGTATTTTGCCATTTCCTCTTCCCTTACAGCAGCTAACTTGCATAATGCATTGAAATAAAATTAAGCAGTGTTTAAAGAACAGAATTAGTGACTTAATTTGATACCAATGTTTTAAAATTAGTATATGCCTTTTCCCCTTATATGTTGCCATTGAACAGATCTTTACTAGGTTGAACAGGTGATCTTCGAATAGGATTACTCTCTATGACAACAGTTCTTATCCATATGGGTTTATTACTGGCTGCTGTAGATAGAGCAACTTCTGAACATGCACTTACAAGTGTCTTTTTCTTAGCTGAACGCAAGCCACCTTTGTTCAACATGAACGCAATGAGTGCCTTATATCACATTGCCCAGAACGAATCTCCAACACTTCAATCAAATGAGTGGTAAGTTTTTATTGATTTTAGATGGAATTAGCAAGTTGCCTATTTTTCATAAAACCAGCAATTAACGTGACACTTCAATATTTAAATGTTTGAAATTGATATTTAGATTGAATTTCACGACTTTTAAGTAAGTTGTCTGATGAACTCCGATCTTCTGAGTGTCTGCTACAAAATCATTTTCGTTTGTCTCATTATCACTTCAGATTTTTAGACTTTTAATCTCAATTAATGTCTTACATGATAAAGAAATTAAAAACGATAGTTATTTTGTGATTTTTGAATTGACATCAGTATAAATCTGTGCTGTTGAAAGACTATGGCTTTCTGGGATTCAGTTTAAAGATTTCAGGAAAAAAAAATTGCAGAAAATGCCTGTTAATGCTTCTATCTTTGGATTTGTATTTGGTAGGTCTCAATATTTTAGAAATTTTGTGGATTACTGCCTGCAGAAGATTCCACAAGATCGACCAACATCATTAGAGCTTTTGCGGGTAAGAACTTAAATACTTTCTACCATTCTCATCAAATTTTTAATTCTCAATTTTTTGGTTTCAATTATTTCAATTAAAGAAAGTATTAAATTAGTTTTGGCTTAAAGAATTTAAACATCAATTGTACACTGCTTGTGGATGATTTACCGGTTGTGGTACATGGGCCTTGTCAGTGTTCTGTCAAACTTTTTTTAAATATTGACTTTGGTATTTCTATATTAAGTTGTTAAATGATTTATTTGAGTCCGTCAGGATAGTTTCACTATGTTGAGGACCTGTGTAATCAATGTTTTTAAATGATTTAAAAACAAAGTTAGGTTCTTCCTTTGACCTATTAATTATGTGGGCCAGTATACAATGTAGTGAGTGATTACTACTTTGCGTGCATTTATATTTTAAATACAATGCAATAATGTTTGCTTTCCAAGATAAAACTAAGCATAGCGGCAGTTATTGCTGTTTAATCAACTGGATTATTTAAAGGCTTATAAGTCTAAGACAAAATATGTGGGGAATACTGTAGATGCCCTTTGGATTCAGAATTAAAAATAAGTTAAGAATTTGTAGCTGACTATTTGAAAAATTGAAAGCACCCCTTTTTTTTCTTAAGTATTTTGAGCTAAATGAAATTGATTCTTTTCTATCCCAAAGTAATTGTCTAGTCATAAATTATGCATTATTTCTTTTCGTATAAAAAATGGAAAGTACGTGGCACTACTGTCAAAAAATTGGATTTTCGGTGCTTTTTATATCCCGGTGCAATCAGGACATTTCTCAGATTTATGGTGCACTTTGGCTGACGCTATATCTTTTTTGAAATTCATGTAATCTCTCCATACTTTAATAGCATTAAAGGCTAAAGTATTCTATTCTTGGCTGCAGTATCACCCATTCATTTCTTGTAATACTTAATGAGATCATTGTACGGTTTGACTTGATCAACCTTCTGTGTCAATTTATGATCAGTTTTTAAACTAGCAATCTCCCAATGTTTAACCTTAAATGTTGTCTTTTAATAGTTTACAAGCACTTGACCTTATTTTAGCACAAGGAAAGCAGAATGGAAGAGTTCTTTTGAATAAGATACAATGCATTTGTACTTGAGCATAAGTACTTTCAGTCTTGAGAAATTTAGGGTTTCAAAATAAACTGCAATGACAGTTCCTTGTGAACTGCTGAACAAAGATTGTATATTGAGGTGTGACCACGTGAACAGATCAGTGCTGAGTAACCCCTCGAACTCGGAACGTATAGTTTTTGATTATTATATTTCATAAAATAGTAGAAATGATTGAAGTCCCTTTTACACTATATCTAAGATAAACGATTAAATTTTTCAACTTTTAAAATACCTAATTTTAAGTTTTCTCCTTTTTCTGCATAATGGTGGCATGCTGTGAATGTTAATGGAAGGAAGGTTTCAGATCATTTGATGTGATTAGTTGTTTTAAAGACTAGATCAGCTTATCCATTTGTGTAGTGTAAAAAGATATCCTTCAATTAGATTATCACTGTTTAATTAAACTAGTTCCTCAAAGGTCAGCTAACAGATTTTAAACTATCCTCACTCTGACAACTGTTCAAAGTCTGAGTTAACATAGAAACACAAATGTTGTTTGGAAGGAGACCAGTCAGCCCAATACATCGGTGTCTGCTAAAAAGAGCTTTCTCATTTAATTCCGCTTTCTAGCCTTCAGTCAGTAGCCCTGTAAGATTTAGCAGTCTGAGATCCTTTATTTCAAAACCTTGAGGGTTTCTATCCCCAACGCCCTTCTCGGACAGTGAACACCACAATGTTTTGGGAGAAAATTCTCCCTAACAGCGCTCTAATCCTTGTGTCACTTTAAAATTTGTGTGCTCTGATTATTGACATCTTGATATCCGCTTTTCTCAACCCCATATAATTTTCCACAGCTTAATCGAATCCTGCCCGCTCTGAGAACCCTAGGTTTCCTCTTGTCTAAATTTCTCCAATCCTGGCACCGTTCTTGTGAACTTTCTCTCCGTTCCAGTAAGATATTTTTCTTGTAAAGGGGTGACCAGAATTATACACAATACTCTAGCTGCTGTTGAGCTCACATTTTTCCATCCCCCGCCCCCCACTACTTTACAGGCAATCTCCCAATTACAAACGGATTCTGTTCTTGAGTGAGCTTGCAAGTCAATTTGTGCACCAGTAAGAAGACGGGGCAAGACAAAATAGCTGTTTATAAGTACAAGGAAATGTTTGCACGTCAGATCTTTAATTTTATTAAATCCCATATGGGAACATGTTCATAAGTCAGATGCTGATAAATCAGGTACTGCTTGTATTCTCCACTTAAGATAATAAAAGTAAGCGTCATGTAAGTTGGTGGAAAGATGTCTGAGTGGTTAGCACTGCTGCCTCAGTGTCAGGGACCCAGGTTCAATTCCAGCCTCGGGCAACCGTCTGTGTGGAGTTTGTGCATTGTCCCCATATCGGCATGGGTTTCCTCTGGGTCCTCCCACAGTCCAAAGATGTACAGGTTAGGCAGATTGGCGAAACTGAATTGCCCATAGTATATACGGGTGTGCAGACTAGGTGGATTATCCAGGGGAAATGCAGAGAATAGGGTAGGGGTTTGAGTCTGGGTGGGGTGCTCTTCAGACGGTTGGTGTGGGCTGAATGGCCTGCTTCCAAACTGCAGGGATTCTACAATAAGTGTGCCATATACCATGTTAATTATCTCGACTTGCTACCTTCAGGATCTGCGAACTTTGTTTTTATATACTTGGTCACATGATGTTGGCTTTGTTGCATAGGCCAGTACTTATTGTCCATTTCTAATTGCTCCTGAGAAGGTGATGGTGAGCTACTGCCTTAAATCACTACAGTCCGTATTGTCTGTGAACACTCGAGGAAGGGAATTATAGGATTTTTACCAGGAATGGTGATTTAGTTCGAAGTCATAATGGTGTGTGACTTGGTAGTTTTACAAGCATCTAGTCCTCGTGTCCTTTTAAGTGTGTGATGATACGATAGCTTGAAGAGATGTGTTTTGTCCTGGTTTTACTTTTAATGAACGGAGATTGAGGCAGGTGCAGTCTGTTCCCAGCCAATAAAGTAAACAGCTACTGAGGCCTTGGTTTTTTTAAAAAAAAGTTCAAACAATAGAAGCAGCATTAAGTTCCCACAAAACGAGGATTTTAGTTTAACTTTTAGTAGCTGTTGGGGTTTGGAAGCTGCTATACATTTCTCTACTACAGCAAATCTCGGCTGCGGTGTGGTCTTGATGTTCTTCCTTCCTGGACTGGAGTATTGCAAGTGAGACCGTCTATTTTACTGAATTTCTCTTTGCCAAGGGCATGTTTATGGACTTATTACTATGCTGGAATAGTTGCTGTTTAATAGTTAAATAATCTATTATTCTGTTAAGTTTTCCAATAGAGCTAAGTTGTTGAAATACAAAAAGAAAGAATTAGAATAAAGCGTAAGAATGAAGTGTGGTTTGCTTCAAGCCTGGTAGCTTGACCAGCCGAATTGCATCTGAAACACGTCTTACACTTGCCTTTAAAAATAAGAAAAAGTTGCGGGTCTGTGCATCTTAGTATATTTTGAGAGGGTTTGGGACGGTCAGTAATGGATGGTAGAGATTGAGTGAGTTTGAAAAGTGTCAGAAGAACCTTGGGGTATGTTGCTGCAGATGGGACTAAATTGTTGGAGAGAGTATACGTTGAAAGTGATGGATGTGTGCCATTCAAGTTTGCTGCCTCCACCTGCATGATGTCAAGCTGCTTCTGTTGTACTAATCTAGGCAATTGGAACGTATTCCACCACATTCCTGACTTTAGCTTTGGGGTGTCAGATGAATTACTTGCTGCAAAACCTCCAGCTTCTGATCATGGTTGTTAAACACAGGATTTATATGGCTGGTCCAATTTAGTTTCTGCTAAGTTGTACCCTTAGCAAATAATAGAAAATTGGAGCATCAGTAGAGCGTACAGCTGGAGGAATACAGCAAGTCAGGTAGCATCAGGAGCAGGAGAGTTATGTTTCGGGCCTAGATCCTCCTTCGGGATTGGGGAGGGGGAAGGGAGCTCTGAATACGTCGAGGAAAGGGGATGCGGGCTGTGGGAAGGTAGGTGGGCTGGCGATAGGTTGGTGCAGGTAGGGGCAATGGGGATTGGTCAGTGGGAAGGGTGGGGTGGATAGGTGGGGAAGGAGATGGACAGGTGGTGGGGATGAGAGGGATGGTTGGATGTGGGATGAGGCCGAGGGTGGGGAGGCTTTGAAACTGGTGCATTCTATGTGGTGGCCTATCAAATATTAAGTCCCTCTTCAAATTTGTTTATTGCGTCCAAGATTTCATTCTCCTTGACTACAGTATCTGCCTTGGCCCCTTCCTTTGAGAATGAGAGAGAGAAAAAACAGCATTTGGGTAGATAAAGAAATGGATAATGGTGAGCCAGTGGGAACGGAAAGCTGCTAATGGTGACCATTAGGCGGTGGAAATGAGTTGGCAATGACAAAGCAGCCCATTGTAGGAGTGGGTAAAGAATATGGAAGAAGGTGCTCAGGCTGTTAAAAATTATTGAACGCTATGTTGAATCCTGAGGACCGCAGGGTCCCCGAGCAGAACATGAGATTCTGTTCTTCCGTTTTGTACTAAGCCTAGCAGCAGGCCCGAGACTGAAATATTGGCCAGGAACACTGTTGAAGCGGCAAGCAACTGGAAGCTCTGTATCATTTCTGCAGACAATTCATCAGTGTTCCAGCAGTCATCTGTGTTTTATCTCGCCAATACAGAGCAGACCGTTGTTGTGAGCAGCAAATCCAGTTGACCACAAGATTAAGTGAAATGCAGGTAAATCACTGTTTCACCTG
This sequence comes from Ginglymostoma cirratum, assembly GCA_024137785.1. Lineage (NCBI taxonomy): Eukaryota > Metazoa > Chordata > Chondrichthyes > Orectolobiformes > Ginglymostomatidae > Ginglymostoma > Ginglymostoma cirratum. The sequence goes on from JAHRHZ010000099.1 coordinate 8,849,211, forward strand.
GAAGGTATGTCTGGTGCCTTGAATAGTGACGAGGGAGGAAGTAAATGAGCAGCTGTTAAACCTGCAGTTCTGTGGGAAGGTGCTATGGGGGTATGGAGAGGTGTTGGGAGTGAGTAACAGTGTCCCGGAGGGAACGGACCTTGCAGAATGCTGACAGAGGCGAATAGAACATAGAACAGTACAGTACAGCACAGTACAGGCCCTTCGGCTCACGATGTTGTGCCGAACTTTTACCCTAAACCTAAGATCTATCATACCTCCACCCCTACCTTATTCTATCATCCATATGCTTGTCTAATAGCTATTAAATGCCCCTAATGAGGTCAACTCCACTACTCTCTCCGGCAATGCATTCCACATCCCTACCACTCTGAGTAAAGAACCTAACTTTGACGTCTCCCCTAAATCTACCTCCACTCACTTCAAAACTATGCCCCCTCGTAATAGTTATCTCCACCCTAGGAAATAGTCTCTGTCTGTCCACTCTATCTATACCTCTGATCATTTTGTACACCTCTATCTAGTCACTTCTCATCTTTTGTTGTTCTGAAGAGAAAAGCCCTAGATCTCTCAGCCTTTCCTCATAAGACCTTCCCTCCATTCCAGGCAACATCCTGGTAAATCTCCTCGGCACCTTTTCCGACGCTTCCACATCTTCCCTGTGATGAGGCGACCGGAACCGGACACACTACTCCAGATGTGGCCGAACCAGGGTTTTGTATAGCTGGAGCATAACTTCACGGCTCTTGAACTCATTCCCTCTGTTAATGAAAGCTAACACACCATACGCTGCCTTAACAACTCAATCCACCTGGGTGGCAGCTTTAAGGGAACTGTGGACATCAACCCCAAGATCCCTCTGCTCCTCCACACTGCCAAGAATCGTTCCGTTAACCCTGTATTCTGCTTTCAAGTTTGTCCTTCCAAAATGAATCACCTCACTTTTCAGGGTTAAACTCCATTTGCCACTTCTCAGCCCAGCTCAGCATCCTATTAATGTCCCTTTGTAACCTAGAGCAGCCCTCCGCTCTGTCTGTCCGCAACGCAACCCACCTTCGTATTATCCGTGAACTTACTAACCCACCTTTCCACTCCTACATCCAAATCATTTAGAAAAATCACAAATAGAAGAGGACCCAGAACAGATCCTTGTGGTACACCACTCGTAACTGAGCACCATGTTGAATATTTTCTGTCCACTATCACCCTTTGTCTTCTAAGGGTCAGCCAATTCTGCATCCAATCTGCCACATTTCCCCCTATCCCATGCCTCCTTACCTTCTGCATGAGCCTACCGTGGGGAACCTTATCAAATGCCTTACTTAAATCCATGTGTACCACATCCACTGCCCAACCTTCATCCACGTGTTTCGTCACCTCTTCAAAGAATTCAATAAGGTTTGTGAGGCATGATCTACCCTCACAAATCCATGCTGCTGTCATGAATCAAACTGTGCCTATCCAAGTGAACATAAATCCTATCTCTCAGAGCCCTTTCTAATAATTTGCCCACCACTGAAATAAGACTAACTGGCCTGTAATTTCCAGGGTTATCCCTATTCCCATTTTTTGAACAAGGGAATGACGTTTGCCTCTCTCCAGTCTTCTGGCACTGTACACGTGGGCAGTGAGGATGAAAAGATCATCGCCAAAGGCCCTGCGATCTCTTCCCTCACGTCCCATAGAATCCTTGGATAAATCCCATCAGGCCCGGGGGACTTGTCTATCTTCAAGTTCCTCAATTCCTAGTACATCTTTCTTACTAACAGCCACCTCCTCTAGCCTACCAGCCTGTTTTACACTGTCCTCCCCTACAACTAGGTCCCTCTCAGTTGTGAATACTGAAGAAAAGTATTCATGAAGGACCTCTCCTATCTCTTTAGGCTCCATGCACAAATTCCCTTTACAATCCTTGATCGGCCCTACTTGGTTGTGGCATTCTACTAGAGGTTGCAGAAATGGTGGCTTATGATCCTTCGAGGAAGCTCATGGGGCTGAAATTGAGGGAGGGATGAGTGAGGGTGAGGGCAGAAGTGCCGGCACTCCTCAACACACCTGAGGCCACTGTCAACCATGGTGTTGTCAACCGAGAATCCTTGGTTGAGGAAAACAGCATATGTTTCTGAGGCCCCTGAAGAAGGTAGCATCAGGAGAAATGTGATGGAGAAACTGGGAGAACAGAATGGAGACCTGACAGGAAACTAGGTGTGAGAATGCGTCATTCTGGGAGTTGGATTTAAAGCAGATGTTTGTGGCCAGCCTATCCCCAGAAATGGAAATGGGTGTGGAGGAAGGGAAGGGAGGAGTCAGATGAATCAGGTGAAGATGAGAGCAGAGTTGAAATTGGAAGTCAGTTTTTTTTTCTGCAACCTTTCAACAGTGCCCTATAGACTGACAAGGTGTGGTCTATTATGGGTCCTTTGAAAATTCATTCTGTTGTTGGTGTTGGTCACAAGACCAATGATGGTCTTGTCAACCCAGACTGGTTTGGAAATCCAAAGAATCAGTGCAGTAGCGGATAGATGATGGTGCTTGACACTTATGTAGATCATTGCTCTGCTTAACTCACTCACTGCGGAGCAATAATCTTGGTGACCATTGATTCTTTGAGATGGTATTCATACAATAGCAGCTGTGAATTTTACAGATGACATTAGACATTCACCTGTAGGCAAAACTCCCATCCCGGATGACTCGATTAGGTGCGTTCCAGGAGCTTGAGATATTATGAGGAGTAAACGAAAGTCACTTGACTCTTGGCAGCCATTTTAGTAGCTTATCAGCAAGTATTATCATCAAAAGATTATTCTAGAGTCTTCAAATGAACTTGACTGTTGGCATCAAAACAGGTCCAATGTTAATTGCGTCCAAAAATGCCAGTTGCCCTTCTGTGTTGAGCCTGGTCACTCCTGGATGCTTTCAGCTTAGCTCACTGTCTAGGATTCAATGCAGTGCAAGGGAGGTGGAACAATTGAAAGGCCCCTCAAGGGTAACAGCAATCATCACCACCACAGAGATTAACAGTTAAGAGTAATAAAATCATTTTAGGCACAACCTAGCATTTTATTATTTTTCATTCCTTTTAAACAATGAATATTTTCATTTGATTTCTAAATTAAATTACACTTACAATCATCTTAGTGTCATTGTTATTCACAGTTCCAGGTGCGATTGATTTTTATTTGAAAAGTAAATGTTACTCATTAACTTGAGTGGTGTGGCAAGGGGCATTTACATGATTATAGGAAGCAACTGAGCTAGCAGTATAGATGCAATTAGGGGAAGACCAGTTGAGCAATTTAGGGTCGTGCAGAGTTGCGTGAGCAGCAGTGAGAGGGGTCTCAAGTGGATCTTTAAACACTTTTTCTCCCTTTTATTCAGGGGATGTGTGCTTTACCTAGGCCAACATTTATTGTCCATCCCCAGTTGCCCTGGAGAAGGTGGTATGCTACCTTTTTTGAATTGCTGCAGTCCACTTGCTCTGAGTGCACCCATGCTGCTGAGGTTCTAGGATTTTGACCCTGCGACAGTGAAAGAACAGCAATAGATTTCCAAATGAGTGGTGGGTAGTTTAAGAGAAACTTAAAGGTGATGGTGTTTCCATGTAATTGCTTGTCTTGTCTTTCGAGAAGATAGTGGTTGTGGTTTGGGAGGGTACAATGCAAGGAGTTTTAGTGAATTTCTGTAGAATGTCCTCTGGATGGTACACATTTTGGCTACTGAGAGTTGGTGGCTGAAGGAGTGAATGTTTGTCGACGTAGAGCTAATCGGATGGCTGCTTTGACTGCTTGGTGTCCAGCTTCATATTGGAGCTGTCATCCGTCATGTGCCTTGTAACTCATGGACAGGCTTTTCCTTTATTCGTTAATGGGATGAGGGCGTCACTGGCTAGACAGCATTTAGTGCCCAGAGGGCAATTCGGAGTCAGCCACATTATGGGTCTGGAGGCACATGTAGGCTAGACCAGGTAAGGACAGCAGTTTCCTTTCCCTAAAGGAAATCAGTAAACCAGATAGGTTTTTCCAACAAGTGATAACGGATTTGCGGTCATCATTAGATTCTTAATTCCAGATTTTATTGAATTCAAATTCTACCATCTGCTGTGGCAGGATTTGAACCCAGGTCCCCAGAACATTATCTGGGTCTTTGGATTAACAGTTGAATGATAATACTGCTGAGTTATCACTTCTGGGAGGAGGAGTCGGGAGGTGAATTGTTCGTTGTAGGATTCCCAACGGCTGATCTGCTCTTGACGCAGTATTTTTATGGCTAGTTTGACTTCTAGTCGATCGTAACGTCAGTGATTTTGTTTTGAGCAGTTTTTGTAATGCTGTTGAATGTCGAGGGGCAAAGATTTGATTTTGTTTTGTTAGAGGTCAGTATGGCCTGAATATCACTGACGATTTGTATGCTCAAGTCTAGATATTGTCCAGGTCTTTCTGCATTTGGATGAGGACTGTCTGAGTCATCACAAATGGCACTGCTCAGTATTATGCAATCATCTGTGAACATCTGACCTTTTTGGAAGCCAGATCGTTGAAGCAGCTGAAGATAGTTCGGCCGAGGATACTATGCTGAGGAGCTCCAGAGATGCCTGAAGCTGAAATGTGACTGACTTTGTGCAGCCACAACCATGTTCCTTTGTGCCAGGTTGACTCCAACTAATGGAGTGTTTTTCCATAAATCCCTTTGATTCAAATTTTGCTGGGGTTCCTTAATGGCGTGCCCGGTCAAATGTGGTTTTGATGTCAATTGCAATCACTCTTACTTCACCTCCTGAAGTTCAATTCTTTTCTTTTTTGTCCATGTTTGGACCAAGACTGTGTGTGGTCAGGAGCTGAGTGCCTTGGCAGAACCAAAACAGTGTCAGTGATCAGTTTGTGGATAGGCCGGTGCTGCTTCACAGCACCGACAATCTCTTCTAGTACTTGAAGAATGGAGAGCTGATTGATAGTGATCAGTGGCTGGATTGGATTTGACCTGCTTTTTGTACACAAGACCTAACTGAACAATTCTCCATTTAATCAGGTAAATGCCTTTGTTGTGGCATGGTCTAGGTTGTCTATTTCTGTATTGGTATATTGGCTAAGGCACCATACTATGCCAATGAATAGTAGACAAGATGGAAGCTTGTGTTTTAAGGGAATAAAATGTTTGAAAGAGTTGTTTCTCCTCTGCCACTAAACCATTATTTTCAGACTTTGCATTCTCTTGTGGCAGTTTCAGAGAAGTGTAAAGACCCTACAATTGGGAGAGTTAAAATGTAACAATTATGCCGATTTAAATAGATTGGTGATCAAGTGTAAGAACCCAAGCTATTTGGCTCCAGTAGGGGGATTGGAGGGGTGGGGTGGTGAAGAATGTTGTTCCAATACAGCTGTGACAATATTCAAGAGTTTACATGGATATTTTTTGAGTACGCATCCTTTATTTCCTTGACCCCATCAATGATGGTTATTTCAACAGTTACCTTAGCCGTAAATTCTACTGTTTCCTTCCAAAATGTTTCTGCCTTTCCAGCTCCCTCACCTGAGATATTCAAAACCAACTGCTGAGTGCACTTTGTTACCCATCCTGATATCCTTTAGCAGGTGTTACTTTAAAGTCTGATTGTGATTTAAATGGTCTCTGTTTCGTGGTCTTGCACTGCAAAATGTCTAGCTTTCAAAACAGTATAACTCCCAGTTGTAACAACAGCATCCTCTTGTCAACCGAACTGGCCATTCGTGTCCCCTTTACAACCTCTTTCTTCAAAGGCCATTCAAGTACCACAAATTGTTACACTGTTATATTGCTCAGGCAGCAAGTACTAAACAGAAAAAGTATTCTGATTATAATCAACACCACTAAAGTAAAGACAAAGTTGTCACAGTCCTAGTGGACTATACGGCTGTTCTCTCATAGGATAAACCACCAGTTGTCATTTTATAAGGGTCATCACATGTCAGCTACAAGGGCAAATTGGGAAGGAGTGTCCTTCACGGCAACCTCAGCTGATGCAGGAATTGAACCCATACTGTTTCTCGATTGCAAATCAGCTGTCCAGCCAGCGGAGCTAACTGATCCTGTTTAAACTAACTTTCTTTTTATATAATACAAATTAAATGAATGTTCGAGCTTTACCATATCTCCAGTAAGTAAAACAAAATGCACACAATAAACCTGCTTTCTACGTTTATGAATCTGTTAATAGCATCTTGTTTTTGCCTCAATATTAAGTTTTTTTTTCCCAATACCAACCCAAAGAAGAAAGCTAAACTCGGATTTATCGGAGTTCACAGGGTGACTTTAGGTTTGTCAAGCTGATTTACTTTTAATAAGCAAATTATCTTCAAAATTATTTTTTTCCCTGATGTCATAAATATTTTCATTATGCTTTGTCCAGTGTGTTTTTATTAACTTCTGATTTAGTATAAAAATACAGCATTTAAAGCAATGCTTCCCAATTTAACTTGGCCGGAGGTCTACAGCAGCCTTTGAGCTCGTGACCCCGGTTTATGGTCTGAACCGTCAGTACGGAAAGATCTGATTCAATGTCATTATTTTTCAATTCCTTCCTGTGGAAACTTGTTCCAAATCCCAAAATGTAACCGTTAAAGGAAAAGCCAAAAGCTGAAAGTGTGAAAAAAGGGTTTGGTACAAAATGATTAAACGTGTGTATGTATTACATAGACCAGTATTGTGTACTAGAGAGGTTAAAGCATTCCATTGGTTATATATAAAAGTAAAATGCAATGGATTCTAAAATGTGAGATACATTCAGGTCTAATGGCAGCTATACAGGGAGAAAGAGTTGACCTTTTAAGGTTATTGACCTGTAGGCTTAACTGTGTTCATCTCCATTGATGTGACCGGACTGGAGTGTCTCTAGCATTCATTTGTTTTTAATATCATTGCATAGCTATTTTAATGTATCGTTGCGCACTCCACACAACTTGGTTGTATGGTTTAGCATTCATTGTGTCCCGGTATGTCACTTAAGTTGAGTTTACAAAATAAATGCAGGAAATGAAACTCCATTCATTCATAATTCACCCAAAATTCCAGTTTCTTAAATCGCTGAAAGATTCTCACTCCGTAACCCAACTTGGAAATCGACTCCATTTGATGTGAGGAAGTACTGTTTCATGGTCCTACTGTCTCCTTCTCTAATGAATTTGCAACAGTTGTCTTTTCACGGTTGTCGTCTTTATGGTAACTGTGATTTTCATTTACTTTGGTGAGCAGAACTTGGCTTAAGAATTCAAGATCCGTATTGCCATAATTTTTGTTCACATACTGCCATCTAAAATAGTTGACGTTCTCTCAGACCACAGAAGTAGTTACTTGGAATTAATGTATATGGAACCTGATCTGACTTGATGGAAGGAATGTAGTTTGTGCATGTTAAGAATATTAAGTGCTAAAGGGCCAATAATTTTGTTTCCTATCTGTATGAAAACTGTACATCCCCTAATGCTAATATTCTGCCTTGTTAATGAGAGGGAATGGATTGGTTCATTTGTAGCATAGGTAGGCTCCAGACATCTTGAGCAGTGCCTGCAAGTAACCTACATAAGTCTAAAAATATTCTAGCAACAGTCTTACTGGAAAATTTGTACTTAACACTGGCTGGAAAGTACATATTTCTTGAAATTTACCGTATACTTTGAGGGCCATCATCTCAGGAATGCATAACGAATAAAGATCCTGCTCCAAACATTGAAGTTGTTTTCAGTTGCTTAGCTACACTGAGATTACTTTGGTGTACAGATCACAAAACCATTATTATTTATGCTGCAGTCGTATTTACTTCAAATTGGTCTTTTTTTCCCAACAATATTAAAGAAGCTTTTTTATAATGCTGTCTTACATTCTAGATATATTATGGATAATACTGTATGCACAGATTTTGATTAGCCTTTTGGACATTGATAATTTGCTATGTTTACCTTAGCATGATTTTGTTCGCCGGGAGCATCCACAACGAGTTCTTTGTGACCTTATTGCAAGAACAAAAGATGCTGTACGAGAGCTGGATAATCTTCAGTATAGAAAAATGAAAAAAATTCTTTTTCAAGAAACTCGCAATGGACCAACGACAGAATCACAAGAGGAAGAGGAGGTAAGATGAATTAAGTGGCTTAAGTAATGGATTAACATCTAAGTAACTGAAGATTTTTTTAACCCCTGCGATTATTGCTGTCAGAAAATTAAAGCAACAAACCTCCTGATTTCTAATTCAAATAGCAATTACTGGTATGTAACTCAAAATACTGAGTTGCCACAGTATTTGTGAAGGATGTCAGGTGGGGTTATCAACTTTTGACAGCTGTAAACCTGGGGGTTTTTGTTTTTGCGGGATTTATGAGAAACTCTGGCTACCAATCCTGCTTTTCTTTTAACTCTATCAAGTCAGTTACAATACCGAATTGGTATGTTACCTGAGATGAATCATGTACTCAAAAGAGCTGAGACCTTCTGACTTGTATGGTTTATCACTGCACTCTTCAAATACAATTTGTCTACTAAACAACCTTGGGAGTTCTATGACAGCATTATCAACATTTCAAAATTCAAAGTAATGATTATAAAAGGAATTGTCAAACTTGAACTCTTCATTTATGTATAACACTTGAAAGTACTGGACGCATGTATAAAGTCATAGTCATAGAGAAGAACAGCATAGAAACAGACCTTTCGGATCAACTTGTCCTTGCCGACCAGACGTCCTAAACTGATCTAGTCCCGTTTGCCAGCATTTGGCCCGTATCTCTCTGAAACCCTTTCTATTCATGTACCCATCCAGATGCCTTTTTCAATGTTGTTGTACGAGACGACTCCTCCACTTCTGGTAGCTCATTCCATACATGAACCATCCTCTATGAGAAGAAGTTGCCCCTTGGGTCACTTTTAAATATTTCCCCTCTCCCCTTTTAAACCTGTTTCCCTTTAGTTTTGGACTCCCATAACTTGGTGAATAGCCAAATTCTTTTTCCCCCTATCCATGCCCCTCGTGATTTTATAAACCTCTGTAAGGTCAACCCTCAACCTCCTGACGTTCCAGGGAAACTAGCCCCAACCTATTTAGTCTCTTCCTATAGTTCAAACCCTCCAACCTTGGCAACATCATGGTAAATCTTTTCTCAACTCTTTCAAGTCTCACTAGGGGAAGTGATGGCCACAATGTATTATCGCTGGACTGTTAATCCAGAGACCTAGATAATGTTCTGGGGACCTGGGTTCGAATCCCACCGTGGCAGATGGTGGAATTTGAATTCAATAAGTATCTGGAGTTAAGAGTCTAATGATCACCATGAATCCATTGTCAATTGTCAGAAAAACCTGTCTGGTTCACTGTCCTTTAGGGGAAGGAAACTGCCATCCTCACCTGGTCTGGCCTACATGTGATTCCAGACCCACAGCAATGTGGTTGACGCTTCACTGCCCTTTGGGCAATTAGGGATGGGCAATAAATGCTGCCTAGCCAGCAATGCCCTCATCCTATGAATGAATAAAGAAAAAAATTTCTTACAGCAAGGAGACCAGAATTGAATGCAGTATTCTAAAAGTGGCCTAACCAATGTCCTGTACAGCCACAACATGACCTCCCAAATTCTAAACTCAGTGCATTGACCAACAAAAGCAAGTGTACCAAACACCACCTTTTACCACGCTGTCTACCTGCCACTCCACTTTGAAGGAACTATGAACCTGTACTCCAAGGTCTCTTTTCTTTCAGCAACACTCCCCAGGACACCTTACCATTAAGAGTATAAATCCTGCCCTGATTTGCCCTATCAAAATGCAGCACCTCATATTTAAGTTTTGTAAAATCTGAATTAGCCTAATAAGTGGGAGCAAGGGGTGTGATGTTTCTACATTTCTGATATCTTTGTGGGTAATTAACTGTTCGTTGCAGTGCCGAGCTGCATGTGTCAAGAATGAATAGGTTTCATTTTGAGTTTTAAATAAGATAGTGGTGATATTTGAATTATTTTACTCCACTTAGTGCAGGAAATCTAGGCACAATGTCGTTACCTGGTTTATTACTGACTGATTCGAGCTAGAATCTACAATTACGTGGATATCTGAGAAAAGTTATCAGGTTCGACTGCATTGCTCCCATCTGATCAAATCTGATCAGCTTTAGCCTAATAAATGATGAATATTTACTTGGGCAAATAGCATCAATGCCTATTGCTTGGGTAGGGTGGGGTAAATTGAATAATTATTGATGCATTGGTTGAAACTTTTTTGAAAACATCTCTTGAAACAGAATTTCCAAAGCAGTTTTTGTGCATGAGTTCCAAGGTGCTTATTTCTTTCTCATAACGTAAACCAATCTAAAATAAATTTTATAAAAATCAATTGCACACGTAGAATTCCTACATTGTGGAAACAGGCCCTTCAACCCAACAAGTCCACACCAACCCTCCAAGCACCCCCTAATCCACACATCACTGAACACTATGGGCAATTTAGCATGGCCAATCACCTACCCTGCACATCTTTGAACTGTGGGAGGAAACTGGAGCACCCGGAGGAAACCCACGCAGACATGGGGAGAATATCTGTCTGTGTGAAGTTTGCACAATCGCCCAAGGGTGGAATCGAACCTGAATCCCTGGCACTGTGTGAGGCAGCAGTGCTAACCACTGAGTCACTGTGCTGCCCCAAATCTTAAATCTGTTCGTGTAATCAGAAGATAGTTATGGATGTGGAAGGCCAGTTGGTCTATCTTAATTCATCCAATGAATAAAACCGCATCAGACCCATTTCTTCTTTATTACAGGATCTATTAATTAGTAACTGTTTCTGAAGTTTTTTTGCTTCATGGGGAAGCTGTTTTATCATTTGTGAGCAAGTTGCTTGTAGTAATCTAACTTTGTCATTTCCTAATTGAATCACTTGTTCTAGTTGTAATTTATCTTCAAATAATACTTTAAGATTTGTCTTTCCCAGACTTAAGGCTGTTAACTCGGAGTATTGTTTCTGGTTTTTAAACCTTCTGAACAGACTGATACAAGAATCCAGTTTTGTGGCTCTCCTCTACAGTGCCTCCAATGATTGACCGTTTCCTTTGCATGTTGGAAATGTTGACTGAACACAATTCTCTTGGGTGTCTGTGTATTTGCTTAATATTGACAAGACGACATTATTTCTCAAATATTTTACTGTATTTTCTGGTGTATATTGTCAGATTCAACAATAAATGTTCTCCTATGTTCTATAATAGAGTAGGTTAGATGGGCTTCAGATTGGTTTCACAGGTCGGCACAACATCGAGGGCTGAAAGGGCCTGTACTGCACTGTAATGTGCCATGTTCTAATTCAAAATTAGGTATTTGAATTCTATTTCAGCCTATCCGATCGTAATTAGTTAACAGCAGTGATTTTAATATACATTGCTACCACCACCTCTTCTCTCTTCCTCCTATCTCCTTAAATAATTTTACTTCCTGAAGGGGCACTTCTAGGCTGAAGTTCTACCTGGGCTGTCCATCCTTGTTATCTCCTGTGAGAACGATTCTGTCGAACCTGGCTCGATCAGAAATGAGCACTCAGCCCGATTTTACCTTTTACTCTCCCTCAGTGAATATTTAAGGCCAAAAGTGGATTTACCACCATCCCAGCTGAGAACTGCTGATCCCAGTATTTCACTGAGATAACAAGCATGTTAAAAGGTGAAATTAACTGTTCCACAGACATCAGTAAAATGTCCAAGTGTAAACGAGCATATTAATTAATGCTATCTTGATTTCTCTTAATCTTGAATTATACCTGTAGAGCATTTTGGGTTGCATAAAACAAACACACATTTCCAAAATTTGCTGCTGTGCTGATGGTGAAAGGTGTAGTTTGAGATAAATGAACTGTGGGACACGTTCAGCAAATTGTAAGAGCGTTTGTCTCCTTCCCCTTTTATTGATACCCAATCTTGGTATTTTTTTTTTGTTGCAATATATCAAGTCTCTCTCTTTCTCCACTTGTCACTGGGAGCATCTGATAAAAACTTAGATTATAGTCTCCTGCAGTATTTTAAGTTCTGTGACCATTTATTAAGTTCTTTCCAGTGCCTCTGCTGGGATCTTGGGCATCAGGGTTCTGCTTAGTGCTCTAACTGTATAACCCTAATATGTTTACCAAATAGTGATCTCTTTTTAACTTATGTGCAATGTGAGAAATACTATTCACTGCATGTGATTTTCACATGCATGACACTACTAATGCATGTTGACCTAGACTAACATTGCTTTCCTCTATCTTGCAGGACAGTGAGCATGGTGCAGGATTAGGTAGTAAAGTAGATAGCCTGGGAAGTAATCAGTCCATTCCCAGTATGTCGATCAGCACAGGCAGCCAGAATAGCAGTGTTAACAGTCTGCATGAAGTCTTTGATGATAGTTCAGAGATCGCCATGATGCATGATGGTGATAACACCATGCAATCCAATGTCTCCGTCATCCACAAGAAGGTAAGTTTGCAGTCTAGTCTGGAAAGTTTATCTCTATGAAGTCTTCTGCACTGCATAAAATTGCTAAATTGTTACCAGAAACATTTAGACATGTCAAAAAAATCTAGAATACAATTAATTGTTTGGAAGTAACCTCAGACCAGCAAAACACCATCATCCACTGCCGAGTTTTCTAAATTCATATGGCATTCAATCCATTAGCACAATTGTTTATTAAAGCTTCTGTATAAGCTCTACAGAGATCTTTTCAGAAACTCAGCAGACACGGCGGTGTCAATAAAGAGAGCAATAGAGTCCACTGTGATGACTCACTGGAGTTACGGTATACGTCGAGGATTTTTTCTTTTTAAAAACAGTGGAAGAATTGCGCTGATTGGCAAGTTTAATGTTGGCACTATGGACATGAAGTTGAACAGGAAATAAAAAAGAGCTTTTCAAAGTGGACACAAATTTTACCCAAACTGTTTATTGCACCCAAAATGGAATATCTGCCCACTGTTTTGAGAAGGATGGTGTTATGCATCTGTTTTTAAAACTGTTTATTTCATGTGTATATAATTAATTAGATTCAGATTTTATTGGATTAACTTGAGCTTTTCCTCTGCTTTTTTATTATTCAGTTTTCCTTCACTCAAGTTAGTGACTTGTAATTAGTCCAAGATCTATTCTCAATCCAAATGAAAATTGCAATAAAGCTAAAACGAAATTAAGACTAATGATGTACTCTGAAGAATTAAGTGAAGTTTGCGAAATGACCACTTTCGCACTTGTTGAAATGCCTTTCGAAGATGAAATCGGATTAATGATACTTAAAAGTATTTGATATTACTGGACTGAAATCTGACTTGATAAATTTTAAGATTTAGCCATGTATTCTTTTACTAAATACAAGCATTCAACACTGCAGATCTGATTTCAACTGAAGTTTATTATGCACAAGAAGAAAGAAAGTAAGCTGTCTACATACAAGACGATTTGAAAGATTTCAAAACACTCTAAAATAGAATCCCATTATTCCAACAGCATCACATCACAGTACTCTGATTCTAAAGAGAATTCCCTTCTTGATCACGTTTCTCAGTTTAACTGTTCTTTCAGTTCCCAGTCTTGAGTTTATTAGCTTTTTGCTTGATTATTCATACAACTGAACTTAGACTTCAGCTTTAAATAATCCCTTCAGTGTTCAAACCAAACACCACTACTGGTCTGGAACTTTTAAGCATTAATCTATACGCTAAGGTAAATTATTTCCTAACAATTCCAAGCTATCTTCTTTCTTGAGAAACTGTTTCATGGATTTAATTCCCAGGACCTCTGCAAACTAAAAAATAAGATTTCCAAGCTATGGGTTTTCCCTTAACCAAAAAAAAAAGCAATTGTTTATTCTTCTAACCTGAAAGCAAGCTAATGTTCCTCAGTATTTAATCTGCCCACTTGCAAAACTTTTCCCAACGTGAACAAATTTCCATTATCACCTGAGGGACTTGCCATTCTCACACTTGCCATTCCCAAGAAAAGTCATGGGTCCAGAAATATTGAAGTTAATTGTTAAAACTCCTCAAATGCTGGCCAAAACCTAAATACCACTAATTCAAATCCAAACTCTGAAAGGAATTATTTTATTTTATGTAGACAGCTCAAAAGTTACATGTCAAAGCATATTGTGTTGTCTATGTACAAAAGAAACTTTGATACCAAGAGTTTAGAGTTCACAACTAGAATTTCATAAATCCAGAAGTTGAAAAAAGCGTGGATATATTATGTAACTATTATTCTACAAAATATTCTGAAACTTCTAAAACCAATATAGGAGTTAGTGTAGGCTTAAGACCCACTCCTGCACATTGGTTAGAAAATAGCTAAAAATCTGCAACGATAGGCAGCATGAGCTGATTTTTTAAAAGATTTCATAAAACAGTGGAACACCTAAAATGCTATCACGTTAAACGGTCAGAAATGAATCCAGCCACTGGCTTTTAACTGAAAGGTTCACTTCAAAGATGATTAACTTTCCCATGTTAATCATTTCTGGAACTCCCAAGCCTTAAAGTAGCAATGATACATTTTATTTGTTCATGTGTTCTGTGTGCATCACTGGCTAGGCCAGCATTTATTGTCCAGAGAGCAGCTAAGAGTCCACCACACTGCTGCACTTCGAAAGTCACTGGCCACACCAGTGGCCAAATGAGCATGGCAGATTTCCATGATTTTTTTTCAACAACTAACGATTACATGGCCATTTGGCTAACTTGTTAAATTTCAGATTTTACTGTATTCAAATTCCACATCTGCTATGGTGGGATTTGAACCCATGATCCCTTTAAGCCTGGGGTTCTGGATCACTAGTCCAGTGACATAACCACCATTTAAGGCCCACTTCCCTATTGTCAATACTACTATTCGGAGGAAATATATATCTTAATGATTAAAGTCAAATTTAATGAAAGTAGTTTGCTTGACTGGAGTCATTTCAAGTATATGGTGTATCATTTCTCATTCAAATACTTTTAATAGCTATAATTATGGAATTCAGTTTTGAGAGTTCAATTATGTAAAGCTAACCTATTGTTAGTATGATGACAAGCTTGCATCATTGCTGGCCTTTCAGTACTCTAAATTGGAAATCAGGGGCTGGATTCACTGTTGTAGAACCAGAGCGGAAACTTGTGGAGTGGTTTATTTAATTTCTCCCTAACTGTGGCTTTTGCCACCTTCCAATTAAAAATTTCAGAAAATTGTTTTATATGTTAAGCCTTCACTGTGTTTAGGGAAATATTTCCTTTGTACCAGAAGGCTTGTACTTCAGAAATATTTCCTACGAAAAGAAATTGTTCATAGTTTTATTTGCTTTTATTAAGGCTCCCGTCAGTTGTCATAAGTATTTCAAGAAGGATTGTACTAAATGGGGCTAGGTGCAGCAGCACTATAATATTTATTAGTATTTTGGACTCGGATAATGGCAGATATGCAATTTAAAATTGAAAACTCATTGGTTGAAAATCAGCAATTTTGCATAATAAAACAAAGCTTAAGCAACAGATGACAAACTGGACATTTTTTCAGTTTTTGTTGATGTGAAAAGTTGACCGAATATTAAGAAATTCAATTCATATGTTTCCCTGAAATAATCAGCTGCTAAGTGTTGCAAAAAAAGTGCTGCTGAAGGTCTGCCTGTGATTCAAGTAGCATCCCACTACTGATCAGCTGACTCCTCTCCTGCAATGTGTTGGTAATTCATCTCACTATTCAGCTGCAGTGACTGGTACAGCTAACTATGCATTTCATACAGTGCTCACAAAAGAAGTCGAGGTAATACAAAGATATCCAGCAGAGAAAGCACACAGTTTGACATTGTATTGTTTTATCCCATTTCAGCAGGACCATGTATTCATAAGGGATGAAGCAGGCCAGAAAGACATCAGGCCTGATCTGCGGCCTTCAGCATCTCTCCATAGTCAGGCCTCTCTGCTTAAGAACCGGGAACATTTTGCTACAATCAGAACAGCATCTCTGGTAAGCATACCAAAGTGTGTATTTTTTTTTTTTTTGGTTTCTTCCAGTGAATGTTTAGGATGTTAATCACATTTAAATTAAGTCAAAGCATTTTTTTCCTTCATTCATTAACTGTAATACATATTTAATGAAAGTCTTAAGAGGTTTTCCTTTACTGAAATATTTTAAAATGCTTTAGTAAATGTAGAAGGTTTTCAGCATTTTGAGATGCTGAAAATGTTTTGTGGATTGATGGTTTAAAAAGACTTAATTTAATCTCGAATGGGTAATCTGTTGAAGCAGTGAGATGGCTGTCTAATGGAATAAATGTGAGTCTGACAGCAAGTAGATACTAATTTAATACAGGCATGTTTTGCATAAATGTCCAGGTATCCATTGTATGTTGAAGTAAAGCCCAATAAAGCTTTTTTTTTAGAAAATGTTATACTAGGTCATTGTTATAAGCCTTAAGATTGTGTAGTTTATTGTGAACTGTTTGAGATTGCAGTAAAATTTATTTTTTTGAATTAAATAGAGTTGAAACATATTTTACTTCAGGACCTTGACATACAGGATTTTAGTTTGGGGAGCATGCTCTTCAAAATAATCTATGTATCTTGTGGGTTTTTGAAAAGTACATAATTTATAGGACTTTTTTCAGAGCTCCCTTGGTTGGTTGCTTGAGTAGCATTTTGTAATTCTGGAGGAAAGAAACCATGTTACTGTATATCTTTTTAAAAATAATACAATTTAGCTATTTGACACTTTATAATCCAGTCTGTTGTTTTTAATGTTAGTGCTTGGATATACCATGATGCACCTGATTCTAGATTTTGGTTTTTGATCTTTTTCTTAAGCAAAAGTTTTAAAACTTAATTTGTTTCAGGAATCCGTATTACACCTTCAGTCACTGCTGTTGAAGCATTTAACAGTGGTTATGATTTTCGAATATGCCATTTGAATTAAGGGAATGGTGCTTCAGAAGTGGTCAATTTCTGTTTAATCATGTTAAAGCAATTCCAGCAGGCCATTGTAAGATGTGTGAGCCGAGCAGTTGATCTACCTCAGTCCCTAATGATGAAGTCTTCCACAGTAGATTGAAATATGTTGCCACTTTGTTAGAAATCCAGGCTCTTTGTGATGGCAGCATTTTGGAATAGATGGATTTTCCTTTTGCAGTGCTGAATGTCAAAACTGAGCAGAAACTCTTATTGCTGAAGTAGAGACTGTTTATGATTTTTTTTTTTCGGCCTTTACTCCACCAAAGAAATAAAATGAACAGTTATTGTTTCCATTTCACAATGATTTTACCACAGCAAGCTTTTAGAAATTTTTGTCATGTAGAGAACAGTCTTTCCCTTGGTATGCTAGGAAGCTTTTTAGTTTCACCAAATTTTAAAACATCCATATATTCTTGCAATTGTACATTGTTGACTTTAAACAGTTGGTGTCCCCATTGTTCTAATTATCAAATTCACTATATTCTATTTGCTTTTTCTACTGGTTGGACTTGAGTGACTGAAGAGCTTATAAATATCTTATCAGAATCATAATGGGAAATTATTTTATCCAGTAGGTTTAACCCTGTTAGCTAGCTGTGTATGAGGACAGAATTAGCTCTGTCACACAAATATTGACCCAATTCTTTCCAATTGTGCTGTTCAGTTTTCACACACTGCTTTGTACAGTATATTTCCATATCAGGTGCACATTATAGTAATTGAATATATTTTCAGGTTTTGCTCTGAAAGTGAAACTGAAAATATAAATCATCTAACTTCCTCTTTATTCACTATACCTTTGTACTATGTTACACTTCCTGAAAAATGTATTAAATTTCAAATGTTGGGATGAGAGTTACGCAGTTGCTAGTTCGGGTCCATGATTTTGGTAGACTACGACAAAGAAATTCTGTACAAATTTTACTTGGAGGTTGAGGATGGGCAGAATTTTGCTGAGGAGGACAGTCTGTCAGTTGAGTTCTTCAATACTGCTGTCCTTGAATAATCTGATTTATTCCTGAAAGATGAGGACAGACTAATACTTGTAGTTCTTATAGTCACAGGAGGTTCTCTTGGCATTAGTCTAGTTGAGCTAGTTAAAATTCATCTACAAAAGGAAATTCAGTTTGGTTCTGCATCCAAACTGCTTTGAATTCCGTTTATTATGAGTAGAAGTCAAGCCCAATACTGTGGAAATAAAATTCATGTTAACATGTTTCCAATGGGGTTGTTTCTTAAAAATTCAGCTTGTTAAAATCTCTTGAGTGGTTGGGGGGGTTCTTTCTGTTTTATTTGAATTATTGCCTTTCATCTCTTGCTTGCCTTAATAGTAACTTGGCTTGATTTTTCCACAATGAATGTGCAGCTTTTAGTGGTAAGGGATATCTGGTAAAATGATAAAACTAGTGCTTTGGTGCCAAAGCAAGTTTTATATACTTATTTTTAAATTAATATAGCATTGCCTCTATAATGGTGACTGCACTTTTTAAAAACAGGTTTGTTTTTCCCTAATTTTTCAAACTAAAATCCCACCTGTTGCATGAAAAAGAGAGGTTGAACTGAGTTGGGCCAGCATTTTTTGTTCATCCCTAATTGCCCTTCATTGCAGTGGTGAGCTGCATTCCTTGATCTGTGGCATAGGAAGGGAGTTGCAGGATTTTGGTACAGTAATAGTGAAGGAATAGTAATACAGTTCCAAGTCCAAGAGGAGTACACCTTGGAAAAGAACTTGCCAGTGATAATGTTCCAATGCTACTGTCCTGGCCATTGTAGGTGGTACAAGTTTGTGACATTTGGAAAGTTTCGTTGAAGGAACCTTTGTGAATTTCTGCAGTGCATCTTGTTTAATGGATATACTGCTGCCACTGTCCCTTGTTGGTGGACAGAGTGAATGTTTAAAGTGATGCATGGAATTCCAATCAAGTGGGTTGTCTCATCTGGATGATGTCAAGCTGCTTGTACTGTTGGGGCTGCCTTTCTGCTTTTAAGTAGGGAGTATTCGATTATACTACTGGCATTTGGATAGTGAACAGGTCTTGTGGAATTAGATGAGTTATTTGCAGCAGATACCCAGGCTCTGAACTGCTCTTGTGACCATAGTATTTCAGTTCAGTTTCTGATCAATGGTAATCCTCAGTTTTTAAAATCATGTAGCATAAGATTAGTATGCAAGATGCATGAGCTCGTCTTGTGTTGTTATGTGAATGGGGGACACAATGCATATCTAGATATCTAAAGTTGGATATAGTGATAAAGCTGGAGGTTGGCGCCACCCTGTGGCCTAATGTAGTTTAACTTGCAATTTTGCAAGTTTGACAATTTTTTGTAGCTGTCTTCTGCGAAACAGCTTTGAGCAAATTTACTAACTGATCTAGGATGATGTGGTGATTGACGCCCCATGGTCGTGTCTGAAGTTGGAATAAGACACCAGAAAACTTCAATCCTTGTGGCAGTTTCCTCCAGAGCTATATGAGAGGATGGATGTGTACATGTTTCAGATTGGCAGTTTGTTTCCTCATTATCTGAAACAAACTTTAGTGTTTCCATTTCATCTGTAAGTGTGTTCTTAGGGCAAATCAAGTGCAAATACCATAATGAGTCAAAATGGGCAACTAGTACTGTCTGGCTAAACAAACAATGTGGAGGCGTGCAACAACATCTCTGAACAGGTTGATTAGAAAATAGGTTTAATAAAATTTAAACAATACATGGACGCATATCTGAGCCTTAATTGCTGTTTTACTTTGGGTGCAACCCTCTGCTTCTGCACATGTTATCTAATTCAGGTAGGTATGAAAGTTATTGTGGCAGAAATTTTTAAATGTCTGAATTGGAAATTGAGTGTTTGTTAAATCATACAGCTACAAGCACCACTGACTTGGGAACCAAAATGTGATTCCAATCCTTAACAGAATACAAGTCAGAACTTGTGTTGAGCAAATGTGCATGGAATTTTTGTTCTGAGCCATGACTATTAAACGTTTTTTGAATATTGTTCTTAAAATTGGCAATGTGATCTCCAATGGATATGCAGCTTTGTTTATGTTTTAAGAGCAAATATTTTTTCAAATGGATGCATTTTTGTTTCTTATTTAGCCAAAGGTCATGTTCATTTCTATCTGGAATGTAGAACGAATGTAGTAATAGCAAGGTTTTTGGCATTATTTTAAAACTAAATGTCAAATCATTTGTTTCCATAGCCAATTAATAGTGTGATTAAGCATGCTGATGTTCATTTCAAATTAGTGGTGGCTTTACAATCATTTACTCAGTAATAGATTATAGCACAGATGTTTGAGTTTGAAGAGGCAGCCACTAAATTTGACATTTTTATCTTCGTTACATCATTGGTTAATGCAATTGCATTAGTTTCAAAATGTTTGACGTTGAGGGAAGTCGTGATTCTTCTGTGCTTACCTTCAAAGTAATCCTTGAAATAGTTTCTCACTTCAGTAAAAATGATTTAGTCTGAACTTCATTTATGAGGTGAAACTCTTGAATGTCTATATTTTAAAAAAAACTTTTTTTAAATAAAAAAAGTCTCTTCTCAAACTCAACGGATTGTCGTAGTGCAGTATAGTTGAAATGGGTGGGTGGCCTTGATCCCTTCATGCAAATCCCGTGAGTGACCTGGTAGATTAGTACACGTCCACATATAGTTCTTGCACATCAAGGACATCCTGACTTCTGTGGCTTTCCAGAGACACAGAGGTCGCATATTAATGTACAAATTGAAAAGTTTGCAGAAGTAGCTAGAAATTATTTTAAACATGTGATTGTAAAAGGTTATTATATTTTGGATTCAAAGAAAAATGATTTTTGATTGTATTTTTTCGATTCTTCAATGTCATTGGCCATCTTGTTTTTTTTTGCACTAGGTTACAAGACAGATCCATGAGCATGAACAGGAAAACGAGCTACGTGAACAGATGTCGGGCTACAAGCGGATGCGAAGACAGCACCAGAAGCAGCTGATGGCTTTAGAGAATAAGCTGAAGGCAGAAATGGATGAACATCGTCTAAAATTGGAGAAGGAAGTAGAGACTCAATGTAACAATGCATCTATTGAACTGGAGAAGCTGGCAAAGAAGCATCAGATATCCATGGAAAAAGAGGTAAGTGAAGACAGTGAGTAAGGAAAATGTATATCAGAATGGCTCATTTTAGACTTAGAAGGAATAGGAGGAAGTGATTGGAGCCATGTAAACATAGAGAGAACTGCAGACTCCATCCATTATGTTCCATAAGTCTATTGTCAATCTTGTTAAGTGAACCAGAGAACAGTAGTTACCAAGCATGGGGCTGGATGAACACAGCAGGTCGAGCAGGAAAACTTGACGTTTCAGGCCTAAACCCTTCATCAGAAATGGGGGAGGGGAAGAGGGTTCTGAAATAAATAGGGAGAGAGGGGGAGGCGGATAGAGGAGAGGATAGGTGGAGAGGAGGCAGACAAGTCGAAGAGGCGGGGATGGAGCCAGTAAAGGTGAGTGTAGGTAGGGGGGTAGGGAGGAGATAGGTCAGTCCAGGGAGGACGGACAGGTCAAGGGGGCGGGATGATGTTAGTAGATAGGAGATGGGGGTGTGGCTTGAGGTGGGAGGAGGGGATATGTGAGAGGAAAAACAGGTTAGGGAGGTGGAGATGAGCTGGGCTGGTTTTGGGATGCGGTTGCGGGAGGGGAGATTTTGAAGCTTGTGAAATCCACATTGATGCCATTGGGCTGCAGGGTTCCCAGGCTGAATATGATTTGCTGTTCCTGCAGCCTTCGGGTGGCATCACTGTGGCATTGCAGGAGGCCGAGGATGGACATGTCATCTGAGGAATGGGAGTGGGAGTTGAAATGGTTCGCGACTGGGAGGTGCAGGTGTTCTGCAAAGCGGTCCCCAAGCCTCCGCTTGGTTTCCCCGATGTAGAGGAAGCCACAACGGGTACAGCGGATGCAGTATACCACATTGGCAGATGTGCAGGTGAACATCTACCTGATGTGGAAAGTCGTCTTGGGGCCTGAGATTGGGGTGAGGGAGGAGGTGTGGGGGCAGGTGTAGCACTTCCTGCGGTTGCAGGGAAAAGTGCCGGGTGTGGTGGGGCTGGAGGGGAGTGTGGAGCGGACAAGGGAGTCGCGGAGGGAGTGGTCCGTCCGGAAGGCAGATAAGGGTGGGGAGGGAAAAATGTCTTTGGTGGTGGGGTCTGATTGCAGATGGCGGAAGTGTCGGAGGATGGTGCGTTGGATCCGGAGGTTGGTGGGGTGGTATGAGAGGACGAGGGGGATTCTTTTTTGGTTATTATTGCGGGGACGGGGCGTGAGGGATGTGTTCCGGGAAATGCGGGAGACACGGTCGAGGGCGTTCTCGACCACTGTGGTGGGGGGGGGGGGGGGGTTGCGGTCCTTGAAGAATGAGGACATCTGAGATGTACGGGAGTGGAATGTCTCATCCTGGGAGCAGATGCGGCGGAGGCGAAGGAATTGGGAATAGGGGATGGCTTTTTTGCGGGAGGGTGGGTGGGAGGAGGTGTATTCCAGGTAGCTGTGGGAGTCGGTGGGCTTGAAATGGACATCGGCTTCTAGGTGGTTGCCCGAGATGGAGACAGAGGCCCAGGAAGGAGAGAGAAGTGTTGGAGATGGTCCAGGTGAACTTCAGGTTGGGGTGGAAGGTGTTGGTGAAGTGGATCATTTCTGAAGAAGGGCCTAGGCCCGAAACGTCAGCTTTTCTGATCGGCCTGCTGCACCCCCATCAAGCCACACCCCCATCTCCTATCTCCTAACATCATCCCGCCCCCTTGACCTGTCCGTCCTCCCTGGACTGACCTATCTCCTCCCTACCCCCCTACCTACACACACCTTTGCTGGCTCCATCCCCGCCTCTTCGACTTGTCTGCCTCCTCTCCACCTATCCTCTCCTCTATCCATCCTCTATCTGCCTCCCCCTCTCTCCCTATTTGTTTCAGAACCCTGTTCCCCTCCCCCATTTCTGATGAAGGGTTTAGGCCCGAAACGTCAAGTTTTCCTGCTCCTATGATGCTGCTTGACCTGCTGTGTTCATCCAGCCCCATGCTTGTTAACAGTAGTTACCACATTGCTTTGGTATTTAACGTGGAATGGAATAACGAAAAGTTACATGTACAAAATTGTTCTAGTGGCTAATTTGTGAAACTGTCTAAAAGTTAGTTGTCATTTTCTAGTACACAACTTGAATATTGCTGGAAAAGGACATTTTTACCGAAGATTTTTATTTTGCAGTCTTCATGACATTCGCAAGAACACCACTGTGAAGCTAAACAAAATTTTCTAATTTAAAAGAATGCTGATTATTTGATTGGCATGGTGGACTCCTGGTTGAGGTAAAAAAGTGTGGAGCTGGAGGAACACAGCAGGCCAGGCAGCGTCAGAGAAGCAGGAAAGCTCACGTTTCGGATCCTGACCCGAAACATCAATTTGCCGCCTGCTCTGATGCTGCCTGGCCTGCTGTGTTCCTCCAGCACCATGCTGTTATCTCTGACTCTAGCACCTGCAGTTCTTGCTTTCTGACTCTAGTAGAGGTGTTGTGATTGGCGAAAGCACCAGTTAGATAATGACTGATCACATTTCCAAACTGAGTTTAAATTTTAAACCAGGAAGAATGACTGTTTTGTCAAGGCATTGTGCTGAAACGTGAACTAGATAATGGCTTACCTGAAACAAAAACAGAGATTGCTGCAGAAACTTAGCATGTCTGAAAAGAAAGCAGAGTTTCTTCTGTATTGTTCCGAGTTTTGTTAGCATGGGCCAGTGGAATGTGGTTAGTGCTTTGTCATTAAAGATTATTGAAGGGCCATATGGATCTCACATTGAATTGCACACCTCTTCTGTTGCTCACAAAGGTACTTCTTAAAGCCGAAGGGGCATGCTGTCGATTTGAGACCATGCCCCTTCACCCGTTTGTAACAGTAATCACCCATGCTACAAAACTCAACACTGTTCAAAATTGGATCTGACTCTAATTGTACGAACTTGGTATAATCTTGTATGTACTAAAAATTAGTCTGACAATCAAATTAAGACGGTCAGTTTGGCACACAGCACTGGCAGATACACGTATATTAATAAACTGTCCTATTGTTTGCAAATAGAGTGAGCACAGATACACATTGTTCCTGTTTCAACCTTGAACCAGCAAATGACTCATCAGTTTAGCTATGATGTTTATACTGTGTATGTTAACATTGGAGACCATATTTAACTCATTCTCCAAACTGTAGAGTTGAGCAGGCAAATATTGAAAATAAAAGAGCAGTTAACTTTCTGGCTATCAGTTAAGCTTCGTTAGGTAGGATTTTAACTGATATGCAATTCGTGATGCAGTCAGATACTCAAGTGTCAGAGGCAAGAGTTAGCCTCATTCAGAAGCACGTCTAAGACAAATTATAATGAGAACTAAGGTACTCATGAAGGGAGATAGCTCGATTGGAGAAGAAATTAGTTGCAATTTTGCCTAATAACCATTCAGAAATGAAATATCAGTCTATAAATTGGCTGGTTTAGTGTCTTTTTTAACTGCCATGAGCCAGACTTCTAAAGCCCTAAAAGGGTTTAGGCCCGAAACGTCAAGTTTTCCTGCTCCTATGATGCTGCTTGACCTGCTGTGTTCATCCAGCCCCATGCTTGTTACCTCGGATTCTCCAGCATCTGCAGTACCTTTTATCTCTGATACAAAATTGATCCATTCTTCTAGCTGAACATAGTGTATGCTACATTAGGTGAAGACAACTAACGTGATATTCTTCACCTACAAATGAACCAGACTTTAAGCTGTTTGCTATTTTAAGGGAACCAACCTCATGCTTGCTTTAAGTCTCCTTTGCAACTGTGCTTGCCCTGTGAGAACCAAGCTTAAATCATCATCTGAATGCTTCTTTTCTAAAAAGTTGTCACTCTGAGCAAACGCCACACTGCAGGTTAAAACAATGGCTTCTAAACTTCCAAAATAGGAATTCCCAAATGACTAAGTAAAACAAAATCTTGGCATTGCTTTATAAGATGATCCGATGTTATTGAATTTGTGAAAAAAGTTCTGTTCAGACATAGAGCATCATAAAATTGTGCAACATGGAAGATGGTCAGTCAGCTCACAATGCATATGCCAGCCCTTTAAAAGAGCTCTTCAATTAGTTATATACCCCTGCAGATTTTTCCCTATGTGTACGTTTATCTAATTCTCCATAAAGTTTTATGTACGTTAGTAAGTATTATTTCCATTACCCTTTTCAGGCCATAAACGCCAGGTTATCATTGTTCCATTCTATAAAATAGATCTTGCTTGTTGTTGCTGATCTTTAACTAATTAACCTTAAATCCTTGCCTCTGATCACTGATCCTTTGATCACTGGAAATGGTTTTTCATTTATTCCAGCAAAATCCCACAAGATTTTGAACACGTAAAGACCCTCTTTCCATTGGTTTGAGGATATCATCCAATTGCTGTATCTGACTGAAGTGCTTTTTGGTTCCATTCTGATACACCACTTCTACACACGCTGTAAGGACTTAAAAGCCTCCCTAAAATGCGGTGGTCAAATTGATAACAATCCCCAGCTGTATAAAGGTTTCAGAATCACTTGCTTTAGTACTTTGCTTGTGCAGAAAACAAACATACAGAATCTGTCACAGTAACAGCCTTTCCAACTTGTCCTTCCACTTTTAAAGAATTGTGTTCCTGAATCTACTTTTTTAACACTCTAGTGTAAAGATGTAACGAACTACTGACGTGCTTCACTTCACACATCCATATTAGTTTCATCTGCCATTTGTCTGCCCCCTTCGCTTGGCTCTATTTGAGAGTTCCATGTCATCCACAGACTTTGAAATAATGCTGTTTATACCATCGTCCAGCACCTTAAGGTAAAAATGGTACCAACATTAACAAGTTTCTGGGGCATACCCCTGCTCAAATCCCTACTGCCAGAAAAATTGGCATTCAGTACTACGCTCCACATTGTCTTGGCCAATTCTGTATCATTGCACCATCGCCCTATATTTCTATGGTATTCTGTTTGTCAGCAACTGTCTTATGCATACTTTATCAAACTTCTTTTTGCAAGTCCATTTGTATGTATCACCTGTAATGGTCTCATACACCCTGTTCATTGTTTCATCAGATTTGTCAAACGCTACCTTGCCTTTAATAGCTAGCTTAATTTAGTAAGCCATATTTTTCTAAGTGACAAGTAATTTTGTTCTGACTGTTGTTTCCAAGTGTCCTGATTGTCAACATTAGATTGACCGGCATCTCGTTGCAAGGTTTGGCCGTCTCCTGTAGTGCTCTGGAAACCCACACTATATTGGGAGAATTGAAAGATTGTAACCAAAGCCTCTGTAATTTCCACACACTCTCCTCTCAGCAACCAAGGATGCATCCCATCTGTAATGCACAACTTTACTACTAAGAGATCTGATGACCTTTGAAGGTGGTCTTCTATCTGTTGTCTAAACCAAACTAACAGTTTTCTACTGTCTAACATCTCAGGAAAGAAGACACCCTCTCTTTTGTGATCAGCTCTTTTGTGAATCAGCGCATCCCTTCCTTTGCCTTTTTATATGTTTACAAAAAGATGTTTGGATTCACTTCTGTTGCCTATTAACTTATTACCATTCAGTATATTTACACCTCCTTACTTATTCCTCTTTCAGTCTGGTACACTTTCTTGTATTCAGCTTGGTCCTCCGCTGAGTGATAAACAATGCATTTATTGCAAACCTTTTTGTATTTCATTTGGATTTCCAACTCCAGGCTTCTCCAGTCAACTGAGTGCACACTGTCTCTTTTTTCCTTGTGCTTTATCCTGGAACTCCTCATTATCAAATTAGCAAGCTTACTTTCACAGTTCACGGTACACATTGGGATTCTTACAGATCCAAGTGCTTTAAAATCAGCCTTATTTACAACCTCATGAATTGAAGCTGTACCGTTTGTTCACTGTGCAAGTTTGGTGTTATTGTAGGACACATCAAAGCCATTCTGTTATCAGTATCCAAATAGGTTTTTTTTTGTGGTATATTGCACAAACTCAAGAAAAGCACAACGGTAATCAATCTCAGTCTGAAAAGTGCTTAATTAGATTATCCCAAGGTAAATCATATTAAAAGTTTGAGGAGCCAGTGAAGCTGAGTGTCTCATGCTTCTATAATGCACTAGCAACACAAGTGGTGTTTGCCACAAACAGAACAACACAAACACGAACAGCAATCGCACAAGTCGTGCTGTGCGTGTTTTGGCGCTGGTGTGATGCTAAGTTTATAGGCTGTCTTCCCAAGATTGGCAGATCAAATTAAACAGAATATTCCTTCAGTTAACAATGCTTGCTAAACTCCTGAGAAACATGCAACAGTTTCCAACATTACAGCTGTGAGACTACAATGGAACATTTAGATAATCCTGAATGTATGAAGGAATATGCTGACAATCAATTTACAATCATCAGTCTAGGTCTGGATGGGATGCTGTTCAGACAGTTAGTGTGGACTCAATGGGCCAAATGGCCTACTTCCACACTGTAGGGATTCTATGATTCTAACCCATCAGCAATATAAAATTGGTTCTCCCCTTGATTTGCTATTCTTGAAAATTGTCCTGAACAAGTAATATGCGAAGAGCTTTGACAAAATGTACTTGTTGTTCAGCATGATTCAAGTTCTGTGCTATCAAAGCACAACCAAAAAGCTAATTTAAAATACCAAAGTAGCAATACTCCATACTCAGTCATTATATACATGACTCTAAAGAGACTGCTAGATATATTGAAGAAATGGTATGCCCTTGTTTCTTTGCACATTCCATAGTACTGTTTAACTGAGCACATCCCAATTATAGAGCAGTCTGACAGAAGCTTGAGTTCTTTTCTTGCATTTATGTGGGCCACAAATAATAGTTTCTCCACACTAGAAAACCAACGAATAAGTCGTCAACATAGTCTACGTATTATTGGTTTAAATGCCGAAATCTTTTCTCTGCAACTAAATGTTAATTTTCCCTTCAGATGAAGGTAGCAGCACAGGATGAGAAGAAAATCCAGCAGCAAATTACAGCACAACAAAAAAAGGAACTGACCACCTTCCTAGAAAACCAAAAGCGGCAGTATAAACTTTGTAAAGAAAAGATTAAAGAGGTAATGATGAACTGAGGTACAGTCTTTAGTAACCAAAGGGGTGTTGATCACCACTTCAAATTAAAATTGAACAGGCTTTTTGGTAGTATTTTGTGAAAAGACTAGAAATATTCAAGTCTTCCAGCATTCCTTTCTCTCTCTGCCTCTCTCTTATTCTCTGCCTCTTTCTCTGCGAGAGAAAGAAAACAAATCTCTGACCTTTACTCAAAACTGATGAAGAGTCACAGATATGAATGCTTAACTCTTTCCCTCTCCTCCTCCTCTCCTGGTTCCTTTTTTCCTTTTTCCCTTCTGTCCCCTCCCCTTCAGCTCCTTTTTTGTCCTTTTTCTCTCCTCTCTTCTCTTCCCCCAGCCCATTCCCCCACCCTTAGCACAGTGAAAATGCTGCAAATGAAATGCTAATACAGGAGCATTGGGTCTTCAAAACAACAGCATATTAACAAAGTGATTCACAAGAATGAATTAGGACTCTGAATTTTGTCTCCTGTATAGGAGATGAATGAAGATCACAGTACACCGAAAAAGGAAAAGCAAGAACGATTATCCAGGCATAAAGAAAACCTTCAGCACACGCAGGCAGAAGAGGAATCCCAACTTCTTGGCCGCCAACGATTGCAGTACGATCGAAATTGTCGTGAGCTTAAGCGCAAGTTGATGATTATACGACATAACTTGGAGCAGGAGCATCTACGTGAGGTAAATGTTTGTCAGAAAGCAAGATTTCTTTACTAATCTTCTCATTTAATAGCATCCATATAAATATGGGATCAGCGTATATGAATATAGTGCTTTACTATATAAAACCAAAATACTTGTGTTCTTTTATTAAAGTGCTTTGGCAGCCTCATGTTATAACTGCAAAAATTAAGTTGTAAACTATCAAGCTACGTTTTACTCTGGAGTATGATTTTGCCCAATTTTAGCATCAGTGGGGCTTATAACAAAGGTTACAACTAAGGCAGTTCATCCATTTCTGTTAGCTCGGCATCTGGAAGAATGCTTGAGTGTGTGTGAAGTGGATTTACTGGAATGGTTCTGTGGTTGACTTTTAGAGATAGGATTAGGTTGGAGTAAAGGAGTTTGAGGAAGATTGAAAAGAGGTGCACAGAATGGAGAGAAAATATTTTAGCTGATGGTACAAGGACCAGGAAATATGTACCACATTTTGGATAAGAGATGCCTGGTTAATGTGAGGAAGAATACTTTTTTTTTCATGTATCGAATGGTGATGATCTGAAACTTGGTGGTGTTGGGCACACAGATAATGAATAATTTCTAAAAGAAATTGGATGGATACTTGAGCAAAATAAACCTAGAATGATTGAATGAGACTGACTGAGTACATGTTGGCTGTCTGTAGGGTAGTCCATTGGGTCTAATGGCCTCCTGTGTCATAATGACATTTTTACATGGCAAGTTCAGGAGTTAGCATTGTATCCCATTATTCAGAGTCACAGTTTTTAAAGTCTTATGATTAAAGCAAATGTATTTATTGTGCTGATAAATATTAAATAAGTCATATGATAATGGATTTAATTTCTGATTCGTTTCTTTAAAAGTAAGCAATTTTTAGTCTAACTCGGTGCTTAGCTACTGAACATTTTGGATTACTTTTAATGCATGTGTATTTGAATAATTGATATGACTGTCTAACAGGAAGTGAATAAGAAACAAACCCAGAAGGAGATGGAACATGCCATGTTAATTCGGCATGATGAGTCCACACAAGAACTGGAATTCCGACAGCTTAACATGTTGCAAAGACTTAGGATTGATTTAATCCGCTTACAGCATCAGACTGAGCTGGAGAATCAAACAGAGTATAATACCCGCCGAGAGCGGGAACTGCACAGAAAACATGTCCTGGAACTCCGACAACAGCCAAAGAGCCTAAAGGTATGAAGTCACTTTTGAACCTCTGCACATAGTGAAACATGAGAGCCTTCAGAAGGAATCAAAATTGCTAGCTCTACTACACAGCCAAAATGTTAAGTGGCTGGAATTTTACAATGTAGGCAACAAAAGAGTGAATAATCTGTTCCTTTGTCTGTCATGAATGTGTTATTGCAATGGGGTCTTCATTCCTCAAGGAGATATATGTTCAGTGAGAGTTAAGAATTATTTCTTCAAATGCTTTCCATTGTATTATTTACTGTTCTTTATCTGATTTCCCAACCTACTTTAGCCATTCACCTCTCCTATCCATAATTTGCTTTGCTTAAAATTAAAGCCTTAGTTGCAGACTCGGGCTACGTCTTTGTCAAGCTAAATATGAAACGTTGTCATATTATCATGTTTTCCTCAGAAACCCTTTACCATATGAGTCCAGATTAACCACCTCTCATCCTAAAATGTGTCTGTGTGAATTAACCTGTTGCCCACTTAATTTCAAAATATTGTCATAAGGATTTTATGAACTTGTCCTCTAAGAGACTGTTAGTTTTGTTTAGTCAGTCATGTATGAAGGGCAAAGGTCATCCCAATAATTACATTTTCAGAGTCTGAGGTTTAGTTGAGAGGGGTTTGCCTATAAACTAAATCTGCTAGTGTTATTCTGCCTTTTTTAAGCTCCACACAGACTGATTCTACATTGATTTACTGAGCTGAGATCCTTTCTCATAGCCTTGAGATTAATTTACGAGAAGTTATCTCCTTTGTCATTTTGCTGACCAAACTCAAATGCCCTGAATGTATTTACCTCTCATCATTAATGTTTCTTGTTACAATGCCTAATGCATTCAGGTATTTTTTAAATATGGCATTAATTATTTTGCTTTTAGATTCGCAATTTAAATTTTTGGTCTTGAGGGCTAAATAATCTATTATCATTAAGATCTGATTAGATCTGAATTACTTAATAACTGGTTAAGTACGGAATTTTAAACTCCATTTCTATTCAATATAGTTGTCTGCTCGTAATACAGGATTTTGCTTGAATTATGTAACATGAGTTATTCTTTCTAGATAGACAGACAGCCAAAGTACAAATTATTGCTCGTTTTGACTTTGATCTTGCTTACATTTTATGCAGGCCATGGAGCTACAGATAAAGAAGCAGTTCCAAGACACTTGTAAAGTCCAAACAAAACAATACAAAGCACTGAGGAACCACCAGCTGGAGGTAACTCCAAAAAGTGATCACAAAATGGTCCTGAAAGCACTTAAAGAGGAACAGACAAGGAAATTAGCCATTTTGGCAGAACAGTATGAACAAAGTATCAATGAGATGATGGCCTCACAGGCGGTATGTAATGTATTAACTCTGTATATTGAAATTTTTTTTTTGAGAAAAGATCCTTGCTGTTTCCTAAGACAAGACTGTTTTATACCTCAAACAGTTTAGAATCTTTGCCCGTAGTCTGAGCCTTTTGCTTTGATTTATCGTATTCGAATTAATGCAAAGATGACTTCAAATTATTTATTAACCTCTGTCTTCCACATGCTACCTTGTTGTTCTTGTTAGCCTTGGTTCAGCAGTAGTAGTTGGGTGATTTCTGGCTCCATCTTAAAAATATTAATTTCGGAGGAGCACACTGATGCACTTTTTTTTTAAAGTTCTTCGCCTTTGTGCTATTCCAGTTGGCCCAGTTGAAACTCTGTAATCAACAGCTTATATCCCAGTATTCCGTGACAAGTAACGAGTGACCAATTTAATGTTGCATTCACTACATTTTGCTGCTATCTAGAAATGGCACTACTGTGCCAAAAGGTGCGGTGGTATCTGTAAAACAAGAATTTAGACTAGAGTTGAAAATTTATATTTTGTTTTTTCCTGTAGGATGATGGAATTTTGATTACGCTTTTACTGTAAGAACATGGAAAACATGAAATATTAAAACAGCAATTTTTCCATGATTGTTCATGCATCTTAACAGTTGAAAATGCTAGATCATAAAATATTTTAAGAGGATGAGGATAGATTTGTTGAACTAGGGAGTTGAGGGCAGTGAGGAACTGACATGAAAGGTGAGTTGAGCCCCAGAGCAAATGAGCAATGGCTTTGGAGAATAGCGGGGCAGGCTTGAGAGGGGGAATGTCCTACTCTTGTTTGTATTTCTAATGTTCTTGGAATCTCCAGATTCTAAAGTAGTCAGCTCATTAAATACTGTAATTAGATTCTCTATTTGAAATGATACCAGTACCTATATTTGTACTTAGATATGTATGACTACCTTGGGTTTCCTTGAATGTAGACTTGGAATTTTTCAAAAAGGCACGAAAAAGATCTTTACACAAAATTTGCTTTTACTGAGCTTGAGATTTGAGGACACTACACAATTACTGGGATTGAGAACATTAGGATTGTGCTTGAGAGTGTTAGAACTTTTTTGTTTGTTCATTGTTTAAAGAAGGGACATTTCCCTAAATGAAGTGTAGTGTTAGACCACTTGGCGAATCAATTCTGTTCCATAATTCAATGAGACCATGGCTAATCTATAATCTCTGTATATATCCAACCCATAACCTGGATTAACAAAAGTCTATTGATCTGATTTAAATTTTGTAATTGATATCAATTGCATTTGTGGAAGAGATTTCCAAACTTGTACCGTCCATTGTGTATAGAAGCATTTCTTAATTTCTTGCCTGAAATTTGTAAACTAATACTTACCCTATCTTTTTAAGCTAAATTATTTGAGTTTATTTTGGGAAGACTGACCTGTGCTAAAGTACTAACAATTCATTTTAGGATTTCTTTCGAACTGCTCTGACTATTGCAGTTTGCATTTGGGAGGTAATATGTTGTTTGGCTAAGTTTGATATAAAGCATGATCCTGTCTGTTCGTGCTCCTTTTTATATAAAAGGAGGCAAGATGTTATACTATCAAAGCAAAATACTGCGGATGTTGGAAATCTGAAATAAGTTGGGGAAATTCCACAGGTCTGACAACATCTGTGTATAAAATAATTAATGTTTTGAGTCTAATGTAACTCTTCAGACCTGCAAGTGGTTAGAAAATGGTTTTATGCTGTTAATACAGAGGTAGAAGGAGTAAGGAGAACAAATTGAGGAAGGGATAGTAGTGGTGATAAAGGAGAGATCAGGATGTAAAATAGGTATAAATGAAGGTGTGAAAAAGCGAATGCAAGTCCACTCTGATAGCGAAGTCAATAAGACACAATTGGAGTTTGGTAGGGGCCTGTAAGAAAAATGGAGGGCAATGGAATGGTCACCAAGTCTGCAATATGTCTTGCTAATGCAAAGGAGGCCATATTGTTGGCTGCAAATACAATAGTCAAAATTGAAAACAGTGCAAGTAAAACACTGCTTCAGTTGGAGCACTTTTTTTAAGAGTCCTAGACTGAGAGAAGGGAGGAATGAATGGGCAAGTATTGTACGTTCGACAATTGCCTTGGGTAGAGGACATGGTGGGGGAGAGGAAGAGTTAAGTGTTGCAGAGGGAACAGATGGCAGAAGCAATAGAACATAGCTAAATGTGAAGTTATACTCTTCAATCTGAAAACTAAAGAATATTATTTAACGGTGAAATACCAGAAAGTATGGATGTACAAAGGATATACCTGTCAGCGCCACAAAGAATTAGGATGGCAAATGGTATGTTGGATTGCAAGAGGATTTAAGTTCGGATATAGGGAGACTTCTTTCTGCAGTTCTACAGGATCATAGTGAGACTGCATCTGGAGTAAGCATGCTGTTTTGGTCTCCCTAACTAAAAAAGGATGGACTTGCCATGGCGGGACTGCAACAAAGGTTCACTAAGCAGAAAACTGGGATGGCAGGACTGACATATGAGGAGAGATTGGTTCGAGTGGGTCTGTATTCACTAGAGTTTACAAGATTGAGAGGAGATCTGATTGAAATGTGTAAAATTCTAAATGGACTGGACAAACTGGATGTAGGGAGATAACAAAGCGTGGAGCTGGAGGAACACAGCAGGCCAAGCAGCATTAGAGGAACAGGAAAGCAGACCTTTCGGGTCGGGGGCATTCTTCAGGGAAAAAAAGATGGATGTGGGGAAGATGTTTTCCCTGACTGGGGAATCTAGAACCAGAAGACAGTCTTGAGAGATTGTGGATACAGGGGAGACCATTTAGGATTGAGATGAGAAAAATTCTCTTCAAAGGATGGTGAGCCTTTGGGATTCTCCACCACAGAAGGCTGTGTAAGCCATGTCACTGACTATATTCATTGAAGAGAAATGCTTAGATTTTAAAGGCATCGAGGGGTACGCAAGGAAAGCAGAAATATGGCATTGCGACGAAGGCTCAGTCGTGAAGCAGACTCAATGGGCCGAATGGCCTACCCCACCCCTTCTTTTCGAGGGAACAGCCTGTGCAGAATGCTAAGTGTGGAGGGCAGGGCAAGATGTATTTGGTGGTTTCTTGCTGGATGTGATGGAAATAGTGGAGTGTGATCATTTGAATGTGGAGCCTGGCGGGGTGGAAAGAGGACAGTGAAACCTATTGTTCTCCGAGAGGAGAAGGGGTGAGAGCAGACGTGTGGGAGATGGGCCCTCGTCAACCATTGTGAGGGAAATCCTCAGTGTAAGGAAAAGGAGAATATATCCGAGTCACCCTGGAAGGTGCATTACTGGAACAGATGTGACAGAGAATCTGGCAGAATGGAACGGAATCCTTGCAGGAGGCAGGATATGAGTAGGTATAGTCAAGATAACTGAATTGTTGGATTTGTAGTGGATATTGGTGGACTGACTATACCCAGAAATAGAAACTCCAGTTGAGGAACAGAAGGAAGAAGTCTGAGATGGACCACGTGAAAGTGAGAGAAGGACGTACATTGGAAGCAAAACTGAATTTTTCTGATTCTGGACAGAAGCAGGAAGCAGCACCGATGACGACATGAATGTGTTGAAGGAAGAGTTGTGGGGCCAAGTAAGGCAGAGCAAGGACTGTTTCACATACCCCACAAAGAAACGGGCATATATGGATCCATGCAGGTATTTGCCGCTGCAAATTTGACTTGGAAAAAGTATGACATTTTTAAGAAAAAGTTGTTAAAAATCAGCACAGCCAGGCAAAAGAGGGTGATGGTCATCCAGGGTCTGTTCAAGCTTCTTTGAGCAAGAAGCAGAAAGCCTTCAGCCTATGCTGATGACAAATGTGTGAATAAGAATTGTATATCCACGAAGAGGTGGTGGTTAGGGCCAATAAACTGGCAATGATGGAACTGACGTGAAGTGTCAGAAGAACCTCAGAGTTAAGTGGGAGGAGTTTTAACGGGGGGAAATGGAGACAAGGTAACCGGAAATAAGTTCATTGGGGCAGGAACCGGCTGAAATGAATGGGCAAGGTGGTCCAATTGGTGGACTTTGGGAAGGATCTAGAAGCACAGCTGTGGAGGGAAGATCTCCAAGGGAGATGAGGTCTGTGACAATCCTGGAAATAGCTTTATGTACAGCAGTGGGATCATGACCTAGAGGAGATAGGAGGAAGTGTCTGGATTGTAGCTCAACTGCAAGGTAAAGGTCAGCAGCACACTTGAAATCAAAGTCAAGGTTACATGTGAGAATGGAGTGCAGCAAGTTCAGAGGAAGATACGTTAAGAGTGGATGAGGGGAGCCCAGAAATTAAGGCAGCTGATGTCATGTCAGCAGTTACAAAAGAGGTAAAGTTCAGATAAAAGGCCAGTGGATGGGTTCCAAGTGAAAGGAATATTGGAGATGAGTGAAAGGATCTCCGAAGAGAAACTCCTGTCCAAAGAAGTGGAGGCAAACGCCACCAAAGAGGTCATGTCATGTCATGTCACAACCAGAATCCACTGAGATGGCAGAATAACGGAATAAAACCAAGTCCTTTGCTGAGCATGGATCTTCCAGCAACAGAGAGGAGAGGTTCAAAGGGTATGGTGAATACATAACAAGAGGTGGGGTTGGAAGGAAGGGAGTGAAGGAAAAATCTAGACGGATGTCGATACCAGAATTTTTGGAGCTTGACTTTATAATACCTAAAGAAAAAGTTTCCTGTTAAAGCACTGGATGAGACAAAGAATGAAATGGAACTGGGGACCAGGACAGCTTTGCAATAAAACCACAGGTTGATGTTAAATGGTGCTGACGACAGAGGTCGAAGGAGTACATGTGGTGCACGGCACTGTGTGGATCTCCAGAACCAGTGAGAGAAGTGTCTGAAGAGGATTATATGGCCTAGAGATGGTGATTTGAAAACAGGATGCCGCTTCGGTTGCCATGCATACAGGGTAAGGTGGAGCTGAAGGCAGTCATAATGGCTGTGAAAGCAAGTTTCTGCAAACACTTCATCAGATACTAGGAGGGAAATAGAAAGCCATGAAGGTAAATAAGCTGAGACTAAAATGGAGGTCCTGTCAAAACAGTAGGATTCCCTTCAAGATGGGCATAACTGGAAGAGAAGTGGCAGTGAAGTAAGCACTCGAGCAAGACACTAGATGTTTATTTCAGATTTCCAGCAAAGTGCTGTCGAAGCTCAGCAGGTGTGACAGCATCTGTGGAAAGAAACAAGTGAAAACTTTTGAGTCCAATATGACTCTTCAGAACTGAAAGGTATTAAAAAGTTATGCTTTTTATGCAGTATACAGGGGGAGTAAAAGCGATTGGGTTTGAGGGTATCCAGAGCAGATGACCTGAGGGAGTGCTAATTGTGGTCAAGATGAAAAAGAATAGGTATAAGTGATAGATGTGAAAGGGAGAAAATGTCCACTCTGACAAAATCGTTACATGCATACAACACACAGCCAGGGGTTGAATGAGTTAATGTAAGAAATATGGAGACAGAGGGCGTGATTTGATGTTGTGGACCTCAGTATTGACTTTGAGGCTGTAATATGCCTGAGACGAAAATGAGGTGTTATTCCTCCAGTATCTGCAGTTCTTTGTTTTATTACGTTATTCTTCCAGCCTGTGTTGAGTTTTATTGGAATGCTGTGGCAGGTCCAGAAATGGGAGCAAGGTGGTTTATTTAAATGGAAAACAACTGGATGATCCAAATCATTCTTCAAGCAGAAGAATTAGGGAAGAAAACAGTCAGGTGCTGTAATATCCACCTGTGATCAGTCTGCTTGTTTTGAGAGGAATGAGTTCTGAGGAAGCGTCACTGAAACTGGAATGTTAACTCTGATTTCTCTCCATAGATGTTGCCAGACCTGCTGAGCTTTTCCAGCAATCTTTTTTTGTTTTGAGGTGTCTGCCGTTGTTTCCAGTTTTAAGCAAAGTTAACTTTGATCTTTCTACAGTTCTGTTAATTTATTCAAAATGTTTGTTTAATAGCGATGAAATTGGGAAAATCTGTCCATGTCTACTACTTGTGTTTTAGTTCCCTAAGCCGTAATTCAAAATGATTTATGAACTTTAAATACCTTCACAGTCTAAAACTGCTGTTCAAAATATAAATTGATTCCACCCCTATTATTTTTTTCTGAGGTAATGTGATCAAAAATGCTGTGTGCTATAAATTTGGGTACTATTGACTTGACGATCTTTTTAAAATTTAGCTGCGACTAGATGAGGCTCAGGAGGCAGAGTGCCAAGGTCTGAAACATCAACTTCAGCAAGAAATGGAGCTACTCAATGCCTACCAGAGTAAAATTAAGATGCAGACTGAAGCACAGCATGAGAGAGAGTTTCAAAAACTTGAGCAGCTGGTGTCAATACGTAGAGCACGTCTTGAACAAAAGGTCAGTTCAAATTAAAACTGCATACTTCCTTGCATTTACAGTAGTTGGTGTATTTTCTCAAAACCTTTGATAAAATGTGGAAAGTTGTGATATCACTTTGCTTTATAAAATACTCATTTTAAAATAGGAAATAATTTGTATACACTCAACATGGCAAGATCATCAAAGTTTCCAATGAGTATAAATCTGGCACAACATTTTGAATGCAATGCTTTAAAACATCAACATAGTATACAGTAAAGAGAGCTAGGGAATGGCTTCACTCCTGTGATCCTTTTCCCTGGATAAATTATTGGCATTGTCAATTGTGCTTCGATGTACAGGTGTGATAAAGGTCTACGTGCTTCTGAGCCTAGGAAGAGGCATCAGTGAGCTCAAGGATACACTCGAGTTGAGAGACCAAGCGCTACTTTTAGACGTGATTGTAAATCTGTAGATGGTTTGTTATAAATACAGATTCTGAAAGCAGAGCTTTTATGCTGCTAATCATTAATTGTCTAGGTACTGTTCATGAAATTGACTCTTTCTAGTTGACTACAAGAATCCAGTAAAATTAGCTTGAGTCCAGTTTCTATTAGGAACAAATGCACCTTCTTGAGGCTTAACCATGTTGATGTAATATTGAAAGGCAGTGGGAACCTCACTTGTCCCTTGAAGCTAGTGCTGTGGCAAAAAAATATGATTAGTATTTTGGAAATCTCTTGTATTCAAGATCAGATGCTGTTAAGCATAATTTATTAAGTACTTTCATAAAATTTGTTAAGCATATATGGGGGCGGCTCAGTGGTTAGCACTGCTACCTCAGTGTTAGGGGCCTGGGTTTGATTCCAGCCTTGGGTGAATGTATTTGTGTGGAGTTTGCACGTTCTCCCCATTTCTGTGTAGGTTTTCTCTGGGTGCTCCAGCTTCCTCCCACAGGCCAAAGATGTGCAGGTTAGGTGGACTAGCCATGCTTACGACTCATGTGCATACCATGAAGACAGAACATATTGCAATATAATAGGAAACTTGCAGAACACCAATTTCCTTCAGTGGGGCATTATACTGAGCCAAGTTATAGTTAGTAAATTTTAAATAATTGTTGAACTGAAATGTCTTCAATCATAGTGATTATCATAGATATTGACACATAAGCCAACCTTCAAGATGCTGAAAAATCCCTTCAAAAATGGGTTAACTTGTATGTTAAGTACAAAAGTGAACTGAGCTCTCCATTTGTACATTGAAAATCTGAGGTAGACGAATTTAAATATAGCATGTTGTGGTTGAACGGAAGATCACATGAATAGACTATTTGCTAAAACCATTTTTTAGGGCTATGAATTGGGGTTATCACATGTTTCGAATTATGTTCCAGATTACAGTATTTTGCCAATTTTCAGTTCGTGCTCAAGGCCAGAAGTGTGTAAGGTTGTCGGCTTCCTCGTCGAGCTGGCTGGTTATTGTAAACAATAAGTACGATAACCAGCCAGCTCGGCGAGCAAACCAACAACCTCATCCACACTCCAGAGGTACAAATCTTTGCGAGAACCTTAATAAGCTTAAAAAAAAGTGTATTTGTTAAACATCTACAACTGTAATATTTCAGTTCTTCATGCGAAGATCTTATTGCAGTGCAATTACGTAGGCAAATGATTAGCTGATTAAAATATAATCTCAACAACAGCAGAAAACTAATCTGAATTTACACATTATCTTTAAAGAGTTTCTTAAATTTTTAACTAAGTTAAGAAAGTGCCTGTTTGGTTTTTGAAACACTAAAATGGGGAATAGCAAGAAGCAGACATCGGTGAAATGTTCTAAAAAATGTTAGTTAACTTGTTCAGGTGTATGATGTACTTGAAGCAGGTGGGATTTGAACCCAGGTCTTCTGAAGGCCAAATACTGTACTTGAAAGAGGAAGGTGTCTCAAAAATTTCAACAGATGAAGCTAGCTTTCTTGCACCATTCCAACGCAGTAACTCCACAAGCAGTATTCTCCAATAACAGGATACTGACATCGAGGCAAAAAAAAAATTCTGCCTACTAGACAATTGGGTAATCTGAGTTTTAGTGCAGCTGTGATGCCAGCAATGTAGGCTGGATGTCCCGAAAACTGGATTGAACATCCTAGTCACCATTCGCAGTAAGTAGCATGCTGATCCTACTTAATCACCCCCATAACGGCAAGAGTCACGTTTTATTCGCCATTCAATGTGATTCTGTTATTGGGAATCATTCATTTAATAATCCAGACTCTGCATTACACAGCATTATGCATTTGCGCATGCAGGGGTTATGCATTATGCAATCTCAGCTGCATCCCTATGACAACACCTTGACCAATCTGGTTTGAGAATTAAGATCAACAGTTAACTTTTGTTCTAAACTACATCTTCATGCCAATGATGACCCAACCGAACAGCATCCTCTCTTTTTCACGCATTATGAAATATACCTTTTTTTTTTTGGCCCCTTAAGTCTGTTTCTGAACTCCTGGTTCTAATGAATGCAAGATGAAAAGGTTCAACTTGTTTCCTTTTAGCAATGTTTAAAGAAGACTTAATACGTAGTTAATACTATTTTATTTGCTAGGAAGTGCAAGGCTGGAAACTTCTTTGGAGCTGCTCCCAAGGCATTACTCACATTAAACAAGGTTTTGTCAAACACTGAAGGGAATTACAGCTGCAGGGCAGGAACACCAGAGAATGTTTCACCCCATGTATTTTTCCCCCCTATAAATTGCTATCATTCATTGAATTTACATGTGAAGAATGGCTACTTGAATGATAAACCACAGGAAAGTGGCAGTGACTCAGAAATACAGCTTCAGCTTGGATTCTGAAAACACTATCAGTACCGCATATTAGAGCATGAATTCACAATTAATTCCCCATCTGTTTCTTTGTTTTTGTTTAAGATTGAAGAGGAACTGGCTGCACTCCAGAAGGAACGCACTGAGAGAATACGAAATTTATTAGAAAGACAAGGGCGGGAAGCTGAAAGCTTTGACATGGAAAGCCTCAGACTTGGATTTGGAAATGTGCTTACATTGGACTATCCCAAGGAAGACTATAGATGAAAAACATTGCCATAACCTTGCCCAGATATTCTAATCCTGGGCCC
This sequence comes from Ginglymostoma cirratum, assembly GCA_024137785.1. NCBI lineage: Eukaryota > Metazoa > Chordata > Chondrichthyes > Orectolobiformes > Ginglymostomatidae > Ginglymostoma > Ginglymostoma cirratum. Next base: position 8,890,034 of record JAHRHZ010000099.1, read on the forward strand.
ACTTCTTGAGGGCAGACATCACCTCTGGACTAGTGCCTGTACAGTCCTTAAATTTCCTTATCAGGGCCCCATTGTTAATGTTAACAAGAACGCTGACCATTTGCTGGTCGTCTTTTAAAATGAGACAGTATTGATATATGTGCAATCATACCTTTTGTGAAAATTGGAAAGCAGGATGTACATCGCTTGTGATCATGCATTACAACTAATTTGTAAATCTGTGCAGAAAGACAAATGTTATATCTGCAGCCTTATCTTAACTCGCTGCTAGCTTTCTTTCGGTATTTATTCATCAGGAAATTTTATTAAGATTGAATAATTTGATACTAAAGAATTTGATGTACATGTCAATCATACAAAGTGCTTCTGGGAAATAGTTTTAAAAAGCAATGCTGGCAAGGGTTTCCTAGTCCAGTGTTCATCATATATATATATATATATAAAAAATCATTTTCTGCTATGGCAGATGTGCATACTGTATGTGAATCCTGGGACCCAAGTAGCACAATAGGGCCAAGGCACTATCACATATATTGTATAGATGGAATTCAGGAGAGCTTTTACTTATTTTCATAAAGTATTTTAATGGTTCCTCAAATTAATTTTTTAATAATTTTTCGTTCAGTCTGAGGTGAACCTGGCTGTAAGTGGGATCTTCTAATAGAATTTTCCGTCTAGACCATAAATGTTGCTTACTCATACTACAAGCTGTGTATTTTCTTACAAACCAAACCAGTAAGATGCTTTACTATTGCATGCACTCCAGTTTTTTGTTTTTTTTTTTCCTCCCAGGTAAAATAGCATGACTGTCCAGGCAAAAGTAAGCTTTTAATCATATTTGTAAATAAAAATGCTCACCATGCTGTGTTGAGAGTTATTTTAGCAGTTTCTATCTTAAAATCAGCAGTCATATTTTTCCTTTCAGGTGTAGTTTCATAAAAATGCTGAATAAGAATCTCTTACAGTCTAAAATGACTGAACTATTTGACTTTTTAAAATTTTGCATAAGCAGCTGTGTTACTCACAAGTTAGGGAATTTTGCAGTAGTTTACCCCATTGATTGGAAATCAATTGAGTAATCTGAACCAACCTCAGGAATGAAGCTTCCTTTGTTATTTTTGAAACCATCACCTTGTAAACATTTAAATTTTTCCCAAGGAAAATGTACATTTTAAGAATTCATCAATCCCAAGATTGAGACACATTTGAGATTCATTCTTCAAATGGAACTAACTTGAGTCACGTCTTCCTACTTACAAGGTTCAGCTCAAATTATACTTTCAATGGCCAGGGAAAGTGCAATAGTCTGTGACTAACAGAATTGTGGCTTATTTTGAAAAACATTTTGATTCTCTTTGGTATGAATATTTTAGCTTATTGAAAGGAAAAAAATTCCCAACTAGGTTCTTAATTTTAGGAACATGAATATTGCTCTACCTTTCAACTCCAATCAAGAAAGGAAGTTTATTTAAATTTTTGAAATGCACGTCACTAAAATGTTAGTCTTCAAATGAAAAGCACAGTTCAATGAACACTAATGATGCAATTTGCAACTAGCCATTGATGTTTCAACTGATACCAGAAATTGTTTTTTTTTCTTAATCCATGTTTTATGTTGGTAATGGATTATAACTATACAGTAAATGCCCATTGACTGCTTTTACCAAAAAACAGGTCCTTACCTATGCCTGAAATTGCAGTGTTCTTTGTAATCACAAATTGCTGTAAGGTGGTTTCTTGGCATTGTACACCTCAAACTTTAAGGTATTAGAGTCTCCTGGCACTTTACGCATATCCAAAACCGCTTTGCTTGAATGTGGAAGTGACTACAATAAGATAATGATTGCTTTATAGAATTCACGAGTAATCTTTGGTCTTGAAAATTTCCACTTAGTGCAAAATTGGCAATGACAGTAAGGTTACTGTTTCTATTCTGTAGTCAGCAAGGTCAAAGGAGTACTTTATTTTGTCAAATCTCGGTGCTGTGGACGTTCTAATTCATTTTACCATTTATGGTTATTGGTCAGTCTCTTCACTAATGAATAATAAGTGCTTTGTATAGCTTCATGTAAGGGTTGTACAGTTTCTTTCATAACTTTAACATTCTCCATTGTGCTCATACTTGTAAATCTGGATTATATGGGTGCAGTTCTCGCTGGTTCACTTCCATCCAAAAGCTGCATTTTAATTAGCCCTCCATTTGGGCAGGAGAAACCTTACTTGGTTTAAGAGCAGCAATTCTGTGGCCAACTTATGTATTCTTAACTCAAATTTCTTTCAATTTAAAGCTAAAATCCACTAAATTATTGCAATGTGAATACAATTGAGAATAACTGACACTTTAAACAAACTTGTTAATTCAAAATTGGTTATTTGAAGTAGGATAGCGTAGATGAAATATACTGGATTTTCAAAAGTTTGTCTAAAGGTTTCCCCCTTACAAGTGTGAAGTCTGGAGATTAGTAATAATTGACAGTAAACTACCAGCTTCAGTGAGTTCTGAGAATTGCTGTGCTTACTATTTTGTCAATTGAATTAAATTTTCATTCAAATTAGGTACTGTGTAATATTGAACAGACAAGATGTTGTACAACATTTAAGAGAATATTTCAGTAGAGTCAGCTAGTGTTATTTAAGAGAGGGGACAGAAAACACTTGCTCTACAACTGGTACAAGCAGAAATTGAGTACTGGTTAATGTTTAACATAAGGAATTCAGAAGAAATGTTTAAAATCAGAGATTGAACAGGGGCATATGCCAGACCAAGCAGTTGAAGTAGGTGGCACAAATGCAGTTGTAAAAGGCACATCAATGGGAAAGTTTTGACTGGGAAGCACTATACTGTCCATGCCAAAGACTCTGGCATGGAGAGTAGGACTGAATTACCTGTTGCTGTTAATTTAACATGCTAATTAGTTGGACTTGACTAATGTAAAACCAATTGATTTGTGCAAGTCACCTCTTTACTGCCTAAACCCAGTTTGGAACAAATACTACTGCCCTGGAACTGCAAGAAAGCAAAAGTTTGATATGTGACTTGGCAAGATTTAGTAGTTTTCACTTTGTTTGCTAGCGATAATCCAGTTGCAAACGTCACTAAGATTCAAATGACATATCATCCAAGGAGTAGCCCAATCATGTGAAGAGCTACTAACCTGTTGCAGTTTTAATCCAGTTGAAAATGTATTTATTACACAGCAGTAGTGATAAGCTCCAAAAATACTATATTACAGATCTTGGAAATTCAAATGTGTTGGGCATGAATCATGTTAAAATTCCACAAGGTTTTTCTTGTGAATACTATAAACACCTCTTTTGCTTTTGTTCAATCATCTGAAACTTAACAAGTTGAGTCTATTTTATGGAATGATCATTGTCTGTGCGTTAGATGTTTTAAATTTGCAACAAGTTAAACTGTCACCTGTACTCTGCACTTGAACCAAAACAGGACAGACAAAGTCAAACTTGGAAAGTAGCTTTATTACTTGTAACATTTGCTTGTGTGTACAGAGCCTGAAAATTCTCTTGTAACATTAATTTTTTTTGACAGTGTAGTTGTTATGAGGCATCATTTGTACTGTTATTTTCCAGCCAGCTGTTCATATAGTTTTGGTACATAGTTATCCCATTCAGCTTGGTAGCATGTCCCAGCAACTGGTGCACCCAAATTGTATTTCTTGCGGAATGCTACAGTTTTGAACGTTCCACGCTTATCACCTGAACGGTTCGTCAAACACTGTTCGTCACAATTCAGCACCCCAGGTTGTTCATAAACTAACCAGACATAGCGGTGAAGACCTAGTGTAAAGTTTACAAAAACAAACAAAAAAAAAAGCATAGTTTAATCCATGTGAGAAGTGATGGCTGTTTCCCTGGTCCCCAGGAAAATCTATTGGCTAGAGTCAGGATTGGATGCATGAAAGTTGACAGCAGCTGAAAATGGAGGCAACAAGGAAAAAAGAACCTGAGGAAATGTATGAGACACTTCAATTAAGATATCTAAGTCTGTAGGTAACAGTAGAGCCAGCTCTGAATTGAGCAGTCCAACCTTGGAGGTAGCAAACGGAAAGAAGTGTATCTAATGCCACTACCTGAAAATGCCTACACAAAGGGTACTGCAATAGTTAGGAAATTTTCTGGTCACACTGCACTTATGTCTATAATTTGTGTAAATAAGCCACTGACACCAACAATCCTTGTTATTAGTTATTGTTCTAGTCCCTTCCAGGAGTTAAGTGTGCAGTAGATAGTGACTGTTGCAAAACTAGTATCAAGAGGGCAGGAATCTACAGTCACCTACTTAGTAGTAGCAAAGTTTCTAAGGTTTTGGAGTAGATCTGTAGCTTGGGTTCTGGGTGTTGACGTTTCGTTAACGTGCTTGGTAACGGCATCAGTGTGTTTTCCTGCCTGGTTTTTAAATTCTGGGGTCCGTTGAGATGGATTGCCTCACTTCCGGGTTTCCTCCGTAGTGGAATGTATATGGGGTCGATTTCAATCTGTTTATTAACAGCATGCTTTGGGGAGTGCCATGCTTGTGCCAGGATCTCGTGCCCAAACACTACAATCGGACAAACAGGAAGGGAACTAACAACAGGAGTATGTGAACACCAACTGGCTCAAAAAAAAAAAAACAACACACACACACCACAAAATACTCACTCATCTCAATCCACATGGACAAGGAGAACCACGACTTCGACTGGGACTGGCTGGGCAGAGACAAGCATGAAAATGCCTGGAAGCATAGCACTCCACAAAGCATGCTGTTAATAAACACTTTTATACATTCCATTACAGAGGAAACCTGGAAGTGAGGCAATCCATCTCAACAGACCCCAGAGTTTAAAAACCAGGCAGGAAAACACACTGACGATGTTACCAAGCATGGTTACGAAACGTCGGCAAAAACAACAAACCAGCTCAGTGAGCCAACCAACCTCAGTAGCAAAAGTTGATAAAGGAAGGCTGGATTAGTAAATGACTTAATTTCAGAATGGACGGCTATATCCTGATTTTCAAAATGCAATTTCCCCGTTAGGGCAAACTGTGTAAAAGTAATCTGTGTAGAGCTTTGCCATCAACAGAAGGAATTAAAATTCCAGGACAGCTGGAGTTTCAAGAGGTCGTTCTACACTTCCCCATGGAAGATAAATCCCAAAAGTTTGACCTACATAGAACACAGTACTTTTGTATGATGACAGGTCCATGATGTTTGTATTATTCATTGTTTTCATCCTGTGGCTTAGTAGGTATTTAATGCAAATCAAGCCAAGACTGACAACTGGTTGAGGTAAGACACTACCTGGCTCTATACTTGTCTGCTAAAACTCGCTATCCAGAATCATCCTAAAATGCAAAGATAACACTTTTCTGTCATAAACTGTATTTACTTTGCCTTAAACAGCAAACCGCCCCCCCCAAAAAAAAGAAACAAACAAACCAATAACTGCAAAGGAGAGCAGGGCCTTTGGTCTTAATTGCAGTAACTACCCAAGTAGCTTGCATGTCTCTTGTAGAGAGTCCATGTGGTCCAGCCAACTTTCTAATACATCTCTCCCCCTTTCTTTCTGTCCCCCACCTCCAACGACCTAGGCATAAGAGTCAAATTGGACTATCAAATTGCAAAGCATTAGCTTTGTTTGCAGCTGCTCCCAGATCAATTTAGTTTCTCCAGCTTCTCTCCCAGCTCCATTGTCCTCTCCAAGCCATTCAGTGTCACTGGGTCAAGATCATGGAATTCCCTCCCTAAAACATCAGTCAATACAACATGCTCACTGCACCGCCACTCATCTTATCCATGAGTCCCACTTTGTTCCTTCTTTGTGCTGCTTGTTATTATAAAGCTAATAACGTAACAATTTCTTTTTCATCTATAGTTATACTTCCTTCCCAAAAAAACTGCTCTCTAAACTACTTTTCTCAAAGATGGGCAACATATTCAGGAAGTGACAAATTGTCTTAAGTTCATGTTTGAATTCTCCAAGTCTAATTTCTGCCCTTGCCACAGTATTGAAATTGCTCTTATGGCTATGACTACCTCAAAACTTCTCTGCTCATGCTGTTCACAGACTTTGATATGGTTGACTGTCTCCCAGCATCTCCTCCAAACTGGAAGTGACTGCTCTCATCTCATTCCATAATAAGACACAACATCATTTAGAGGAGTGATTCTCCTCCAGTTTCTTGTTCTGTAATGATTTGTCCTTGCTCTGCATCCCTCTTGTTTCTTCCCACCCCAACAACCACCCCTGCCGTGCTACCTCCTCAGCAATATCATCTTGAAGCATAATTTTGCTTTTTGTATGCATATTGACAACATTTTGTATCACCTCACATTGTCATCTACTAAATTATTAAAGGAAATTTTAAAGGCTAAAGCTATTCATTTTGTAGTACCTGCTCCAAACTCTCCTCCTCCCCAGAAGTAGTCAGATTTAGCCAGTTTTTCCACAAACTTGGGTGTCATATTACAGCGGAGCTTGCAGGTTCACACCCAAGCCATCATTAAGACTAGCTAACTCTACTTAATCACCCAGGTTCAAATAATTACAAGAATGGTTCCAGGGATAGAAAATTTGTTACAAGGAGATTGGACAGGTTAGGTCTAAAATTTTCCTGGAAAGATGACAAGATCTGATAGAAGTAATGCAATAATCATGAAGTACCAACAGACTAGATAGTGTTGATCCATATGTGTGGGAATGTTTCTAAACGGACATAGTGTAAACTAACCAACAAATGAAGCAATAAAACAAAGGTTATGCAGTGAGTGATAATGGTCTGAAACATGTTTGTAGTAGAGGCTGGTTCAATCAAGGCTTTCAAAAAGAAATTAGCTATTTGAAAAGGAATAAGTGTTCAGGGCTGCAAGGAAAAAGTGAAGAGAATGGCACTAAAACAAATTGCTCATTTGAGCCGCAGCCTGTTGCAAAAGGCTCTTCTCGTGCTGCTGAAATCCTTTAAAAAGGGCTCAATTTTATTATTTCTACTGTATTCATTCTATCCTCCGTAAACATATCATCCAAATCACTGTCCCTATCTCAATTCCCACCAAATCCAATTTACCATCACCCAAGCTTATTGATCCATATTAAACCCTACTCAACCCCTGGATTCTAAAAGTTCACAGCGCTGGATCCAAATCCCTCCATGACCTTGCCCTTCCCTAAGCCTATAATTTCCTCCAGGTTTATAATTATCCAAGATATCTGTGCCCCTCTAGAGCACCAAGTATAGGAGGTGGGATATTATGTTGAGGTTGTACAGGATGGTGGGGAGCCCTGTATCTAGTTCCAGTCTGTTATAGAAGGGATATTATTAAACCAGAGGGTTCAGCACAGATTTACCAGAATAGTGCTGGGAACAGAGGGTTTGAGTTATAAGAGGAGGCTGGATACGACAGGGCTTTTTCCCCCCGACTACAGCTTAGGAGGTTGAGAGGTGACCTTAGAGGTTTATAAAATCATCAGGGGTACAGATAAGGTGAACAGTAGGTGCCTCTTCTCCAGGGTAGGGGATTTCAAAACTAGGGAGCATATTTTGAAGGCGAGAGGAAAAAGATGAAAAAAAAAAGTTAAAAAGTGGTTTGTGTATGGAATGAACTTCCAGGGGAAGTGGTGTATGTGGATACAGTTAAAACATTTAAAAGACATTTAGATAAGTTGGACCAAAAGGTCTGTTTCCATGCTTACAAATCAATGACCATGACACTTCCATTTTAAGTACTCCACCTTTCTTGCTAGTCCTGTGGAATATCCTCCTACAGTTCTCTACCTTAATTTCCACCCTCAAGATTCCCACAAATCCTACTTTTCTGACCAAGCTTTTACTCTCTCCCTACATGGCTCGGTACTAAATGTTGTTTAAAAGTATTGCAAGTTTTTATGTAATGTCCACTCAAATAAAGCTTGGACACTTCCAATTAAAGATGCATTAAATTGTCCATTTGGAACATGGATCTAAAGACAACCTTAAGATTAAAAAAATTGCACCAATTCCCCAGACTTCAAATAACGTTGGTTTTCTTCCACTTAACATTACTGTGAATCATTTGCGATTTTATTGGTTACAGTGCACTGGACAAAGCTTGGGAATACTTTGACTGAAGTTTGCAACAAACTATAAACCCAAAACGGTCAATAAGTGAATGTGGCTCCTTAATCCCATTATCTAATTTATATTGACAAATTAATGGACTCACCAGTTCCTTTAGGAGGACCTGAGCCAACATAGTCAGACTGAATCTCTCCACTTTTCATGTCATTTCCTTTCATGTTGATTAAAATGAAATGGTGCCATTCCCTAATAAACAAAGAGCAAGAACTATGTCAGTTTCTGTACATTTGAACATTAATTGTAAAAATGTGGCTTGTGTATGGAATGAACTTCCAGGGAAAGTGGTGTATGTGGGTACAGTTAAAGCAAACAGTAAGTGGCTGTGGAGAGCACATACCCACAGTTAGCAGAATATCAGGCCATTGTTATTCACAAACGACAAATGTAGCAGTAGGCAACCTGTTCCAAAATATTCCATTGCTACTTTTCATTTCTTGAAAGTGACGCCTAAACAATGCAGAATTGTACAACGTGTTCCTAATGAGTACTTAGATTTGTTCATCACATGCGATAACTGTTACATCAATACATTCTAAGCCATAGCAGTTTATATAAAATGAACTGCTCAGGAGCACTGAGAACACCCCATTCCATTATAAGCAAATACATAGAGATAATATTATATGAGTGACAATTTTACTTTTCACATACATCTCAGACTTTATAATGAGGGTCAGTGTGGCAAAGAAGGCTTTTACCACTTCAGATTGCCAAAAGATTGAAAACATTTTCTTTTAAATGTTGTACATTTTAAAATTGAATGCAAATAATGCTAAAGTGTGTACAGTATTGACTGGTAAGCTTGATCCTATGGGAAAATCAGGTGGCTTGTGAATTGATTATACACAGAAATAAGAACATGGGTTTATGTTACTCATCAACTTTTGGCCAACAGTATTTTGATAGCATTGATGATGATGATTTCCATTCCCCTATACCTAACTAATGTTAAAAACAGAAGATAATGTAAAGATCCTCCTTTGAGGATGGAAAACCAACCTATTAATCAGTCAATATAAAGCAAGACTAAAAATTGTGGGCCCTTCTTTGGCATAAAACAGCGGTCAAATTTAAACTCCAGTAGACAATACAGTAGTCACTAAGTGAAACCCCAGATCAGTGATTTTTAAAGAGAACAGAATGCAGAATATATTCAAAACATCCTAGACCACACCACACCTGACAACATTAAATACATTTCCTCTTAAATTCAGCAAAATTTCAAGTTCTTAGAAAACTGCTCAAGTGCAAAATTGCTATTGGAACAACGTAAATCACAGAAACGCTCTTCCGCTTTCCCTGAATAAAGTAGAATTCAGTACCTTGAGGGGAACTGGGCACAGTTAGTGTAGTGTAACAAATCGGAAAAGTTTAATCTTGGTTTCTCAAGGGGGCTATAAATGTACAAAATGGAGTAGAAAATGGTAGTAACTTTCAACTCGTAGACAAAAAGGTACAAAATGGTTAAAAACAAGTTCAGAACCGATATCAGGGATAGCACATTTTCATACAAAAAGAGACTTAACCCAAATCATTCACGACCAAACTAGATGCTAGTTAGGACAACAGTGCCTAGAAAAGGGCATTGTAGGTTTTTAGGCATGAATCAGCTGAAGGGACGCAAACAGTCCCATACATCTGCATTTACCTTTGTGAAGGATGTTAGAGCACACTTCAAGATCAGACTATGGGTACATAACACCGTTCAAACAATAATGTGTCCACTGGAATGTCATTTTAGTTAAGTGACCAAATGAATCATTTTTAAATTTAATCTCTTTAGTAATTCAATATACGAACAAGGAGTGGATTTTTTCACTAAAATGCAATAATTATGAAAATACTCCCTCAACCATGCAGGCAAAGAATAATGATTGACAACATCCTTCCACTACCTACCTAAACTTTGGTGCTTTCCTGCTCGGAGCGTCTGGGTCAGTTAGAATCAGAGTGTAAAGCTTGTCTGGATCACATCCAGACCAGTTAATACTCACTGGACGGTTCTGCACCTGCCAAGAACAATGTGAATGTACTTATGATCAGACATACAAAAGGTACAGAAAAGTTTACATTAGACTTAAACTCAAGTTAATTAAAAGGAAACCCTTGAATTCACATTGAAAAATTCTCCACACAAGAGATTAGATTAATACCCTGAATGGATGCACATTTTAGTCATAAAGCATCCTTTGGTCCAACTCATCCACACCAGGCATCCCAATCTGAATTCATGCCATTTGCTAGGATTTGGCCCATATCCCTCTAGACCCTTCCTACTCATATACCTCTACTTCCTCTGGCAGCTAGTTCTATACATGGACAACGGTCTGCATGACTAAGTTACTCCTCAGGTCCTTTTCTGATTTTTTTTTCCCCCTCTCACCTTAAATCTATGCCCTCTAGTTGTGGACTTTCCCATCCTAGGGAAAAAGACCTTGGCTATTCACCTCATCCATCCCCCTCATGATTTTATAAACCTCTGTAAAAGGTCAGTTCTCAGTCTCCAACACTCCAGGGAAAAAAGCCACAGCCTATTCAGGGTCTCCCTATAATTCAAACCATCCATTCCCAGCAATATTCTTGTTAAACTTGAGGGTGCAGAAAAAAGACTTACAACTTTCTTGTAGAAGGGTGACCAGAATTGTAAGCAGTGTTCTAAAAGCAGCCTCACCAACATCCTGTACAGCTGCAACATGACATCCCAATAGCCATATTCAATGTTCCGACCAAAGACAAGCATGCCAAACACCTCCTTCCCCACCCTGTCGACCTGTAACTCCACTTTCAAGGAACTATGCCCCTGCAGCCCTCAGTCTCTTTGTTGAGCAACACTTCCCAGGGCTCTACCATTAACTGGAAAGTCCTGCCCTAGTTTGCCTCACCAAAATGCAACACCTTACGTTGGGCAAGTAAATCCAGTAGTTCAAACAAATTCTAGAATGCTGTACTGCAACATAGTGTCAGGGTTCGTTTGGATGGATGTATCACTGGCCATTTGACTTGCATCATCAGTAGCTGTCATGACCTTAAGTGAAGATCTTAGAAGCACATTATGTTATCTCTAAAGTGGCTTAGTCGGACTTTTTAAATTAAAAAATGCTGATTCCATACCATTGAAAGAAAAGGTTATGGAGCCATTCTCGCTCAGGGTAAGTGTCTGAACTTGAGGTCGGGGAGAAATAAAGAGGCCCCTGCGGATTTTGTTCCAACTTCCACGCTGATAACGATCAGTAACTGGGAGTTCCTGACGTCATGCAGGAGGACCAGGAGACAAGAAACCCCCGAAAACCCCCGCCCCGTTTACGTAGCGGGGAAGGGGGACGGACGGACGAACGGACGGACTGCAAGATGGCAGACAGCAGCAAAACATACGCAGCTTGTATTGCGGTGGAGAGAAAGTGAACCAGCTGGCTTTCCAACATTCACCTTTCATTTAAAATAAAAACACCGAAATGCGGTTTTAACTGCAGCCAAGCGTGCAGTATGTGTGAAGGAGAGAGGGGGAGCCTCCCCCTCTGCATATGAAGGTCTGCCCTACTGCAGTCCCAAAGCCGGCGGTCACCTTCTCTCGTTCTGACCTTCTCCCTTTTAACTTCCAGAAGCTACCCCGCCACCCCCCAAACGGGCGGAGCAGGGCACCAAACTCGGCCCCCAAGGGCTCGCCGATCCCGGGCTCCCACCACGTCGGCCCCCAAGGGCTCGCCGATCCCGGGCTCCCACCACGTCGTCCGGGTACCTGCGTCGGAGTCAGCACTTTGCCCAGCGCATCGATCTCTACCGCGCCATAGCTGACTTGCAGCGGCTGGGCCGGTTTCTCCTCCACCTCTTGTAGGGCCAACTGGCCCGACCACTCGTGCAAATCGACAGGCATCTTCACCGCGAATGGCGCCGTACGCTCCTCCCGCGCCTCCCTTAACCGCCTCAACAGCCCTGACACCACGTGCCGCCCACCGGGCCCCGCCCCTTTATATTCCTATTGGCTGACCGCCGGACACTCGCCCCGCCCCCGCCGACATTTTTCCTTACAGCGCCTGCGCATTGATGCCGGATGGTAAATACGGAGGTTTACATTACTGCGCGTAAATCAATGTTAATTTTTCCAGTTAGAGAGAGTGTGTTTGGGCTCGAGATGACCAGAAGGGAGGGGTGGAAAGGCAGATTTTGCATCCCCTAAACATATGGGATGCTGCTGTTATAGATAACACTGTGGATGTTATGGATGGATGGATGAACTCAGCAGGCCAGGCAGCATCAGAGGAGCAGGCCCTTGGGTCAGGGCCCTTCAGAAGTGGGGGAGGGGGAATGGAGAATGGAGCTGGGAAATAAATAGAGGAGGGGTGGGGCTGGGGAACATAGGCGGGATGGTGGTACGTGAGTACAGGTAGGCAGTGGTGAAGATTGGAGAAAGGTGATGTGGCTGTAGCACGTAGCTTGCTTCAATATGCGTTCGAAGAGTTTCAGGGCCAAAGAGATTACCAGAGGGTTGCAGTGGAGGAAGTGCTGAAGGCTGGTACACTTGCAACATTTAAAAGGCATCAGGATGGGTACATGAACAGGAAGGGTTTTGAGGGATGTGGACTAAGTGCTGGCAAAGGGGCATAGATTTATGTAGCATATCTGGTTGGCAGATTTCAAATTCAAATTCAACAGATCATCTCTGTCATTATTGCTGCCTAGGCATTGCTCTGAGAAGACCATCCTGTACCACAACTTGATCACTCCTTGAAAGCTAGTGGGTGAAATTTGAGAAGAGGAAACACATCATGGTTCTCAAAGTTGACACTGAGGACAGATTTGTGAGAAATTGGATAGATACAGTCAAGGTCTCCGTCAACCAAGATCAGGCACCTTAAGTGGGCAGTGGGCAGGAAACCTCAGCTGTAGAAAAAGGAATCAATATCGGAAGCACAGGTGCAGTATGTTCATTAATCGTGAAGCCAACTGCTGAAACAGGAAACCAGACTCCAATCTTTTACTTAACATTAGATTTAATTACAGAATAAAGTATCACCTATGATTAACCCCTCCCTAACTGAATAGAGATGTACTGCACGGAAACAGACCCGTCAATCCAACTTGTCCACAGCGACCAGATATCCTTGATAAATCTAGTCCCATTTGCCAACATTTGGCCCTGCTAAACCCTTCCTATTCATGTACCAATCCGGACGCCTTTTAAATGTTGTAATTGTACCAGCCTCCAGCACTTCAACAACTCATTCCATCCACAGACCATACTCTATGTGAAAAAGTTGCCCCTTAGGTCTCTTAAATCTTTCCCCTCTCAACTTAAACCTGTGCCCTCTAGTTTTGGACTCCTGACCCCAAGGGAATGGTCTTGTCTATTAACCCTATCCATGCCCTGCATGATTTTATAAACTTCTTTTAGGTCACCCCCTCAGCTTCTGATACTCCAGGGAAAATAGCCCTGGCCTATTCAGCCTCTCCCTGTAGCTTAAACCCTCCAGCCATGGCAACATCTTTGTAAATCTTTTTCTGAACCCTTTCAAGTTTCACAACATCCTTCCTATAGCAGGGTGACCAGAATTGCACACAGTATTCCAAAATTAGCCTAACCAATGTCCTGTACAGCTGCAACATGATCTCCCAACTCCTATACTCAGTACACTGTCCGACAAAGGCAAGCGTACCAAACGCCTTCTTCACTATCCCGTCTGACTGCAACTCCACTTTCAAGGAACTATGAACCTGCTCTCCAAGGTCTCCTTGTTCAGCAACACTCCCCAGGACCTTACCATTAAGTGTATAAGTCATGCCCTGATTTGCCTTTCCAAAATGCAGCACCTCACATTTATCTAAATTAAACTCAATCTGCCACTCCTCGGCCCATTGGCCCATCTGATCAAGATCCTACTATACTCTGAGGTAACCTTCTTCGCTGTCCACTACACCTCCGATTTTAGTGTCATCTTTAAACTTACTAACAATGCCTCCTATGTTCACATCCAAATCATTTATATAAATAACAAAAAGCAATGGACCCTGCAGTGATCCTTGTGGCACACTGCTGGTCACAGGCCTCCAGACTGAAAAGCAACCCTCTGATACCACCCTCTGTGTTCTACCTTTGAGCCAGTTCTGTATCCAAATGGCTAGTTCTCCCTACATTCCATGTGATCTAACCTTGCTAACCAGTCTATCGTGGGGAACTTTGTCGAACGCCTTACTGAAGTCCATATAGATCACATCCACCGCTCTGCCGATATCAATCCTCTTCGTTACTTCTTCAAAAATCTTCTTTGTAAACTAAAACTGAAAAAAAAACACAGTCAAGTAAAATTTATAATAATCAACTAAAGTAGAAGACAGAAGAACAGCACATTTTGTGAATGACTCCAGTTTTTCTACAGTTGACTTTGGAGCAGATGATGTACAGGGGAATGTTGAGCAAATAAGCCACAGAGAGGCACACTAGCATTTCATGTTTTTATTCAGTTCACTGTATTATACATCATTGATTAAGCCTTCATTTGAATGGCTCATTTGAACCTATTCCTTTTTAAAATAAAATGTTTCCAAATTTTCTATGATGCTTGTCTTGATTAATGTGGAACTGGATCAAAACGTCTCAGTAGTCACGTACCTCCTTGCAATATGATGACTGATAGTCCTTTGACGTTTACCCTATTCTGATGAATCTATGTAGATGCACTCCTTGGCCCTCTTTGTCAGACTGCTCCATGTCCCATTGTAATGAAGCATTATGTTAAACCATCATTTGTGAGTAACGCGAATGCTGACTGTTCACATTACTAAGGACCTGTTCTGTTCCTTACATTCCTAACACTAGTTCACTGCAGGTGTGACTAATGAATTCGGCCACAGCAGGGATTATTGCCACAGTAGCTACTGTGCAACAAAGGCACGAAGAAATGCTGGAGCAACGGATGAGTGAGAAAGCCCAACACCAGCAGCAACTTCCAGTGGGTGTCGAAAAGCCTGCACATGAAGGGGGTCACAGATAAAGGCCCTTTCAGGATGTACAGGATGGCCATTTTCTCAAGCTAAGCCAGGTGTAAAATTGGCTGATGTCTTAGGTCACTCTCAAAACTATGCCAACTTCTGGAATGAGATCTTTAATGTGAAGGAGCTCTTAGAAATTATCATATCCCTATGACCATGGACATGATATTGCATTGATCTCTTATGTGATTTCAGCGGATGTCGACACATTCCTGGTCTCTCTTTTGTACTTGTTGAACCTAGTTAAGCTGAATGCAATTTGCAGGCCATTATGCCACCATGCATGAGGTGTGTGCTTTGGTTTCTTGGATAAAATCTACATTACAACTGGTAAGGCCATAACCCATCACTCTGATGAGCTTACCTGCAACACATGAATGATTGATCCAAAAACATTATGCATTATCTACACATCTGTAAGCCTTAGAAAAAGGAGCCCTTTATGATGTCAGGGAACATCACTGGCATAAAAAGAACCATGGAGCATCCTGACAGTGATGTCACAAAGTTGCTTCCCACAGGACGTAAATAGCCCAACGTGTGTTGAGTTAGTCAGACAGATAGGTCAGGTCATTAAACTGGAGTTAAGTGTCTCTTAACAACATAACAATGAGCTCAGATCGCTCTTGATTTTATTTTCTCTTGATCAGTCTGTCTTAAGCACAAATTCAGAGGCGTGGCCTCAAAATCACATAGAGTCATACAGCATGGAAACAAACCCTTCAGTCCATCTTGTCCATGCTGACCAGGTTTCTCAAACTAAATAGCCCCATTTTCCTGCAATTGACCCATAACCCTCTAAAGCATGCTGTACTCCTACTTTACCACCTCATCCACTTGTGTTGCCCCTTTCAGGGAGCTATGGACTGGCAGCGAAGATCCCTCTTTATCAGTGCCCCTGCCATTTACTGTAAACTCCCCTCTTGCATTTGACCTCCCAAAATGCATCATCTCACACTTGTCCAAATTAAAGTTCATCTGTCATTTCTCTGGTCAGCTTCCCACCTGATCTATATTGTGCTGTGTCCTTTGACAACCTTCCTCACTTTCCACACAGCTCCACAAAGTTTTGTCGTCTGCAAACTTACTAATCAGACCACCTACGTTTTCATCCAAATCATTTACAAATATTACAAACAACATGACAAAAATAAAATGCATTCATTCTTGCACAAAGAGAGACCAAAACTCAAATAAGGAGTAATTAAGTTTTGCATGAAAGGTGTTTATTGATTATATAAAGCATATCATAGAACATGTTCATTAAATTATTCACAACAATTCTTGCATTGGTGAGTTATTGATCAAACCATATTGAAACAGAAAACTTCATTTCGCAATGACACTTGTATTGTAAATGACACTTGTATTGACACTTGTAAATATTATATGTAATGCAAAATTGATGATGCAGATAAAAGGTACATTCACAAAGTGCAGTTTTTGTAATCAGAAACAGTAAAAGGTCCAGACTTATTTTAAAATATTTGTAATTACAAGAGAATGAACATCTTGGTCACACTGACAAGACAAAAACATTTCAGAAAGTTACAGTAAAGCAATTCTTAAAAAGATTTTGCTGAAGCACTAATGTCATGAAGACCATTACAACATCAGGTTATATAGTTATGTCAATGTCATTCAATATATTTCACCTTGCACAGTACACACGTTAACATGCAATGCCATTTTTAGTCATGGTTCAATACTCAGCTTTAAGGGCTTTATTTACCCATTTATCCTAGAAGTACATTATTTTGTGTTAATTGGTACATGTATTGGCTTCTTCATGAAAACTGTGCCCTTTTTAAAAATACTGCACTACAGAATCTGTCACATTCCTCACCTGAAAATACTTGTAAGAGGAGATTCTGGAAACTTAAGTATTCAATTTCAGAAGGAACCCAGTTGAGAAAGAACTTAAAATATGTTAAATATCATTGGGAACTGAATTTTAAGAAAATCTCAGGAGAACGTCTTTCCTCATAAATACAAACTTTTGGAACAATCTGCCAGAGAGGGGATCAGAAACAAAGCAATTGAGATTGTTCAAATTTGTGCTATAAGATGAACTAAGTACTCCTTCTCTCAGCCCACTTGTTTTTTATTTTTTGCTAAAATTGCTCTCTGCCCTTATTTTTATCACAAAGCATTTGGGAAAATTTATGTAGACACATAAAATGATTAAAATCTCATAAGAGAACAAGGAAAGAAAATATTTTTAAATCAGTGTCGTTACTGAACACGTCATAATTAATGAGCTGTGCATTAGAACAAATGGAGGCAGTTATCATGTCTCTAGTTTCATATAAAACAAAGAATTGCAACAGACAAATGAGGTTGGGATGTAGGGTTAGTACAGCAGATTTCAGGTGATTGTTTCATTGATCACTTGCAATTTATGTCCTCTAACTTCTGTACAAATCACATAAATTATTCTGTATGTATCTCCATAACAGGTCTATCCTAAGCTATGCTCTTGGAACACATTTTCTGAGAAAAATCTTCACATATTAATTAGATCACAAGCAATGTGTCTGCATTGTTGTCTAACAAAAGCAGGGATGTTGAAATTGCACACATACATGGACGTTAGGAACAGAAGGAGGTCATTTGGTCTCCTGAGCCTGCTTGACATTTGATAAGACCACGTTTGACCTGATTGCGGCCTCAACCAACTTTCCTGGCTCTCTGCAATATAGTTTGATTCCCTCGTTAGTCAAGAAGTTAACTAACTCTGCCTAAAGAATATTCAGTGATCCTGTCTCCACTACTCTCTAGGGAAGAAAATTACACTGATGGCCCTTTGAGAGAAAAAAATGCCTCCTTGTCTCTGTCTTAGATAGGACCCCACTTATTTTTAAAATATGTCATTAAGTTCTGCACTGCCTAACAAGTGAAAATCTCCTTTCAGCATCAGCCTGTTCCCCCAAATCTTATGTTATCCAATAAGATCACCTCTCATACTTCTTAACTTGAATGAATACAGACCTAGCCTTACCACATAAGATCACTCCCTCATCTCAGGAGTCAGTCAAGTACCTTCTCAGAACTGCTTCTAATGCAATTATGTATTTTTTTAAAGAAGAAGACCAACACCATACAAACACTCTAGATGTGGTCTGACCAGTGCCCTGTACAACTGTAGCAAAACATCTCTATTTAATATTTCATTCTCCTCGTGATAAATGATAACATTTCATTTGTTTTCCTAATCACTTTGTAGCTGTATACTAAGCTTCTTTGATTCAAGTACCAGGACACCCAGGATCCCTCTGTTCAATAATAGACTAAACTTAATCCTGTCATTGGTGATGTCCCTAGGGTCTTTTGATATGTGGTTATCCTGTAACATCTTGTAAGTGTGTGTTATTCAAGAAGTGACAGGTTACTTAAAGCAATCATTTTCAAGCTTCCAGTCAACATTAGTTTCACCAAAAATCATTGGCTAGTTGCTTCAATTCAACCATTATTCATAAATTCATTTAATAAATGCAATAAAGTACTGCACAAACCAAAGTAGCCTCTGGATTAATGTAAAGTAATGAGAAAAGGATCATGAGCTTGAATTTCCACAAATATTAGTGAGCTATTAATTGAAACATTTCTAAAGAAACCATTTTTTCTTGATTATATGGTGTCAATAAAATATCCCACCATTTCCTTTATTTACCAAACCCTTTGGTAAAATACTTAATTATGAACCTATTTATCTAGATAACTAGTTTTGATTTGGAGAAGGATTCCACATATTTCTTTAATTTAGCATGATAATATTTAGCATGAATAAATAATGACCTTCTTTACAACTGTTGTAATGTATATTCAATATTCAAAGGGTGAATTGTATAATGTGATCAACAATCATTGGCACAGGGTTAATATATTTTGAAACTGCCCAAATCCTGGTTTTCTCTGAATATCCAAAAATAATTAGTTTTAAAGGTAAAAGGGCTGCATACTCATTAGAGAGCGATAACTAGTGGTGGTTTGACCTGAGGATCACCACATCTCGGGTAAGGGGAGAGGTTGAGAAGGCGTGTCCTTCATGGTGACGTCATCTGGTACAGGAATCAAATTCACACTGTTGCTGTTGCTCTGACTCACAAACTAACCTTATAGCTAACTGATCCCCTTCGCAATAAGTTTTGTGCCTGCCCTAAATGTCAACTAGTTATCATGTCTTGTGCTCCTTTAAAAATCTTACTACTTTCCATCTTTTATCTCCCTAGTGCTCCTTATGACGTCTCTCTTGAGTTGCTCACTAAAAATGAAATCTATTTCAGTTTACCAACCCATATCTTTCTAGACTTACTCCCAGTCATTAGCAATGTCTTGTCTTCATTTGTTATATCCAAAAATGTCTAGGCCAGGTTTTCATGAATGAGATGGGAAGTGTGAGTTGAAAAAGTTACTACCTCAAAATAACTGGTTGGTTCGCTCACCAAACTGGTTCGTTAGTTCACAGATGTTTCATTACCCTGCTGGGTAACATCATCAGTGCAGCCTCCGATGAAGTGCTGTTGTGTTTTCCTGCCTGGTATTTAAATTGTGGGGTCCGTTGGAGTTGATTACCTCATTTCTGGTTTTTCTTTGCAGTGGTGTATATGAACTCCAACTAGCAACAAAAAGACATGACCAGTACTCACTCGTCTCCATTCACACGGATAAGGAGAACCACCAGTTCGATTGGGACAACATCAGGATCCTAGGACAGGCCAAACAGAGATGAGCACGGGAATTTGTAGAGGCCTGATTCTCCACCAAGAAGGCCATCAACAAACACATAGAATTAGACCCTATATACACACAACTGCAAAGAAAAACCAGAAATGAGGTGATCAACTCCAACGGGCCCTAGAGGTTAAATACCAGGCGGGAAAACACAACAGCGCTTCATCGGAGGCTGCACTGAGGATGTTACCCAGCAGGGTAATGAAACGTCTGCAAACTAACAATTCAGCTCGGTGAGCAAACCAACCCAAGCTACAAATCTACTGAAGAACTTTAACTGAAAATAAAGTTATTGGCCATTTGTTCAGCCTATTTGATACAGTTGCCAGAAGGCCTCATTTGTATACTTGGCTCAACTCCAGTGCACTCAGGGCTATAAGCAATGTTGATACAATTTACAAAGCAGAAATAGCTTGTTTGATTGACATCTTTATTATCTTGAAATAACCTGATCTTCGAGGAGTATTTTTCACTGAATATGCGTATGTCTATTTATATAAGATTAAGTGATGTGAAGTACACAGAAATTTTTTTGTCATTAACACTGAATTACTGTGATTGATTGATAGATAGTTTTATGAGAAGCTATGAGGAGATAACGGAATACAAAGGGGATGTTGAATGGCTGTATTTTCTTTGGGTTCTGAATTGGGACGAGGGCTCCCACGTGATTCAAGACTCCTTTGATGTGCCACAAGCAACTGACAGAACAGGTCAGCTGTATGAACATTGCAGGGAAAGAGAGCTGAACTTCCTCTCCCCTTAACCAACAAAGGTAGGAATGCTCCATGTGGGCCTGTATCCTTATCCCATGCTGCACAAAATTGCTGGAGAATAAATGGAGTCAGGAATCCCAGAATTAGTACTTCCTGTCATTTTTAAAGACTTCCTTCCAGACACCATGAAAATCTGGGCCTCTGGCTGAGACTGAAGCCTCTCCATTAATCAAAATACTGGGGAAACCCCACCGAGATGTAACAAAACACACATTTATGCAGTCCACTTAGTACCTTGCCCTCATGAATAAGTGACTGCATGTTGCTACATTTTTAAACATTACATTTTTAAAGAGATCTCAACTAATTTCCACTTGCCCCATGATCTGAGCATTACAAAATTTGCTATCTTCAAAGCATGCAGACAACAGGACTGGACTTACACAAAGAGGAAACACGTAACTTCTGCTAACTTGTAGGAGACATAAAAACCAAGTTAGTGACCTGCATCTGTCTCTTGTTCATTGAAAAGTCAAGACGGTGGTACCTGTAGATCTTTTAAATTTTTTGTTTACTGATAAGAGTATTGGTAGTTTAAAATAAAACCTGTGTATACTGAATTTGTAGTAAAGTAAGCAATGAAGTTGCTTTAATTTCATGCAATATTTTTTGTTTGTCATTGAACAGCTGAAAAAAGTCTTTTACTTGCAGCGGATAATGCAGTTACTTAGAAGCAACACATTGGGAAAACAAAATACAACAGCTACACCATTTAACAAATTACAGAATCCCCTTGTGTAAAAATATAAAAGTTTAAGTAAGCTTTCGTTCTCATTTTTGACAGCATCAGCAATTGTGTGGATTTTAATGCTCAATGAAGTTCAATCTTCAGGATTGAATGAAACTTCTTGCAAAGGCCATGAAGGAGGGTTTCTTTGTGATGTAAACTTCTTGGTCAAGCGCAGAATACACTGCAAAACACAAAAGGAACAAAGGAAATTGCAACATTAATAGAAATATTCAGAAGTCTTTTAAGCTTAATGTGTAACAGACATAGAGTTGATAGGATAACTTTCCCTGTATTTTTGAGGAGTATTTTAACTCTTTTCATGAGTACTGTGATCTTAAAAGAACTGACACAAATTGGCTTCCTTGTAAGTTTAAATGAAAAGGATTGTCATTTAATTTCACAGTACCTTTTAAATGTATGCAACAAACAACCATCCCCAGATACACGTACATGCACAGACAGGCTACACAAGAAAAGATGTGCTATAGAGTTGTATTATGCTCCTAGATTACTAACAGAGTGATACAAAACAAATGGCTGGTTTAAAAAGTTTTGAAGATTGAGGTGAAAGTAATTTCTTGCATTCGATGAGAATGTAAACTTCAAGGTACACTTAGTTCCAAAGGTTCTATGCTTGACTGTTTCAAAATGCTCATAAAATTCAATCCTGTCCACCAATAGGGAGGGTGGCTTATTACTGGTCTTTGATGGGTCATTAAGGACAATTGGAAGGGGCTCAGTGAACAGGAGTTCAGAGGTTATGGTTAGTTGGAGAAGGAGACAGAGATATACGCCATATTACAACTGCCACAGTTAACTGTACAGCTGGAAAGGTACACAGATTATGTGTACGGGCCTCAGTGAGGAGCCAAAAGCAGTTGCATAGATCTAAGCTGTTTCACAACTCAGCAGGAATTTCTAGGAATTGGTAAGCAGCTAAGTCTTAGAGTCAGGACTCAGGGAAAGTTTTGCTGGGAATGTGACTGGGTCTTTGTTGGGAAAAGCTGTGAGGTATTTGCCAAAAGTCTATAAGTATTAATATAGCTACCAAGAGAATGGATTTGAAAAATTCTCAAGCAGTAATAAATGTGAGATGTTGCATTTTGGAAAGGCAAACCAGGGCAAAACTTATACTTAATGGTACGGCCCTTGGGAGTGTTGCTGAACAAAATACCTAGAGGTGCAGGTGCATAGTTCCTTGAAATTGGAGTTATAGGTAGATAGGGTGGTGAAGAAGGTGTTTGGCATGCTTGCCTTCATTGGTCAGAACATTTGGTATAGGAGTTGGCATGTCATGTTGTAGCTGTACAGAACATTGCTGAGGCTACTTTTAGAACATTGTGTACGATTCTGGTTGCCCTTTTACGGGAAGGATATTGTTAAACTTGAGAGGGTGCAGAATAGACTTGCAAGGATGTTGCCAAGACTGGACAGTTTGAGTTATAGGGAGAGGCTGAATAGGTTGGGTCTTTTCTCCCCTGGAGCATCAGAAGTTGAGGGGTGACCTAATAGAGGTTTATAAAATCATCAGGGGCATGGATAGGGTGAATAGCCAAAATCTTTTCCCCAGGATAGGGGAGTCTAAAACGAGAAGCAGAGGTTTAAGATGAGAGGGGAATGATTTTAAAAGGACCTGAGGCGTAACTTTTTCACAGAGAGGGGGCTGCATGTCTGGAACGAGAGGTGGGTACAATTATAACATTTAAAATGTATCTGGAAGGTATATGAATGGAAAGGGGTTAGAGGGATATGGACCAAATCTGGCAAATAAGACAAGGTCAGATTGGTATGTTTGGTCGACGCGGATGAGTTGGACTGAAGGGTCTGTTTCTGTGCTTTATGACTCTGACTCTATGACAGTATTTACTAGATGCAACTGAGGAAGATTAGAATTCAGGGAAAACACAATTTGGTGATTTTAGCAGTCCATGAAGAACTGGAGTTATGCTTGTGAGTGAGTACTTAAATGTAGCTTTTGAATACAGAGAAATGTAAACCCAGGAAAGAAGTGTAATTGACTAGAGGAACAACATATTGATGTTGTCCATAACAGACCAATTTTTAGGGGAGATTTTCAAGATTAAATCAGCAGGCATGAAACATTTTGGTCCCTTATGGGATTTTATGACTTACTATGTCCTTAATATTGAGGGGGAATTGCTGATAAATCCCTGAATTCCATCTTGATTGTATATGCAATGGAAGGTATTTGATCACTGTCTCATTTAGCACATTAAATCTGCGTGTTAGGTTGATGTGTCATGTCGATTGCATTATTGATCCAATTTTTTTTGTAAAATTTATTGGTGTTTGTTCAAAACTGTGGAATTTTGTGGCTTTATTCATTCTGTAAGTCCTCTGGGTCCCAGAATCATAACAAAATGCAGTTTGAAACATATTTCAGGCCTAAAAGATTCCGTTCCAGGTAAAATTCTGGCTGACTGTCCTTAGTGAAGAAACATAATCTTGCTGATAAAATGAATTAGTTCTTCTCACTGAGATAAGGAGGCATGGTGGTTCCTTTCTGCTTCATGATCTTTTTTCTCCGTGGAGCTGGTCCCATGCTAGCTCCTTTGTGGATTAATAAGGTATTGATGCCCTCTTCAGTCAATTTCTGCCATTTGATGGCAATTTCAGTGCATCCTGTGGTCCAAACAATGGAGTGGAACTGATGTAATTGAAACACATTGAGAGGATGATTGATGTTCATTAATATTCTTAAACTCACTGAAAGATTTGATTTGACATCACATCTTTGTAGGATCAAAAGGTCTAGTAGCCACAGTTCTTTAGATCTTTTCTTTTGAAATGGTAAGGGACAGTCAATTAGCACATCAAAATCCATTTACATTTTAAATAGTGTCCCAGGCTTGTCTCTGTCTCTCCAGAAACCTAATCAGATGTCACCTGACTTCCCAGAATCCATTTTTAATATTATTTTCTTTTCAAAAGTAGTTTCCACTCCCAATTAGCTTCATGAATATGACATGACCATCACAAATGTAATTATAAGATGTCCAGTGAATGTATAATGTATAATTTGAATGTATAAAATTGTCATGTTACAAACCTATCACAGTGCTCACTGAACCTTCCAACTTTTAATTTCCTAAACAGTAACTCATTACTTTCTGTGAATGACCGGTGCCAAACATTATAAAGCAGCCATTATAACCAAGTGTATTCTACACTCGATGAGTTGTGAGGAATAAGAATGTGCCTTTTAATTTTGGCTTTAAAATACCATTGCAGTCATGTGTCTGTTCACAAAGAATCTACACAAGGAATAACTATGAGGTTGATTAGTTCATATAGACCAATTTCATTGGGGTCGGTTTTTAACTTGTTGACTAGGGAACTGTAGATCAGACAGCACTGTTTTTCAGCAACTACCCAATTCAGAATCTACCCCTTAGTCTTGGTTCACACTCTGTGCATTGCAATCAGGTAATAATTTCACGATAATGACCCAAATATTCCAATCAATGTCAGAAGCCCTATTTCCACTCATCATTGGACTGCAGCTTTCCCACTTAACTTTAGACAGTGCTTGCACTGGAGATATTTGTACTCACTTGTAGGACATGGGCATTGCTGGATGGTCAGAATTCTTTGCCGTCCCTAGTTGCTCTTGAGAAGATGATGGTGAACTGCCTTCTTAAACCGTTGCAGTCCACGTGCTGTATGTAAGTTCAGAATGTTGTTAGGGAGGGAATTCCATGATTTTGATCCAGCAATGGTGAACAAACAGTGTATAATTTCCAAGTCAGGATGATGAGTGCCTTGAATGGGAACTTGCAGGTGGTCGTGTTCCCATATATCTGCAGCCTTTGTCCTTCTAGGTGGGCATAATGGTGGACTTGGAAGGTACTGTCTAAGGATCTGTGGTGAATTTCTGCAGTGCATGTTGTAGGTAGTATGTACTGTTGCTAGTGAGTGTCAGTGGTGAAATGTTTGTAGATGGGATACCAATTATGTGGGTCTTTTGTCCTGGATGGTGTCAAGATTCTTGAGTGTTGTTGGAGCTGCACTCATGCAGGTAGTTGGGAGGTATTCCAACACACTCCTGACTTGTGCCTTGCAGGTGGTGGATAGGCTTTAGGGAGTCAGGAGTTGAGTTACTTGCTGCAGTATTCCTCGCTCCTGACTTGCTCTTGCAGCCACAATATTTATATGATGAGTCCAGTCAGTTTCTAGCCAAAGGTAACCCCCTTGATATTGATAGTGGGGGATTCAGTGACAGTCACACCATTAAATATCAAAGAGTGATGGCAGATTGACTCTTTTTAGGGATGGTCATTGCCTAGCATTTGTGTGGCAGAATGTTACTTGCCACTTTTCAGCCCAAGTTTGAATATTTTCCAAGTGTTGTCACATTTGGACAAGGTCTACATCAGTATCAGAGGAGTTGCTAGTGATGCCAAACATTGTGTAATCATCGGTGAACAACCCCACTTCTGACCTGACAATGCAGGGAAATTCATTGATGAAGCAGCTGAGGATGGTTGGGCCTAGGACACTACCCTGAGGAACTCCTGCAGAGATGTCCTGCTGCTGAGATGACAGACCTCCAACAACCACAACCATCTTCCTTTGTACTAGATATTACTCCAACCAGCAAACAGCTCACCCCCACCCTGATTCGAAACGCCAAAGTGAACAAATTCACATTTTTCCACATTATACATGATCTTTTTTTCTTGCCGATTCAAAATAATAACGGATCTGGGCAGGAGATAGGGAGAATTGTTCCCATCAATGAAAGGACTTAGAATCAGAGAATACATATTTAAGGTAATTTGGAGAAAGAATAATTTCAACATAAAGAAAATACTTTTCTCCTGTATTGAGTCTTTCAGATCAGGAATGAATCATGTCAGAGTCTGCTGAAGGCAAAGTAGATTGTTGCTTTCAAATGGGAATCGGTTCATTATCTTAAAAGCAAAAAAAAAAGTTGTAGGGCAATGGGGAAAAGGCAGGGGAGAAGCACAAAGAAAATTGCTCCTTCAGAGGGGTAGCCAAGACAAGGTAGGATGAATGGTGCCTTGGTGTGTTGTAATCAATCTATACAGCATCTTAAAAGTACTAAAAGATACTAAGGCAGTTCATGGAATAAAAACAAAATTTGACACTGTGCTATGTAAACATACATTAGGGAGAAGGATAACGCTTAAAGGAAGGAAGTGAAACAGAGAGGAGGAGGGGTTTATAGTGTGAATTGCATATCTTAGGACGTGGTACTAGAAGGGTTAGCTACCAATGGTGGAATGATTAAAATTGGGAATGTTCAAGAGGTCAGAATTGAAGGAGTATGGAATCACATACAGTTATAGAACTGGAGAAAATCATTGAGAGTGGGAGCATGAGGCTATGCAGCAATTTGAAAACAAGGAGAATTTTAACATCAAAGCATTACTTAACCAGATCCAGTGCAGGTAAGCAAACACAGGTAATAGGTAACCAAGATGTTGTATGAGCTAGGGAATAGGTAGAGGTTCTGATGACCTCAAATTTTCAGAGGGTAGAAGAGAGAAGGCCAGCTGAGAATGAGTTGGAATAGCTCAAGTCCAGAGGTAACAGGCATGGATTAGGGATTCAGCAGACTAGCTGAGGTAGGAATGGAGTTTTTTTTTAATTAACTTGTGGTTCCTGGCCGTGAAACTCTCCATGAATCTACAAAATCAGCAGTGAAGAGAATCAGCATGGAAAGTGCACCCTCTTTTGCAGCAGTAGTAGCTGCTATGAAAGGCTAAGGATGTATGACAATAGTTAGGGTGGCAATTGGGTAAGAGGTTAGGATGCCCTGTAACTAGGGTGCCAGGTAAACAATGGAGCATTTGAGGTAGATTATGGAGGGAGTGTTGCATCTGTTGGATGGGGTTGGGTGGGGTGCCAGGCTGGGGAGTTGGGGGAGGAATTAAGGTGGGGTATTGAGTTCACTAATGCAGCATTGTCAGATGTCAGTGTGTGGTGTCATTGGGGTCAGGGGGAGTTGAGGCCAATGGTCAGGCTAGCAACCAGAGGTGTCAGATCCCCAGGGTGAAGTGGGCAGTGGGGGAAGAGTTTTGGGACAGTGGTGACAAGGGGCATAAATCTGTCCCATCTTCCACTTTGTCATTGGCCTTTCTTGTTCTCGCCACCTTAAAACCTATTAGATCTCTAACATTTCTCAGTTTTGATAAAGGGAATCATTGAGACAGATACTTTCTAACCTGCTGAGCTTCCTCCTACTTTTTTTTGCTTTTATTTCAAATTTCCATCATCTGCAGTATGCAGCTTTTTGAAAAGCAATGTGACTTTTGACTCCTGATTGGGTAGACATTGGCTGCAGCATTAGCTTGTCCATTACCAATTTTGAAATCACCACTACATCAAGTTCAACCATGGTCTACCAACATTTTGGTTTTGGTCTAACCTTCTATCTTACATTGTAATTTCCTGTCTGAGGACTCTGTCAGATATTTAAAACTGATTTGCACGAGTTTTGTTTCATTGATCAACTTCAAATGACTCACTAGTTCCGTTCTATATACCCTCCATTTCTGTATTTGAATAATTGGAAACTTACTTCCAAAGGATGATTAAATAAATATTTGACTGAAACCCAGTTTGTGTATGTTTCAAATCAACATAAAGAATATTCAAGCATTGCTGTCAGCAATTCAAGTATTTCTGCTGCATACAGAATCCCTACATTGTGGAAACAGGCCATTTTGCCTTTCAAGTCCACAGTGACCCTCCAAAGTTCTTCCCACTCAAACCGACCCAATCCTGTAACCCTGCATTTCTCCCAGTCTGCATATCTCTGGACACAATGAGCAATTTAACATGGCCAATCCACCTAACTTGCACATCTTTGGACTGTGGGCAGAAATTGGCACACCCAGAGGAAAACCACGGAGACACAGGGAGAATGTGCAAACTCCGCACAGTTGCCTGAGGCTGGAACCAAACCTGGTTCCCTGGTGCTGTGAGGCAGCAGTGCTAACCAGTGTGCCGCCGTGCCACCCATATTCTCATTTCTTTAACTCCATACTTACTCATCTGAGTCCTTCTTGTTTTCTTCAATAAAGGCAATAGATTCAGATCGAAGGCGATTTGTAACTTCATATGTACGAAGAGTAACACCAAATATGTCTTCATGATAACGGTTTTCATCCTGAATTGTTAAAGAAGATATTGGTAAGGATTAAACCAAGACGTTTTGATTAGTGTCAGGGGGAAAAAGATCTTCATGTTAATACTTTATTTCAAAAATAACTTTCACTGTTGTTATGATTTAAACTGAGGACCATAGAACAAAGTGCATTCTTTTGTTAATGAAACATCTTACTTCTATTATTATTGTTATTTTATACCACATTTGGAAACACGATATGGTCCAATTAAGTACTAAGATTTGGAATTTTACATCTAAACTATCAGTGATTCTAAATGTCTAAGCACAAATGATAATAATATGGGAAAGAGAATTAATGAGTTTGTAAACATTTAAAACGTTAAGTGATAGGGATGCTAGCTAGCAATCCTTCAGTTAGATTATGACTTCGTTTACCCTTGTTGTTTAAGACTAATTTTGAGCAATAGTCAATTTATATGAAAAAACTGCAGAGTGGATTAGAAGGGAGAACATTGCAACTTACAGTGGCTCAAGACATTTCTTTTAAATGTAAAGTTTAAAACCACTTTAGAAACGATTTACCAGTTGTTGAAATGAGATTCATGATATTAATTGATTCCATTCTGGCCTGAAGAGCTTGAGTTTCATGTCAGGACCACACCTGAAGTGTCAGAGTCCTTAGGTTGTAAAATATAAGCTCTAAATGACTGTGATGAGATCTATTTATTTACAGTTTAAATCCAACTATTCCTTCAACCTCATGGGGAGGCTGACAGCAATCTTATATTTTTAATTAAACTAATTATTCAGCAACTTGTGATGATTCGCAATTCATGGAGTATTATCACTCGCTGCAAATTGTTGTTTTCTTTATGCATTAATGCGTACTAAGCCTGCTGTTAGTTTCCTAGCAATTTCTGACCATTGCATTGAAAAGGGTGGAACACATTCTTCTGTATTATTTTTGGAGGAAAACCATCAAAAAACTGCTAATTGGGAGAATTCAGAATGTTCTCCCAAACGTTGGCCAAAATATGCCCTATTGAAATATCAAATTCCAGAATGTCAGCTTCTCATATAAAATGCTTTGTTTTCATTTTTGCTCCTCATGTTTTCAGATCCCGAGTTTTCCGTAGTGCATATTCTGCACCATTTGGAACAAACTTTTCAGAAGATGTACCCACACCTGAAACTTGGCTAGAAGGACAAAGAGATTCATGACATGATTATTACATCATTTTTGATTTTTTTTATCACAAAAACATAGTTGGATAGGAAACATTTTGAGCTTTTCTGAAGATGTGAATGGTAAATTGTAAATCTTACTCTCAGCTTGCTGATGGAGACCCCAGCATCTTCCAATGATATCTTTCCATGCTGTTTCAAGATGTGCTGAATCGTTTTCAGTACATCACCTGCCATGGTAACATCACCACAAACGTATATGTGTCCAGCTTGCTCTTGTAGAACTTTGAATATTTGGTCAGAAAGCTGTTCACTTAAAATATCTTGTACGTATTTCTGAAACCAGATAGATACTTCAGCGCATTTATTGCAAATAAATTCTAGTTTGAAATTTCAAATTTGGAACATCATTAAAATGACCGCAAAGTGTTGGAAAACCTAACCAATGGTGATTTCGTACACAAAACACCCTTATATCATTTGTTTGACCGTTGCATCTCCGTGAAAATGTACTTCAGAAGTTTATTTAAAATGCCGTAAGATAAACCCCATTGCCCAAATCTTGTACCAGAATGAAAATTACATTTACTGAACCATGGAGCCTCTGGAATTCTTATCTGTTCCATAAACTCAATCTCCTTGTCAGAATTCCCATAGAGATGTCAATAGTCTTTTACTTTTAAGAAAGGCTGTATTTTGGAAGACAAATAGATCAAATATTTTGATCAACGAGGATTTGTCATTTAAAGCATCAAGAATTCCCAATAGTCCCAAAGCCTATATTTTCATTTTAAATTAATTTTATGAATGTAGCTGGACACTTTTTTCAAAAATTGAAAACAACATAGCTATAATGAAAGAATGTCTTCATCTGAAGAAATACATTGAACCATACGCAAAGATTACCTTTGGTTTTGTTGGTTCACGGGAATAAGCTGTGTAGAGTTCCTGAAAGACGCCCTTACTTTTGACTTGAATAGTTTCCTCTCTGTAGATGTGGTCGATTTTTGATTGACGACAGCCAAACACAAGTGTCATGGGAGATACTTTTACACCTGAAATGGAGAAGTGATATCACATATGTTCATGAGGTGCTGATATAATTGTATGTATAAGACATACAGGGAAGCAGATTTCTTGCCACATTTGACTTCAATGGAAATTTTTTTTTGATATCAAATGGACAGCAATTTGCTCTGACTCATTTTGCAACCAGCAAATTTCATCCTCTGTGCTGCTACATAATTGAAATAAATATATTCTATTGCCACTGAAGGTCATGGGGGTGATTTAGGCACTACACAAAATGAGGTGAAGGTTGTGAACATCATAAGCACATATCTTCTGAAAGAAGTTGATTAATACAAACTTAAATATGCAATGAAGAGTGGGACAGAAATGATTATGTTTGGAGGGATTCATTGAATCGATATGAAGAGGAAAGAAGTGTTTCCGTGGACTCTGTTTCTTTGGGCTGAATCGTCCCAGCTCCTGAACAAAGTGGGCTACGGCAAGAATGTTGGGAAAATAGGGTGAGATGTCCAGCAGGGAGCTTCCAAACATCAAGAGCAAAAAAATCCCAATTTACAGTCAAGCGTTGAACAGCAAGATGAGATTCTTGCTAATGAAACATCTCACTTACTTAACGTTGTCTCATTGCAATGTAGTTTTCCGTTTTCCTATGCATCAGATAGAAACTAGGAGCTAATGATTCCCAACAAGTCAGAGCTGTTGCTTGGTGACTTCACCTCGCTGCTTGCTCCTCCAGATCTCTACCCTGGATACACGGCTACAACAGCTCAGGGCATGCTCTGCACAAGCCCCACATCTATAGACATTGGCAATGGACACATACCAGTCTCACTGCACCCTCCTGACACAGCTCTGATCCACTTGGACTTCAGTGCTGCACTTTGGAGCACACTGGGACCTCCCTTTGCAATGCTGTTGAAGGAACACTTTGCCTGCAGTGAGGGGCACCCAGATCACAGTCTGGACCACAGAGCTCCTTTGGGATCCTCACTCACTCTCGGAGCATCGCTCAATTTATGTCTACTTTGATGCTCACAGAATCTATGCCTTGCCTGACCTTACCTTTTGGCACACCGCACCCGTGATCACACCCTAAGAGTTCATATTACTTCGGTCTTGCCTTGCTTCTTAGAGCACCTACAAGTCAGGCAGCTTGTCATGGTCATCAAGGTGGTGGACATGTTGCTGTATAGCATGGTCTGTATCAGTCTCATACCTACAGCATGTGACAGCAGCCTATGTGACGAACACACTGCATGTGCTTCAATCAAATGGCCCTGTTTAGAAATTAAAGGTGGGTATTCATCAGTCACGTCAAGGGAAACTGTTGTCAATCATGGGTTCCCGGTACAGTCAGTCAAAGACATAGTCCTATCACGGTCCAGGGGCTCATCGCAGCTTGTAGATAATCATCTCTATGAGACAAAAAAAGCCCAGGCCACCTAAGAAAACTGGGTCTCAAAGTGCAAAGCTAAGGAAAAATCTCAGAGGTTGCACCGGGGCACATATTGATTTCCTATCAACCCGAACAGTAAGCATTCTGGAAAATGTTTGTATGAGTAATGATACCTTTCTTGGGTGATGTGAGGCCTAGGCCGCAAAGTCTTAATGCTAATGCAGCACTAACAACCTCCTACCGTTTCTTTGTGACATGACCGATGTTGCTTTCAATGGAAAGAAATCGAATATCAAACTACCATGCAAGGTATTCCATGGCCCTCGTTGTTGGAATGTTCCACGTCCCACTGTGTGGAGGAGTGTGGTAAATCATCGTTTATGAGAAATGCAAATGCTGACTGCTCACGTTACTAACAACATGTTTAGTTTCTGATGTTTCTCACGCAGGTTCTTTTGCAAGTGTGACTGATGGATCCAGTTCCAGCAGAAGTTATCATCACTGTTACAGCAATGCAATAAAGCCATAGACAAATGGAAAAAGTATGCAAGTGTCAGCAAGCTCAGGACCAGCAGCAACCTTGAGGGGGCGTTGTACACCATGCACATGAAGAGGCAATAGCTGAAGGTCTCCACCACACCCTCAGGAGGACCACGGCCTTTTGTTCTCTAAGCTATTTCCTCTAGATAAGTGAGTTACAGTGTCAGCACAGTCTGAGGATATTCCGGGATGCTGACACTGAATCGTACCAAGTGCTGGAGTGGGTTGTGCCACCTGAATGAATGACTGGCCATCCTATCCCTGTGCCTGTCAACATAACAGCTGCATTGAACTTTTTCAGTACTTGTCACTTTTTGGGAGCCACTGGAGAATTGTAAGTTCCTCTCAATCCTCAACCCACAAATGTATACTTTTTCCATTTGTCTGTGGCTTTGTTGCATTGCTGTAACAGTGATGATAACTTCTGCTGGAGCTGGAGCCATCAGTCACACTTGCAAATGAACCTGTGTGAGAAACATCAGAAACTAAACATGTTGTTAGTAATGTGAGCAGTCAGCATTTGCATTACTCATAAATGATGAATAACCACACTCCTCCACACAGTGGGACATGGAACATTCCAACAACGAGTGCTGTTTGTACCAGATCGCATTGCTGCGTCTTATGACTGGTTTTAATTTTGAAGGCTTTCCAGTACGTGGTGGGCCCAAATTGAACAATGAGAAAATGCTGGGCTACACTGGGCAACGGAGAAAGACTAGCACTGATTGAGACAGGTTTTAAGATGGAATGTGGTGAAGATCAAGCAAGCTGTGTAGCTTGGTTCTTTAGCAGTGTTAGATACAGGAATGTACACTCGTGTGTGCAAGGAAGTGTCAACCATGTCACCTATGTGCCCTGAGAAGAGCTGGTTGTGAATGCAATCCTATTGTGTTCATAGAGAAGGGCAACTCCAGACCGACAACACTTGACTAGGTGTATGGCTGGGGTTCACCAACAGTGCCGGCACCAAAGAGCCTGGGTTAACCCAGAAGTTGCCGGTAGAATCAGATGAGATGGGTGCCGTAGGGGCTGGGTACATGGGTAAGGGGACAAGTTGGGGACAGCAGTGTAGGAGTCCTCCTCACTTGGCCTCATGGAAACTTTACCATTATGACACTTAGCCAGTTTTTGATATGATTCAGCCTTTTCTCCTTCATAACAATGACCTCATCCAGTTCAGCAGTGCAAGGCAGTATATGTCTTAAAGTTTGTTGTGAAATGTAATATTGATGCTTTGTCCTGTAGGAGGAATTACTTTGTAACTACTGACATGTTTTTAGTTCTTTTTTGCCATGTCTTATACTGACAACCTACCTTTCTGCTCAATATCATGCAGCCGCTGCTGCCAGAAACTTCTGAAGGGAGCGATTCCAGTTCCTGGTCCAATTAAAATACAAGGAACCATTGGATCTTTTGGCAATCTGAAAGAAGGTGCTCTGCATACAAATACATAACATAACGTAACGTGAATAGGTCTCTATTATTGTATCCTATTTCCGATTATTATCTTTTGACTGTTGAGTGAAACTTTGATAAATGGCTTGAAATTTGTTATATTCTACATGTTCAGTCATCTCAAGTCTGGTTCACTGTAAAGCCAACAGTGTAGACCAGAGCTACATGTATTCTTCAGCAACTAAAAGTTACTGCTCCTTTCTCAGCAAATACTTTTAGTGAGTGTAGAAATGCTAATAGTTACCTTCCTGTTAGATAATGTGCTGTTTTGCTGAGATAAAATCAGTGCTATAAATGAGTATGCTGGGAAACAACATGAGTAGAGTACAGCCAGTGAGTCTCAGCACACAGTAGCTCAGTGAGACCAGACTTGGTGAATCGAAGGAGGACACCCAGAATTGTAGGGTATCCTCCAAAATATATAAAACAATCATTTCCTTTCGCATTAAGTGCAGATCAAGCAATTCTATGTAAATAGAATAATGGAGGGCCTTAGGTATGGGCACATAAAGTTGTACTGATTTCAATGTGAAGTGAAAGTTCTCACTCACATCTTGAAGAAGTCATTAAATGGCCATACTTTGTCATTATATTAAAAAAAACACATAAACTCTGCAAATAGATTGGTACTGCCTTGCAATTTGGATCTGTGTGAGTATTTCCTTGATCAGTGTGTCTTACTGTACTTACTAGAAAATACCTGAACTTGCCACATGAATTTCTGTTCTGAATGTCATAAATGGTACGTGAAATATTTTAGTGAGGTTGAAGTGCCAATGGCCTCTTCCCTCTTTTGCTGCTTCATCCGATGATTAGTTTAGGCTCTGACTGCTACTAAGATTTCCTACTTACGTTGAATCCACAATAGAAATAAGCACATGTGCAGTTTACAACAAACACTGTCCTTGCCCAGTGTTCTGGAGAAGAAGGAATAATTTTCTCTAATTAACCGAGAATTCTCATATTTAATGGATGAAGTTCACCAAGGAATAATTGCGAGGGGTAAGATGACCCATTAAACACTGGCATTGGCAAACAATGACCTATCTTCTTTCTCAAAGTACTTTTCAAAATTCAATGACTTATGTTTTTATAAGAATTTGCAGTACTGTATGTACTTATACAGTCTGGATGGCATTACACTTCAAACTTCCATGAAAACCTGATTACCCTCTGACAAAGCATGGCACTGTTTCATCTGTGTCTATTCGGTTAAGCCAGGAAGAGCAGACTCCATGATGCAATGACCCTTCACCATCTGGAAATACAAGGACACCTGCTCATTATCAATGATGACCACAATATATTTCACTTAAACAGCTAGTTATTCTCCACTCTCTTTTAGATTTCATCCACACTGGACATGCAGCATTTCATCGGTCAAGCCAAGCTCTCTAGACTCTGAAACTAGTGTCTAGTGTGGGTCAAGAAGTGGTCCTCATTCAGTTATCCTTTGAAATAATGAATAGAATACATTGTTACAAAATCACAGCATGTGATTCTTAACGTAAAGCAAATACCAAACAGGTACTAGACATTGCACTTTAAGATATAAATGGGAGAGTCCAAAACTAGAGGGCATAAAGTTAAGGTGAGAGGGGAAAGATTCAAAAAGGACTTGAGGGATAACTTTTTCACACAAAGGGTGGTGCATGTACAGAACAAGCTGCCAGAGGAAGTAGTGGAGGCTGGTACAAATACAACATTTAAAAGGCATCTGGATGGGTAAATGAGTAGGGAGGGTTTAGAGGGGTATGGGCCAAATGCTGGCAAACGGGACTAGATCAGATTGGGATATCTTGTTGGCATGGACGAGTTGGACTCAAGGGTCTATTTCCATGGTGTATGACTCTATGACTGTACATTTACTGTTAATTCAATCATGGTTTTGCACGCCAATTCTATAGTAAACATTCACTAAACCTTCCACCAGGGTTCTTCCTGAGCTCCTAATCATCCTTCCTCTTGTTTCCTTGCTGTGTTGAAATTCCAACTCGTTATGCCAAATCCATTTAACTTATTCTTCCCTAGACCAAAAACCTGTGGAATCTGGTAGCAACTTCTCTCATCTTCTGTTTTATCTATAATTAAACATCTAAAATTGGTGCTACCCAATCATTACAACTTGATTTACCTTGTCGTCTCCCCTGTTCTTTTGAATGTCCATTATGAAACATAAAATGGATTTTGGACCTTTGAGGAACAGCTGGGGCTATTTCCTAATGGAGTAGAGAATACCTTGTACGAAAGATACACAGGGAATTGAATTAATAGGGCATTATTTGGGATTTATTTCAATTGTCCAGAGGAATAGAAAAATTTTGCTCATGTCTTCTTTCATTTATCCTTGGTTTTTACCTTTATCCACCCTTCCCAGGTGATGACATAGTTTAAGTTGTGTTGCAGAGTCTTTAGTTGGAGAGAACTGGAATTGTGTGCGACAGACTGATGAACCAGAGGGTCACTCCCCGGTTGTCATTGTCCATATGTTCTTCTCTGTTTCACCATGGACAAATGCATGAAGCCTGTAGCACCCAGCAGCTGTCCAGTTGTGGTCTTGGAACACATGATACGTAATGACCTAATGCCATTTTTGAATATAGCTTCACTTTTCTCAACCTGACACTTAGGTGCTGATATGTACAAATATATAAGAATTCCTAAACATTTCCTAATATTCAAAATATAAATATTTAATGACAATGTAGTAGCAATGAGTATATGCCATATTTTTTGACACATGTACCTCGTGTGCGATATGAAACAACAGCCACTGTAAGGTGAATCTCGTCCGGGTACATGTCTGGGGATGAGCTGATTGAGTAATATCGAGGCTGCAGCAGAGGAAGCTGGGTAAGTAGCAAGGTTGCTGGCACCTGAACCGAAGGAAACTCCTCCAGCACTTCCACTACGGTTGGGTTATTGTACCACTTCCATTCTTCATATTCCTGCAGTCCCTACCAATGAAAAATATGGTCTTTATTAAATCACCACTGCAGGCATGGCATATTACAGTTTGAGCTTTTCAATGTTCCAAATGTGATCATCTTGGTTCCATCACAGAGGATTGTTTCAAACAGAAGTTGGAAGAGAAAGGGTTATTCCTTGACTAAGCAAGAATTCATGATTTTAGCTGACATCAGTTCTTGAGAAGGGCCACCGGACCTGAGATGTTAACTCCACTTTCTCTCCATGGATGCTGCCACACCTGCTGAGATTTTCTAGCAATTTCTGTTTTTGTTTCTGATTTCCAGCATCAGCAGTTCTTTGCTTTCTTTTCATATTATTAGTAACAGTAAGAGGAGCAATAATGTGCAATGAAATATTACTGCCTCAGAGTGTAGTGATTGTTAGTCGGATGCAATATTTATATATGGCTCTTCCTTGATTAAAAAAAAAGGCAGCCAGGATGTGGAGATCTTGTGGTGTTGGATTGGGGTGAACAAAATCAGAAGTCATGTGACACCAGGTTATAGTCCAACAGGTTTATTATCCTTTGGGAGCAGCGCTCCAAAAGGTTGTTATTTTAAATAAACCTGTTGGACTATAACCTGGTATTGTGTGACGTCTGACTTTGACAAAAGACATTTTTACAAGTTGCTGACCAAATTAATACCAAGATCTCATGTAGATTTTGTGATAAAGAGTGATCTGAAAAAATATTGCCACAGCATCTAGAGCTAATATGGATTAAACAGAAATGCAGCAATGTAGAAATCTTGTGACAAATTTTGAACAACATTTGGACTCAAGTATTTAGGGTTATAGGCCATCCCTTCAATGCATGTTTTAATGTGTTCAACAACTAAGTGGCTTATAATTCAAAAAGATTTTTAAAAAGTTATTTAGTTGTGCAAAATATGTGTGTTTTCTTGTCTGCGAGAGTTTAAGATGTATTGCAGGGAGCTAGGTGCTTATCAATTTATAGCTGACATTCAATTTGGGGTGCATTTTGCTTGAGACGCAAACTTTATGGGAACGAGACCTATATAGGACATGGATGTGACACCAACAGGCAAGAGGTGTATGCTCTTCTTGGTCAAAATATAAACCAAGTTAAAACTCTTAAAGGAATTAAAACAAAATAGTGAGAGATTTACCTTGCTGAGAACTTCAAGTCTTTTCTTTTGCTCTTCGTTTTTTGCCAGGAGAGCAAACTGCTGCAGTAAGAGTGGGCTTGGAGGAGTTGTGATATCCAGATAGTACTTAAAAACTTGAAAGATGGTGCAAGGTGGAATACGATTCTCATCAGTCCAGTTGCTGACAATACCTGAGGGGATAAAAGACAAGCTGCAACCAAGAATGCAGCAACGTTTAAGAGCTAACTTCCCTTACAGGCCATGTTAGTAAGGGGAGTCTGCCCAGATACCCTGGCGGTGCTTAGCACTGGAATTAGAATAGGGATGCCTGAGGAGTGTGTGCTGGAAAACAAGAATGTCATTGTTATTACTATTTATTTAGCAAATGCAAATTCCTGAAGTGAAGCAATAGCTTCCTTACTTGATGAATTTAAGTTGATTAGTCTGTAGAGGGAACACTCCTCAGTAATGTGCTGCATTGTTTGTACCAGACCTGAACACATACTGAAGAGGCAGTATGTTGAGGTCCCAATGGAGGAGATTGGCTCTACAAGAGACCCAGCTTGTCCCAAAGCTGCTTAGTTTTATGGTGGGCCAAAAGGCCTGTTCCTGTACTGTACTTTTCAATGAGTTGCTTCAAAGCTGACAGGCTGGATTTTACAACTTTTTCTCCTTTGGGAATCCCAGCAGCGGCCCTGTTCAAACATGACGTTGCCGGGACTCAGACTGGCCAGCAGCTCTCTACTGCAAGGCTGCCTCCCAGATGGAGACGGATGTCTCTCACTGAGGCAATTAATATCCTACCGAGCATAACAAGGCAGCTTTTCCATGGATGGGCTCCTGACTAACTCCCATATTGAGGAGGAGCACCGTGCCCCATAAAACCCAAGCCATTGCTTTTATTTCTCTCAGGAGGAGTCAGCTCTCTTATTCAATTGTATCCATTAGAGCATCACACTCGTGAAATACAAATCTATATAGTGGCATTTATTAAGGTAATTGGATGCTGTGGAGATCTGCACTCTTTAATTTTACTTTCAATAAACTTCAAATGACTCGATAGCCTACATTGAGTAGACTGGTATCATTTTGTCTGACAAGTCTCATAACCTTTGTACAGGTGTGCGGGTATTTTTCTTTGAAAATCCAAAAGATTTGTTCTTTAATTACCCAAAGCTGTGTTTCTCTCTTCCAAAAGTTCAACTTTTATGATCTGATTTACAGGAGGTGCATCTTCTAACCGTTCAATCAAGGCATTTACCAAATCTTCATGGTTACCAGGAAAGACCCCAAGATGGTCGCCAGGCTGGTACTGTAACTCTTCCTGCTTGTCTGTGTGTATCCGCAGCAAAATTGTGGAACGGCTAAGTGAAAAGGCAAAACCATGTTTCAAATACTCAGACTGAAGATTTAAGATTACAATCCCAAACCTACATTCTTTTGTTTTCATCTGGCCTCAAAAAGACTTCCAATATCTCATGATAATCATAATGCTTTTTGGGAAATGATTTTACAAACCCAGCAAGCAATGTCTCTTCATGTGCCAACCAGAGAAGGTGATTGTCACTGGGCTACTTGATTATGAAGGACAACAGAATAAAACTCAATTCTGTTTTGACTGTTATCTACCTATACATACTTTCCAAGTAGCGTCTTTCTCTCTATATATATATCTTGACCAGGCACTATAATCATGACAGTTTGCTTCTGGTTCCCTTTCCTTAAAGTCACTGAACAGGAGTACCTCCACTGAGATAATTGAGACCCACTGGTCCATTTGTCTCTGTACCACTTTGGACTGCGCATTCACTCATTAAATCAGATGCTCAGCCAAATAATCCAAAACAAGCCCACAGTTCACTTCAGCTCTGATGAAGAGTCATCTAGATTCGAAATGTTAGCTTGCTTTCTCTCTGTGGATGCTGCCTGACACTTTATTATCTCCAGCACATTTTGTTTTCAGTAACTATTGCAGCATCTGAAGTAATTTGCTCCTAATCCAAAGCAAGGGCTGTCATTGTAGTACAGAATGGTAACAAGGAATAATGTCATTGTGCTGCAATTGAAGAATTTAGCAGAAGTCGTGAGTTGAGAGAAAAATAAATTAAACTTTCCTCAATTCTTTTGAACAGGAGCAGTTTAATAGGAAAATGGTAGTGATAAATGTATATTATTTTACCACCATAATGAAGTAAAATACACTCAGAAAGGTTTTGTCATTTGATTTTAGACATCAGCTGGTGTAGCCTTGCTCCAAGAAATGAACTTAAGTTTAACACTTGGTTATCAAGGTTAGAACTGTTTGTTTTTTCAGATGAAAATTCCTGCTGAATGATAGCAGAGATTCAATCCTAGATAATGAAAGAATGCTCAGTTTCAACTAGTCTTTTCCTAATTTACCTCTATTCATATGAAATATAGATCAGAGAATATAATCAAGGGCAAGCACAGAATTTTAAACAGGATAGAGTAGAATTTCTGCAGCGGTTTTCTTGTAACTGCAAATTTGTGGTGGTCAACTAGGAGATCGCAACAGGTTAATTACAGGAACAGCTTGTTGGTTAGAATTAGGAAACATATCTGTTGCATATTGCATAAATGTATTATAGTTACCTGCAATCACACTAGCGCACAATGGATTCAATTTCAGGAACCTTAAGAACTGGTGAATAACTGGTGTTCTCTCAAGTAGCTTTTGTTTTCCATCTTAGGCTAGTTATTTAGTTAATACAGACGGTTGAAAAAATAAATTCCTTGCTCAACTTAAGGACATCAGACCATCCTCATGCCTCTTTCTCTTTCAA
Source organism: Ginglymostoma cirratum (assembly GCA_024137785.1). Lineage (NCBI taxonomy): Eukaryota > Metazoa > Chordata > Chondrichthyes > Orectolobiformes > Ginglymostomatidae > Ginglymostoma > Ginglymostoma cirratum. Next base: position 8,930,987 of record JAHRHZ010000099.1, read on the forward strand.
TATTTACTTTTAGTTTCCTTTTCTCTCCACTGATGACACTGAATCCACATTAGCTGGGACACGACTCCATGGGCACCAGCCATCGAGTTCTCCAACCTAGTCCATGATCAAACTATTCAGTCATCAGAGCTGTGCCAAGCCTGACATCAGGCATTGTTGACGGAACCCCGATATCCAACAAAGGTTATTGAATTACTAATGAGAGCAGGAACAGTTGCTGGTCATTTTCACCCAGTTTAGGAAGAAAGAAGAACACAAAAGTTCTCGATTATTATCTCAGCTGCCGTATGGTCATTCATCAGAAGATAAATTAGTACAATTTAGGTTTGAATTACACACAGGATAGTATCTTTGCAGTGGAATGCTAAACCTACCAAAATGCCATGATTTCCAAAACATTTCTGATCACGGCTGTACTTTTTAAGGAGGCACATTGTCTTCATACTAACGCTGCATTTTTTATAACTAGTTTCTTTCCTGATGGACCCTCTTCTGATGATTTATTAGACATTCTGGCAACTGCAATTGGTCTTTCATCAATGGAGAAGAATGTTAATTTCTTAATATCATTTTGGGTCTAACTTTTCTCCTATATTACCCTGGGGTCCTTCTGTTGTTCTGTATAACTAATATCATTTCAATTTCCAGATTTTCTATTCCTTGTGGATTTCCACGTCACCTGTAATTGCATGAGATATCATGTATATCTGCCAGATCTGCTGCTGCTCTGATCTTTAATGCTTGATGCTCATCTAAATAAGTTCTTAGGTTTGTAGGAATTCTATTTCTGAATTTCCCAATATTCATAATTTTCTTTACATTCTCAATTTTTTTCTCTAACTTTAGCAATTTAAACAACTGATCCCACAATATTTCTTACTCCCTTGTACATTCTGCAAATGTCTGCTTAGGTTTCTTTCATGTAATCCTAAACTTTTATTGATAAGCTTCAGGCACAAGCTCCAAAACATTGAGGATTGCCTTTATCACAGTATCATGTTCCTCAGATTATTCCTCTGACACACTAGCAACTATAGTCATAGCTGAACCTATCAAAATACTCTGTAATATGAAAATCCAAACCTGTTTTGATCATTTCATCTGCCCAACTTTGTTCTCAAATGAGGCTTAATGCCTTTGACTCCATTCTCGGTAAATTTAGATGCTTGGTGCTTAATTCCTAATTTTTAATTAAATTAAAACCCCCTTTGGAATCAGAATTCCTCTAAGTTGTCTCCGTCTTCCTTTTTCAACTCTCGGCTTTCCTTTGGCCAACACACATTGTCTAACATACTTATCTTTTTGGAGTTTAGGTTTTTTTTAAATTCCATCTTTCTCTAACTTACTATTCCTCACTTTTTCATTTTGTCTCTGTTTTTCTTTCTCCATTTTCCAGCTCCCGCTGTTTTACTTTATGCTTGATTTCCATTATCATCTCCTTTTCTTTGTGCTCCCTTTCCATTTCAACTTTTTAAAAATTCTGTGGCCCTTTCCATTGTTCTTTTCTTTCTCTTTTCTTTCACTTAAATCGTTCCATCTCCAACTGTATCTGAGCTAATTCCAGCTGTGACACCTCAATTTCAGCTTCCTTTTGTCCAATATAAATGCTGGATAATCACTTGAAACCCTTCATCCTTATGAAATCCTGTTTCTACTTCTAACTTTAATATACTGCTAATTTTCTCAGTTTATCTTAAATTAAAGATTTCAAATAATCCAGTATTATTTATTCCCCTTCCAGTAAACTCTTGGCAATTTTCAACACAATGTAACCATTTTGTGTCCCGAACCATGAGGAACACTTTATTAAAGAAAACACCATAGGTCACTCTTGAATCCTGTGTATGCAAAACCTAAACAATCTATTAGTTATGACCCTAACTCGTGGTATTACTGAACAAGCCAAATAAGTCAGAGCAAAACATGGCTGGATAGATTATATTTTGTTTTATTTTTGTTTTCTGAGATTGCCTTTCATTGAAACAGAAGTACACAATGCTGCAGATTTTGTTCTAGCAATAAAACTAAAGTTTGTTACACAAAGGTAATGAAAATAAAAGAGAATAAACCAAACTACTTACAAATAATACAGTTTGGAAGATTTAAAACACAGGCTAAATACAACTCCATCTATCACTGTATCATACTCAATCACCAGAATTAATTCCCTTCTCTATGTCATCCTCCAAAGGTTTACCTTAACTGTTTCCCTCAATTCCAAGCCTTGGGAGTTTTATAGCCTCTTCCTTGAGTATGCACCAACTAAGCTTAGACATTCTCAGCTTCAAATAAATCCCTCAGGAATCTACCAAACACTTCTGGTCTGGAACTTTCAAACTAAAATCCTTGCACAGCGGTAACCAATTTCCTAACTATAGTGGACAAATTCCTTTCTTCAGGAGATATAATCTCATGCATCTAACTTCAAACAAAACTCCTGCAAACTGAAAAACAAAAGCTTTTCAAAGTAAGGATTTTCCTCTTAAGTAAAAAAAACTATTCCTGATTCATCTGACTGAGAGCAAGCTAATGTTCTTCAACGTTTACTCTGTGTACTCAAAACTCATAAAATTCTCATTGCCACCCCAAAAACTCACTCCCTCTCAAACTGGTTTTAAAGAAAAATTATGGATCCAAAAATATTGACAAGTTCATCATTAAGCCCCCTCACACACTGACCAAAATCCATATGCTACATGTTCAAAATCTAACCTGTATCATTCACTTTATACCTCAAATATATAATAAAAAAAACTCCTCGCTAGAACATTAGTTAATCACTACTTCCTAATGTCCCCAAATATTGGACTCAATGGTCATACTCTCATCTCTGAGTCTGAAAGTTGTGCGTTCAAGTCCCATTGCAGGAACTGAAGCTTAGAATCTCGGCTGCCACTCCAGCCTATTACTATGGGAGTGTAGAAGTGTTGAAGATGTTGTCTTTTGGATAAGGAAGTTCCCCTAGTACTAGCTGAAGGACCGCAGAGGAGTGTTCCCCATTTTCTACACCAATATCGATCCTTCAACCAAAATCGCAAAATCAGGACGTCTGGTTGTTTCTATTTATTGATTTTTTTTCGTTCACAGAATATGAGCATTTTTTGCCATTCCTGATTGTTGTTGACATGGTGCTGAGCTAATTTCATGAACAGCTGAAGTCTGTCCAATGTATATATACCCACAGTACAGTCAGGAAGGGAATTCAAGGATTTTGGCCCAGTGACACTGAAGGAACAGCAATGTATTTCCAAGTCAGGATGGTATGAGTCTTGGAGGAGAATTTTCAGCAGTGGTGTTCCCACACATCTGCTAGGCTTGTCCCTCTACAGTTAATTGTTGTAGGTGTGGAAGGTGCTGTCAGAGGAGATTTGACAAGTTGCTGCCATGCATCTTACATATGATACACATTGCAGCCACTGTGGAGGGAATGAATGTTTAAGGTGGTTGACCGGGTACCAATAAAATGGGGGTTGTTTTGTTCTACATGGTGCCAAGGTTCTCAGGTGTTGCTGGAGTTGCACCTCTCCAGGCAAGTGTACAGTGTTCCATCACACCCCTGACTAGTGCATTGTAGAGATGGGCAGGCACTGGGGAAACAGGATGTGAGTTATCCACTGAAGAGTTCTCAACTTCTGACCTACTCTTTTAGCTACAGTATTTATAAGACTAGTCCAGTTAAAATTCTAGTTATTGGAAATCCCCAGGAGGTCGAAAGTGGAGGATTCAGCAATGTTATTGCCATTGAATGCCAAGCAAAAATGATTATAGGGTTGAACAGCACGGCAACAGACTATTTGGTCCAACTTGTCCAAGCTGACCAGATATCCTAAATTAATCTAATCCTATTTGCCAGCATTTGGCCTTTATCCCTCTAAACCCTTCCTATTCATAATCCACCACCCATGCCCCTCATGATTTTATACACTTCTGTGAGGTTACCCCTCAGCCTCTGAAACTCCAGGAAAAATAGTCCCAACCTATTCAGCCTCTCCCTCTAGCTCAAACCCTCCAACCCTGGCAATATCCTTGTAAGTCGTTTCTAAACCTTTTCAAGTTTAACAGAATCTTTAGTATATAGATTCTTTCCTTTTGGAAATGGGCATTGCCTGACACTTTTATGGTGTGAATACTGCTACTACTTGTCAGCTGAAGCCTGACAGTTGTCCAGATTCTGTCGCATGTTGGCACAACCTGATTCATTCTCTGAAGAGTCTTAAATGTTCCTGAACATAGCCAATCATAAACGTATATTCTCTGACTTTACAATAAAAGGAAGTTCATGGAAGAAGCAGATGAAGATGGTTGGGCCCAGAACGCTATCCTGAGGAACCCCTGAAGAGATGTTGGTCATGGGATGAGACCGGGAGTGGAGAAAGTTTGAAACTGGTAAAATCCACGTTTAGGCCATTGGGCTGTAGGCTCCTGAGGCGGAATATGAGGTGCTGCTCTGCCAGTTTGTGGGTGGCATCATTGTGGCACTGGAGGAGGCCCAGGATGGACACATCACACAGGAGGGGGAGTTAAATTGGTTCGCGACCGGAAGGTGTTGTCATTGGTCGCGAATAGAGCGCAGATGCTCTACAAAACAATCTCCAAGCCTCTGCTTGGTCTCACCGATATAGAGGAGGCCACATCGGGAGCAGCGGATGAAGTAGACCATATTGACAGATGTACAGGTGAACCCCTGTCTGATATGGAAGGTTTGTTTTTTGCCTTGAATGGAGATGAGGGGTGGGAAATGTAGGGGCAGGTGTAGCACTTCCTGCTGTTGCAGAGAAAAATGCCAGGGGTGGTGGTGCTAGGTGTAGGGGCAGGAGTAGCACTTCCTGCAGTTGCAGGGAAAGGTACCAGGGGTGGTGGGGTTAGTGGGGAGTCACGGAGAGAGCAGTCCCTACAAAAGGCAGTTAGGAGTGGGGAGGGAAGGAGTGAGGAGGGAAATATATCTTTGGTTGTGGGGTTTGTTTGTAGGTGGCGGAAGTGGCGGAGAATGATATGTTGGATGCAATCATTGGTGGGGTGACATGTGACAACGAGGGGGATTCTGTCTTTGTTTTTGTTGGGAGGAGGGGATGTGAGGGCAGAGGGTCGGGAAATGCAAGAGATGCAGTTGGGGGCATTTTTGATCACTGAAGGGGGGAGATTGTGATCCTTGAAATAGGAGGACATTTGGTAAGTGCGGGAGTGGAACGCCCCATCTTGGGAGCAGATGCAATGGAGGTGGAGGAATTGGGAGTAGGGGATCGCATTCTTGCAGGAAGGTGGATGAGAAGAGGTGTAGTCCAGGTAGCTGTGGGAGTCAGTGGGCTTGAAATAGATGTCAGCTTCGAGGCGATTTAAGGTATGGTATAGACTGTTCCAGCCCTGCCCTCCAGCCCTCTGTTGGTTGTGGAACATTGCCGTGAGAAGATGGGCTGCCGATTTTCCTACTTTACAACAGTGACTACATTCCAAAGTAGGGGAAGGCAATGGCCTAGTGGTATTATTGCTGGATTGTTAAGCCAGAGACCCAGATAACATTCTGGAGACCCTGTGTTTGAATCCCGCCACGGCAGATGGTGGAATATGAATTCAATAAAATATCTGGAATTAAGAATCTACCGATGACCATGAATCAATTGTTGGGGAAAAACCTACCTGGTTGTCTAACGTCCTTTAGGGAAGGAAACCACATGAGAGTCCAGACCCACAGCAATGTGGTTGACTCTGAACTGCCATCTGGGCAATTAGGGATGGACAATAAATGCCTAGCAAGCGATGTCCACATCCCATTAATGAATAAAAGGATAGAGGAAAAGTATTTAATTGGCTGCAAAGCTTTTGGAGAAATCCTGAGGGCTGGAAAAGTGCTACATAAATGCTCAACTCTTTCATTTTACACCGGAGACTTTGTAGCTAAGATGAATTCCCATAAGCTCAAGGTAACAGGAAGGCAACAATTACTTAACATTTTGACATAGAGTACAAGCTTCCCTTCCTTCCAAAGTCATAGTAAAGAAGCAAAGAGGTTTTCTACCTGGATTTTGGGTTTTGCAAGTTGTGTCGAGATAACAGTCTTGCAGCGTAGACTTTCTTTTTGTGAATGCTGTAGAGAGCTTTAGCGAAAGAAGAAAAAGTGCAAAATATTACTGACAATAATCAAGAAAATCTTAAACATGTTTCAAAGTATTTGTAGCATCACACACCTCCTGTAAGGTCAGGTGCTGTAGTCTGGTAGGTCAGGCGAAATTTTGCTCTCTTCCAGCTGCGATCATTACTTATTAAGGAGTTGTTGGCTTTTTCAATATTAACGTCATCCCCTACACAGAACACGTCACAAGCTGCCTAAAAACAGTGCAGTTATATGTTAATGCACTAACATGCACAACTGATTGGCTTCATGGTAACCCAAGAAACTGGTGATTAACTGGTGTTCAAGGGTAAAAGTTGCTCATTCCTCTTTACTAAACCTATCCGCCCTCTGCCACCCTCATCTTCATTTTAAACAATCCACAAAATCTTTGACATCTGTCCTAATACATTATTGTGTGGCATGATGTCATTTTTTTTGATAACAATCTTTTAGAACACCTTGGAAGATTTTAATATGTTAAGAGCTGTAGATAAATGCAAGTTAGGAGTATTTGGTCAGACAAGGAAAGAAATGACTTCCCTGCTTTGGGATAACATTTGGTTTTGTGAAGTCACATCTGTAATCCTGTTTATTTGTTACATACTTTAACATTGTGTCTCACTAGGATTATTCCATAACCAGAGTTTTGAAGTGCACAAGTGCCTCTGGGTAACTGACCTAGTTCTTTCCTTTTTTCACTGTGGATGACATCTGACAATTTATCTCTGCTGCCAATGTAAATTTCTAGCTAAAACTGGGACACTCCGGTGGGAGCAGGGAGTTGAAGAATTCTCGAAACAGGTTTCCACCATCCTGCTGAACACTCTCATCATATGAATTTGAACGAATCTCCGCCTATGCTGTGCTTCCTATTCTTTAACACTGCCTTCTTGACAGTTCCGATATGTATTATTTGTATTTTAATACTTTTAGTTGCAAGAAGTGAGCATTGCTGGCTAGGGCAAAATTGTTGCCAATTCCTAATTGCTCTTGAGAAAGCAGTGGTCTCCTGCACCACACATGCTCTTATGCTCCCTTAATATCTTCCGGTACTCTGCCATTACTTTTATATTTCCTGGTTCAATGTTTTTATATTCTTATGAAAATATCTATTTTGCTTTTGCTATCGTATGCTAAGCTAATACTTTGACATACTTCAGTAATGCCACAAACAATACTTTGCCATAATACTAAAACCTCATAAGTATCCCTGAAAAATAGACAAGGTTAATTTTGACTCTGACTGATTAGTTGAAATGGGCAATATTGATTCAACTGCCCTTTATATAGGTCCCTTCATTTTCACTTTACCAGAATCTAATAGTGTCTGATTTATACAATTGGTCAAATTGAAAAAGAATTATACCTAAGGAATCTGTCGTTACAACACAGGGCTTAGCAAATGTTATAAAATAAGAACATCAATAACCTTAAAAACTTTCTTAGCCCAGGTCCTGAATGATTCCTCTTGCCCGCAGAGTTCATCCCCCTCTCCCATCTTCATAATCCGTTCTCCTCCAAGTTCCTCGAGTAGTGTGTCCACAGCTCGAGCAAAAGCACAGAAATGCGGGTAGGCTCGAGAGCCAAGGCCAAAGGCAGAAAATCTGCAAAACAATGTGTTCAAACTTAATATTCACAGTGCATCAGAGGTCACTTTCCTTAGAGTTTTTATAGTTTACCAATACTTCAGACAAATTAAAATGGGTTTTCTTTAGGCATATTTGGATAGCATATGCCATAAAAAAATTGCCTGATTTAATTTTCCACTGTCTAATTCCAGAAAACCAATTAAGCAATTGTCAACCATTTCATTTTAAATGAACAATTAGCAAAATACCAGGGTCTCAAAGTCCAGTGCAATTACTGGTGGCCATCATGTTTACCAGTGCTGGCACTTTCTCTCCAGTGTCGGGGGTGAGCCACCATTTAAATTGGGCTTCTGTGATGCTAGAATCCACTGTACTGCTTCGTTCTTTTGCAGGGTTGTAAAACCAATGCAAGTTGAATGAGTGTTCTTTTATTGTTGAATTGTTACTTGGAAAGCACTTACCTAACATTAGCTAAAGGGCCAGTACTCTCAAATTTATCTCTGCGTTCTGGTTCATCACTTGAAGATTTCCGAGCATCTGAGTTTGAGGATACACTGTTGAAACGAACCTTGTAGCTCCTGGACAGAGAGGAATACGATTGATTTAGCTTATTACATACTATAAAAACAAGCTCTGTAACAGCTCAGAAATTGTCTTTTCTGCTAACAGGAAAGGGAATGCCTCAGCAATGTAGCATTCTATCAATATTAATTATCAGCAACGGCATTTCAAACTCACTCACTTCCTTTCTGCTGAATTTGAATTCGGGTGTCTCATTTCCATCAGGGCAGACCCAAATTTCTAGAAGAATGAGATGAGAAAACATTATACTTCCGTGGTTAAAATCTATTTGTCCAACCTGCATTTATTTACAATGACTCGATGCAGTAATTACATCAAATGGCCTCAATACATAATCGATGCATTGTGAAGAGAATGATTGCACTTTTTATAAAGTCTCTATAAGCTTTAAATAAACCAACTCTGTTAATTCTGATTCAGTCAATGAGATTTGTCTGGTGTGTTCTTCACAGCATTAATGCATGTTCCACTGCCTATGGAATTGGGCAAAAATGTACATTTTTAAAAATCCAAAATTCTGCAACACTAGTCTCAGGGGAGAGAAGAGGAATTTACTCACCTTTCAGAAGGTGGTTGTGACTATTTCCGTACAAAATTTAAAAAAGGGTGTTATCTGATACAAAGGCAGAATTGGCACAACTCATGCTGTTATTCAGCGAATTAATAACCAGAATCAATGTCTATATTTTGCACATTGGTGATTTTGAAATTACATTGATTGACTTTTGGAAACACATTCAAGTAACATGTTTTTATTTTCATACTTCTCCATTCTCAGGTGGGTCACCGTTGCCAAAAGTGCTTGTAACTACCAGCACCAGTGCCTCATGCTCGAGATGCACAATATCATATTCATCCATGGACATTGCCTACAAAACAAATAGAATTCAGGCAGTCACACCAGACTTTATCTCCATTCTTTTTCAGATAGAATTTTATCTCTGAATCCCATATAAAAATCCATACCTTATTTATAGAACACAATAGTTTGTAACCAACGGAGATAAAAACAGAAATTGCTAGAAACTCAACAAGTCTTGCAGAAACTGTGGAGACAGAAACAGTTAATGTTTCGTGTCCAACATGACTCCAATTTTCCAAAGACGACTCATATTGGACTCAAAATTTTAACTCTGTTTTTCTCCACAGATGTTGCCACCTGCTGAGTTTCTTCAGTACTTTCTGGTTTTCTTTCGATTACTAGCATTCTCAGTATTTCATTTCATTTGTCCTCATCTAACATTTGTCAAGTTGGAACTAAGTTATAATACTGAAAATTCTTGTTGCCACCTTTTTTATGGTGTTTGACATTAACAATTAGTGAGTTAAACACATAGGTTGAATAAGTGAGGGCATGTTATGATTTTTTACATGAAGAAAGGAGCATCTAAGTTGGTATAAGATGTATTATACAACTTATGGAACCTGTATAACTTACTACCAAATGGTTCATTTCTTGACCATGTTAGGTAATGTGCATCTCTTATTAATAGTTAGCTGTAAGTAATTTCACTTCTATTTTCACCAACAATTAACTATAATGTTCTTAGGTTAAAGGAATTCTCAATAGTCCTGCACTGATATTGCACACTTTGTGAGCAGTCTGGTTTTTATATGTTAATGGCATTTGGATGACAGTGAGTTGACAACCTGTTTTGCTACAAATGTATCATTCTATTGACTTTAGGGGACAAAAATCCATAAGAAGTATAGAACAGGCTGCTGACCAAACTCATGACAGCTGAAATTCCAATCAACCCTGGCACCATCACACATCAGCACCTCTCCCTTATGCACCCCAGCTCTTTGTCCTTCTACAAAGCAACTTCTGCTTCTCAGTGGAATAACTGCAAGCACATCACTTCATTATACAGCACATAGGTTACCACCTTCATGTCCCTGGATTAGTCAAACTACAAGAGCATCTGAAGCACTTAAATCTTACAAGAATGCTAGTTATTCACTGCTCTAGATTTTTATTTGTAATTTGAGCCAAGGGTCAAATGACATCTCAAATGTTACCAACAATGAGATATTACATATATTTAACATTCATAGGACTCTGCTTTCCACTGCACAGAGTGTGGTGCAAGTGAACCAGCTAATATTTGATGTTGCCCACTTGCTCTACTTGAAAGCAGGTACTTTTCTCAGATGGTATCTGCATCACTGTGAAATAAACAGAGGTGTGTGTGTGTATATCAGGACACCACAAAGTGGATGGTGAGACCACAAACTGGGTTATAAGCTGAGGTTTTGGTGTCACAAGCATCAAATGACCACCAAGGAGCTTCAACTGAATTGTCACAGCCATGGTCCTGGTCTAACTGGTCCCCACTTTAACAGCACCCCACACCACCCCACTCTCATAGGTCTGTTTCCCATAAGACCATAAAAAGCAGGAACCAGAGTAGCCATTTGGCCTCTCAAGCCAGCTCTGCCACTCAAAAGGATTGTGGCTGATCCAAAACTCCTCATTTCCACATTCCTGCCCGTTCCCCGTAACCCTTGAGTCCCCTACTGATCAAGAATCTATCTTAGCCTTAAATATACACAAGGAATCTGGCTCCACACCTCTCTGTGGCAAGGAGTTCCAAAGACTCTCAACCTTCTGAGAGAAGAAAATCCTCCTTATCTCAGTCGTAAATTGGTACCTCTTTATTCTCAGACAATAATGTCTGGTTCTAGACTCTCCCAAGAGGGGAGACATCCTCTCAGCATTTACACTGTCAAGTCCCTTAAGAATTTGATATGTTTCAATGAGATCACCTCTCATTCTTTTGAATTCCAAAGAGTAGAATCCCAAACTGTTTAATCTTTGCTCATAAGACAATCTCTCCACATCAGGGATCATCATGAACTTTCTCTGCTCCAATGAAATAATATCTTTTTCTAATATAAGGGGACCAAAACTGTTCACAGTATTCCAGATGTTGTCTCACCAATACCTTGTACAGTCATTGTAAGACTTCCCTACTCTCATACTCCAACCCCTTTGAAATAAGGGCCGACATTCTATTGGCTTTCCTGATTGCCTGCTGCACCTGTGTGCTAGCTTTCTGTGTTTCATTCATAAGTACCCCCCAAGTGCCTCAGTATTGCAGTTTTCTGCAGTTTTTCTCCATTTAAATATTACTGTTCTTTTGTTCTCCTTTCCAAAATGAACAATTTCACATTTTCCCACATTATACTACATCTGCCAACTACATTGCTCAAACCTATCAATACTCCCTGTAAACTGTTCATATCTTTCTTGCAGCCTGCCTTTCCATCAATTTTAGTGTCATCTGCAAATTTGGCTATGGTATATTCACTTCTTTCCTCCAGATCTTTAATATATATCATAAACAGTTATGGTCCCAGCACTGATCCCTGAGGAACCCTACTGGTCGTGGGTCACCAACCTGAAAAACTAGCCCCATATACCCAATCACAGATTCCTGCCTATATACTATCTCCAACACTGTGGGCTTTTGTCCTTTGACAACCTTTTGTGAGATACCCTGATGACACCTTCTGGAAATCCAAAAATCAATACATTTACAGGTTTCCTTTGACCCACTCTGGTTGACACTTCCTTGAAAAACTCTAATAAATTAGTCAGACACAATTTCCCTTTCATGAAGCCATGCTCACTTTGCCTGATTAGATTATGATTTTTCAAATGTTCAGCTGTTATTACTTCCTTAATAACTGAATCCAGTATGTTTCCCAACAATAGATGTTAGTCTAATGGGCCTATACTTGCCCTCGTTTTGCTTGTCTCCCATTTTGAATAGGGGTGTCACACCAACAGTCTTCCAATCCTCTGCTACTTCTCAGAATGAAAGGACTTTTTTGGAAAATTAAAACAAATCCATTATCTCTGTAACTATTTCTTTTAGAATCCTAGGATGCAAGCCATCAGGGCCAGGGGATTTATTTGCCTTTAGCCCTATCAGTTTGTCTAATACTACTTAATGTTGGTGAATATACTTAATTCTTTCTCAATATTCTTTAATGTTAATGAAATGTTCAAAGTAGCTTCCACTGTAAAGACTAATGCAAAAATTTGTTTAATTCTTCTGCCATTTCCATGTTCCCCATGACTGTCTTCCCAGATTCATTTTCTAAGGAGGTTATGTTCCATTTGACCCTCTCTTCCCTTTTGTACATTTAAAGAAGCTCTTATTGTCAGCTTTTATATTCCTCACTAGTTTGCCCTACTTTATTTTTTCTCTCTTCATTACCTTTTTTGACCTCCTTTGCTGGATTTTGAATTTTTTTTAATTCATTCACGGGATGAGGATGTTGCTGGCTAGGCAGCATTTATTGCCCATCCCTAATTGCGTAGGGGGCAGTTAAGAGTCAACCACATTGCTCTGGGTCTGGAGTCACATGTAGGCCAGACCAGGTGAGGATGGCAGATTTCTTTCCCTAAAGGATATTAATGAACCAGATGGGTTTTTCCAACAATTGACAATGGATTCATGGTCATCAATAATTCCAGATATTTATTTTGAATTCAAATTCCACCATCTGCTGTGGTAGAATTCGAACCCTGGTCCTCAGAACATTATCAGGGTCTCCGGATTAACAGTCCAATGATAATACCACTAGGCCATCGCCTCCCCAAGGCCATCTATCCCTGCCTTCGGAGCTATCACTGACTTTTACCTCCTTACACATGCTTTTACTTGCAATTTAATATTCTCCTAATTTCCTTGGTTAACTGTGGTTGGTTTATCCAGCTCTTGGAATCTTTCCTCCTTACTGGATGTACTTTTGATGAGAGTCATGAATTACCCCCTTAAATGTCTGCTACAGTCCTTCTAACTGCATAGTTCACTTTCATTAATTTTATCCTCATTTTATTGTCACTCCCTTTACTTAAGTAAAACACAGTTGTTTCTGACCCAAGTTTCTCATTCTCAAACTGAATATTACATTCTATCATGTTATGATCACTAATTCTTCGGGGATATTTTACTCTGAGGTCACTTATTAAGTCTGCCTCAATACCCATTATCAGATCCAAGATAGCCTGCTCTCTGATTGGCTCCTTGACACATTGCTCTCAGAAATGTACTTTATGAATTAGTTGTCATAGTTACCCTTTCCATTCTGACTAACCCAATCAACATGAAGATTAAAATCACCCAGAATTATTGCTCTTATCTTTCTGCATTTTATTTGTTGATTTATAGCCTTTCCTAAAGAGTGGTTACTATTTGAGGATCCACTACTCTTACCAATGCCTTCTTTCCCTTGCTGTTTTAAACCTGCACCCAACGGGCTGTATATCATCTGAGCCTAGATCATCTCTCACACCAGTTCTCATGTTATCTCTTATTAACATTGCTGCCCCACCACCTATTCCATCCCTCCTGTCTTTCCAAAAGGTTAAATATCCCCAAATGTTAAGTCCTCAGTTTTGATCACCTTATAACCTTATAACCATGTTTCCATAATGGCTATGCAATCATATTCATTTACTCTGATTTGCACCATCCGTTTGCCTACCTTATACCAAATGCTTTGTGCATTAAGATACAAAACAGTTAAGTTTGCTCTAATGTCAAATTTCACTACATTTTTATGGTTCCATGGTGCAATTTGACAGTCACACATTCTGTCCATTCCTTTTATTTTCTGATAACAATCAGATCTGTCACTAACCTGCAATCCTACCTACTCCTTTACCTCTGATTTTATAATTTTCCATATGACTGAATCCACAGCCCCATTCCTACATTTAATTTAAAGCCCTCCGTACCTTATTGTTCTCACTTAGGGGTTGCAACAATTTAAGCATCAAAGTGGTGTCACCATGGGAAAAAGATTTGGGAAGCATTGTTGTATATAATTATCATTGTTAAAGTGGGGGCTGACACTAGCTCACTAGATGCAGTGTTGAGAATAATAGAAAACTGGGCAGTGCAGAGCACAGGCTACTGAAGCAACCCTCCTGATTTCCCTTCTATTCTTTTAAACAGAGGAAAATTTCGGGGAGATTCTATTGCAATTTGCCCTGTCTAACCTACTATTCACTGCACCAATGAATGTAAACACAAATCTCCAGAAAAGCTTGCCAGTAGAATGAGAGACATAATTATTGTAGCATATCATTGTGAAGTAACTTAAATGTGAGTAATTAAAACTAATTTGTTTCTCACCTTTGCATCAAAGGCATGCTTGAAAATTTCACATAATGTTTTTGCATAGACTTGGGACTTGCCAGTTTCTGTGGCATATAAGATGGTGGCTTTTACTCTTTTGGCCATTGCTTGTCCCATCAACTTTGTCGAGAATTTCACTGCCCTTTTCAAAAGAAAATACTGAATTATTAGAACTGGATGTCTTAAAATTGTAAGTAATGACACCATATTACAACAGTTTTTTTTTGCAGGAGAATGCTCAGAAGCCCACAGCTACACATTTCCTTCAGAGACAGATTCTAACTCAGTTTAGTACAACATGAATTCTGTTCTCTGTTAAGTATTATGATGCCAGTTACCATTGCTTAACTATTTCCAACTGTTGCACTATGCAACTCTGCTCCTGAGAGTCTAAGTCAGATTTTAACCTCATGCATACAGATAGTGAGAAGGCAATTCCAGCCTCCAGTGGTTTGTTTTTCCAAAGGTCCTGGGGTTATAAATATATGAAACACATTTAAGCTGGTTCAGAGAAGGCATACTCATTGCATTAGAGACATGAAAGGATGATGAGTGCAAAAAAGATTATACCAAATCTTTCTTCAAATTCCCATGCAAAGTATACAAATATGCTACTAAAAGTCTTTAAATGCAGTAACACCACATCCTTCCATCTTCCAATGGACACTACTTTACTAGCACATATCTTAAATGACATTGTAGGCCAGTCCATTTCCCCTTGCATTCAACTGACACTATTCTCATCCAGCTCAGTGAGGCTTTGTTAATGCATCAAGGATACAAAAGCTCTTCTCTTATTGTGAACTGCTGGACTTGTAGCATTGCCGTCAAAGTTCCATAAATGAATAAATAATCAGAAATTGTTTCTACGTTTAAAGTCATTGAGCAAATGCATTTAACAAAGCGCAACAAGCATGCAATAATTATATATTCACATCAAACCCATTATATGGAAAACAATAGAGGTTTGGCCACCAAAAAATACAAAACAACCCTTTAGAAATAAGTTATGTTTCTCCATATATTTCTCATCAGCTGCAAAAGATTTAACATAAGCTTCACTTGCGAGTTGGAAACCAATCCCTTCTCTTGAAAATTTCAACTTGACTGAGTCCTTCTCAGATTTTGTTCAATTTAACTCTTTGAATCAAAGAGCTTGTTTATATCCAGAGAAAGTGCACAAGATTTTGAGTAATGACTAATTAAATTTAAAAGGATATCTTAATCATTCATCAAGCATTACTTAAGTTCCAATTATTTGTCTCTCAAAAGTTTTCATTATTGAAACTTGCAACATTGCCTTAATTCAAACTCTGGCCAAGACTCTGGTTCTCACTCACTCTCTCTGACAGGATTCAAAAAAACATCCACCAAGGAAGAACTAGACAAAGAAATTTTTGACAGTTATAACTATATATCATGTAACTGTGTGGTCTAACTGATTTATTGAGCAACATGGTTTAATGTCTTTTTACATTGAATGGCTCCGAAAAATACTTACTTTGCCAACTTTTTAAATCCAATGGCTCTCCTTTTGGTGGGAGTTCCATTAACTCCTTTCCACACATGATTCAACCAGGGATCTGCCTGCATTGGGAAAGCTAGTTAATATAGTTGAACTATGAACATGAAATGATGCATAAGGTATGTTATAGGCAGGAATACATTGATTCTGAGATTATTGCACAGGGTTAGAATTCACAAGCAACAAGTTTTAAGTTCTTGAGGGACATTTCAATTAGTTTTCACTCTAACAGCATATCAAATCCATATGAATCATTGATAAGTAGCTTTTGGTCCAGGAGTTTTACATCAGATCACATGGGGGCATTATGTCTGAAACAACATTTAATGTAGTGCCTTCTTGTTCTGTAGTTAGGTTGTCACATGATGCATGTTGATAATAAATCTATGCTAAATCTCAACTGTTGTCGATTTATCAAAAGTGCAGTGTTACTTAAATTATGTAATGCTTATCTACCAAAGATTTTTTTTTCAGAATGCCACCAATACTCTTAATAATTTAAATCACAGGTAACCTGGTGAGCTTGTGGTAATCATATAAACGTTACTGACCACAGGAAGTAAAGAATCTTTTGGGCTGAAAGCATAAAACACCGAAACATTGACGGATACCAGATTATAGATGACCTCGTATGAATTAAAAAAAATTGAATAATGTATTACAAATTAATAAGAAGTTAAAAGGACAGAAAGTTACAATTGCTGCTTAAGGGGATACAGTTGTCTGAAAACTGTGACAGTAACTAAGAGCAACAAATTATCAGGAACAAATTTTATAGTTCTGCGGACGAGTCATATTGGACTCAAAGTTAACTCTGTTTCTCTCTCCACTGATGTGGCCAGACCTACTGAGTTCCTCCAGCATTTTCTGTGTTTGCTTCAAATTTTCAGGAAGGTTAAGTTTATTTAAAAATCCCTGCCTTATCTCTCATATTATAATATAATTTTATTAAATGCCGTCTGAAATCAGCAAGCATACCATTTGGTTTCCTGGGCATTTTGGGATGGACAACAAATATTGACCTTGGATAATGACTTCCACATTCATGAAAGAATACATTTTAAAAAGATACATGAGAAACAATGTCTGAAGGTTGTTATAGTGTGGGAAAGGAAGTTTAGAATTGAAATGTCGCCTAAGTTTGCTACTAGATTGGAAATAGTTGAGAATACACTACTAATTCAATTTAGAAATCATAAACCTATATTAGTAAAATATAATATTGTTTTCATATAATTCTGTGTCCAAATTTCAATAGCAGCTGCTAGAGTTGCTTGAGTCACATTTTGCACGTGAAATCCATCACTGACTGCTCAGTGAGATAGTTTGTATTCACAATCTTCCAATCAAATAATTTATCCATTCAAACTTTGGAATGGAAGGATCCTTATGATGAATGTATTGCAATGTCCCAATATTTTCCACATCTGCCCCAAACGCTTCCTATCCATTTGCACAATGATCAACAGCAGATAGAACATCGAACATGGGAAGATAAGTGATACTTTGCTAATCTGTTCTGTTACTTGTACAAAAATAAGGTTGTCGAGTGATTTCATACTGTAAGCTCCCATTTTAGATTATATCTTGGTGTTCTGTAGCTTTTTCAGTGCCTTCCATCTACACCAGCAAAACAGATTAGCTGTTTATTTAATACATCACTGTTGGTGGGACCTAACCATGCACATTTATTGACAACATAAGAGTGACTACATTACAAGAATGCCTCATTGGCATTTTGGGGACATGAAATTCTATTTATAACTCACATCATCCCATTTAAAAAGAAATCTAACCAATAAATTAGTTACAAGTTTTTGAAGAAAATTATTCAGCTTTAGACATCACTTTGTCATTCGTGTAACTGTGCTTTTGTTGGTTCTGCCCTGGATGACCTCATGTGTAATTTTGCTGTTAACTGAGTCAATCTATTGTAAATTCCTCAAAGCGCTTACATTCAATGGTATGAATTATTGAAGTATTTTGTAGCGTGTTCTGCCTTTGTCTTTATCAGTGTTTACAAAATGAAAAAAAAATCCAGAGGGTACAGCCTCTAAGCAACAATTAATATAAACAAGACAACAACCAGACATGAATATGATCTGTGTTCCTCACACTTCTCCAGATGTTTCAATTGTCTATGTTTTTCTTTTCTATGGCACTGAACAACAGTAATTTAAAACTTTCTAGTAAGTTCCATTCACTATCATTAGTATTTTCAAGTCCAACACTTCTTTGTTCGTTCCCTAGGTTTATCCTTGGAATTACATTTCTGCAACTTAATTCTGTGATGTTCCAATTCTCATGTGTGAGATTTTCATGCTTACACTGAGAATTGAGGAAGAAATGTCATTGCACTGAGTAGTGAATATTTGAGGTGTGCTTGTCCTGACAAGAGTGAAATAATTCCCCTCTGGGTTCCATGTCCTATGGATATATGTTAGTAAAGCATTTGACATATATAATATTTACACTAAATCACAAAACATCAAGAAGTATTGATAAAGAACTGGGATAATAAAAAGAAGACTTAATTAACTGGTCAGCAGCAAAGCTGAAAAAGACAAGCAATTGTTCTCATCCAGAGGCTTACCTGATATTCAAACGATGGACTGAGCTGATAGTTTAGCATCTCTTGATGGAACACGGGCGTGATGCTTCCTGACATTGGTGGAACAATCCACACCCAATCTGCAGGACAGCCTCCTCGACATCTATATTCATTTTCCATGTGTTTCATGAATGATTCCGTAGCAGAATGGTGATCCACTATGGTCACTTTATCTGACTAAAAAGGGAGCAAAAACACTGAACAATGAACTCGTGATACGTATTTGTTGGAACAAAGTGGCATTGCATGAAACTTGTACTTGCCTGAAAGCTGTAAAGGACTGCAATATTTATTTCAACTAACGCTTGATCTTTCCAAAGAGAAGATATCTTTCTGGTGTCAAGGCCCATTTTTTTAGCTACATTCTGCAAGAAGATCACATACAAATAATTTAACAATGTTAATCTCCATGAAATAAACTCCTTCTGTTAAATATTAGCACATCCTATTAAATGTTAGCAATTGGAGGGGGGAGCATATAAGACTTCAATGCCAATTATTTGAGGTAAAAGTTGTCTGACAGTCTGTTTTCACCTTTCTGTACATTTAATGAAATTATTTTAAGATCATAGCCAAATATTGGTCCAAAGTAAACCCCTAACTAATTTGGTTACGATATTCTAATTGACTAAATGCAGATTGATGTGTGGGATTGATTTGGCATGGAGACCATAGATTTATGCTGGTCAGACTTCCATTATGGTTACTAAGATTATCTGTAATTGCCTGAAAACATCTACGATACGGTTCTTGAAAGACATTAGTCATTTGTCGAACATTGCGCAAAATAGAGGTTGGTGTCTGATTATCGACATGACATGAGCAGTGAACCATAGAGGAACAGAAAAAAAAAACCAAAACTGAGCAAAGGAAACATAAACAACAGAGTAAGGAAAGTTGGATGAATCTGGAATTATGAAGGACATTAAGGAGAAAACCTGGGAAGCTGAGAGTGCAAACAAGGACTATCAGCAAGAATTAGGACTAATAATTTATTTGTAATTTATGATAATCTGGGATATTTTTCAGTATATAGGAATGAGAAAACACAGAGCAAGTTTCCGTGTTTCCATTTTTTGTTTGGCTTAATCATGTTGGATACAGAGGAGAACTGACAGCACAGTTGTTATGAACACCAGTTGGTGTGAAATTCACATGGGAATAGAAGAGTCCCACACTCAGACTATGCTAAGTCAATTGAATTCAGGGTAGACATCTGTAAGAGTGCCATAAGTGGTCTATGTCCTAGACCAGAGGAGGGATTGGAAAATCAATCATTTTTCTGTTCTCAGTTACTGAATGAATCCTGTTGCTGAAAGCATGCTTATATTGGCACTGGCTTCGGTTGGGATTGTATTTGTATCAGAGATAAAAGGTACTGCAGATGCTGGAGAATCCGAGATAACAAGCATGGGGCTGGATGAACACAGCAGGTCAAGCAGCATCATAGGAGCAGGAAAACTTGACGTTTCGGGCCTAAACCCTTCATCAGAAAAAAATTGTGTTTGGTTTTGATGCCTCCACAGTTGAACCAACAACAACTATCCTCTGTTTTGGTTTCTTAAAAAATAAGTTGTTTAATTCACTCAGGGGATGTGGGCAGCATTGGTTGGACTTGATTTGATTTGATTTATTATTGTCCCATGTATCTAAGTACAGTTTTGTTGTGCATGCAGTACAGTAGATCATAACATACATAGACACAAAGATCATTGGATGATTGAACAGAGCGAGGAATACAAAGTTATGGCTGCAAAGAATGTGTACAAAAAGCAAGATCAACATTAGATTTGACATTTGCAAAGTCCATTCAGAAGCCTAATAACAGTGGGGAAGAAGCTGTTCTTGAATCTGTCGGTATGTGTGTTTAAGCTTTTGTATCTTCTGCCTGACGGAAGAGTTACCCTTGAGAGGTTAGCAATGAGCTGCCTTCTTAAACTGCTACAATCCATATGATGTAGGTAGACACAAAGTGCTGTTGGGAACAGAATTCCAGGATTTTGTTGCAATGACACTGAATGAACAGCAAAATAGTCATGAAGATTTCCTCGTTGAATAAGGAGGAGAGTTAATGCTGTAGAGCTATATTCCAAGATTAGACTAAAAGAGTGAAAGGGAGGGAAGAAATTTGAAAAGACCAGCAATTTGTATTTTTCTAAAGTTTATTAATGATGGAACTGGGGTGACATCATTCCAACAGACCATTAAACTTGCAGAACTTAGCAGCATATCACTGCTTTATAAAGAGAACTAAATTTTCTGCAGTGTGTAATCATATACCAGCAATGAGCATTCTGACACTGCAGGCCTATTTTAGAGATGTATTTTCATGAAACTATGTCTCTAATGTTCTCCTGGCCAGGCTTCCCATTTTGAATTCCTCATATGTTTGTATTCATCCATCCCTGCTAGACACATCCTTATCCTAATTCAGCTGACAGACAAGATTGCAGGATGCAAAAACAAACTGCTGCAGATACTGGAAATCTAAAGTAAAACCTGAAAATTCTGGAAGGTATAGAAATAGGTAAGGTAACACCAGTGAAAAGAGAAACAGAATTAATAGTCCAGATTTTTGCCAGGCCAAGGAACCCTTTGAAAATAGACAGCATGATCCAATACTGGGATGCCTAACCCTATTCTTGTTTCCAGCAATTCTCACTCTTGCAAGATAGGGATGCGGGCAGCGCTCCTGGCTTTGACAGGTCCATCTGGGAAGAATAGTTCAAACACATAACATTTTAGTGGAGGGCCCATTCTGCAAGCATGTGCTTCACAAAACCTCAGAGGTATTGTGAACCATAGAAACCGAACCAAATGGTAGAACCAAAATTAATAGCTACCTGCTGCTGAAATTCTTACATTGACAGACTCCGAAATATGAAAGAAAAAAAATCTTTCAGTTGTAGTAGTTAGATTCTATCATTTAAGTGAGATGTGTTTTTACTGCAATGATTGATTATAGGGTTTTCCCACTGAGGTAAGTTTACCATTACATTGTATAAGTGCTAGGATGCATTAGGGTACTTTTTCGAGCTGTAAAAGTGCTAACATGCATTCAAAACTAAAGGAAATGCTGCTTGGGATTGCTGGCCTAATAATTTGATTTAAATATCCAAAGTCCTTTTAAATGAAAAAAATTCAGCAGCTGTCAGAGAAAAAAAATGCTCTTGGACTGCTTTGATTGACAACACATCTGATGGAGCTCAAGATAAAGACCATCTGGTTTTTCAATTTCAGTGGATTCCATTACTTAAACTTCCCAGTGTTTGGTTTTACAACTGAGTTCTTTATGAATGTCTGGGTGAGTTTCAAAAGATACTGAACCACTTATCTTAGCAGAAGGCCATGTTCACATTTGTACTGACGGTAGCAAGTGTTGAATAAAGGACTATCTGTTTTTGATGTAGCAAATGAATAAGTGCTAGTTTTAGCAGTAGATTGAAGGGATTTTTTTAATGGCTTCATTAATGAGAAGTTTTACAGAATGAGGTGCTTTTCAGTGACGATTCTGTTAGTTTTTTCAAAAAATGTGTTCGTGGGGTATGGATGGGATGTACCAGCCGGTCATTCTCTCCAAGGATAATGAGCAGCCTGGTGAATTTTGAGATGCACTTATATTGGAATGGAAGGAGTTGCCGGAATGGGAACAATACAGCACACCTCACACACCCGCCCCACCCTCATGCACCCTTTACCTCTCCTGGGACATCTCTCACGTCCTTGCCCCCTTACTTTGAGTCCTAAATTCCCCAAGCATATCTACCAGTCGCTCCAATGCTATATAATGAAGTGACTGATTCATTTTGAGATTAAGTCTACTATACAGTTACATTTTTATCTGTTTACGTCACTTTTAAGGAACATAAAATGGCCAGAAGAACCTTTGCTTCTGTTTTGTTGATAATTTCACATTGAATTCACATCACTTCCATTTGAAAGGCAGCATGTAAAGCTCAACATGGAACTAGTAATTCAATATTGCCTCAAGCTGCAACCTCATTTAGATATGCCTTGAAGTGGTTGTTTGGCTGTGGATCAGAATTAGTTCAACATGGCGTGATGTGGGTTAAAAAAGACAAAGACTTAATATGGATTGGCCACAGTGGAGAGGAAGATTAGGCAGGATGTATAAGTGGTGACTGAACTGCTATTCCTTAATTGACACCAAGTTAAAAATTCCACCCAATTCTGTGGAATCTTCAACAAAGATAGACAAGCACGAGTGCATTCGTTACAGAGATGACTGTCGACTGCTTTAAATACTTTAGGTACTTCAGAAAATGAATATGTATATATATAATGCTGCATGAATAAGTTGGTTTCAGACCAGGATGTTATATATTAACTGTGAACTTAGAAATAAAATACAGGATCCTACAGCCATTGTTATACCAGCTTTATTGATTTTAAGTAGATCTTTTAGCAGCGAATGCCAAAGAGCAATACCGCACTTGAGCAATTCTATTTGTGGGGCAACAGATAATAAACCAACTGATGGGTGTCACTTTCAGATTCACCAACTGTCTGTTTACCTGACAGTTAACATTGCAACTCATGTGCCAGCCTGTTGGTGATGTTCTCTTTAAGAACAGTCTGTTATCTTCAGCATAATTGAAGGTTGTCTGTGTTGGTCCGCTATATCAAGTGAAAGATGGAACTGTAGGCTGTTAGATCCAATCAGATCAGTTGGATGGTGGAACTGAAGCTGTCGAAATCAATTAGACCAGAGATAAAAGGTACTGCAGATGCTGGAGAATCCGAGATAACAAGCATGGGGCTGGATG
This sequence comes from Ginglymostoma cirratum, assembly GCA_024137785.1. Lineage (NCBI taxonomy): Eukaryota > Metazoa > Chordata > Chondrichthyes > Orectolobiformes > Ginglymostomatidae > Ginglymostoma > Ginglymostoma cirratum. The sequence continues at coordinate 8,954,348 of JAHRHZ010000099.1, forward strand.
AACACAGCAGGCCAAGCAGCATCACAGGAGCAGGAAAACTTGACGTTTCGGGCCTAAACCCTTCATCAGAAATGGGGGAGGGGAAGAGGGTTCTGAAATAAATAGGGAGAGAGGGGGAGGCGGATAGAGGATGGATAGAGGAGAGGATAGGTGGAGAGGAGGCAGACAAGTCGAAGAGGCGGGGATGGAGCCAGTAAAGGTGAGTGTAGGTAGGGGGGTAGGGAGGAGATAGGTCAGTCCAGGGAGGACGGACAGGTCAAGGGGGCGGGATGATGTTAGTAGATAGGAGATAGGGGTGTGGCTTGAGGTGGGAGGAGGGGATAGGTGAGAGGAAAAACAGGTTAGGGAGGTGGAGATGAGCTGGGCTGGTTTTGGGATGCAGTTGTGGGAGGGGAGATTTTGAAGCTTGTGAAATCCACATTGATGCCATTGGGCTGCAGGGTTCCCAGGCTGAATATGATTTGCTGTTCCTGCAGCCTTCGGGTGGCATCACTGTGGCAGTGCAGGAGGCCCAGGATGGACATGTCATCTGAGGAATGGGAGGGGGAGTTGAAATGGTTCGCGACTGGGAGGTGCAGTTGTTTGTTGCGAACTGAGCGCTGGTGTTCTGCGAAGCGGTCCCCAAGCCTCCGCTTGGTTTCCCCGATGTAGAGGAAGCCACAACGGGTACAGCGGATGCAGTATACCACATTGGCAGATGTGCAGGTGAACATCTGCCTGATGTGGAAAGTCATCTTGGGGCCTGGGATTGGGGTGAGGGAGGAGGTGTGGGGGCAGGTGTAGCACTTCCTGCGTTTACAGGGAAAAGTGCCGGGTGTGGTGGGGCTGGAGGGGAGTGTGGAGCGGACAAGGGAGGAGGTCTATTCCAGTAGGAGGGTGGGTGGGAGGAGGTGTATTCCAGCAGGAGGGTGGGTGGGAGGAGGTGTATTCCAGTATTCCTAGAGATGTATTCCTCCCACCCACCCTCCTGCAAAAATGCCATCCCCTATTCCCAATTCCTTCGCCTCTGCCGCATCTGCTCTCAGGATGAGACATTCCAATCCCGCACATCTCAAATGTCCTCATTCTTCAAGGACCGCAACCTCCCCACCCCACAGTGGTCGAGAACGCCCTCGACCGTGTCTCCCGCATTTCCCGGAACACATCCCTCACGCCCCGTCCCCGCAATAACAACCAAAAAAGAATCCCCCTCGTCCTCACATACCATCCTACCAACCTCCGGATCCAACGCATCATCCTCCGACACTTCCGCCATCTGCAATCAGACTCCACCACCAAAGACATTTTTCCCTCCCCGCCCTTATCTGCCTTCCGGAGGGACCACTCCCTCCGTGACTCCTTTGTCCGCTCCACACTCCCCTCCAGCCCCACCACAACAGGCACTTTTCCCTGTAACCGCAGGAAGTGCTACACCTGCCCCCACACCTCCTCCCTCACCCCAATCCCAGGCCCCAAGAAGACTTTCCACATCAGGTAGATGTTCACCTGCACATCTGCCAATGTGGTATACTGCATCCGCTGTACCCGTTGTGGCTTCCTCTACATCGGGGAAACCAAACGGAGGCTTGGGGATTGCTTTGCAGAACACCTGCGCTCAGTTCGCAACAAACAACTGCACCTCCCAGTCGCGAACCATTTCAACTCCCACTCCCATTCCTCAGATGACATGTCCATCCTGGGCCTCCTGCAATGCCACAGTAATGCCACCCGAAGGCTGCAGGAACAGCAAATCATATTCAGCCTGGGAACCCTGCAGCCCAATGGCATCAATGTGGATTTCACAAGCTTCAAAATCTCCCCTCCCGCAACCGCATCCCAAAACCAGCCCAGCTCATCTCCACCTCCCTAACCTGTTTTTCCTCTCACATATCCCCTCCTCCCACCTCAAGCCACACCCCCATCTCCTATCTACTAACATCATCCCGCCCCCTT
>JAHRHZ010000099.1:8956679-8984976 GCA_024137785.1 Ginglymostoma cirratum
TCCTCTCCTCTATCCATCCTCTATCCGCCTCCCCCTCTCTCCCTATTTATTTCAGAACCCTCTTCCCCTCCCCCATTTCTGATGAAGGGTTTAGGCCCGAAACGTCAAGTTTTCCTGCTCCTGTGATGCTGCTTGGCCTGCTGTGTTCATCCAGCCCCATGCTTGTTATCTCGAAATCAATTAGACATTGGGTTTTCCCACGGTGCATGAAGAAAGAACATTTTACCAGGAGCAAGAGTTATTTGACAGTTGCAGTAACAGATGTATGTATCCAAAGTTTGCCCCAAAATAATTTGCCTAAAGTGAATCAGCTGCTAAAGGCAGTTTTTAAAGGGCTTTAACTTTCAAAAATGAGGAGAGTGTATTCCAGTAAGAATGAGTTAGCCTGCTTTGTTTCAGCATTAGAAAACTGCATTCACAGAATTACCCAAGTTTTAAAAAAAAAGTAAAGTTGGAGAAGTGACGACCTTTGCTTAATTTTTTTAAAAAATTACACCATTTAGAAATAAAAGGTTCATTTAATCATTGCATTTGCCACTGAAAAGAATATCAATATTCATCTCTTCTACCACTGACGGTCAGCTGCTGCAGCTGATTCTAAGATAATTTTAAACATTCTCCCTTATACCTTATTTAATGAAAAAGGCAGAAACAGTGGTGTAGGAACACCAAGTCAAACATCATCCTAACTTGAACATCACAGAATCAGAGAATCCCACAGCGTTATGATGCAAAAGGAGACTATTCGGCCCATTCTGTCTCCCCAGGCTATCCAAATGAGCTTTATGACTTAGTGCCATTCTCCTACATTTCCCCCATACCCTTGCATATTGTTTCCATTCAAGTAATCACCTAATTCCCCCTCTGAGTGCCTCTATTGAATTTGACTCCAAAACACTTCCAGCAGTTTGTTCCTGACCCAAACTACTTGTGTTAAAAGTTTGTTTCTCAGATCACATTTGTTATTTTTGCGAATCGCTACAAATCTGTGCTGTCTTGTTCTCAATCTATTTATGAGCAGGAACAGGTTGTCCCTATGCACTCTATCTAGCCCTCCCATGGATTTGAAACTAGTGTCAGATCTCCTCTTAGTTTTTGCTCTCTAAGCAACCTCTCCAATCTATCCTCATACCTGAAGTTGCTAAGCCCTGGAACCATTCTTCTGTACTTTTTTTTGCACGCTCTCCAATATCTTCTCATCCTTCCCATGATGGGATGCTTGGAGTTGTACACAATATTCTAGTTGATGTTTAACAAGTGTCTTGCATAAATTCAACATAGTCTCCTTGCTTTTGTCCTCTATATCCCTATTAATGAAGTCCAGGATACTCTACACTTTATTAACTGCTCGATGTACCTGTCCTGCTACTTTCAATGATATCTGCACACAGCTTCTTCTGTTTCTGCACCCCTTTAAGAGTTGTACCCCTTATTTCACATTGTTTCTCCATATTTTTCCTAGCAAATGCATCACATTATTCTTGATTTGATTTGATTTATTATTGTCACATATACCTAGGTACAGTGAAAAGTTTTGTTTTCCATGCAGTAGAGGCAGATCATAACATACAAAGATCTTAGGGTGATTGAACAGAGCAAGGATTACTGAGTTATGCATACAAAGAAGGTGCACCATAAGCAAGGTTTTAAAATTTAAATTTAAATTTTTTAAAATTTTTACATTTTTAAATTTAAATTTAAAATTAGCAAATTTAAAATTAGAGAAGCCCATTCAGAAATCTAATAACAGCAGGGAAGAAATTGCTCCTGAACCTGTGGGTCATGTGTTTAAGCTTTTGTATCTTCTGCCCAACAGAAGGGGTTGGAAGAGATTATAATCGGGGTGGGAGGTGCCTTTCCAAGGCAGCGAGAAATTTAGATGGATTTCTTCACTGTAAACTTTATCCACCCACTTTTCTATGTCCTTTTGAGGATCTTCACTGTCCTTCTCACTGTTACAATACATTCAAGTTTCGTATCATCAACAAAGTTGGAAATTGTTCCTGGTACACCAAGATCTAGATCATTAATGGAATGTAGCAGTTCAAGAAGGTAAGTCACACCACCTTCTCAAGGGAGACTAGGGATGGGTAACAAATGTTGGTCCAGCCAGTGATGCCCACATTCTGTGAATGAATAACTTTTAAAAAAAATTATAAGTATCAGAAAAAGCAAGGTTACAAAACTGGTCACTGGGATCTCAAGTACAAAGCTTCCTGTCTTTGAACTCTCTGTGACATACTCCTTTTCCAGCACTGCAGAGCTTTCCTTAGCCAATATCAACAGCCACCACACCACTACCCCTTTCCTTCCTTCCTATCTTTTCTGAGTGCCTTGTACTCAGGAATATTTTAAAACCCAGTTGTGTTTTTCCTTGAACTGGTTTCTGTTATTGCCACAACATCACATTTCCACGTGGCAATCTGCACCTGTAACTCCCCAGTCTTATTTATTAAACTCCACGCATTCACATACATGCACAGTGATCATGATTTAAACTAAATTACTTTCTTCTTACTCCAACTTCGCTTATTGACTTTACAACTGCTGCATCCTGTTTCTTCAGTGGTATTATAAAAACAACCTGGGATTCCCTACCTAACACCATTGTGGGAGCAGCATCATTGCCACAAGGATTGCAGTACTTCAAGGAGATAGCTTCCCACTGCCTTCTGAAGACAATTAAGGATGGAAGGTAAATACTCACATTCAAGAACAACATTCCTTTAAAAATAGTTTTGCCTTGATAAATCATTTAAGCCTGGTCGAAATGTCACCAGAAGAGTGATAAACAGAAAGAGAAAACAGCTTTTGACATAGTTCCAAAGTTACAAGGGAAACGTTTAAACATAGGTCTGTGAAAGCTTTAGACAAGTTCAAAATGTTAACAATTCTGGATTAATAGTTAGCAAGTATTTTGTTTAAAAAGACAGACTTCCATTTATATAGCTCCTTTCATGACTTCAGGATGTTCCAAAACACTTCACAGCCAATAGCATTGTTTCAGTGACCACACTTCAAAACTATGTTGGAAAGTTCAAATTATATTGTGTTGGCATCATTTGGAATTCACTGCATCAACCTGCATCCAGAAAAGCATGTCAAATCTGTGTCATTAGTTGTCATATTCTCCGAATATGATATGGAATTTAAAACAATCCGTCCTGCCCAATATCTGGAGAGAGTAGAAATTGGCTAGCATTGAACAACGTCACAATCGGAGGTTAAAAACTGAACCATTTCATTCACAGATGTAGTATTGTAGACCTTTTTAATCAACTTGTTCAGGAATCTTACAACACACCTCTGGAGCAGATAAAGTTTGGACCAAGCCTACCTGGCTCTAAGGTGGGGATACTACCATTGTATTTACCAAAAATAGTATAATGTGAGACAATATGGAACCAAGTTAAGGTCAATTCTTCAATTAGAGGACATAATTAGATTTCAACAAGTGAATCTGTTTGAAAGGTTCTAAGCAAGCATTATATCCATAAGAAATCAATGAATTTCAGTCACTGCGGCCAATCAAATGGGGGACTCATCTACATTATAAATATTTGTTCTAAATGAAAGACTTATCCCCAAATGTAATATAATTAAATGGTTGTGTATTAAAACAAATTGTCCTTTTATATTTAAGAATGTCAACATCAATCATATTTTATAGGATTGGTGCTTGCTGAACAGTAGCAACGCTGTACCTTGAAACATACATCATTAGCTGTAGAATACTTCAGGTTATGAGGTTATGAAAGGCATCACATAAATGCAAATAATTTCTTCTTTTATGTCTTGTTGTGTATTTTGTTTTAAAACAAGGTATTCATTTTGGCTTGTAGTAAAGGTAAAAATCAACAGAAACACATGAATGTTATTTCTGAAAAGGGAATAAAGGTTACCTCAAGCACATTGTACCGGGAGACATCGCAGAAGTCTCGAACTCCGATTTCTGTTCCCATATACCAACCACTAAAAGGACAGGCTGTAAACTCAAGACCTCCAATATCTAGAAGCATGTTTGAGACAGCTGGCAGGCCATACCACTTCAAGTTCAGATCTTTAAACCATGTGAACCTAAAGGACATTTTGGAGGTTAAAGGATTGCAAATTACACCTTAAGATGCAAGCCTCCATTTTGTTCTTAGCTATTGTAGTATGATTCCAGCTTATGATTATTTTCTTTGAGTGAAATACCTCAATTTTTATGATTATCAACCCCTTTCTTGACCCATAATGTGACTGCCTGGACCAAAGGACAGAAATGTAGCTGGTTCTCGACAGGCTACAAATACCTCTTGTAAGATCATAAGAAATAGGAACAAGAGTAGGCCATTTGGCCCCTCGAGCCTGCTCTGCCATTCAATAGGATTATCAATGACCCACACCTCTTTCCTGCCCTTTCCCCATAACCTTTGATTCTCCAACTGATCAAGGATTTATCTATCCTAGCCTTAAATATTCATGAGCACTCTGCCCCCACAGATCTCTATGGCAAGGAGTTCCAAGACTCACAACCCTCTGAGAGAAGAAATTCCTCCTTAGCTCAGTATTAAGTTGGTGTCCCTTAGTTCTGAGACTTTACCCTCTGGTCCTAGACTCTCTCATGAAGGGAAACATCTCCTCAGAATTTATCCTGTCGAGCCCCTTAAGAATTTGATGTTTCAATAAGATCACCTTTCATTCTTCTGAATTCCAATGAGTAGAGTCCCAACATATTCAATCTTTTCTCATGAGACAGTGTCTCCACACTGGGGATCATCTAAGTGAACCTTCCCTGAACTGCCTCCTATGAAATAATAGTGTGGAGCTGGAGGAACAGAGCAGGCCAGGCAGCATCAGAGGAGTAGGAAAGTTGATGTTTCGGGTCAGGACCCTTCTTCAGAAAAAAATTCATTTCAGTGGCCTGCTGTGTTCCTTCAGCTCCATACTGTGTTATCTCTGACTCCAGCATCAGCAGTTCTTACTATCTCCAATGAAATAATATCTTGTTATAAGTAAGGGGACCAAAACTGCTCACAATACTCCAGATATGGTCTCACCAGCACCTTGTACTGCTGCAGTAAGACTTCCCTACTCTTATTCTCCAATTCCCTTGAATTAAAGACCAAAATAGTCTTATGTAACTAAAGGCTCAGAACAGCAAAGACTACTGACTCTATCCATCACTTCTTCCTTCCACTTGCTGAGAGGCACGGCAATCAATACCATACTTTGTGCCCTGTTCCACCTAACAACTGCCTTCATTTAGGTTTCCATCTAGTAACAGCATGTGTGGAAAACATAAATCACTGCAGCTAAAAGCACAAACCTAGTTACTTTTAAATATAAAGGGCAGCCAGATCAATGCTCCTGGCAAACAGACAGAACATAACTGGAATGTACTGTAGTATCAATCAAACATGTTAATTCTGAGCATTTAAAGCAGCTATTGAGATAAGCATAATTTACTGTCAAAACAGAAGATAATGTTTGAATTGTATGATAAAATTTTTACATACAACTATTTGCAACAAAACTGTACATACTTGGGGTGCCTGAGGGGTACTTCCAGGATTAGTTCTGGGGGAATCTCAAATAGTTCAGGATCATTTCCATTGGCTTGAAGCAAAAGGGGGAGGACGTCAAACTGACCCTTCGGTCCTTTCCAACCTTGTTGCATACAAACCTATGTCAATAATAACCCGCAAAGAAAACATAAAATTCAGATAAGCAATATGGAAACATCCATAAATAAGACCGAATACTGCAGGGTGAAACAAATTGTTATTTGATATACTGAACCTCAGTTAGCTCCATGGAGGCCGGGTCTCCAATGATTGAGCCATCAGGTTGTTTGTACCCAGCATATCGTATCAACTGACTGTTCCAGATTCTGAAATCATGCTTTCCATCTATTCGTTGAGGGAATATTGTGATGGCAGACCTGTAACATCATCAATCCTATATCTGTTGAATTATGTTATAATGACATCCATTGACATTAATTAAAAATAATGACATTACTAAAATAAAGCTTTTTGAACTCTCAATTAAGTCTGTGGAATTATGACACTGATTTATTTCTGTATAACACCATTCACGTGATAATAATTACAAGCCACGTCAGAAAATATGTGCCACAGAAGGAGATATTAGAGTAAATGTTTAAAAGTTTGGTCATAGGTTTTAACAGTGTCTTAAATAAGCAAAGTGAAGTAAAGAAGTAGAGTGATTTATGGAGAAAATTCCAGAGTTTAGGACTTGGGAAGCTGAAAGCACAGCCACCAAAGATGAAGAGGTTAAAACTGAACATCTTTAAGAGACTAGAATTAGAGGAGATTACAGAGACGAGAAGGGGAGATGAGTAACAGAGAAGCCTTCAATGGATTTTAAAGCAAGGATGAGATTTCTAAAATCCAGATACCATCCAGAGCCAATGTAGGTCAACAGTTAGGGGTAATGGGTGCAAGTCAGAATGTAGACAGCAGAGACTGGATGACGTTAAGTTTACTGAGCACAGGAATATGGGAGGTTTGTGAGAATGTGTCAGATTAATCAAATGTAAAAGTAAAATTGACATAGATAAGAGTTTCAGCAGCAGATATGATGAGACAAGGCAGAGTTGGGCAAGGAGTAAAGTCAATTAATGACCAAAAAGAGCGTTTATTTATGGAGGCGAAAGTCACGGCTGAAGTAATGAATTAATGCTTGCATCTCTCTTTACCAAGGATGGCCTGTGACAACACAATGGCTTTCGGAGGTATATCTTGTCCTGGGCCTTTTTTTTATGGAAAGAGGTTGAGACAGTAGCATCAAGCAATCTGTTCTAAGCCAATAAAGTGAACAGCTTGTGAGGCCTTCAGTACTTTTTTTCAAGTTGGAACAAAAAAGCAGCATGAATGGGTAGAGGCAGGCTCCCATAGAACCAGGGTTTTAGTTTAGCTTTCAGTATTTGTTTATGTAATGAAACTGCCATACATCTGCCTGCTCAAGCAAAACACTTGAGTTCTAGCTCTCCGCCAGAATTTTCTCTTGATGTGCTTTCCTCCTGGACTGGAGAAACATTATGTGAGACAACCTATTTCACTGAATTTGCCTTTGCCAAAGGTGTGTTTATTGGATGTCAACATATTGAAACAGTTGCTGATTAGTAGTTAAATAACCTATTCTGTTAAATTTTCCAATAGAGTTAAAAGTTAGGCCGATTCTTCTTTCTTTTGTTAGCATTTTAACTGTAAAGAATAGAGTGTGTTTTGCTTAAAGTTGAGTAGTATAACTAATTGAATTACATCTGGAACACAGCACCTAACACTTGCCTTGAAATAAGTAAGTTAGGGTCTAGGCTACCTCCTTGATATAAATGAAGCAGGTTTAGTCTGGTCAATAATTGATTACGGGCTCTTGCTGGGATCAAAATCTATAATTCCAGGTTTGATTTAGGATTATTGGACTCAAAGGCAGTGATTGGTAAATGTTTTTTTTTTATTTGGTGTTGCATTTGGTTGGTTTAAATAGGGCATGCCTTGTGTAATAATGGCCATTTCAGTCACTAAGATTTTCCTGGGGTTGGAAGAAGTCACCACAGGCATTTTACATAAAGTGAGCAAAGCAAAGCTTTTGGAATTGGCAAAATGTTGAAGTCGGAGTTGCCTGAGTCTGTGAGGAAATGGGAGATACTTGTGGCAATAACTCTGCATTTACAATTGCCAGGAATGCAAACAGAATAATTCGAAATGGCTAAAATTCAATTGCAAATGAAACAGCTCGAATATGAAAAGGAAATGAAACAATTTGAGTTATGATTGAACGCAGAAGAAAAAGAAAAAGAAAGGTCCTAGTAGAAGAGAGAGAGAAAGTGAGAAGTTTTGAACTTCAGAAGTTGGCAATGAAAGAGGAAAAGCAACTGAAAATGGCAAAGGTAGAAAATAGGAGTAGTGATGGGGACAGTATGAAGAGCAAATCCATTGTAACCAAATGCCTTATGGCGATCTGTTTAAATATGTCCAAGCATTACCAAAGTTTGATGAGAAAGATATAAAGGCTTCATTCATTTCATTTGAGAAAATGGCTAAACAAGTGAAAGGGCTGGTGACCATCTGGATATTGTTGATTCAAACAAAATTAGAATGTAGAGCTAGTGAGATATTTGCATCACTATCAGAGGTGGATTCTGGGGAGCACTGGGATAAAGGACTTCTATTTGTACTTTTTGCAATTAGGAATGCACCAAATTAATCAACTAAATTCAATCCATTTGAATCATTTTCAGAAATGAGGTGAGAGGACCACTGAAATTAATTAAGGAAAATTGGTAAGTCAGTTCAGAGACCACATATTTGGACTGCGAGGCAATTTAGGGAAAGATTAAATAGAGTGGGTGAGTTGGCTAGACAGCATTTGCAAGTAGCACAGCATGTGATGAAGTAGGAAGCAGATAAGAAATCAAGAATTCATACTTCCGCTAGTGGAGATAAAGTGTTAGTATTACTACCAATGGTAGGTGAGCCTTTAAAAGCATAGTTTACTTGGCCTTATTAAATCAAAAGGAAATTGAGTGATGGGAATTATTTGATAAGAATGGCAGATAGAAGGAAAACTCGTAGAGTGTGTCATTTGAATATGCTCAAATGGTATTCTGACATGGAAGAAAAGCAAAAGGAGGATGTGGTACAGGTTACCTGTACCACGGAGTGAAGAACCAAATCCAGATAAATTTGAACTTGATATTCCTCAAATTGGATAATGAGGAGTTTTGAAAAATTGTGATAAATTATTGAGTTACCTTCCAGAGGAAAATTAAAATGACCTGAAAGAGTTATTACATTTACATGGAGAGATATATGGGAATAGGCTGGGAAGTACTAATCTGATCACGCATGGTGCAGATGTAGGAAATGCTATTCCAATTAAGCAACATTCTTACAGACTTAACCCTCTACAATTGGCAGAGGTTCAAAAAGAGATTGAAAGCATGCTCAAAGAGAATATAATTGAAGTGAAGTGCAGAGAGTTACAAAATCTGATTCATATCCTATTCCACAGCTGGAAGACTGTATTGAGAAGGGTTGGCAATCAATTTATATTTCAAAGCTGAACCTACTGAAAGGATACTAGCAGGTATCTTTATCCAACAGAGTGAAGGGAATTTTGGCTTTTGTGACACTGAATGGACTGTACCAGTTTAAAGTTATGCCATTTCGTATGAAAAATGCACCAGCCTCATGCAAATGAAAAAAATGCAAAGCCTAACAAATAAATTCATTTTAAGATTACCCAATTATGTGGTCTACATAGACAACCTGGGGATTTTTACTGACACATGGAAGGTACATTTAGAGCATCTAATGGAATTGTTTGATTGACTTCAGGAGGTGGGCTTAGTGATAAACCTGACTAAGAGTGAGTTCGCAAAAGTCCAAGTCATGTTCCTGGGCCATGTTTTTGGACATGGACAGATGGTTCCACTGTATGTGAAAACAAAGGTTATTGGGCAGTTTCCCATAGTATCAACGACGAGGGAAGTATGATGGTTCCTGGGACTCAGTAGTTTTTATCAAAAATTTGTGTCACATTTTAGCAGTGCTCTATTGATTGAGTTGTTGAAAAAGTGTATAAAATTTCAATTGACAGAGGACTGTCAGATGGCATTAGAGAGTCTGAAAGCTGTGTTAACCACTGCCCCAGTGTTAGCCACAGCTAATTACGCAAAGCCATTCAAAGTGGCTATTGATGCAAATAATGCGGGTTTTGGCGCTGTACTCTTGCAAGAAGATGACGAGAAGATAAACAGACCTATTGGGTATTTCTTCAGAAAGTTGAATATTGATTAACAGAAATATTCCACAATTGAGAAAGAGACTTTGAGTTTCGTGTTGGCGTTGCAACATTTCAACATTTATGTTACCCGTAATGTGATTGAAACAATTGTGTATGCTGAACATAGCTCCTTAATGGTTTTGGAAAAATTTAAAGATAAAAATGCCAGACTGCTTAGATGGAGTTTGTTGTTACAACAACTTAATTTGAAAATTATACCTGTGGCAGGATGAGAGAACATAATTGCCGACACATTGTCATGACGTTAATGAATGAAGACGAAGGTGTTCAGTAGCAGAAGAAATGAATTGAAATGGACTGTGATATTGAGTGCTTACATGCTTACAGTCAATGTAATATAGAAACACAGAAGCATAGAAGGTAGGAGCAGGAGGCGGCTATTTGGCCCTTCAAACCTGCTCCGCCATTCATCATTACCATGGCTGATCATCCAACTCAAGAGCCAAATCCTGCTTTCTCCCCATAACCTTTGATCCCATTCGCCCCAAGTGTTATATCTAGCTGCCTTTTGAATACATTCAATGTTTTGGCATCAACTACTTCCGGTAGTAAAGAATTCCACAGGCTCACCACTTTTTGGGTGAAGAAACATCTACTCATCTCCGTCCTAAATGGTCTACCCCGAATCTTCAGATTGTGACCCCTGGTTCTGGACACACCCACCATCGGGAACATGCTCCCTGCATCTACCCTGTCCAGTCCTGTTAGAATTTTATAAGTCTCTATGGGATTCCCCCCTCATTCGTCTGAACTCCAGCAACAACAATCCTAACCAAGTCAATCCCTCAGTGTACTAGTAGCATAAGGCTAAAGGATTTTAAAAATGAAGCTATCTTTGTATATTGATGGTTCATTCTTTTAAGAGGGAGATGTGACAATGCTTTAGCTTTAAGAGGTATATTTTGTTCTGGGTTTTTTGTCAGAAGAGAAGTTGAGACAGGGTTCTGGTCCTGCTAATAAAGTAAATAGCTAATGGGGCCCTGGGGATTTTGTTTTTAAAGTTGGAACAATAGGAGCAGCATGAATGGGTAGAGTCAATCTTCCAAAGAACCAGGGTTTTAGTTTAGGTTCATTAGCTGTTGGGGGTTTTGAAGCTGTCATACATCTCTCCCTGCTACCGCAAAACACCTGAGTTCTCTCTATCTGCCAGAAGTTTCTGTTGATGCTCTTTCCATCTGGACGGGGGAAACATTGCGTATGAGACAATCTATTTTACTGAATTTACCTTTGCCAAGGGTGAAATTATGGGATGTTATTATATTGGAACAGTTGCTGTTTAGTATTTAAATAATCTACTATTCTGTTAAGTTTTCCAATAGGGTTAAAGTTAAACCAATTCTCATTTGCTTTGTTTGTATTTTAACTGTAGAGTAAGAATAAAGCATATTTTGCCTAAAGCCGAGTAGTATAGTCAATCAAAATACATCTAGAACACAGCACCTTACACTTGCCTCTAAATAAGAAAAAGTTAGGGTCTAGGCTTTCTCATTGATATATTTGAAGGGATTTGGTCTGATCCATAACAGACCATGGTCTTTAACACCAGGCTATAAGATAATAAGAAATAAAAATAGGAGTAGGCTATTTAGCATCTCAGGTCTGCCCCATCATTTCTAATTGATTAAAGCTGATCTGCCCTATGCCTGTTTTGTGCAAGCTTCTCATAGTCCTCAATTCCTCAAAAATCTCAGTCCTCTTTAAATACTTATAATGGTCTAGCCTCAACAAAAGTTCAAAAAATTGACTGCCCTCTGAGAGAAGAAATCCTTTCATATCTGATTTATAATTGAGCCTTCCCTTATTCTGTAGCTATGCCCCCATTTTGAGATTTCCTTATTAGTGAAAACACCTTCTCAACATCCACCCTATCAAGATCCCTTAGAATTTTGTATGTTTCAACATGCTCACCCCACATTCTTCTAGACTCTAATAAATAAAGGCCCAACCTGTCCAGCCATTCTTGATGTCAACCTTTCCATCCAAGGAATCAGCCAAGTGAATCCCTTTTGAACTGCCTCAATTCCAATATATCCCTTCCTAAGCCTCAACACAGGTGTGGCCTTATCAACACACTATACAAATATAACAAGGCTTCCCTATTTAAAAAGAAATCCTCTCGCAAATTCTACTTGGTTTCTTAACTACTTGCTGCACCTGCTTGCTATCTTGTTATGTTTCATGCTCAAGGACACACAAATCCCTCTGTGCTGCACTTTTTGAACTCTCTCTATTTAAATAGCAGTCTGCCTTTTCATTCCTCCTAGCAAAACCTCACACACTCTCATGTCAAACTCTATCCACCAAGTTCTTGCCCATTCATTCAACTTATCTATGTCCCCTGCAGATTCCTTATGTCTTCATCACAAAATACTCTACAACATATTTTTCTACCATCAACAAATATGCTCTACCCTATTCTCCTAGTCATTAATATAGATAATAAATAATTGAGGCCCTAAGACCAAACCTCCACCAAATATGTCTTTCCAACCTGAAAAACACCCATTCATCCTGACCCCCTGTCTTCTGTGAGCTCCTGACTTGTGCAATAACCTTTTATACACACCGTTGAATACTTTCTGTAAACTTAAATGCAGCACTTCTACCAGTTCCCTTTTATTAATTCTGTTCATTCTATGCTTAAAGAACTGTAGCAAATTCGCTAAATATGATTTCCCTTTCACCAAACCATATTGACTGTTTGATTGCACTAAGATTAGCTAAATGTCATGCTATTTCTTGTCCTGTTATTCTTTAATGACGAACTCTAGCATTTTCCCTCCAGGAATCCTGTAACTTCCAGAATATTTTGAGCAATGCCTCCACTAGTAGTTACTTACTTTAAAACCTTTGAATGCAGGCCATCAGGTCCTCTTGACTTGATGTCTTCCATCCCATTAGTTTGTCAAATAATTGTCTTTTGTGATAGAAACTGTTAGAAGACTTTTCCTCCCGTTGACATCTTGTCATTGGTGAAAAGTGAGGTGATTCAGTTACTAGAAGTGTTTAGGAGGAATTAGGTAATCTGTCTGTGTTTAAAGCAGACAAGGCATTGGGACCAGCAGAGATGCATTCAAGGATACTGGGGAAACTGAGAATGGAAATTATAGATGGATGGATTATCTTTCGATAATCTTAACACAAAAATTGGAAGCATGTAAACGATGAAGAGGATAACATAGAACAATTTGTGGATTGAGCCTATAATTGTAAATGAAGTTTAGTGTTGAGAAGTGTGAGGTGATACATTGTGATAGGAGGAGCACAGAGAGGCAATATAAAATAAAGGGTGCAAATCCAAAGGGCTTTGGGAGCAGACGGATTTGAGTACACGTGCGCACAATTCATTAACGGTGGCAGGATAAGTTGAGGAAGCCTGCAGTATCTTGGCCTTTATTAATTGGGTCATAGAATACAAAAGTAAGAAAGTGATGTTGAACTTAAATAAGACACTAGTTTGAGTCCAGCTGAAGTATTACATCCAGTTCTGGCCACTCAACATTCGGAAAGAGGTGAAGGTATTGGTGAGAGTGCAAAAGAGGTTTATTAGAATGGTTCCAAGGATAAGCAAATTCTGTTTTGAAAATAGATTGGAGAAGCTGGGACTATTCTGCCTGTATAAAAGAGGGTTGAAAAGAGGTCTGTTTAAAGTATTCAAAACATGCGAGATCTGGACAGGATAAGTAGGGAGAAAATGTGAAAGGATTGACAATAAGAGGGCATGAATGGAATTTGAAATAATTTGTAAAAGAAACAAAATGATATGAGAAGAAACCTTTCCATGTAATGAGTGGTTAGGGCCTAGAATGCATTGCATGACGGTGTGATGGTGGCTATATCAATTCAAACATTCAAAAGGGAATTTGATGGTCATTTGGAAAGGAAGAAAATGCAGGTTTATGGGAAGAAGGTTGGTGGTGAAGATGTTACTAGATGAGTTGACATTTGGATAGCCAGTGCACACCCAATGGGCCAATTGACCTGTTTCTGCACTACAACAATTCTGTGATTCTATGATGTAACAGAGGTAGAAAAAGACAAATCTTAGTTTCTGGCCATGTATTGGTCCTATCACTAATTTCAGGGCTGAGTATGGCATCAAAGTGGAAACAGTCTAGTTTAGCCTCAGAAAATTACCAGGAAGAAAACTGGAGGCAGTAGCTATAGAGTGGAATTTATGCTGAGGACTAAATGCGATGGTTTAGTCTTCCAATATTTAGTTTGAGGAAATCCACACTCAAATGTTACTGAACAACAGACAAGTAATCTGAGAATTTCAAGACAGTGGAACAGAGAAGCAAAGTCATAGTGAGGTAGAGCTGGGTATTGTGGGAGCTGATGTATTTTTGTATGATGTGGAGGAGCATTATATACATGAGAAACAGGAGCAGGTTAAGGCTAGATCCTTATGGGATACCAGAGGTCATACTGCAGGAGTGAGAACAGAGGCTATTCCAGGTAATTCTGATTGCTACATATAGATAGTATTGAAATAATGGGAGTAGAGTCATACAAAACTAGATGATGACAGAGAAGCATGAGACGAGGATGTTGTGATCAACCAAGACCATGACTACAAACAGTTTGGGATGCATGACAAAGGGTGGTTCACCATAGCAAAATCTCAGAGGATGTCATCTGTAACTGGACAGTGGTGAAAATCTGGTTGGTGGGATTCTGGCAAAGAAGGACGTACATTTGGGATGCAACATCATATTCAAGGACTTTGGACAAGAAAGGAGTTTGGAGATGCAGTTGTAATTTGCAAGGTTAGAAGAGTGAAGAGATAGCTTTTGAGGGAGAGGGGTATTGATGACAGATTTGAAGAAGAGGAAGAATGAAATGGGAGTGGGAGAACCATTAATAATATCAGTGGACATGGGAACTAAGAAGGGAAATATAATTATTGTTTAACTAACTGTACTAAACCAGTTTAAAGGTTATGTTCATGTTTAATATGTAAAATATAATTGCTTTGAATGATTATTGAATGCTGAAATTCACATCTTAAACTCTACAGGCCAGCCTGAAATGATGAAACTATTCATATATCATAACTGTATTACAAAATGGTGTCGTCTTTATGGCATACCATTCAATTCAGTTCATAGATCACCTTCAAGTTTAATACCTTTAATGGAAGATGATGTGCTCTCCCATTTATCAACATGGGACTGATCACTGGTAAAAGACTTTTTAAAAATCCAAGCCCAGATTTTTATATTAATTTGGAAGTCACTGGGAACTTTAGCAAAAAATAGAGTTTTGTGCTAAGAATTAAAAATTGACTGAGTTAAAGAATATGGCAAAACTTCTATAAAGCTAACTGTTCAGTTGTTTGAGCCCTGAACTGGAAGATGCAGGAAACTGACTATAAATTAATCTTTCATCTATCTTATGATGTGAGGGAGATCAGCAGGTTGCAAGAACTGTGCACAATGCTTGATGCTTTAATTCTCCTTGCCACATACAATAGGAATGGAGCTCAGCATTCCCCCCAACCCCAATGCCACAAACATGGCCAAGATAATAGGGAAATCTAATTAGAATGGTGTAACCTGTATGCATGGTAATGCTGAAAAGAATTCCTACTTCTACAGTAGGTATGAATGGTGCAGTTCCCTTGTCAATCATCTAGGCTCACACATGAAGCAGGACATTGAAGAGTGATGTACTATCTTGAAAAATGGTATACAGTTCTGAAGCATGAAATATTCCACTGCAGCACGTCATGACATCTTTAGGTGATCAGAACAGTAAATTACAGGATTAGGAAAAAAAGTAGCCAGGCCTAATACAATTTATTTTGAATTGTTGAAGGCCTCTGTTAAACTCTTGGCAAATGAATAGTGAATAAGTAACTTTGCACAGTAATATTGAACAATGTAATGTGTATTTCAATGGTTATTGGCTCTGACTAATTTTCTGTCTAAGCACAAACTACCAGATCAGCCTGATCAATAAAATTAACTCCCAAGGCACTAACCTGAGATTCCCCTTGTTGGTTGCATATTTGATGTGATTACAAACATAATTGAACATTCCATGAGCACTGGAGCAGTCACGTGCATCAAAGACCTGCAAACATTACAGCAAATCAACAAACTCACAGAGAGACAATTTATCAGATCCTACTGTTTTTAGTAAATGTTGTTTCATAATTTTCCTTTTTTCTTCTACAATGAAACTTCACTGCTACTGCATCAACACAATATTTGGTACATAATACATAGTATTATAAAATCAATGCTTCTGAATTATAAAGAAATCCCACTAAATGAATTTTGATACAATTTCAGA
The DNA here is from genome assembly GCA_024137785.1 of Ginglymostoma cirratum. Taxonomy (NCBI): domain Eukaryota; kingdom Metazoa; phylum Chordata; class Chondrichthyes; order Orectolobiformes; family Ginglymostomatidae; genus Ginglymostoma; species Ginglymostoma cirratum. Next base: position 8,972,799 of record JAHRHZ010000099.1, read on the forward strand.
ATTTCAAAACAATGTCAGTTGAAATCTGGAGTGCTTGAATTGAAAAGATCATGCAGGAGGCTCCGAACATAACCATTTCTTATTGAATGAATTTCTGACATAACATCTATGGATAATGAGCATTTGTCAGAGTTAGATAAACTAATATCTTGGATGGCGAAAAATTCCACATAAATACTTTCTCTTTCAGATGCTGGCTATTCTGCTGTATGTTTGTAATATTGTGTTTTTATAAAATTTAACAGTTGCAACATTCACACATGTTCTCTGCACTTCTACAAGATCATATGGTTTCAGTTCTCTGCTCAGTAATTGTGACTTATTGATCAATTAGTGAAAAATTGGCAGGACAGATCTCATTTTAATATGACATCGTAAAATAGCAGGTCACATGTAGGCAACCTGTTCAATGTAAATAAAAATCAATAAGAGAGGCAAATAGGCTGCCAATTTACTGTCAGCTATTGTACACTACCGAATACCAACCCTGCAAATTCAATCTCTGTTAATGTTAATATTTATTCATAGCAATCCATTCATAATCATGCCTCATCTTTGGAGAGGATGATTGGATCTTAATCACCATTTTAAAAATGTTCAATATATAGGTTGAGATAGTGATTAATTAAAAACTACAACAAATATGTGAAAAATATTTAGGTGTAGATGTACCATATCTCAGTAGAAAGTGTGCTGGAGTCTGGTTTGAGAATTGGTGCTGCAGGATCATAGACATGTTTCTGCCTCATATTCCATATGAGCACAGTTCTTCACTAAAAGCCTCAGAATTTACTCTTTACAGGTTTAAGTTTTAAAATAAGGTTGTTATTTATGCAATATTTTTAATGAAAAGTTCATTGTATCAGCATTATTTTCATTGCGTACATAATATAGACAGAAGTCATATCGGTGACTGTATATCACTGTACATAAGTGTTTAAAGGACACTGATCTTATAAAAATTTATATTTTGACTTGACATGCCTTCTAAAAATGGGAGAAAAAAATTGGGTTTCTTTTTCTATTGTTTTCACCTTTTTCCTGCTTCATCTATCTGTTGTGCCATGCACTTCAATTTGTGATCGCCCTATATCAGCACATTCTCATTACAATCTGTAGTAAGCCCCAACCTGCAACTTAGACCACTGGATCCTCCCAATGCAGCGGGTAGCATTTCTCCAGGCATGTTTGGCCCCATAAATTAGCTCAGTGTCTTTAAGTTGGTAAGTGCCAGTCATTTCAATCTCCTTTGTCACCTCCTCGATCCTCTGATGATGGGCCTTGGACCCATGCCTACAGTCCAAAACAAAGAAATTTTGCTTATAATAAATAGGGCCCAGGGTAACCGAATGTTTATTTGGGAGATAAAAGTTTAATTCGCCAAGTTCCATGCTAGTCTTTGCATTTTAGTATGCTTTCACTTTTAGTTTTATATTATCCCTTACCTACTTAGTTGCCAAAGGCACTTATTTTTTTGCAAGGGATTTAAACAGATTCTGTATTTTTAAATTCTTTTTTGAACACACCTGCCCAGTTTACTTTGCACAGTCAACTGAGAAATTGACCACTGTATATCAACATATGTCTTAGGACTTCACAAGAGGAATTTAATTTAAATTACTGAAATTTGAATCAGATATGACATAGCAGCTCCACATTTTAAAATTGTATAATTTAAATAATTACCATCTGACCAAGGAAGTACACTGGTAAGTAAACTCTGCTTCTCTATACACCAGTGTCATAGCCATAGCTCCCATACATAATAACCCGGTTAACTTTGAACAAAACCAGTACAATCAGCAGTTTAGCATTGTGGACATCAAGGAATTGGGTTAATAAATCTCAATTTCAATTCACACACCTCTTGTATAACTTACAGTATACGAGCTTATGGCTTAATATTTCTCATGAGGATTTTCCTTCATCAAATTACCGAAATTTGGATCAGGTCAGGCATAATAATGGTTCCATTATGACCTTTCTTTAGAATGGAAGAGAGGTAGAAATATGATGGGGTCTATATTTTGAAAAAGTGAGGTGGGGGAAGAGACAAGTGAAACAAAAGGTAGGGTCAGGGAAAGCTTAAGGGATGAGGGAGAATGTCTATTAAATGGATGACAGTGTTCATAGTCTTAAGTTGGTGAAGTCCACATCGAGTCCCGAATGTGTAAGCAAGAAATGAAATGCTACTCCTCCAGCTTGTAATCAGCTTCAATGGAACACTACAGCAGGCCTAGGATAGAAACGTGAGGATGAAAGCAAAATATTCTACTCAAATAGAAAAAGACTGGAAGATTGGGGTCATGCTATTTTTTTCCCCATCCCAGCATCTGTATTTTATGAAAAATTTAACCTATTTTTCTAATCAACCTATCCAGAGATCTTATTAAACACCTTTGGAGCAGGTAGGTCTCTCAATCCAGGAGTAGGGACATGCCCCCTGCACCACAAGAGGGCCATATCCCGTTTTTATATTTTTGCTTTCATTCGGAGCTACTGTTATTCTGCTGTTAACACTTACTCTGGATCAATGCTTTGTCCCTCCTGTATAACTATTACCACATCCTTTGCTCTTTTTTTCCTAAAATACCTTTGGTCTGTAATGTGCTCCCTTTCCCTTTTTCTACAACATAAAACTCATCACTTTTCCACCTCTCCTCAGTCCCAAAGGAGAACCATTTGGATGTGGAACATGAACTGTACTTTTCGTCTCCACAGGTGCTGCTAGATTTTTTGAGTTTCTCTTGCACTCTTTCTTTATATAGATAAAGCAGTTCCTCACTTTAAATAGGCATAAATTAAATAATTGCCTTTTGATAGATGTATAGTACTGGTTAATAAAGTCTGCTGCCAGTGGAAGTAGCTTCTCTTTTGTTCGGGCTTCATTTGGTTTTCTTACTTGCTGGTTCGGCATCATAACTGATCCCAAGCAAATCTGCTCTGTGCACCCAGTTCCCTGTAAACACGAAACACATCAGATATCTTCTAGACCTGTAATGCATTGGTTTACGTTATAATGCTGGAAGATTGTCAGAAAATTTCAAATATTTGAATCTGACCTTTACCCTTCTCGAACTCAGGTGTAGTGTATCACTTAAAACTGCACCTGTTTCCCAGTTCTTTATCTTAACAAAACGGGGACATTTCGTTGGACTGCCATTCGACAAATCTTTTACCGGTGACTCTCCCTGGAATAGAATGATTTCAAATAAATGAATTATTCACCTTTGTTAACAAAAAAAATGACTGAAACCGGTACATATAAGTGCAAAGTGAAGAGATAATATTGGTCTTTTAAAAAAAAATCAATATTTTCCCAACATAGATACATGGATTAACATCTAAATACTTACCAGGCTGGATACTTAGCAAAAATAAGTCAGTACATTCTGCTGTAGGCACACAGTTCAATTCTGGATTACACCAGAGAAACTGAAGTTTCAGTTCTAATATTTGCCAGTGGTTAAAACCCACAGAATTAATATGTCAAGAATGCAAGAGACATCAGAACAGTAATTGGCAAACTAAAAAAAAAAATCTACGATTCATTAAGACTATTTAGAGTAGTTGCGGAATCATAGAACCCTTACAGTGTGAAAGCAGGCCATTTGGCCCATTGAGTCCATACTGATCCTCCAAGCAGTATTCCACCCCGACCCACGCCCCCCCCCCCATACCCTATCCCTCTAACCTTGCATTTCTCATGGCTAATTCACCTAGCCTGCACATCCCTGGACATGATGCACAATTTAGAATGGCCAATCCACCTTAACTGCACATGTTCGGACTTTAGGAGGAAACTGGAGCACCCAGAGGTAACCCACACAGAGACAGAGAGAATGTGCAAACTCCACACAGACAGTGACCTGAGGCTGGAATTGAACCTGGGTCCCTGGCGCTGTGAGGCGGCAGTGCTAATGGGAATGTGCTTCCTGAAGTTAGCATTTACAGCGGCCTTAACATCCACAACTATGGAGATGGTTGGTGGAGAAAACAACAGGCAAGTACAGTGTAAGAATGAAAAGAAACATGATTTACTTTTGATGACTCATGCAATGCTTAGTTCCTGAAAAATTCTGGCAGATAATTTGCATGAAAATAATAGAAGCTGCAACTGTATTTAATTTATTATGTTACAAAGATGCTCAGAAGCAGGATAATTACTTGAGTAACTAATGAAATTTAATTCTCTTGAAGCAGGGACAATAAGCAACAGTTTACATTGACACTGATTTGAAATTTTGAATTTGTATAATTTTTGCAAAGGAATAGTAATAACCTGAGACTAAAATGAGGCTAAAACAAACAAAATAAATGCAATTCTGAGAAGACCGATTACGTTGACATATAGATTATTCAGTTGGAAGCTACTTTTCTTGGACATGTACTGAAGAAACAGCTGGTATAACTGTATTTCAGCCAGATGTCATAGTTTGGGGTTTTCAAACATTTCTTTGCATATTTTGTCGAGCAGTTCAAGGCACTCAAGAAAGAGAACTTCTAGTCTGTAAGTCCTCTTGCACATCCCTGACTTTCCATGTTCCGTCACTGGAGACTGGGCCTTCACTTACTAGGCCCTAAACTCTGAAATTCACTTCTAACATATCTCTGCTTCTCTACATCTCTCTCCTCCAATTTAACTCATGCTGTTTGACCAAGTTGATCACTAATCCTAGTCACTTTTCATGTGGTTTAGTGTCATTTTCTTTCTCAAAACAGTCCCAAGAAGTGGCTTGAGATGTTTTTCATTTGATAAATTCAACTCAATGTCAGGAATGTTGATAAACATGACAGTTCAGTGGAGAAAGGACAGACAGTGATGGCAATGACTGGACATTACCAGCTGTACAGTACAGAAGCACTGATCCCTTACAAGTGGGAAACTCCAGAACCTCACTAACAGCAACATGGCAAACCAATATGCAGTCAAATGAAGTAATCTTCTAACTTCACGTTACTGATGGAATTTCAGCAGCAACTGGGTGTTGAACTGAGAAGTAGGACAGCTGGCAAGATGGTGCTGGAAGGGGCTATGTTGGATATTTCCCTGCCACCAGGCCATTTTTCATATGGCAAGAAAACTGAATTATTGGCAGTCCCCCCTTCCTTGGCCCATAGAGGGGTAGGTCCTGCTGTGGGAATGGCTGCACCTTCCTATCCCATCTGTCCTCTGTCAATGGCATGACCAACACTCATTTTGCTAGGGTCTGCCTGTCTGGCTGCCGTGTACTCCACCCCACCAACTACTCACCTTCAAGCGTGCTAGTCATTGAGACACTCTCTTCTCACAGCTTCAGCCTCAAGAGCAGCCACCATTACCACTAGCATTGCTGGGCTACCAACCCTTTGATTAAGCCTGACAGCTCTTGTGGGTGGGTTGCCATACCATTCAATTAGACACTGTCAGGATTAGGCTACTCTGAATCCCATCACCAGCTGAAGCAAGATCACTCAGCCATTTTAGGGCTGGCCACAAGACTTCAGAAGTCAGGGCAAGTCCTTACCCAGAATAAAACATCTGGGAAGTTTTTCAAAGTTTCTGTTTTGCATTGAGTTAGGAATTACTCAAAAAAGCCTCTCTTTTGTTTCAATGCATATCTTTTCTCCCATCTTCTGAAGACATCACTAAGCTATATTTGAATGAAAACAAAGCTGCAGGAAAAGCTCAGCAGGTCTGGCAACATCCGTGAAGGAAAAATCAGAGTTTACATTCCTGGTCCAGTGACCCTTCCTCAGAATAGATGGTGGCTGGGAAAACGTCAGCTTATATGCAGAAAAAAGTGAGGGGGATGGGATAGGGAGTAGACAGTAGGATAGAGCCTAAAGAGAGAGAACAGCAGTCGGATAGACAGAGTTCATAACGATCAGGCTAGGAGGTGAATAGTTATTAATGGAGACTATTAGTGACTAACAACAGGTGGTGTGTAATGGCAGGCTATGTGGCAACAAGGTCTGGTGTGTGGGGTAGGGAGCTGGGACATGGGAGAATTTAGGCCCTAAAATTATTGAACTCGATATTGAGTCCGGAGGGCTGTAGAGTCCCCAAGCGGAAAATGAGGTGTTGTTCTTTCAGCTTGTATTGGGCTTCGCTGGAACACTGCAGCAAGCCAGAGACAGAGATATTGGCCAGGGAACAGGGAAGTGCGTTAAAGTGGCAGGCAACAGGTAGTTCAGGGTCTTTTTTGCGAGCAGAACGTAGATATTCTGCGAAGTGGTCACCCAGTCTATGCTTCATTTCCCCAATGTAGAGGAGACCACATTGTGAGTAGCGAATGCAGTAGACTAGATTCTGGGAAGAGCAGGTGAAGTGTTGCTTCACCTGGAAGGTATGTTTGGGCCCTTGGATACTGGGGAGGGAGGAGGTAAATGGGCAGGTGTTGCATCTTCACCGGTTACAGGGGAAGGTGCCGTAGGGCTGTGGGGAGGTGTTGGGGGTGAAGGAAGTATGGACCAGGGTGTCCCGGAGGGAACGGTCCCTGTGGAAGGCAGACAAGGGAAGGGAGGGGAGGGGAATATGTGTCTGGTGGTTGCATCTTGCTGGAGGTGGCAGAAATGGCATCTGATGATCTTCTGGATGTGGAAGCTGGTGGGATCGTAGGTAAGAAAAAGGGGAATCCTATCGCTGTTGCGGGAGGGAAGACAAGGGGTGAGGGTGGACGTGCGGAAGATGGGTCGAAACTGGTTGACGGCCCTGACGACAACAGAACAGGGGACTCCTCATTGAGAAAGAAGGTGGGTATTTCAGAGATTCCCTTGTCGAAGTTGGCCTCATCTGAACATATACGATGGAGATGGAGGAACTGAGAGAATGGGATGGAGTCTTTACAGGAAGTGGAGTGTGAGGATGTACGGTCCAGGTAGCTGTGGGAGTCAGTGGGTTTGTAGTGGATATTGGTGGCCAGTCTATCCCCAGAAACGGAAACAGAAATGTCAAAGAAGGGAAGGGAGAAGTCAGACATAGACCAGGTGAAGGTGAGGGCAGAGTGGAAATTGGAGGCGAAATTGATGAAGTTTTCTAATTTTGGATGCCAGGGGGAAGCAGCACCGATGATATCATCGATGTATCGGAGAAAGAGTTGTGGGTGGTGGCTGGAATAAGACTGGACCTCTGAAATGTCCACTTGCTGAGCTTTTCCATAAACTTTGTTTTTGTTCCTGATTCACAGCATCCACAGTTATTCTGGTTTATATTTGAGTGAAAACTGGCTATGCTCTGCTATCTTACTCAAATGTCCATTGTAGGTGTGTGAGTTGAGACAGAGTGGCACTAAACCACTCCAGCTTGAGGCATGTAGCAATTGAATCCAATCCTAACATAAAGAAATATACACTGCACGTATGTGCATTTTCAACCATGGTTTATTCATTCAAGGTCAGGATCAAGGGTTCTAGCTGGCTGATTTTATATCTCCCTGTCTAGACCAAAAAGAATGTTAACACCCTTTAGCTAAGATCATTTTATTCTAGTCAAGGAGCTTGTTGCATTTACCTATTAAATGAATGGGGAACATTAAAATTATGAGATACTTTCCCTCTATTTCTCTTATTTCAATGCAGCAAAAATTTCGATCAAATACTCTCAAATTCATGTTTCCTATTTTTAACATTTCATGTTTGTAAAATATATCAGAGAAATTGATAATTAATTGGGTATGACAGAAGCAGTTACTTAAAACCATTTTTGTTACCCATCACATCTTCATTGCTGGATATTTTATTTTTCTGTGACGTTAATATTAAATTCTCTTACCTGTTCAGAATAAGGATGAGGAAGCATTGTCAGCATGGTTTTGTTTCTCCACAAATCATGAAATACTCTGTCATTCTCGGTTTGGAGATGCAAATACTGCTGGCCTTTGTCTGCCTCTCCCCTAAATGTGAACATTATTTTAATTATTTCATTGATAATAAAACAGTCTTATACTCCTTTTCCGCTCCTCAAATGCTTTAAAGTAGAATTTGAATTCAACTTTGGACAACAGTATAATTTTAAGTATACGTTCCAAGCGCACACCTGGAAAATGTTAACCAGGCAGCTACTATCCTTATCACTGCATTCCTAATGTTAATCTCCGACTTAAATTTAACAATTAACACAGTGTTCATTACAATAGTATAACTACATATTGTTCCCGTATAGTAGCCCCTGAATACATGCAGCATTAACCTAAAAATTCTACATTCATTTTCAAGGAATTTATTACCTCGGTGATTTACATATTTCTGGTTCTTAGCTAAGTCCTCTGATTGATTTCTGATATATTTAAAACTGTTATCTCTTCTTTGAAGCCTCCCTCCCCTACCACAGTCATGCAGCCTCCTTTCCCCTCCACAGTCCACTTTACTCCCACTTAGTGAGTCCCTTCTTCTTTACAGTTTTGCAGTCCCTTCCGCCCTCCCCATAAACTCCCTTTCTTCTAACACCTAGGAACACCTTTTTTCCTCTCCTCCTGCAACCTCCTTCTATCTCCTCTCATCCTACAGCTCCTTTCTTCTCTCCTTCGCCCTGCTGTTCCCTTCTTTACAGCTACCCGTTTGCATCCTCCTTCTTCTGCCACCACCATCTCCCCCAACTTTCAGTTCCCTTTCTCCTCTCACTCTTGCAGCTCCCTTCTTCTTCCTGCCTTGAATTCTGTCCCCCGCACAGCCCAGAACCTGCCAATGGCAACTGCCCCTCCCCACTATCATCCCAGTATGAATAAAGTGAGTTTGATTACTCCAGTGCCTTCTCCTGACATAGATATGGAGATATCAAAAGACAGATAGACATAGAGATAAAGAAACACAACGTAACATAAAGAAGCCAAATAAATGCACATTCATAATGGCAATAAGTTGAGGAGAGATGAACACTTGTGCCATGATACTTAACGCATTACTTCAATTTTTACAATAGATATGGTCCTTAGGCAGTGATTAGTGCCAATATCATATATTTCCATCATCAGGACATTTTTGTGATATATTAGTGCTATTCAATAATGTACATAATTGCCAAGTATATCAAAAGTAACATCTTAAATATGGCAAAGTAGGTAGCATATATTTGCCGCCTCACCTAGCCAGAGCTGCAACCCTCTTTAAAAAGAAATTGCTTCATTATAACAGAAAAAGACTACTTGCAGTGTGTTTATCAATGAGCGTGGACTTTAATTAGACTTAAAAATCACAAAAGATGCCTCACCTTTTGAGCTTCTGCCTAATGGTGTTGGATTAAGTTAAGAAAAGCTTAGTTGTAGAATGTTTGACTGTGCACTGTGTATTGTTATTGGTGCCATTGGTCATGGATAATAACAAAAACCATTTTTCAATTAAAATACAGCATTATACTTGTATTGCTAATGTGCCAGCATCACCATCCGTTAAATTGTCCATTTCCTTATACAGTTATTCTTAAATCATCCTCATGTCCAATGTGTCTTGTGATCAATTTTGTTTATCTTATAATCAGCTACGTTAACAGTATCAGAAATATTGACAAAAATTATTAACAAAAGATGGAAATGTCCATTTAAGAATATGGATAATGAAGAATATGCAATAAAGACTCAGTTAACGACAGACATAGATCAAGAGTTTTCTACAAATACTTAGGCAGAAAAAGCAAAAGATATGGGATCTTATACAAAATAATAACTAGTAGAGATGAGGCAAATCTTGGAATCCTCCCGACATTCTTCTGAAAAATTCAATTATAGTTCAGTGTGAATAACTTCGTCCACCAGTACTGTACTCACTGCTGGACCTCAAACTATTAAATTGTCCACAGTTTTCTGGTAACAAGGTCTCCTTTTTTTAGTCAGACTGTCTTTAATCTCTCAACTACTTCAGTAAAACCAGGGCCATGTATAACCATGGAAACACAAATATGATTGGTGACTTCGAATGCTAAATCCCAGGAACGTTATGTTCAAATTGTCATAACTCGTGATCACCTCTGGACACATTTAGCTTCTTTAATTGAAAGAAAAGAAAGGCATGCAGCAAAAAAAAACCACTGAAGATGTAAATTCTGAGCAATATAATTCAGTGATTGTCTGCAAAGCCTGAAAGGATTATTCTCAATGTAGACTGCGACCATGGGATGTCACAACTGATGGATGTTAAGGAAGTTTCAAAGAGATGGACTTCAAAGGGGAAAATGTACTTCAAATTGAACTGTAATCCAGTGAGTAATCTCAGACACAGTATAACTCAAAGAAGCCAAATAAATGCACGGTCATAACAGGAACAAGTCGAGGAGAAATGAACACCAATTGCACCATGATACTTACCACATGACTTCAATATATACAATAGATATACAATTGTAATGGGATCAAAGAGCAGACCGGGGGTGAGATATATTTGTGTTTTCCTTTTGAAGAGTATTCAAGGGCAAGTATTAAAAGTTGGTTTCAATCCTGGACTGTGTGTGTTGTGGGCAAAGTGTGTGCTGTGAGGGTCACAGCTGAGGAAACCCTTAGTCATCTCTATGCTGCAGGCAAAGAGAAAGGAAGTCTCTCACTCCTTTCTTTTTGAAGCCAGAAAGCAAGTAAATCCTCAGTCAAAAGAAAACATGATAAAGGTCTAACATAACAGTGCAACATGTTACTCTTCACAGAATCCAGAGACTGATCCTTCTTTCTTTTCCAACTTTCCTTTTGTTTTGGACTCACTTTTTATTTCAAATTTGTGCGTATATATTAATTCTTCTCATGCTTACTAACTAATAAACTCACTCTTTCATTAACTGAAGAAAGGCTGGTTAAATTGGCTCCTTTAAAAACATAAGTTCATTTGACCTGGGAGAAAGATTTTTCCTACCAGGAAAGGGGTATTTTTAAAGTTAACCTTGTTCTCACTAAATAAAGGGATGGATGAATGAAGACATTGAGCCAGTTCATCCCTCTTCATCTAGCAGCTTGATGATTCATGGTATCGCATTTGTAATAACTTGGGAAATGTTGCCTGTGCACTGACTGTACAAGATCTAAGAATGTAAATTAAGGTTTATGATGCACATACATCTATTGCTTCAAACTGAAGTATGCATTGGTCTTTAATTTATAACTCCAATGTTTCTCCCGCACTCTTTTACTTTCTAACCTCGTTGAAACATCCAAAACAAAGACTACAAGAAATGTGTACTCAGAATATTCTCATGTTTTTCTTTTGTACACACATTCACACAGAACAGTTTTACTGATTTTAAAAACAAACCTTTTAAATTTGTCTTCAAGTTTATTTTTCAAGAAACTGCAAAAAAAATCAAGAGAAAAATACTTTTCATTTTAATGGTTTGAACAGTATTGAAATATTCTGGAGGAAATTAGGTGTACTGCACATGTTCAGAAGTTATAGTCAGAATCCAATCAGTTCAGCAATAAATACTAAGCCTAGGTTCCGACTTTTGAGAGATGCTGAGGTGTTCAAGCAAAAACTTTAACAGAACAATCAAAAGGCACAAAAGCCATTTCAACAATTCAAAATAAATGCGATCAATTTTTGTGAAATATATGCTTTTAATTATTTTGGTTTTGAATCCTTATTGTAGGCATTAGATATTTCAAATAATGAAAAATGCTGGGGTTATTTTTTGACGAGTTCAAAAAGCTTTTAGAGAAATTTGGCAAAACCCACAGACAAAGTTCTCAAATTTGGCGGTTATTTTGTGTGGAGTGATGAGCAAGTTTATATATTCAATCTTTTAGAATAAGTGTGCCACTGAAGATTCATGAAGGAATATAAAAACATGACAGTAACAAATCAAATGACACAATAGGTAGTGTACGCAGCTGTATAATATTTTGACTATCAGTCCTGTCTACATTAAAACCGTTGGTGCAGAGGTCAAAGCCAAGTAGACCACTTCAACAAAGGCTGTGATTGCTGGCATCAAGGAACTTTCACATTAGCAGCGATGTCTCGTATAAGCGTAGGAACAAATATTTACAAAAACTGATTAATGCTACAATTTTAATGAAAGAGTATATTGGACCATAGACTTAAACAATTAAACAAAGAAGAAGATTTTAAGTTTTAAGTTTTAAGTATCAGCTTAATATGTGCACGTGCGCAGTCGGCAATCATCATCAGTGTATTGGTGTCAACAAACAGATCTTTCAAAGATAACAAGGTGTAGACCTGGATGAACACAGCAGGCCAAGCAGCATCAGAGGAGCAGGAAGGCTGA
>JAHRHZ010000099.1:8994976-9055156 GCA_024137785.1 Ginglymostoma cirratum
GAAGGGTTTAGGCCCGAAACGTCAAGTTTTCCTGCTCCTATGATGCTGCTTGACCTGCTGTGTTCATCCAGCCCCATGCTTGTTATCTCGGATTCTCCAGCATCTGCAGTACCTTTTTATCTCTACTATCTGTGGGAGTGGGTTTGGTTCCCACTTGGGGTCTCAACAATTGGATTTGCTTCCTTTCTTAAATATTCAGCTCTAGCAATGTGAATAACTTCCTTCATCTCCACTACACACCCTGAGGTGACCTCACATTGATAAACTGCCCACTGTTTTCCATTATCCACATTTCTTTTCTCAAGCAGGCTGCCTTAGAACTCTAAGTGAAGTAATGAGCGACTATGGCAGCCTAAATTTGAACACTGAATTTAAATGCCATATTCCAGAAACCCACAAACAAAGATTTATAGTTCAAAAACATGTATCTCCTTGAATTGGTCTTTTATTTATAATTTCAGTCTTTATCTCTCCTTTACTTTCTAAAGTTTCTAAACCACAAAACAAAGACTACAATGTGTGCACTCAGAAAGTTTGAATGTTTTGTCTCTCACAGAAACATCCACACAATAACAGCTTGCCTGATTTAAACCTGAACCTTTTTACTTTGTCTTCAGCTTTGTTGGCAGAGACATTATGGAACATAATAGAAAAATATTTAGCATTATAATAGATCGAACATTACTGATAGGTTCTAGAAAGTTAAGGACATTGCACATGTTCAGATATAGTCAGAATTCAACTAACTATGTTACAGCTGTGGCCATAAACAGTCCTTTCGTTAATTTTTGAGAGATTCTAAGGTGTTCAAGTAAATCCTTTAAGATCAGTATTCAAAGACACAAGCAATGTCAACAATTCAAGATAGATATAATCGCATTATTGTGAAGCACAGGACTTCTTTTTTTTTAACCCTTAGTTTAGATGTTAAGTATTCAAAGTATTGAAGAAAAGATAGAATTGATCTTTGATAAGTTTCAAAAACATTTTGAGAGATTTATTAGAATCCTTTTCCACTCTCAGGTCACTGTCTGTGTGGAGTTTGCACATTCTCCCCCGGTTTCCTCTCACAGTCCAAAGTTGTACAGGTTGGGTGGATTGGCCATGCTAAGTTGCCTTTCGTGTCCATGGACGTGCAGGTAAGCAGATTAGACATATAAAATGTTGGGTTACAGGGATAGGGTGGGTTGGGGAGGGGATTTGGTCTGGCTGGGATGCTTTGTGAAGGTTTGATGTGGACTTGATGGGCTGAATGGCCTGCTTCCACACAGCAGGGATTCTATGATTCATTGGTCAGATTGTTTAAACTGAAGGCCAGATGGTGTAAATGACAAGTAAGCTTACACATTCATTTTCAGGATGAAGGGCATCGTTGACACAAAAATTTGACCAAACTATTGTAATGGAAAGTCAGATGGAACCGTAAGAAATGCATGCAGATATAAGCTTTCTAATATCAGTCCATTTTACAAAAAAAAAATTTGCACAGGTGAAAAGCCGACAGTCTGTTTCAATAAATTAAAGATTCTGAGGAAGGGTCACCGGACATGAAACATTAACTCTGATTTTTCCTTCACAGATGCTGTCAGACCTGCTGAACTTTTCCAGCAGCTTCTGTTTTTGTTTCTGATTTACAGCATCTGCAGTTCTTTCAGTTTTTAATCAAAGATTCTATTGTTTAAGCACCAGACATTGGAAAAATTTGGACAATGTGCTAAATTGCATTTGAAAGCAATTAAATAAGATACTACATCAGTACGTCTAAGCTAACTATTTGCTAAAATAAAGGCACATATTCCTGTACAGTAAAGTTAAAAAACACACAAATAATTTGTTAAGTTTTTCAATGTTCCAAGATTCAGTCATGTACTCCTTAATAGCGCTCCCTCTCTGAAATAATTAATATACGTCAATTCAGCAATGAAGCAAAAGGTTTTCCAACAACATACCTTATCTATATTTTTGCTAGCTCACTTTCTATTATCAGTTGAAACACTTCATATCAAGTATCAAAAGGTACCATAATTTTCTTCTGTGTATGAAGCACTGAGAAGACGTTTTTCAGTTAATTACTGTCTTTCCTAGTCTTTAAAAACAGGCCAGAAACTATTTTGAGCTTGCTACTCTACAAAACATAATAGTGCAAAAGATATTCTTCCACCCTCTATTTTGATAGAATTGTGTAACACCTCTGTTAACACAGTGAGAAAGGAATTTGGGACAAACACATTAAGTTCTAAAATAGCACGGTGCTTTTTTTCTGGATCTATTCCACATGAGAGACGATTCACTAAAATTAAAGTTTATGGAATTGGAGGACCTGCTTACATGGCTGGTTAGATAGAAGAAGACAGACTATAAAGTAGGGATCCTGGGTTTGCACTTTATTGAAAGTACATTATTAGTGGGATCTCACAAGGAACTATGCTGAATACCTAACTGTTCATTTTATTTATTAATGGCATAAGTAGCTCAATGAAAGCCGCACACTCATGTCTGATGATGACACAGTGGTTGGTGTCATAGTCAGCACTTTTTTTAAGTGACAAAATGCTTGTGACAGTAGATACTAAAAGAGAATTGTGTATTTATCTGCACAGAACAAAATGTAGTAGTCAGGTGAAAAAATACTCAAAAAGACTCATGAAATGTTAGCTTTGTACTTAGAGGGCTTGAATATAATGGGGTGCAGGTTTTTCTACAGCTGTACATAATCTTTGTTAGGTCACATGTGGAGTAAGTTCTAGGCACTATGCCTTAAAGAGGGAATATTGTCTTTAGAGGCAGGCAGGCAGTTCAGATACATTATAATGTTACCAAGGTGCCAAGGGTGAGATTTCAAGGAGGGATAAATTAGACTTTTATTCCCTGCAGTATAGAAAGTTAGGGAATGAATTACAGTTTAGCAGATTTTGAAAATAATTCATTGGTCAGAGAGTAACTTTTTCCCCCAGTGAAGGAGTCTAAGACATGGCGTCATGAAATTGCAGAATGATAGAATGATGATAGCACAGAGGGAAGCCAATGAATGATTGTGTTCAGGTCAACAGTCAGCAATATCAGTTTCATAAGAATCACTCTCCTTGCCCATGCCCTGTAGCTCTGCAAACATTTATCTACAGGTTATTATCCAATTTCATTTTTTGAACAAGGGTGCATGGTTTGCAATTTTCCCTATCCTCTAGGCATCATTTATGCAACTAAGGAAGATTTGAAGATTATGGCCACTTCCTCTGCAACTTCCATGTGAAAGTTAAAATCGGGACCAGATCTTTCAGGAGAGAAGTTAAGGAACACTTCTTCACAGAAAAGATGGAGGAACTCTCTTTCACAAAAAGTAATAAATGGACCTCAATTTATAATTTCAAATCTGAGATTGACGTTTGTTTTGAAACCAAGTGATTAAACTAGGTGAATTTGGTTAGAATACGGATTAACATTGATCGCATTGAACAATTGAGGTTTTATTGTTTCACTGAGGTGCTGAAATGCCTTCCCCAATTGTTATATTCTGTAGGCTATTTTTAGTGAACTTGTTGGGACTGACATAGAGAAATTTCCTTCAGTTTCACTAATTGTAGGAATATCATTAATATGTTTTGTTTTAAAAGGATGGTGCAACCACCATAGATTTTCCCTTCCCCTTCCATTAATATATGGAAAATATCTTTCTATCATCCCTGCCCATTCACAGAATAAACAAAAAATATGAGAAAATAATTGGATCAAGTTGTAAGGCTTGCCTACCTGTCCACTTGGACTTCCGCATCACACTTCACTGATTTTCTATTGTTCTTCAATAGATTCAATACAGGTTCAATTTCCTTAAGAAGTTCATCATTATCAGTTGTTCCATCATTCATTGAGTTGTCTGTGTCAGTAAAACAGGCATCTGATCCCTCTAAAGCGTTTTCATTAATTAAAGACATCATTCCCTTGACCTGAGTTACAGGATTGGACTCCTGTGATATCTCACTGTCCCATGTCTCTAATGCTGGATTACAGATGTTCCTCAGCATTTTATCTTCAGTTTTGAGGATGTCTTTGCTTTGGGTGCCTTGAATGGGAGAATCACTCGTTTTAGAGACAGGAACTAAAGGCTTGGTAACACGCACTGTTTTTGGTGTCCCATCACCAGTGAAGGTGGTCTCCAGGTGGGTGGAGAACCCTTCTGGACCTCTCAAAATCAACACAACAAAAGTCTCTGGAGGTATGTTCTTCAGCGTCTCCAGAGCGTATTCATAAGTTACATCAACCAGAGGCTTGCCATTAGCAGCAACAATGATATCGCCAACCTGCACCAAGCCACTCTCCTCTGCTGTTCCACCACGGATAATGTCAGAGATGATCACAGGGGGATTACACACCCGTTGCTTCACTAAGAATCCCAGACCACCCACCTTGCGTTTATATAGTCGAACAGATATGATGTTTGGTTGCAACTGCTGGACATGGAACTCATTCTCCTCCATGATTCAAGCGTTTCTCAGGGGTTAATCTTCTAGTTGACTTTACTGAATCTTCAGGTGCTCAGCCTTTTCATCCAACATAATTAACCTATGATCACATTTGGGTTCTTCCAGTCTTCATTAAGCCCCTCTTTGTTCATTTAAAGAAGCACTCTACAATATTAGTTGCGGAAGCCAATGAGTAACTGTTCTTGCTGTAACAAAATAAGAATGTTTTTGCTCATAACATTTATTTTTCAGAAACTCCTCAGGAAATGCATTTTAAAATAACTTCAACAACAACTTCAGTCCCAATTATATTTCTACAAAACTAAAATGGTTATCTTTAGAGAGATAACTATCTATAAATGAAGTATTTGCTTGCGTCCCAGAAATTGTATAGGACCCTTTACAGTTAACTCCACCCTACTAATGGTTTTGCCACTGAAACAACTTAGTGGAAAGTGAAAACAACAGAATTCACATAAAAAGGGTCTCAAGTCAAATTCTTGGCACTTACAACATAATTGTTTCTTTAAATTGACATAAAAAATACAAAAGGTCTAACATGACTTTGAAAGTGGATGCCAATTGCCAGATTTACAGTTTCACTGGGAAAGATGTTACTATTGAGAAGTGAAGTAACAATGATTAAAACACTTTGATTGCCATTAAAATGTTGAATATAACCCAAAATTTGGTGCTGTTCAGTCTTAAAGCTCAAGTTGCAATCCCCATGCCCAAATTTGTGCAGTCAAAGCTTTAACCTTGTATCTTTTTTCTGCCCATTTTGATGTTTAAGCATTTATTGCAGTTTTCCTATCCCAAGTTCATTCCCCTAAAACTTTTCCGGAAATAAAAGCATGTGACAGAAAGGCTAAATCTGCTGTAGAGCTGCATGTGGTCATTCCTACTGTAATGTTGTTCTTTGCTCCTACAAATTAGGCATTGGGATATAGAAAAGTAAATCAAGGTTCCAACATCTGTTCATACAATTAATAAACCTAAAGGAATATTCCATGTCATCTATTGAAGAAATAAACTGTATTGATAGTCTTTTAGAGTCAACAGAGAATAAATTACAGATAATATAAAGGATCACATGAGCTTTTCTGAAATTACAAAATAACATTAAATTAAAACCAGGATTTTCAGTATAAACTCATATGAATGACAACATTCTATGTATTTTCAAGGCACATCAAGAGCTTCACAAATCTCACATCAATGTATTAAATAATTTGCTATACAGTTTATCCTCCCACTCCTCTCCTCTCCTCTCCCACATTGCCTATTGTCTTCGATAATTTGTATCAATCTAGTTTACCTCTGCAGTTTTATATCTTTCAAAATCATTGAAAAGACTCCTCACTGTAAAGAAGGAAATTAGGCTTTTCAGAAAAAAAACGTATCCTTGTAATTCACTAAAGGGTCTGATTGAATCTTTGTGGTATAATTAAAGGACATGGAAACGCGCACGTATTCATCTGGAAAAGTTCACTCAGATAATCTATTTGAAAGACATACGCTCTTCAGATAATCATCTGGCTTTATAGCAAATTGTCCACATGTCTGACAATCTAACAATGAATCAAAAGCAAGCGATCATGGATGCTGGAAATCGGAAATTGGAAGAGAAAATGCCAGAAACTCTGAATAGCTCAGCCAGCATTTGCTGTGCAAGAAGCCTAGTTAATGTCGCAAACTGATGATCTATCATTACCTGGACATCTGATTTCTGGTTT
The DNA here is from genome assembly GCA_024137785.1 of Ginglymostoma cirratum. NCBI lineage: Eukaryota > Metazoa > Chordata > Chondrichthyes > Orectolobiformes > Ginglymostomatidae > Ginglymostoma > Ginglymostoma cirratum. The sequence continues at coordinate 9,001,170 of JAHRHZ010000099.1, forward strand.
CTATTTACCTCTTCCGCTCCTATGCATGACAATTGAGAACAGTGTGGATTTTCAATTACCATATCATGATTGGTAAAAGCTGTTACTACAAGAATGATCTCAATCCTTTTTATAACCTTACCAATTCTGAAGTGTTTAAGAGGGAAATTTCTAAGGGATTCAAATTATATTACAGCTTAAAGATTTTGCCTTTCATGTTAGTTTCACATACATTTCATATCGAGAAGTGCATGACCTAGTTACACAAATCAGTTAACCAGAACCACAACAATTGCGAAGAACCAATATGAATTGCCTAAAATAAAGTAAGCCTCATTGCCTAAGAAGTCACATTGATTGTGGTACTAAACAAGGCTTAGGTGGACCTAGATGTACCACACCTTAAACAGTTAACACCCAGCCACCTGTCCTTCATCCAAGTCTGAACATGTGAGAATGCAACAGCAGAAAAATATAGGATAGGTTGTCCAAGTCATTAGTCAAACAGAGCAGAAGACAAATGCCAAATCTTCAAAAAATCTGAGATGAGACGTAAGAGAGTAGACATGAGTGAACTCTTAATGCACTGTCCTATGTAGCTGTCACCAAAGCATTTCAACATTGCTCCTGTTGGGGTGAGTAAGGGGGATGGAAACAAAGCAACAACTTGACTTCTTTGTGATACTGAAGGACAGCTGCAGTGCCAGAGGTGTGATCATTCTAATGAGAAATTAAACTGAGACTCTCTCTGTCCTTTCAGATCAACATAAAATATCCTATGACAAGCAGCAAACCCTTCTTGGTTTCTCCCTGGTTTCCCAGCTAATATTTATCCCTCAACCAACATTCCTTAAAGGTGATACATTAACTGATCACTCTCTCATCACTGTTTATTAGAGCTTGCTGTGTTTAAATTGGCTGCAGTGATTTGTACATTATATCACTTATGCAAAATACTTCATTAGCTGTCAAGGGGGGTGGGGGTGCAATCTGAGGATGTAAACATTGCTATAAAAATGAAAGCTTTTCCTTTTTTCTTAATTCCAGAATACAATAGACATTATCTAATGTGATGCCAGAACCTTGGTTATTACACATTCACCAAAAGTTTGGATCTGTCTCAAATACCAATTCCTTGTTACATTATGGCTTAATAGCATGATATTAATTCCTACTCTACCAGAAGCAGGAATTCTGCTTTAGAAGAACAAGGAGTAATTTTATCAAGATATTGAGTCATAGAGTCAAACAGCACACAAACAGACCCTTCAGTCCAACTCATCCACACTGACCAGATATCTTAATCAGACCGAGTCCCATTTGCCAACATTTGGCTCATATATCTCTAAACCCTTCCTATTCATATAGCAATCCAGATGTCTTTTAAATGTTGTAATTGTACCTGCTTCCACCACTTTCTCTGGCAGCTTGTTCCTTACACGCATAACCTTCTGCATGAAAAAGTTATCCCTCAGATCCTTTTTAAATCTTTCCCCTCTCAGCTTAAACCTACGCCCTCTAGTTTTGGACTCTCCCTTGGCTATTCATCCTATCCATGCTCTTCATGATTTTATGAACCTTGATAAGGTCACCCTACAGCCTCTGACCCTCCGGAGAAAAATTCCTATTGCTCAAACTCTCCAGCCCTGGCAACATCCTTGAAAAATGTTTTCTGCACCCTCTCAAGTTTCACAACATCTTTCCTACAGACATAATAAGATCCTAAGAGGACTTGCTGTAAGGATGTTTCCCTTTGTGGGAAAGATTACAACTACTGGACACAGTTTAAAAATAACAGGTTTTCCATATAAGACGATGACAAGGAGAAAGCTTATCTCTCCGAAGGTCATGAGTCTTGGGAATCCTCCTCTGCAGTAAACAGTTGAGGCACAGTCCTTGAATATTGATAAGACAGTGGCAGATATTTGAGCAACATAGGAGTCAAAGATTATCCATGTAATGAGGAATTGTGGAGTTGAGGCCAGAATCAGATAAGCCAAAATCTTGTTGAACAGTGGAGCAGGCTTGTGGAACCAAATGGTGTACGCCTGCTCCTAATTCATAACCCCTTGCTGCACTAGAAAAGGCTGTGGTTGAGTCTTATCACAGACATAAGACTTGATTTAGTCAGGGGCTTTGGTACTCATGAGATGAGCTCTGTTTCCAATCATGTCCATTTTTCCAATCAACCTGCTTAGAGATGTTATTACACATCTGTGGATCAGGTGGGATGTGAACCCAAGTAAGCACAATCTTTTTTTTTTAATAAACCTATTCAGAGGTGTTATCACACAACTCAGGCACAAATGGGATTGGGGTCTCTTGGCTTACAGGTAGGGAGACCTCTGCACCACAACAGCCCTTGCCTTAAATAGGCATAACGATTACTGAATATGATGCAGGACAGCTGTCTAAAATTAAATGCAACCAAAGAGAAATTCCGTACTATTTTAATATACAGAGATGAAATTGGACATTTGTTGTCTACCAAAACAGCTGGAATTGCTGTTTCATAGTGTCTTGGAGTCCAAGAGTTGTCCTGCATAGAAACAGACCCTTTGGTCCAACTCATCCATGCCAACCAGATATCCTAAGTTAATCTAGTCCCATTTCCAGCATTTGGCCCATATCCCTCTAATCCCTTTCTATTCATATACCCATCCAGATGTCTTTTATATGATGTAATTGTACCAGCCTCCACCACTTCCTCTGGCAGCTCATTCCATACATGCACCACCCTCTGTCTGAAAAGGTCCCTTTTACATCTTTTCCCTCTCAACTTAAACCTATGCCCTCTAGTTTTGGATTCCTCTGCCCTGGGGAAAAAGACCTTGGCTATTCACCCTATTCATGCACCTCATGATTTTGTAAACCTCTATAAAGTCACCCTTTAGCCTCTGAAGCTCCAAGGAAAATTGCCCCAGCCTATTCAGCCTCTCCCTTTAGCACAAACCCTCCAACCCCAGCAACATCCATGTATATCTTTTCTGAATACAGTCAAGTTTCACAACATCCTTCCTGCAGGGAGACCAGAACTGAATACAGTATTCTAAAAGTGGCCTAACCAATGTCCTGTACAGCCTCAACATGACATCACTATTCCTATATTCAAGGCATTGACCAATAAAGGCATGTGTACAAAGCACCTTCTTCACTATCCTATCTACCTGAGACTCCACTTTCAAGGAACGATGAACCTGCACACCAGGTCTCTTTGTTGGGCAGCACTCCCCAAGTCCTTAGAAATCCATATATAAGTCTTGCCCTGATTTGCCTTTCCAAAATGCAGCACCTCACATTTATCTGAATTAAACTCCATCTGCCACTCCTGGGCCCATCAGCCCATCTGCTCAAAGTTCATCAGTCCATTAACCTGCTATAGCCCTGGGAAATATTCATTTCCAATGATTTGTATGGAATTGAACATCAAACATCATATAATGGGCAGCAAATGTGATTGCCTCCATGTGACCTTGCTACTCTTATCCAAATTCACCCCTATAATCTAAAGTTAGCCCCGAAAGCATCTTTTCCTCATGAAGTCCTCTTCTGAAAATGTATCAATTGACTGCTCAAGATTAAAATATATTTACTTACATTTTACATCATGAAAGTAATCCAGCTGATCCAACTAATCGACACAGACATTTCCATCTCTTTTCTGTTATCCAAACTTATCAACAAAATTTCTCACGAGTTTATCTGAACTTCCCCTTAAATGCTTCCACGCTGTTGGTCTCAACAGCTCTATATACAGTAAGTTCCATATTATAGAATCATAAAGACCCAAAGCAGAGAAAGAGGCCATTCAGTCCATCATTCTCCCTAAAGCGCTATCCAAGTGGCCTTACCATCTTGCCTTGCCCCACAACCCTACAATTGTGACCCATTTATACAATTCCCTCCTGAAAGTTGCTGCTGTACACCATTTCAGAAAGTACGTTCCCGATCAATAACGACATATTGCCTAAAATTCTGCTGTCTTTGTCGCTTTTGGTTTAGATATGTACCTTAAATCTGCGCCCTTTGGTTACCATAACTCTACCAATGGAAACAGTTTACCAAAATGAGTTTACATATGGCTCCTAGTTTCAGCTTCGCCCACTAGACAAAGGGAATTCTCTTTCACCTTATCAGTTCCTTTAGAATTTTAAAGACATTTATAGGTCTTTACCCGGTGTTTTCTAGAGAAATAAAAGCCTAGTCTTTCTTCTTAACTCCTTTGTTTTAAGTGATTTTAATTAAATCACAGTGGGAGCGGCATCATGCCGATATGAATTGGACAGTTTTTCATTACTGCTTTCAGTAACTGCTTTTCTCTGTGCTATCTCGGGCTTCCCCGGAAGCTTTACTGTCCATTCATATTGCAAAGTTCACAGCAGCGCAAAAGACCGCTACGGAACATACCCCTGTGACGGAGAACACCAATTCTAACTTTATTCGAAAGGGGACGGGTGGAGAGACATCTTTTAATGTACAGTTACCATAGTTGGGGGGGGGGGGGAATGTAACTACTTCCTATCCTGAGAAACTAACAACATCAGTTGCAATCCGTATTTCCTCACACAAACACGTGAGACGTTCGGCAACAACGTTTCCCGGTTAGCATCCTACATCCTGATATTAGCTCTGTACCCCAGAACCCCAGAGTCTGTAGGGAGCATGTGAAGACTACCCTGAGGGCTGGCTGAGCTTCCACTCGCCACCAGGGCGCGCCCTGAGAGAAAAGGCAAATTGCACATCTTTCCAACACATTCTCACGACTTTCTCTGCCAAAGTGAATAATTTGCTCTTTAACCGCCCTTTCTATTTTGGCGTGGAATAAAGGTGACGAATGCACAATCTTTAAAATGATTATTGTTGTTGTTTATTGTTGAAAAGTAAAGCTAGTTACTGGCCCCGCTTGTATTTTAAGGAAAGCTGTTGGAACTCTGTGACTATTCTCTGACAATGCAGATCCGCCTCAGAACGAGCCTCGCTCTCTCACCGAGAAATCCCAGCAATTTTTCCGTCAGTTCGAAGCGAACTTTACGCCGTGATATTTAGCCAACTGCGAATCAAAGACCCAGCTCGAACATTTCACTGACCGCTTCCAGCAGTCAATGGACTCGTAACATTCACTCTTCTCTCTCTGCACAGATGCTGCCTGACCTGCTGAGTTTCTCCAGCAATTTCTGTTTTATTGGCACTAGCGCCCGCTAGGTTCGGTCGGAGAAGAACAATTCCGTCTACAACAAGAGCCCTTTATCTAACCGCTAAATTTATTTACCAGCACACCCACTATTACAGCATTCAGAAATGAACAAACTTCTCGCCCTCCTCCAGCCTTCATTGGGTTGCGGGATTGTGAACTTGCACCTGTTATCCGGAACTCCCGTAACTTCCACTTCAGTCACAGACTCATACAATACGGAAACACCTCCATAAATCCAACTCTTCCATGCCGACCAGACTTCCCAAATTAAACTAGTCCCATTTGTCTGCGTTTGGCCCGTATCCCTCTGAACCTTTCCTATTCATGTACCTATCCAAATGTATAACGGTACCTGTCTGTTCCACTTCCTCTGGCAGCTCATTCCACTCACAAACCACCCTCTGTGTGAAAAAGATTCCCCTCAAGCACAATTGCCGTGACACTACCATTCACTGCACTGTCCTGCAGTTGCTGGCACTCGTTAAAGCTCTGAGTAAAAAAACAAACAGGATAGCATAGAATCATAGAATCCCTTCAGTGTAGAAACAGGCCCTTCGGTCCAACAAGTCCACACCGACACTCAAGAGCATCCCACTCAGACGCATCCCCCTAAACTACACATCCCTGAATGCTCCGGGCAATTTCCCATGGCCAATCCACTTAGCCTGCACATCTTTGGACTGTGGGAGGAAACCGGAGCACCTGAAGGAAACCCACGCAGGGACCGGGACAATGTGCAAACTCCACACAGTCACCCAAGGATGGAATCGAACCCAGGTCCCTGGCTTTCTTTTGTAATATGATAATCAACAGTACTAGGAGAAAATAATTTGAAAACGCCTCAGGTTCTTCAATGACGCATTCAATAAACCCCTGAAAGCCTGGAATTTAAAATTGCCATCCTCCTATTTAGATCTATCGGCGGACCCCCGCCAGCTCCGTTCCCTCTATCTTTGTAATCTCCAGTACCTCACTCTGATCTCTCATGTGTTGATTCCTCAGCCTTCTTCCCAGTTCTGGCGGACCTTTAGCAGCCGTCACCAGATACTTTGGAGTCTGCTCTGTCAACTTCTCTCCTCTTTCCCTCACAAATTCACTCCCTAAAAAAAAACCTCTTCCTGAGCCAAACCTTTGCTCCCCCTGTGCTGTCATCTGACGCACTATTTGGCTGGTCGTAGCCAAACGCGCGACAATGTACAAAAGAAACCTGAGTTAACGTTTCGAGTCCAGTGGTCTCTTCTGGGTGTGGCGGCCAAACTAGTTCCCCATCCGCACTAAATATTATGCAAAATAACAGTTCCGGTCCTTCAGAATATTCTGGCAATTTCAGAAAGCTGGGACTACATCTGAAGAAATTGATACGTTTAGCAGCCATCTCGTTTGCAAACTGCCAATAGTTCTCAGTTTTCATGAACTGACTGACATTGATATGGGGAACATCTGAAAGTGCAGTCAAATGAGCTTCACTTTTCTCTGAGCTGGAGTTTATGAAAATAGATCGCCGCAGGGCGGGGAAGGCAACTCCACTCACCCTGGAGCAGCTGAAATTATTTTTGACTTTCCCTGGTGAAGGGGAACTCAACATTCTGAGGTCGACATCTCAATGCCTCTGTCCAATTGAACCCCCTCTGTTTGCGTGGAGCACCTTCTCAAGATTGGGCTCCCGTGTGGAACAGAACTGAGAGGCTATTGGATAAAGTCAACCGGGATCCCCTGTGTGAAAGATCTGTAAGTCTCCCAGTCCGCAAAACCGTGATAAACTTAGCATGTTTTCACAGCCCTTCCAAAATATGTGTTCACAACGCCAAGGCCAACGAAAAGAGTCACATTCTCAAACAAAAACAGAAATTGCCAGAAAAACTCAGCTGGGCTGGCAGCATCTGTGGAGAGAAATCAGAGTTAACCGTTCGGGTTCCTTCTTAAAGCTGCATTCTCACATTTTCCCCCGGACAAAAGCACAAGTCAAACTTTTAACATTATAGGGCACTCAGGTGGATGGTGAACGACCTCGCTGCCTGATGTAACATGGCTTATCTCTCCCTAACAAGTGAACAGGAGAACCGATGCACCAACTTTAACTCGTCCCTTAAACAGAACTAGTGCTCCCGTTCCGAATGCACTCCAAAGGTGGGAGTCCGAACGTGACATTTGCCAATCCAGAGGCACAACTGACCCACAGTCAGTATCCACTTCGATAGCGCCCCGTGCACACTCTCCTCGCCTCCTTGTGCCGGGAGTTGAAACCTGCGAGGAAAGCTCAGTAGTGTACAATGTCTGCTTTGCAATATATATATTTTTAAAAAGCAGCTGCACCATCCAGATATGCATAAGGCACCTACCTGTTTCCGCGATGATGGGATCTAAAATTTCTTGTCCAGTCAGTGCCCAATTTCTGGAACAGATGCACTTGCCTCTCCTTCTGCACTGATCCAATCTGTTGACTCCCTCCCTCCCCCTGCCTTTCTCTATCTACTCTGAGATCTTGGAAGCAGCATAAATATGCAGCGGTTCCATCCTCTGCCGAGGGTCGTGAGGAAGCATTAGTTAATGTGCCTCTCTTCCCTGTCATCACCAAACGAATTAACTTTGACGTCCAACCAGTTTCTTTTATGGCTTATGCAGAACAATATAACCCTCATTAAGAAAGCGGCGCCGTCAGAAAGTCACAGATCGTTGACAGCCAACTACGTGATAAATAATGCTAGATTACATCAACACGCTGTTTTATTTCGCTACAGGAGGAACAATGGGCTGAAAATGAGAGAATCTGCTCTTATGGAACTGGATGCTTTGTGTTGGACACAAATCAAGTCCCAATGCACAGGCAGAGCCCAATAACGCCTTTAAATGTCCTAATGTTATGGCATTTGGAACTGTTACACAGTCCTGCAGAACATTGTTTTAGGAAGTAACGTGTAATTATTATGGGGATCAACAATAGATTGCACTAAAACAAGTCTTGTCATTACAACTAGTCGAAACTTCAATTTTTTTATAATCAATGTTCTCGGGTGAAATTTTCGATCTCTTTTGCGAGCCGAGGTGGCTTCAAATTCGCAAACTGTAGCTTTCGCTCTGCGGACAAGCTATACAACTCTATGTTGGAGAGGGGCACAGGGAATGTGCAAATCGGTATAAAAATAGAGTGACAGCTGGATGAGGAAGTCCGAAGTTACTCACTTATGTTGGAGAGAGAAAAACAGATTAAAAAACAAAATTGTGTTCAGAGGGATTCTGAGGAAATCATACCGGGCCCGAAACGTTAACTTTTATGTTTCTCCACAAATGCTGCCAGGTCTGCTGAGTTTCTCCAGCATTCTCTATGTTTGCTTCAGGTTGCCAGCATCCATTGCATCTATTTTTTTCTTTTAAATGATACTGTGTAGTGGCCTTTATTACAATCTGACTACAAGTGTAAGGAAATCTTCCAGCAATTGTAAAGGGCATGGACGAGACTCTACCTACAATACTTTTTAGAGATATCGATCTTTCTCCTTAAGGAATGACATACTTGGCTTGGAAATGGTACAATGAAGGTCCATCAGGTTGACTCCTGGGTTCAGTGGGTTGTCCTACGAAAATCGGTTCATAATTTCCGCAATTCACAAGGTTAAGCTCGTTGAAACATGAAAGGATTTGACGGGCCTCTTTGACCGGTCTGTCTCCTCTCCACCTATCTTCTCCTCTATCCATCTTCTATCCGCCTCTCCCTCTCTCCCTATTTATTTCAGAAGCCCCTTCCCCTCCCCCATTTCTGAAGAAAGGTCTAGGCCCGAAACGTCAAGCTTTCCTGCTCCTGTGATGCTGCTTGGCCTGCTGTGTTCATCCAGCTCTGCACCTTGTTATCTCAGATTCTGAGTGTCTGCTTTCCCTGGTGGAAAAGGCTACAACTCAGAGACATCCTTTCAGGGAAAAAGGGCAGCCGTGTAGATCCGGAAGCATGTGATGGCCCAGTAGTGTCATCACCAGACTATTAAAAATCTGGAATTCGTGATGACCATGTTCGAAAGGGGAGACCCATCTATTTCACCCAATGTCGTTTAGAGAAGGTAATTAGCTGGTCTGGCCCACATGTGACTCCAGGCCCACGGCGATGTGGTTACTCTTAACTGCCCTCTGGGCAATTGTGAGCATAAATGCTGGCCCGGCGGAGCCTCCATCCTGTATACGAATATAAAAGATGAAAAGAACGTCCATCCTTCAAGGTAGAATTCTTACCGCGGAGGGTCTCGGATGTTCAGGGTTTGAGTTATAGATATTTTCTGATCAACCCCTTCAGGGATGTTGTTACATACTTCCGGACCAGGTAGGACTTGGTCCTAGGTCCCCCTGGATCAGATGTAGGGACACTACCACTGCCACAAGAGACCCTAAGCCTTAATGTTCTAAATCAAATAGGAGATCTGTAGATTATTAGAAGGCTGTCAATGGTTGAGAATTGGCGGGAAAGTGGAGCAGGGGTTCGAAGACGAGCCGTGTCTCATTGAACAGGCTTGGGTGAAGTCGGCGCTACTCCAGTTCACATTCTTATGTCCTTACGAAACCATTTGAAAAATCAAAAACCGTGGCGCTCATTCAATCAGTTGTGGGGTACTGGTAACTTTGCAACGTTTGCATTTCAGCATTCCACCAGAGTCAACGTGACCCTGTCAATTTGGAAAGGATCATGAGATTTAGCAGGGCTAGCTGCCGGGGAATGGATGAAATTGACGAGGAACTCAGGCTCAAAGATTATCCCACCCACTGGGCATTTCGAGGAACCTTGGTTCTTATCGTAAAAAGACGGAACTGTGATTGGAAGTCACTGTATCTCAACACTGACTCAAAACCAAGCTGGATAGTAAAATAGGTGTAGCTGGCAGTGGGTAGATTTAATGTGGCACCACAGGGAGTAAACATCTTGCTAGATTTCAACCGGAAACTGCGGCTCGGTAAAGTATAATCCTTTCTGCTTGAAGTGCTCCTTTGATCAACCTCCAAACCTAGCAATCAACATTCAGAATCAGGCGAACAAATCACGCTCCGCAATCTCATGTATGTCCCCAGGGGTTAGGAGAGGTGACGGATTGGCTGATGTGCCACATTATCGCGGAGAGACTCCAGTTTCATTATTTAAATATCGATTGGCAGATCACTTGCCATGTGGATCTGCTGTTGTTATGAGAACATTATCCCCCGCTGCAGATTAATATTTGCGAACCAGCGGTAAATCACGTTCCGTTTGCATGCAACGTCTGGTTTCCTTCCACAAAAAAAGAGCAGTGGTTAGAATTGAACGCAGAGAAGGGCGCACTTTCGGTTCACGTTGTATCGTTACTCTGCAGATTGGACACTGACAATATTTAAACACCACCTACAGAACCTCATAGAAGTACTTACATAAGCATGAAAGGGTTTGAAACCAACGTTTCCAGTCGTGGGGGAGTCCAAAACTGGGGCCATAAATATAGGATAAAAAGTGACTATGAACTGTCTACTTGATTACTGCATGGAAGATGGAGCTAGTAACTCCATGGCTGTGAGTTTGTTTTCAAAGAGTATCTCATCAATATTTCGCAGTTAGAATCGTGGGTAGTGACTGGAGAATGACCCAGAGTGCTCAACTTGCTAAACTAGTGTGAAATACAGAAGTCCTGCTTTTACCATAAACAACGTTACTGAACGCCTTGAGGTGTCTGTTTCAGTTGGAGTTCAAGGAAGCATCACATGATATAATCTATAGTTCCAGCTTCACCTCCTTTCCCCACAGCCACCTTCCTCCCATCCCTCCACATTAGCAAGCAGGAAGGTTAGGCGAGCAGGCAAGCTGAATTCTAAATGTTGATACAGCAGACTGAATGTGCCGAGAGGATCAGGGAACCGGAGAACGTCAAGCGCTTCGGAACTTCATTCCAAATGGGAAGTTGGGAAGCGGGAATTCCCAGGGATGGTGAACTACAGTGGGAGCAGGCTCGCTGTCCCGCAGTCAGGTTTGCTATCAATAGACTGGCACACATTAGCTCAGAATAATGTGAAGTGAATACAACAAACCAAGGGAGCAGGGAGGCCAGGCAGGGACACAATACCCCCGGAAGGGGTGTGGGGGCAGTAAGACCCGCAGAACACATAGACAGGGGGATTAGATGAACATGGGTCAAACACAGCCTTCCTTTCTTCAATTGCTAGCGGCTCTTCAATGGTCTTCATCATGTTAACTGATCAGAGCTCCAGTGATCCTATCTGCTTACGGGAAACGCTGGGGTAAGCGGAACACTGTCTGAAAGGGTCGATCTTCCCAACAGCGACACCGCCAAGTTCCCCTCGCCAAGCAGGTCGAGGGGGATCTCAACGAGGGTACCTGAGGTCTAACAGAGCCACAGCTGGACTTTGTAAATATGGAATTTCTCCCGCAGGAGTCTAGGACGACAAGGAACTTTGAGCCTCCTTGGATTGTGGGCATTTGACCAGGTCAACCATCCCGTCCTGCCTCCCCTAGCCAAGCACAGTTATTGGGGAGAGGGTTTGTGCTTGGAAATTAATAATCATTGCTTGTTTACTGCAGGGTTATTTTTGTAGAAGCGGATAGCGTTGCGCAGCGAATGAAACTGGGAGGGACGAGAGTTCCCAGGAGAGGCAGTAGCTTGCTCCAACGTGATTCTTTCATATTCTTGTTCCATATTGTTGCTTAGTAACAAATTCAACGGAAGAGTTTGCCTTCCTAGTGCCTTCCTTCTCAAACCACATGGCAGTCTGAGTTATCATGTACTTTGTGTATACTTTGGAGACATTCTGTGCTGGTCCATGTTTCACGTTGTGGTGGCCAGCTGTTGCCTTCATACAGCAGATAGCTCACCCTAAGTCCCTCCCTTACGGCCTGCCACTGGCATGTATCGGAAGGATTTCCAGGCTGATACCCAGGCTCAACCTGTTTGACCATGTGATGAATGCACCTTTCTTGACGAACATGCTCAGGCATGGGACATAAATCTGCAGCTTCCAGCTCAGCAGCAGGGACACTACCCATTGTGCCACAAACACCTGGTACATGGCGCATGACCAGACTGAAATAAACATTGAAAGACGGGTTCGTCAAAACTTTAGAGATTCACAGGGCCACAGAATGATTACAGTGCAGAAGGAGACCATGTATCTCTCCTAGCAGTCTGAGGGACAGCACACCCAGTCCGTTCCCCTGCCTTTGCCCTATATAGAGACAGTGTGTCGGTCCCTCCCAGAGAACAAACAATGATGTCTCCTTGCAGCTCTGAGCCAGCGCTGAAACTTCAAACTGAGCTCAAATGCATCTCTTCAGGCAAATACAGTGAAACATGTGGGCACTGCTTGAAGAACAGGAGAGGTTCTACTGGTTTCCTGGTATTTATCTATCTTTCAATCAATACGATCAAAACAGACTGCCCATTGTTGTTTGTGAGACCTTGTATATGTAAATTGACTGCCATGTTTTCCACATTACATCAGTGACTACATTCAAAAGTGGCAATGAAGTGCTTCAGGTTATCATGACCTGCAGAGAATGCAGTTACAAATATTTTTCTAATGAACAACTATGAATCTTACATTAAATGTCAGCCCAATGTCTTTTATTGCTGTCCTGAATTACTAATAACTGAGGTTTATAATTAGCAACATCTTCTGATCAAGGAAAATGACTTATTTTAACCTCCATAACTGACAACCAATAGACTATCAGCAGACACAAGAGAAGTTCAAACTCCCTGAGCTAGCTTAAACAAATTAGCTCACACATTATGATGTCAAAACAACTCTTAATATTTCAAGATATTATACAAATATCTGAGGAAGGTTTATTATTTTAATACTAACTGTGCATACTAAAATAAGTTTAAAATGTTGAACAAAACTCTTTTTTAACCTATTCTTTCTTCAGCTTTTTAAATTAATTTCTGTAACAAAGACTAATCAATTGATATTTTTATTATTATCCATACCAGCCACCATACAAAATAAGCTAGTGTTAGCATTTGTCCCAAATTGCCATTCTTCTCATTATCTAACAGGGAGAAATAAAAAAATAGTACATTCATATAGTACCATATGACATCTTCAGAAGGCTCAATAGTCCTTCACCATTGATGAACTATTTATGAGGAGCTGTCATTGTTATTATTTGGGAAAGTGTAGGCAACAAAGCCAAACAGATTGGTTGAAAACTGAATCAAATTTCTAAGCAATTTAGATCTAAAGCTGAACATTACAAGTTCATTGTTGATATAATTTTAGATATTTTAGTTGGGTATAGTTAAGCTGTACAGAGTATTAGAAAGGCAATTTTGTTTGTATATGATCATATTTGGTAGGACTGTAAAGATTTAGATTTCCTACGATTGACATAATCAGCTTTGGAGATCATGGGCACAATCTTTCAGGGGCCTTTCAGTGACGTGGACTGTGAGAAGATTTCTGATTGAATCAAATAAGAAGTTCAGCAAAGTTGATATCAACATTGGGAACATCTCACTCCATTTTTTATGCTTTTGCTAAATGGCATGGCATGTGTCTTGCCAGGCAGCATCAAGTTCACAAATCAAGGGGATTATTGCTTGTCAAATGCCTTGTTAAAGGCCCAACTCACTTCATCAATATTCAACTTGCTATTTTACCAAATTTGTCAAACAAGCTAGATGTTGAGAAAGCTTGACAAGGAAATAATGGTGTGTATTTGGTGTTTCAGCTCACTGCTTGCTCTGATCAATCTCCATGTTGCAGACCACACCAGCCGCATACACCATGGCATCTGGCATATGCCAATCCCTTATGATTATCATGGTATCTCTCTAATCCACTTGCAGGTTGCTCAGGAAGCATAGACTTGCATTGCAGAGCACACCAGCAACTTGCATTAAAAGGCTGGAACAGGGGCACTTGGCACTCGTAGACAACGACCCAACTGAATGACAGGATTAGCATGTAGCTCAGGGCTGCTCATTTGCTCTATTAGTGCCACTCAGTTAGTGACTTTCTACACGTTCACACCATCAGTGCCTTGCAATGCCTTGCACAGTCACACAACCAAGTAACTTGTCTTGCTGGTCAGTAGTCCTCAATCTTGCAGACAGACATCTTGCTGTACAGCAGCGTGCTACATCAATCTCGTACCTGCATCATATGCCAGTAGCTTACACAGTGAACACACTGTGTGTGCAGCAAGCAAGCAGCCATGCCTCAAAAGTTTAAGGCTCTTGTGAAGATTTGTAACTTGAGTTATGAATGAGGTTGTTGGCTTTCTCACCAAGCTGGCTGGTTATCGTACAGGTGTTTCATCACCATGCTAAGTAACATCATCAGTGTGGCCTCCAATGAGGTTGTTCTACTCCACTTGGTATTTATATGATCTGGTCTGTTAAGTTGGGTTGTGTCACTTCTGGTTGTGTTCTGCATGGGTTTGTATATGGGGTCTAATTCCACATGTTTGTTAATTGCATTACGGGTTGAAAACCAGGCCTCAAGGAATTCCTCTGTGTGTCTGTGGTTGACCTGAGCTAAGATGGTCACGTTGTCCCAGTTAAATTAATGGCCTTCGTTGTCCGAGTACACTGAAATGAGGGAACATTTGTTGTGTCGTTTTGCTGCTAGCTGGTGATTGTGTATCCTAATGGCTAGTTTTTTTTTCCGATCTGGCCAATATAATGTTTGTTGCAGTCATTGCAAGATACTTTGTAAATTACGTTGGTCCTGCATGTCATGGATATGGGGTCTTTAGTCCTTGTGAGTGTTTGTCGTAGTGTGGCTGCAGGTTTGTGTGCTACCATGATTCCTCGTGGTCACAATAGTCTCATTGCCAGTTCTGATAAGCTCTTGATCTAGAGTAGTGTGACCAGTGGATTTGGGTTTACAGTGTCTTCTCGGCATTGTCTATCTAGTACGTACCTAAAGATAAATTTGTTATTAGCTAAGATCTTGTACAGGTGTTCTTCCTCCTTTTTATGTAGTTCTGGTGTGTTGCAGTGAGTTGTGGCCCATTTGAATAGTGTCCTAACACAGCTTCATTTGTGGACATTGGGGTGATTGCTGTGGAAATTGAGGACTTTGGTTAATGTGGGTTGCCTTCCTGTATTCTGTGGTTTGGAACTCCTCGCTGGTCATTTGTTCTACCCTGTCTAGAAATGGAAGTTGATTGTTGATAGACAATGCCAAGTGGACACAGTATACCCCAATACACTGGCCACACTACCCTATAACAAGGACGATGCCCATAACTGGCTCTATAAGTATGAATGAGAAATTTCGCGCCAAATGTCATTATACCAAAACACTACCAACCAGCAATGGATTACAACCCTGGAACAGGCCATCACCATCAAACAACACAGGAACAGAACAAAGAAGAAACACACTCTACAGGAGAAACTGACCAAACTGACCAACCACAAAAACAAGTACAACATCAAACCAGACTCATGAATAAGAAATCTATCCAGCAGACCACTTACAAAAACCGAGAAAGCTGTCCTAATACATGGATTAAATTATAACCACAGTGACACAAACAAAGCAGACTTCATGGCCACTCTGGAAGCTACACTAAAAGGTAGTGGACTCACCGATGAAACACAACAAGCCATCCGAAAAACTATAATCCCTGCACTGAACCAAAGGAATGAATGGGACGCCCTCAACACATCAGAGAGAAAAGCACTTGAAGGACTCAAGAAAGACAGGAACATCATAATCCTACCAGCAGACAAAAGATGCATGACAGTCATTATGAACAAACCGGACTACATTGAGAAAGCACAGGCACTGCTTGCAGATACAAACACTTACCAACAGGTGGTGACAGACCCAACACCACAGCTAGCAAACAGGATCACCCAATGCTGAGGAGACTAAAAAATGCAGGACAAATAACCAAGACAGACGACATGAAAATGAAACCAGAAGGCTCAAACACTCCCTGCTTCCATGGACTATTCAAAGTACACAAACCAGACATTCCCCTCAGATCCATTGTCTCCCTACTAGGCACACCCACACACAAACTGGCCAAGTACCTGCAGCAGAGTCTGAAATACCTAGTTGACAGATCACCCCATTCCATCCACTCAACACAGGAATTCCTTAACAACCTCAAGAACATTAAAATCAACAACGATGAGATTATGGCATCCTTTGACATCACAGCACTATTCACATCCATTGACATACCACTAGCCAAAGAAACACTTGCCACAGGAACACTGTCTCCAAACAGCTCCATCAGCAAGGACAACACACTGGACTATGCCTTCATCATTAAGGGCCAAATATACAAACAAATAAATGGTACACCTATGGGGCCACCCATCTCAGAACTTATTGCAGAGGCAGTTATGCAAAGACTGGAACACACTACCCTCCCCCTCATACAGTCAAAACTGTGGATCCAATACATGGATGACAAGTTTGTCATCATTAAATGCACCAATTTAGAAAAGACACATCATCTCATCAACAACATTTTCACCAGAATCAAATTTATGAGAGAAGAGGAAAACAACAATCAAATTCCATTTCTAAATGTCAGGGTAGAGCAAATGACCAATGGGGAGTTCCAAATCCCAGTGTATAGGAATGCAACCCACACTGACCAAATCCTCAATTTCCACAGCAGTCACCCCAACGCCCACAAACAAAGATGTGTTAGGACACTATTCAAATGGGGCACAATTTACTGCAACATGCCAGAACTACACAAGAAGGAAGAAGAGCACTTATACAAGGTCTTAGCTAACAACAGATACTCCAACAGACTCATCCGCAGGTCCATACTGGATAGACAATGCCAACAGGATACAGTATGCCCTAACACACTGGCCACACCTCCCTATATCAAGAACATATCAGAATTGACAGTGAGACTCCTAAAACCACTAGGAATCATGGTAGCGTATAACCCACAGCCACACTATGTGACAAACACTCACAAGGACCAAAGACTCCTTACCCATGACATGCAGGACGAACATAGTTTACAAAATACCTTGCAACGACAGCAACAAACATTACATTGGCCAGGCCGGAAGCAAACACCAGCTAGCAGCAAAGCGACGCGACAAACCTTCCCTTATCTCAATGCAGTCAGACACTTATAAAAACCCATGCAGAACACAACCAGAAATGACACAAAGAGAGAGAGCTAGTAGGAACTGCCAATACTGCAGAATCTGAGATAACAAGGTGTCAAGCTGGATGAACACAGCAGGCCAAGCAGCATCAGAGGAGCAGGAAAGCTTTATGCTTGTTATCTCAGAAATTACACAACCCAACTTAACAGACTGGATCATATAAATACCAAGTGGAGTAGAACAACAGCACTTCATCAGAGGCTGCACTGATGATGTTACCTAGCACAGTGACGAAACGTCAGTACGATAACCAGGCAGCTCATCGAGCCAGCCAACAGTCTCATGTCTCAAAGTCTTAGGGGCAGAATCCTCAGTGAGGACGTGGAGGTATTTGACAGTCAGGGGGTCACGGCACCGTAAGTCAAGGTTAGGCTCCTCTCCCAGTGCAGGGGATTTGCCGTGGTCAAGCGAGTGGACTAGAGTCAGTCTTGTAGGTATATGCTGGGTGGCAGGTTGGGATTGGGAGTGTGGGCGTGTGGGCGTGTGGGATGTGAGTGTGCTAGGGCTAACAACATCAGGGAGATGTACAGCCACCAGTCAGAGGTCCGGGTGGTTTGGGCAGGTCACTGAAAGGGGTGTGTCACAGCCAGCGTACCGATCCATCTGCAGTAATTGAGGCAAAGGTGGGTTGTGTGGGGAAGAGGAGACCACTGCCACAGGAAGGAGATTCAGAAAACTATTCCTCAGGACTGGGAGCTGCTGGGTGGGAGAAGGGAGGGTGACAGCTGTGAATAGAGTGATGGGGCAACAATATTAGCAAGGGGGGAATATGGTAAAGCATGTCTGGGAAGGGCATCCTGAAGCAGAGGTGTTTGTCCACATCCAGGAATATCCTGACACTGGGACAGGTGTGAATTTGGTGGTGGTGGGGTGGGGGGAGAGAACAGTCTGAGACCACACCTGGAATGGTCACCTCATATGCCAGGGGCTGGGTGAGAAATGTGGATGAGTGCAGGTTCATATAGATGGGTCCAGTAGGAACCTGAGAAGGTGCAAAGCGTATGGAGTTTATGGTAAGAGCTTACAGGAAGGGGATATGGATGTAATCGAGCTCACCAACACTGAGAGGTGAAGGCTGGAGGGCACTAGACAAGGAGTCCTCACTGTCATCTTCAATTGTGCAGGAAATGGAAAGTGTGCAATGGCGAAGAAATTGTTTGCGACCATAATCATAGTGGGTGAGTAAATGATTTGGCCTGTGAGGGGAGGGGAATGCAGCACCCACAAGTGTTTAGGCTTTTAAAAATAATAGAACATGACACTTAGATCCATGCAGTGTTCAGGACATGGATCTACAGGATTTAATTTGGTCATCCTAATACATTGCCAGCTTCTGGTGTTGCACTCTTTGCCCTGATTTCACATTCCAAGTCATTCACACCAACACATCTGCTTGCACAGATATTAAAGTGGGTGGCACGGTTTTTCAGTGCTGGTGTAGGTTTCATCTCACTCAATTCCTTCCTTTTTCTTATAACACGAGAGGACAGCCTACAACAAGGCAGAAAGGGAGAGGGTGCCCGGCATTAGGCTCCTTACCACATACAGGGAGGGAAACCTAGCCCTGTCCTGTACTGTCCAGTCACAAGTGCCTCCAGAGTCACATGATCAAACCTCTAAGGCCGATTGGTGCCACTGCCAAGCTGGCTATCTCTGCCCCAGCAGCAGAAACATGGACTACACTGAGACTTAGTGAGAGGGGGAGGACAAAGAAAATGTATTGAGGGCACTTTGGTGGCATGGGTGACAATGCAGGTTATTGTGCACTTTATTATAAACGTCATTGCTTCCATCTCTATTCTGCTTATTTGTCTTCTTGTTTACCCTTGAATGCCATTGTTTCAGCATATGACATAGCTTCATGGCCACAGAGGGTTTACCTTGGATTGATGTCTGTGGGGTAGCCTGCTGCAGCATCTGATGCAAGGGGAACATGTATAGTGGCCAATGGGTGCTGCTAACACCTTTGGCCCTTGGTCTACAGCATCCTGTCCTTTCCCCAGTCTCTGTAACCAAATGTGTTGGTTCAGATGGGCCTGAGAGTTATACTTCCACGTATATACAAAGTAAAGTTTTACTTTTAATCAGCGCCCAAGTAAGAAGGGGTGCCAAGAATATTTAGCACATTGAAGCCACCATCTACTAGTCTAGCCACCTTCACTAAAATATTAATAAGTAATGAAATGCGACAATGAAATAAGTGCCTAACATGTTTACACACAGCACTAATAATAAAGCAAATCATATCACAACACATTATATTTAAATGTTAGCAATCCCATTCCCTTGGGTTCTGAGCAGAAAACCTCCCCTGGACTTAACCATTATCATTTATGTAATTCGAATTCACTCAACACAGTGTGAAGGTAAAAGCAGAGATGTAATGGTTAGCTATGAAATGCAGACCATAGGAACAGTGACAGTACAACAATTCACCATTTACATATTCTAGTCATTTCATTTATTCTTTGTAGGAAATAAATAAGTTTGCTGGTTGGTTGGTTTCACAACAATGCGTAATAAATGACAGATTTGAGACATCATCAGCTGGTTATAAAATCAAAATAATAATCATTAATTAAAAACATGCTGCAACTTTAATTCCAGATATTAACCAAACTGTGACAGTCATGTGAATCAATGCAAAATGTTTTACAAATGATGACTGTAGTAACAGCATATGAGCATTCTTCTAAAATGAAGAAGAGCAAAGAAATCACGACATGTTGCTCTATAAAATAACCTCAAACTCATATTCCTGCAGACAGTGAGACGAGTAAGCCGACATAGACTAGCAAAGTCAGGACAGTGGCTATCTGTGACTTGGCAGTATATAAAATAGGGGAGGGGAGTTGTGGATGAACCAAGGCCTAGAGTAGGGAGAGAATGGGAGATGGAAGTAGGCAGTGCTAGTGTTGCTAAGAAAACTCAAGTGGTAATTTCCCTACCTCTGAGCCAGAAGGCCTGGGTTAAAGTTCCACCTACTTCAGAGGTGTGCCACAACATGTCTAAATGTATTGCTTAAAAATAAATACAGAGAGGTAATGTCCATGCCCATTGAGCTGGAAACTCAGATTCATGTTCCACCTGCTCCAGGGGTGTGTCACAACAGGCTGATTAAAGAAAAATCTTTTATACAGAGGTAACGGAGGTAATTGTAGCATTGTGGTAGTGGTCCTCTCGCTACATGAGAGGGGCCAGGTTCAAGTCTCACCTCATGATCTGGTAGCCATGGAACTGTGTCATAGCACAGGAGTAGCAGATGGGTGGGGACTAGGGCAGCGACTTAGTGAGAGAGTAGGGTGGCATTTAAGTGGAAGATCGGGATCGGGTGGAGTTGCCTGTCAGGGAAAGGTCACATGCTTGGTAAGAGGGCTGGTTTGTGTTCTAGGCCTCAGTGGAAAAGCTGAATTGAGTTGGGTCCATGGGGAGTCATGGGGCTTGGTTCGGAGGGAGAATTGAATATGGAGGTTGAGGGTATGGGGTATCTTTTGGGGTCTCAGAAGGAGATGGAGTGGAGGTGTTGGGTACCTGGGTCATTTTTGAAATGAGGTTGTCAGTGGTGAATTTGAAGGGGTTGCAGAAGAACAGTTTAATATCTACCCAGGAGTTAGACCAGGTTTTAATTCCTCTAACCTTTTCCTGGATAACTATCTACATAAGTCAGTTGGACTGTGGAAAGCTTTTGATTCTAATGTAGAGTTGGAGACTTTTCCAGAGGGTCCCAGATGCCAGGTAATTGCCATCAGAAGTTTCAACTTCCCAGGCAGTTCCTGGGGCATCAGCAGTGTTGGGAGATCCATGTGGTCCCAATGAGCAATGCCTGTCTATGCTGATGCAACGATGGTCTTCCCATCCAAACATCAAGGGCCCCATGTTCCTTAAATATTCTTGTTTAACAGCAATCTCAAATTTAAAATGATCAATACATGTGGGATCCATTCTTATTTGTAGACGTTATTTCTAAATTACTACCATCATTTACACATCGACATGTTTCTTAACTTTGGTCTTGACAGGCCTGGCTCCAATTCTCAGGTTGTCCCCATTCCTAGAATCCACTATCCAAAGTAATTTATTTACATCTACCCTCTCAGTTCCCCTTAATATACTGCAAACTTTGATCAAATCACCTGTTAGTTATTTATATTTTGACGAATGAAACAGTTTGCTTGTCTATTTTCTCCTCATAAATTAACTCTTAGAGTCCAGGTTTTATTCTGGTATATCTATGCCATATTCCTTCTGAGAGTGTGGTACCTGAGATTGAATTTGATACTCCAGGTCTGGTCTAACCTGAGCTTATTTTGTTAAACAGTGGAAGCACAAGAAATCTGAGTTAGAGGAAACTGGGTTGTAAGAATGTAGGTAATTTACAAAGATAGGGAGAAGTGAGGTCATGTAGGGATTGAAGGGAAGCCTTTACTATTGCCTTTTTTAAAGTTCAGCTGTTATATTGTTTTCTTAAGTGTTTATCTGTTGTGGTGTCATACACTGTTGTAATCAACCCCACTATGGAGTAGTTTCTGCAGTAGATTTTTGACCGTGAGGTATCTTCTTAACTAAAATTGACTTAATGTTGAAACTGATATTTTTATTTTGCTTTATACAACTCAATACTAATTACTTTCAGTTTATTGAAGATGCATATTATCATATCTACCATAGGAGCAGCAGATATTAACTCCTTGCAAATTAAATTTTCATGAAATTGATCAAAGTCTATTGCAGGATTTGAATTGCGAGGGACATTTGCAAATTTCTGTTTCACATAGAAGTTGACTGTAATTGCCAGGAAGATTTTTTAAATGGATGATGTACCTTGGGAATAAAGCAACGCATAAACACTGAAACCAACATAGAACTATAATGAAACTAACATAAACTCTCAAAATTACTGTTAAATTATAGCATTGATATAATCCTTAATTGTCTGTTAATTTGATGGAGATATTATGCTGTTTAAAATAAATAGATTGAGGTTGTAAAAACCATTTGTTGTCTTGCTCTCAGCAATTTCTAGGATTGAATCTTTTTATATTAAAGTTAATGAAATTTTAAAAACTGGTTTTCATGGTTTGTCATTAATTTCCTTGATTAGATGAAACTCTTCATAGGCGTAACGTTTAACAACAGATTTTTTTTAACTTATTGCTGTAGACGTATCTATCACTGGTGAATTTGATTGACAGCAGATCAAGTAGTCTAGTTTTCATTGGTCACAGCCAGCTTCTTAAGAAAAGTCTGTGGAATCAGGCTTTTCTGGAGCTTGAATTGGAATGACCTGAAGAATGCTTGATTTTAAAATACCAAAGATGCCCTTATTGCACAGCTACAGAAGATTACATCACAAGAGATAATTCTGTGAGGAGAATACTTAAATCTGCAATAATTCAGGACCTTTTCAATAACATTTGAACTTTTGTTTTCTAATCTTATTGCTAAATCTAATCGTTTTGTGAAAAAAAACTTTAATTCTCTCTCTGAATTTTTAGAATACTGAGTACCGTTCTGGTCTCCCCTGCTATAAGAAAGATGTTGTTAAATGTGAAAGAGTGCAGAAAAGATTTACAAGGTTGCTGGGATTGGAGGGTTTGAACTATAGGGATTGGCTGACTAGGCTGGGACTACTTTCCCTGGAACGTTGGAGTCTGAAGGGTGATCTCATACAGGTTTATAAAATCATGAGGGGGATGGATAGAGTGAGTAGCCCAAGGTCTTTTTTCCCAAAATAGGGAAGTCCAAAACCAGAGGGCATAGATTTAAGGTGAGAGGGGAAAGATTTAAAAGGAACCTGAGGGGAAATTGTTTCTTGCAGAGGGCATAAGGAATGAGCTGCCAGAGGAGGTGGGTACAATTACAACTATTAAAATGCATCTGGATGGGTACATGAATAGAACTGGTTTAGAGAGATATAGGCCCAATGCTGGCAAATGGGACTAGTTCATTTTAGGATATTTGAACGGGGTGGATGAGTTGGATGGAAGGGTCTGTTTCCATACTGTCTAACTCTGTAACTGTGACTAAACCTGATTGACTAAACCCTCAGCAGTAATCACAGATACAATCCAGCAATCCAACATAACATGTCCTTTCAATGTAACATGTTAATTTTATTTCTGTATTCATAAAGAAATTACACTGTAATGACCTGAAGTCCCAGGTATCTTTTAGTTTACTTTCTTTTTGATCCAGCATGTGTTTTCAGATTTCAAATGAGCCTTTTGTTCATTCCAAATAACTACATATGGAAAGGCATGGAGAAGCAGAGCATGCAAATATATTATAGATAAACTCAGCACTTTGGGGTACGGTGTGGCGAAGCAGATTGGGAAGACAGCTGCCACCTGCAACAAGATTGTAAATTCAATTTGGTTACTCCATTCAGTGGTTTCTTTAACAGAATTTAGAGAATAAATGAGTCTACTGAAACCTTTTTTTAACATCTGAAAATTCCTGAGCAGTTATTAATCAGAAATATCAGAAGATGACCTGGCAAACAGAGAGGCTAGTAGAGTAAAATAGGTTTCTGTCATGATTGTGAGAGATAGGGAAAGGGACTAGGGTGGAAGTATAGGAAATAGAACTGATCTAATCAAAGGGGACCTTCTGCAGAGGGTAAATAGAAGGTTTTTCAGGGGCTCTGGTGCAGCAAGAGACACTGTCAAAGTACATTTAGTGGAGATGAAGAAACTGGACTGTTTATAGGGGTGGAAACAACTGTGTGTCTGATCTTAAAGAACAAAGAATATAGCAGCACAGGAACAGACCCTTCAGCCTTCCAAGCCTGTGCCAACAGATTTTGCCTGTTCATACCAGAACTATCTTCACCGACAGGATCTGTATCCCTCTATTCTCTTCCTATTCATGTATTCGGCCAGGTGTTTCTTGAATGCTGCTATTGTCTCTGCTTCCACCACCTCCTCTGGCAGCACATTCCAGACACTCACCACCATTTATGTGAGAAACGTGCCTCGCACATCTCTTTTAAACATGTCCCTTCACAAGGGAAGAAAACCTTATACTTTCCATTCTATCCATGCCATTCACAACATTATAAATAGGGGCAGGAACAACTGTGTGTCTGATCTTAAAGAACAATACAGCCTGACATGATTACTTACTATCTTAAAAATCCCTTCAGTGGGAAGTACAGAATGCTATCCACATAACATTCTCAGTCTCTAGTAATGCTCATTCCCCAAATAATCAGAATTTGCCTGGGTATATATTTTTCTTTTTTTTTAAAATTCATTTGTGGGGTGTGGGCGTTGCTGTCGGGCCAGCATTTCTTGCCCATCCCTAGTTTCATAGAATCCCTACAGTGTGGAAACAGGCCCTTCGGCCCAACAAGTCCACACCGAACCTCAGAGCATCCCACCCAGACTCATCCCCCTATAACCCACTTAATCTACACATCCCTGGCCACTACAGGCAATTTAGAATGGCCAATCCACCTAACCTGCACATCTTTGGACTGTGGGAGGAAACCGGAGTACCCAGAGGAAACGCACACAGACATGGGGAGAATGTGCAAACTCCACACAGACAGTTACCCGAGGATGGAATCAAACCCAGGTCCCTGGCGCTGTGAGGCAGCAGTGCTAACCACTGGGCCACTCAAGTTGCCCTTGAGAAGGTGGTGATGAGCTGCCTTGTTGAACCGCTGCAGTCCTCCTGCTGTGGGTTGACCCACAATGCTATTAGGTAGGGAATTCCAGGTTTTTGACCCAGCGACAGTGAGGGAGCGGCGATATATTTCGAAGTCATTAAGGTGAGTGACTTGGAGGGGAACTTGGAGGTGATGGTGTTCCCATATATCTGCTGCCCTTGTCCTTCTAGATGGAAGGGGTTGTGGCCAAAAGGCCAGCAAAGGCAGTAACACAACTAAATTATGTGGTCAATGAACTGCTTTGATTCCATGCGGAAGTCACTTTCCTGGAACTTTACGAGTTCAACGATGACCATAGCTGAGAGGACAAAATCTATTTTCAATTTAATTGCACAGCAAATTGAAAATCTACTCCTGTGATTCGCAGCAGCCAGCAACTCTGCTGTAGTTTTAATGGTCGTATTCAAGTGATTTAGTCACTGTTTCAGGAAAGTAAGCCTTTACCAATATTGAGTTAATGAAGCACTCAATATTCAGATGTGAAAGCTCCTAATAAGATTAGCTTTGGTAATACTGTGATAAGGGCGAAAACAACATTAGTATATAGTTTGTAGTGTCATTATCCTGTTAATAATTATGTTTCATCCACTGAGCTGGGTAATTGGGTTAACCTGTCGACTGCTGCTTGACCTTTGTTGAGATCCTTTGGAGGTTGTTAGTCCCCTGATGATTCAGCCTTGCATGTATTTAAATATATGCACAATCATCTATCCATTGACACCCAAGTACTGTAAAACTACTATGAAGTCGTAAAAACCCCAAATGCTCCACCAGCTGTTTACTACAAATAATCCAGAGGCTGTTCTGTACACCTTTGAACTTTTATGGTTTAAATTTGGCTCTCGTTCTACAGTATGGCTGAAGAAACTGGATGAAAATACCCTCTCCAGAAGCTGTAACAATTCTCCATGAAATTAGTCGGGCACAGACTCAAATATAAAATCACAGCACAAAACTTCCCATGAATTGGCACCAACTGTTACTAAATTGGCACTGCATTCAAGAAACCATTAACAAATCCGGTGAGAGAGCTGGATTTGTTCAGTAATCTTTTGATGCTGGGTTTGACACACTGTTTATGTGAAGTGGGGAACCATCCAGGGCTTTGATCAACAATATGTTTATGTAGCTCCTGAAGCTGACAGTAGATGGCAGGAGAATTGACCCACATGGCAAGCCATCACTGGTTTCTTGTAATAAAGCACAAAATCAAGGTTGATGGGCAGTTTTTAAAATAAAAACATTAACTGGATAAGTCTACTTTGATGGGAGAATAATTTTGAATAATTGCTGCTGTTAAAAACAATGTTCGTCATCATGGATTTGAATGTCGTATAAAGATTGATGCGATTTTCTGGGACATTCAAACAACAATGGATATTAGTCTCAGTTCTGTACAACCCAGTCAAGCCTTCTACAGCTGTTTGAGGTGTGACATGTCTATATGCTCTGCTGCAATGTGACCATAATAATAATTACATTCAGGTAGCACATATCATATCAAAGTCTAAAATACTAAATTTCACACTTTTTTTTGATGTACAAATAATGCTATATTGATAAATACAGCAACCATTCCGCACTACCAATGTGTTCATTCATTTATTGGTGGTTTTAATTCTGAATAAAATATTTAACAGGACTTTTCTAAACAGTGCTTTAATTTGGTCTTTTATATTGTGATTTGCTAGAGCAGGCAGATAAAACTCCTTGCTTATAAGTTCACTTGCAAGGAAATGTCACTTTTCAACAGGATACTGGTGTGTTAAGCCTGATAATGAGCTCTGAGCTTATAACTAGTGGTAAGTTCATGGCCAGAGAACAGGCCTTTTGCTAGGTAACAGGTTTTTCAGGCCAGATGACACATCATCAGATCTAAATATGTACCCGCATGGCAGCTTGCATCTTATCTTTGAGCATTTATCTTCCAGTCTATCAAAAATATGTCAATTTTCTCAGCTGCCAAACTGGCAGATTCAGTATTTTACTGCCTCCTGTCGCTGAACATTTTTTTTTGCCATTGAGACTTAACAAAGTAAATATCATTGCAAGCACTTCATATTTGAATATCCGCATTTACATCTACAATCCTTATACTTCAGCTGAAGTAGTTCAAAATTATATTACTAATGTTTGTTCAATGAAATCATGAACAATATTCAAATATTATTAGGTAAAAATTAAATTGCTGCTTTGCAGTCACATTCCTATGCATCTTCTTGTTCATGGTCTCTACCTGCAATCATACTTTTAACATGTCAGCACCCTCTGAGATCACTCTGGTCAAAGTCAGCAAGTAGTCTGGTGTAATAGTAATGTCACTTACCCTCTCTCCTCATGCTCCTCAACATATTCTTTGTGTTCAATGTCATTGACCATTCTTTCTTCCCTAACCTTCTCTCCTGCACTCTCCTCCTCTGTGGCACTCATGGTTAAAATTCTACCTCCTTCACACTCGGGGTGGGTTTTCAACTTGCTAGTCAGGCAGGAAACTGTCAATGCAGATCCCCAGTCCATTTTAGAAACTGTTTGATTGTCATTCATGGACACAGCATCAGCTTTATGCCTCGGCTGCAAATTGAAATCGACCACTTCATGTCTTCCAATATAAGACATTGATCATCTATGGCACAGGCCAGGGTTCAGTCCTAGTCAAGTTTTCTGTCACTTATGTTGTAAAAATGTTGTAGGTTATTAAAGTATAGAATTGCTTAAGTTCTTATGGGGAAGTTCTCTTAATGACAATGCATATACTATATCTGACATTTCAATCAATTCACGACTTCCTATTCTAAACCAGACATGATTCTCACTGGAAATAATGTAATTAACCCAATTCACCAGTGTTTGCAAATACCTCAATCAAATGTTTTAGTTCAAACAAGATTTTTGACCCATAGGTAAGATGAGACTTTTTCTAAAATATTTGATTATGGGATGTGGGCATCCAGCATTTATTGTCTATTTTTAATTGCCCTTGAGATGAAGGTGGTGATTAGCCCTTTTTAACATCTGTATTTCATGGAGTTAGTATACGCACAGCACCATGAGGGAGGGAGTTGCTGGATTTTGACTCAGCGACACTGAAGGAACAGTGACATATTTCCAAGTGAGGATGGTGTGTGGTTTGGAGGAAGACTTGGCATTCCCATGTATCTGCTGCTCTTGTCCTTTGAGGAGGTAGGAGTCATGGTTTGGAAGGTATGCTCTTGTGGTTGTTTCAAATAAATTAATTTAAAAGAAAAATACCTATCAATACAAAAGAAATAATAAAAAGGTATACTTAACAATACAGGACAGATTCTTTTGGTCAGTCGGGCTGCAAACATGTAACCTTCAGATGACTGGATGATAATTTTGCCTCGGACCTTCCAGCATGCTGCATTAACAGAATTACCTTTATAAACGTTTCGTGTTTCCTCTTCAAAAAAAACTCCAGCAGGTGAGTTAAACACAATTTACCTTTAACAAATCTGTATTGACTTTCCTTAACAAACCCACTCTTGCCCAAGTGGCTATTAATTTTGAACTGAATAATTGCTTCTAGACGTTTTCCCACCATCAAAGTTAAAGTGACTGGATTATGGTTGCTAGGCCTTTTCAAGCAAGGATGTAATATTTGCAATTATCCAGTCCTCTCGCATTACCTTTGAGTCAATGAAAGGCTGGAAAATTATGGCCTGTGCAATTTGCATTCTCATTTCCCTCAGTATCTTTGAAATGCATCCCACCTAGGCCTGGTGCCTTATCAACCCTTTTCAATTTCAACTTCTTCTAGTATATGAATTGCCTCTTCTTCCACTGTGACTTCGGTAGTATCATTTTCATTGATTAAAGACTGATTTAATATCTTAACCTTATCCATTCCCATCATGATCACCTTTTAGATCTCCTCCTTTTACCACTCTATTACTATTCATTTGCCTAGAAATGACTTTGGATTCAATTCTATGTTAACTACCAGTCTTCTCTCTTCACTTATTGTTATGATATGGTAATGATATCATGAATATATCTCCTATAGATGTAGTGAAAAACTGATCATGAGACATAACACACCAGAAAGAAAATTTTTAGAATTTTAGAATCCCTTGTGTGAAAGCAGGCCATTTGGCCCATTGAGACCACACCAAACCCCTGGCAAGCACCCCACCCAAACCCACCAACCCCATTCCATCCCTGCAATACTGCACTTCCCAAAGCTAATCCAGCTAGCCTATTCATCACCAGATGGGCAATTTAGCACAGCCAACCTACCTAACTAGCACACCTTAGGACTGTGGAAATTGAGCATTATGAAATATTGACGTAAAGCTACTGTTCAGCCACTGACCTTCCCCTTGGTCTACTTTCCCAGCCCACTCATACCTCTGTAATTGTCCTTATTAAAGTTGATGACATTGGCTCAAGATCTGAATGGCTCTCGCTAAAATTGAATTGAAAATTCTGCCATGTTGTAATCACATTCCCCTAGAGGATCCTTAATAACTGCGAGATCTCTTATCAATCCAATCTTATTACACATCACTAGATCTAAAATTTCCAGGTAGGTTCTGCATCAAATTGTTCCAAGAAGCAATTCCTGATGCACTTTACAAATTCATGTTACTTTCGCCCATCGGGTCAATATGCAGATTAAAATTACCCATGACAGTTGTACTGCCTTGCTTAGATGGATCTATTATTTCCTGATTTATCCTACAGTGACTTTTTGAGAGCCTATAGATGACTCTCACCACTGATTTCTTTCTCTTGCTACGGCTTATTTCCATTCAAACTGATTCCATATTATTATTTATTGCATCTAATCTCACTACTTACCATTGTACTGATACTTCCTTTTTTAACAGAGCTGTGCCACCTCCTTTCCTTGTTGCCTATCTTTCTGGACCATCGCTTACCTTGAATATTGAGTTTCCAGGTCTGGTCACACTGCAAACACATCTCTATAATCACTATCAAGTCATATTAATTTATGACATTATGTGCCATCAACTAGCTTTTTATAATCACTGCATGAATTCAGAAAAAAGAGTCTTAATCTTTGACTTTTTGCTTTTATTACTTATTCTGGTTCTAATTTCTGCTACACTCTAATCCTTATACTTTTTGCTCTTTCCTGCCAAACTTTGATTATCATTCACATTTTCACTTCTCTGTACTAGTGCTCTTTTGTTTCTTTTTGAGTTTTTAAACTTCCTTTCAATTGAACCTTCTAATTAGTTCAAAGCCTTGTCTACAATCCTAGTTATACAGTCCACCAGGACACTGGTCCCAGCATAATTCAAATGAATCTCTTCCCAATGCCAACAGCTCCCTCTTTCCCAAGTACTCGTGCCAGTGCCCCATGAATCAGAATTCAGTTCCCCCATTCCCACCAATATCTACACTGTGTAGTTACCTCTCTAATCTTATTTACCCTATGTCAGTTTGCACATGGCTCAGGTATAAATCCTGAGATTATTAACTTTGTGGTCTGCTATTTAATTTACCTGTTTGTAATTCCTCAGCAGATCCCCTTTCGTAGTCCTTTGTGTGTTGTTGGTACCCATGTGGACCACAACAACTGGATTCCTCCCCTGACCAACTGCCAAGTTTCTCTCCAGCGCAGAAGGAATGTCCTTAATCTTGGTACCTTAACCTTCAGCACTCTATCTATGCTGCACAGAACAGTATCTATTCCCCTCTTACTACTACATTTCTCTTTTCTCCCCCCAACTTAAATGGCATTCTGTGGTGTGGTCAGTGCTTTCATTCTCCCTGCAGTTTGAACCCATGTCCACACCTGGAACAAGAGCCTCTGACATATGGGCCAAGGGCAGTGACTGAGAGTCCTCCGAAGCTAAATCCTAATATCTGCTTCATTCCTAGTTGTGTCCTCTTGTCCCTAACAGATTTGGTATCCACTGCTAGCTCCTACATACTACAGCTGCAACACATTCCCTGCCCAGCCATGGATAGTCTATTTATTTCATTAATTTGGATGTTAAATATTTTAAAAGAAAATTATCTAACTGTTCACTTCAGCTGTAATAACATCTCCTGAATTAAGCTACTTGGTCAATCAAAAGAGAAATGGAAGTAGTAACTACCAATTACTTACCTATTTTCCTGTGGCTTCACATTTTCCCTCTTAAACCGGTCTCAGGGGCTCTCTGCCACTGTTTTTTATCTCCTAGTGCCGCTGCCCTTCTCATGTGGGTCCACTCTCCCCACCTGCTTCACAATAATGATATAGGTAGACTATTAATCCAGAAATTCAGCCAATGTTCTGGGGATCCAGGTTCAAATTCCACCATGACAGATATTGGAAATTGAATTCAATTAAAAAAATGAAAACTTTGGAATTAACAATCTACTGATGATTGTGAAACCATTGCCGATTGTTAGAAAAACCCATTTGCTTTACTGATGTCCTTCAGGGAAGGAAATCTGCTCTCCTCACCTGCTGTGGCCTACAAGTGTCTCCAGACTCACAGTAATGTGGTTGACTCTCATCTCTGAAATGGCCTAACAAGCCACTCAGTACAAGGACAGCTGGGATGGGCGATAAATGCTGGCCAGCCAGCAATGCCCACTTCCCATGAGTGATTAAAAAAATCTTGCTGCACAAACTCCCAGTCTAAAAGTTCACCTTATCCTTACTTTCCAGCCACTAACCTCTGCATTCAGAGGATCATCCTTTGCCATTTCTGCCATCTCCAGCAGGATGTCACAACAAGGTTCCCCTCCCTTCCCGTGTTAGAATTCTGAGGGATCATTCTCTCCACAATGCCATTGTCCATTCCGCCATCCCTCCTAACATTTCCCTTTCCACCTCCATGGCACCTTCCCATTCAGATGAGGTAACAATTGCCATTTATTCCTTGGTCCTCCTCACTGTCCAAGGTCTCAAACACACCTTCCAAATGAGGCAGCATTTTTCTTGTACTTTTTTCAAACTAGTCTACGGTAAATAACTGCTCACAATGTGGTCTCCTTTACATTGGCAAGATCAAACACCGACTTGATGACAGAATTGCAGAACACCTCTGCTCTGACTATAAAAATGACCCTGACCTTCCATCTCAATAAACCGTCTTGTTCTCAAACCAACATTTCAGACCAGGTCTTCCAGTGAAGCCTAATGCAAGCTGGAGGAACAGCACCGCATTTCCCGCTTCAGTACTTCACAACTTTCAGTACTCAATATTGAGTTCATTAACTTTAGACCATGAACGCTGTACTCAATGTTGACTACATCCCCTTCTCCTGCACTCATTGGCATTAATAAAAGCAAAATACTGGAAATCCAAATGAAAATCTGAAACTCAGCAGGACTGGCAGCATCTGTGCAGAGAGAAACAGAATTAACATTTGAGTCCAATATGATATCTTCAGAACAGGAGTCATGCTGGACTCTACTTCTCTATTCACAGATGCTGCTTGATGAGCAGAACTTTCCATTTCTCTTTCTGATATCCTACATTCGTCTGTTGTTAAAACACTCTGACATTAAAAGATTGACATTGAATATGAAACAATGAAATGCTCAGATTGAAAGGGAAATAGATACCCTTCAGAAATTAATTGGGAGGAAACCGATGAGAAACATGACCTCCCAACAACTGGGAATTCCATACAATTTAAAAATTTGCAAACACGGGTCATGATCTTTAATGGTATAATATAAACAGCCAAACCTTCTCACAACATACAAGGGTGAGCTACACAGGTATGAAGGGGTTAATTGTAACCTCACAGAGGTGTAAGCCAGCTGAAGTTCTGGCTCATGAGAAAATTTGAAGTAACGTTATCACAAATGATGCTGCAAGGTACCTGCTATTGTCTAATGCGATTTAGTGACTGGAAGGCACACCATCATAAACAATGGGACAGAAGGAATGTTCACACATCCATTAATCCAGGAGTCAGGTACCCTTCACCATTGATTAGGTATTATACTGTTTTCTGTTATAGAAGCAAATTCATGTCTGCCTAGTCTGTCTGGATCAGGGCACAGAAGAAAAAAAACTAAAGATAAAAGCAGCGTTAAGTGCTGAAAAATTCAGCAGGATGACTATGGGGGTGCACTTTTGCTATCATGATATGCATGATCAATAAATCCATAGAATAGAATCCCTACAGTGTGGAAACAGGCCGTTCAGCCCAACAAGTCCACACCGACTCCAGAGAACATCCCTCCAGATTCAGCTCCCTACCCTATCCTTGTAACCCTGCATTTCCCATGGCTAATCCACCTAACCTATAAAGGAGGATGACATAGGAGTGTGATAACAAAGTGTAGAGCTGAATGAACACAGCAGGCCAAGCAGCATCAGAGGAGGAGGTAAGCTGACGTTTCAGGCCTAGACTGTGGTTGCTGCGGTCAAGAGAAGAAGAACAGAGACTGGTCATTTCTGGAAGCAGGTTGACCATCAATATGGCTAAGAACTATGTGTGTGGGTCATTGTAATTTTCAGTCAAATTGTAGAAGGGCTTGTCCTGAAGTAATATTGTATCAACCTTATTTAGGGATCTTGTGTTATAGCTTATGTGTAAATTCTGAAAAAAATCACAGGATGATTTCCACTGGGAAGGGGAATCTTATGAAATCATTAAAAAAATGAATCTGAGGTTGAGTTGAACTCTTGTGCTGTTTCATCTTGCTCTTATAATTGCTGAAGTCTAGGAGCTATGGGGTAAGGCAATGGACACCCTTGTATAAATTACAATCTTGGTCAGCATTCCTGAACTGGAATAATCCTATGTATGCAGTTTTCCTCACTTGATGAGGATACAGAAGAAAAAAAATAACATCATGGATATGCCAAATATATTGCAGAGTTGGGACTTAAGAATTGAACGGAGCTGTTACCGTGCAACAGATCAGCAGGTTGCCTGGGAAACAGAAAGATGGAACACGGAATACGAACCACAAACTTCGGTTCCACTCCAGATGCCATTTATTAACTGCTGTGGAAGAGTGTGCTAGAAAAGATATCAACATTGGGAGATTATTGAAGAAGTTTAGTTCATTGTGCAGATCTAATGAAATATAAAAACAGTGTGGTCTTCAGTGGGGAGCTTTCTACTAAAAAATTCATAAGTAGTAAACGGTCTGAAGGTCCTTAATATGACTTTGTGGCAAAATGATGCACAGAGGAGGGTGAAATTGCAGTAATGTCAAGTTGGCTACTTCCTGAATTCTGAGGAAGTTTCATTTGGGTTCAAAATGTTAACTCTGGTTTTCCCTCCACCTATGCTGCCAGGCCTGCTGAGTTTCTCCAACAGTTCCTGTTTCTTACTGATGCCTATTTCCTTGCTAGGCTGCATACTTCGATGAGCCGGCAGACTGAAATGGAGGCAAAATCTTCCCACAGCATCCGAATGACATGGACCATTGACAGGAAGGTGTGAAAATCACGTGAGATGATTGACAAGGAGCTGCTCGATGTTGAGAGCCGAAAGTCCCATTTTCAATTTAGTGTTCAAGGGCAAGATGCGATTGTCAGTATGTTAGCATGGATTACTCATCATTATTTAACCTCACATTTTTATCATGCAACATCTTATCCTCCTGCTGGACAGAAACTAGACACTGACAATTCCGACAAAAAGGTCAGAGTGGTTACCTGGTGACTCCAGCTGACCATTTTGGACTTCTACCAGCAACAACATCCCAGGGCACACCCCATGGGAAGTGAATACATATACATCCTTGTCCAAATTAGGCATGTACCAATCTCACTGCTTCATCATGGCTCAACTCTGATCCACTTACAGTACAGCTCTGCACTTCAATGCTACTCTTTAGAGTTCAGTAGACACACGAACCAAGTTATGGTCCAACAGGTTTATTTGAAATTACAAGCTTTCAGAGCGTAGCGCCTTCGTCAGATGTAGTGAGAGGGAAGCACATACAACACAGAATTTATGTGCAGAGAGATCAAGGACACATAGTTCAAAAGGTTATACAAACGGTGTGAATGGAGTGGAGTGTTGAATAGAAAGTCTCTGCACGTGATCAAAAGTGTTAGATGGTGTGAGTAAAGTGTCAACAGCTGAACAACAAGTGAAGTGATGACCTTTGATTTAATCAGAATAGTCAGGGAGATAATGACAAAAAATTAAAACTAAGGTGGTGCTGGAGACAAACCAAATGAAATAACATGTAGGTATAAGAGTCACATGCCGAGGGTCTAACCAAATTAATAAGTAATTCAAAACTGTACAAACTAATTAAGATGGAGAGAACATAACAATTTATCAAGGTGATGGTGGTAAAACAGGACAGCAAGGAAGATTTTACAGACACAGAACGGCGTGGTAGGGTCACATGTAGCACGACATGAACGCAAGATCATGGTTCAAGCAGCCTTCCTGGGTACAGAACTTGGCTATCAGTTTCTGCTCAGTGATTCACCAGCGCCTTTCATTGCAATGCTGCTGCAAGGACACTTTGCACTCACTTGTCTCAGTGATTTAACAAGAGAATATCTGGATACTGCTTGACACTTTATCAGACTTTTACATTGAACAGCTTCTCCGGGCTCAGAGAATTCAGCAGCTGAAGTGCTATATGAGCAGTTGGATGGCAGTATCGGATGTGGACCAGGTGCATCAGGATTGACTCCAGCTCCCCAACTAAACATTCTAGTAGACCCATTTCCCTCTCTGTGACCTGATGCGAGTTTTGTCTCCAGCAGGGTATTTCACTCAATGAACCCACACCAGCAGTCTCCTTCCAATCTAAGATCTCTGCCCAACCAATGGTCTCTTTACCTGGGATGCCTTCTTCCCCCACCTTGTTCAACATGGCTACAGAACATTCATTTGCCTCTTGCAAGTCATTAATAAATATTGTAAATAATTGTGGCTCTCGCAGGGAAAACTATTGGTAACAATTTTGAAGGACAGTATTAATGTGCACTTGGAAAGACCGGGATTAATGAAAAACATGGTCATGCTTGACCAACCTGACTGAATTTTTCAAAGAGGTAATCAGGTGTGCAGATGAGGGAATGCATTTGATATAGTCTACTTGGACATTAGCAAGGTTTTTGATGAGGTCCTACAATGGAAGACTGATAGAGAAGGTAAGAGCCCACGGGATCCAAGGAAATCTGGTTTATTGGATTCAGAATTGGTTGAGAGGCAGGAAACAGAGGGCAATGGTTGAGGGTTGTTTTTGTAACTGGAATCCTGTGACCAGCGGGATTCTGCATGGATTAGTGTTAGGGCCCTTGTTATTTGTGGTGTTTATAAATGATCTGGACTTGAAAGTTGGAGGCTTGATCAGTAAGTTTGTGAATGCTATGAACATTTGGTGGGTGGTAAATATTGAAGAGGATAGCTTTAGATTACAGGAGGATGTAGACAGGCTGGTCAAATGAGCTGATCAGTAGAAATGGAATTCAATCTAGCCAAGCGTGAGGTGATGAAGATGAGCAGGACAAACAGGCAAAGGAATACATGATGAACAGTAGGACCCTGGGAAGCACCAAGGATCACAGGGACCTTGGTGTGCATATACACTGGACCCTTAAGGTAGTGGGATGGACAGATAAAATGGTTAAGACGACATTTGGGATATTTGCCTTTATTAGTTGAGACACAGGGTTTAGGAGCAGGGAAGTTATGCTGGAGCTGAATAAAACATTCTTAGGCCACAGCTACAATAGAATAATGATAATGGAATAGTGTAGGTTAGATGGGCTTCAGATTGGTTTCACAGGTTGGCGCAACATTGAGGGCCGAAGGGCCTGTACTGCGCTGTAATGTTCTATGTTCTATGTTCTCATACTGTATGCATTTCTGGAATCCATATTCTAGGAGTGATGTTATTGCACTGGAGAGGATGCAGATAAGATTTACCACGATGTTGCCCAGGCTGGAGAATTTCAGCTGTGAGGAGAGGTTGGATAGACTGGGGTTGTTTACCTTAGAGCAGAGGAGACAGTGGGGGGACATAATTGAGGTGTATAAAATTGAGGCGCATAGACAGGACAGACAGGATGAAACGTTTCCCCTTGGCGAAGGGATCAATGGCATAGGGTCTGTTTATCTAACCTTTCTTCATAACTGAAACTCTTCAGTCCAGGCAACATCCTGGTAAATCTCAACTGCATCCTCTCCAATGGAATCACATCACTTCTAGAATGTAGATTCCAGAAGGCTTAGAGGAGATGTGAAGAAAAACATTTTCACCAGAGTGCGTCGAGAATCTGGAACTCGCTCCCTGGAGGAGTGGTTAAGGCACTAACCCTCATAACGTTAAGAAGTATTGAGATGTGCACTTGTGATGCCAAGGCATACAAAGATATTGGCCAAGTTCTGGAAAATGGGTTTATAAGAGCTAGGTATAACACAGTGTGGGGCTGGAGGAACATAGCAGGCCAGGCAGCATCAACGGAGCAGGAAAGTTGACATTTCAGGTTGGGACACTTCTGTTTTTGACCAATGGACCTGATGGGCTAAATGGCTTTTTTCAGTGCTGTACACCTCTATGACTCTTTGAGCACAGAGGTACTCCACTAGTTACAGTTCGCCATCTTGAAATTGCCTCCCCTTATCCCAACACTTGGGAGAGTCTAAAACCAGAGTCAGAGCCAGAGGAATGTCAGAGCTGGGGTATCAGCCTTTTAAGACAAAGATGAGGAGGAGTTTCCTCTCTCAGAGTGTAGCGAATCTGTAGAATTATTTAACAAAAATAGACGCTGATGGTGGGTTGTGAAGAAAATTCAAGGCTGGGATAGACAGATATCCAACCATTAAGTAAAGCAAAGCTAATGGAGAAAGGCAGAAAAGTGGAGCTGGGAATGATCAGATCAGCCATGATCTCAGTGGTGGAACAGATCTGATGGGCTAAATGGCCTAATTCTGCTCCTATGTCTTATGGTCTCTATGCCATTCACACCTCTCTGTAAATATCGGGGAAGCCTATAAGCTGCCCAGTCAATCTATGCGTCCAGGCCTTTCTGCAATTAGTCAGGGAGATGAGAACCTTGCAACCTACTGAGTTAAAAGCAGGGTTCTCCCTCCATCCAATCTTTGGCACTCTGAGCGTAATATCAGTTTTAGAGTCTTTTCCACATCAATGTTAAAATTGCAATCTTTAATATTGCCTTCAATCCCCAAAGCTACAGTGTTAAAGAGAAAAATGAGAACCTCCGATACACTGTAGAAGCACTTCGTCTTTTGCTTTAGGCAAGAGGTATGTAGCGTGGAAAAGTATGAAGACTGGGATCAATACAATTTGAATTAATAATTATATGAGGGAGAGCAGTGTTACTTCAGTCTATTGAAAGGTTAATTGTTGAATACAGCATTTTCTGTGCAGTAAAAAAACACTTGAATTCTGGTGAAGTTATATTGGACATAAAATGTTAAATTTTTTCCCCCAACAAATACTAACAGACCTGCAGAGTTTCTCCAGCATTCTCTGTTTTATTTCAAATTTCCAGCATCCATGGTACTTTGGTTTTATTCTCTGACTAGTTTGTTTCACTATCATTGGTAAATTCAAATAACAAGCCAACTGATAACTTCAGGCATGAATTGAACTATTTTAAGAAGCTGGAACTTTATGCCCGTCTATTTGAGATGCTGTCCTGAATTGCAGAAAGTGGT
The DNA here is from genome assembly GCA_024137785.1 of Ginglymostoma cirratum. Taxonomy (NCBI): domain Eukaryota; kingdom Metazoa; phylum Chordata; class Chondrichthyes; order Orectolobiformes; family Ginglymostomatidae; genus Ginglymostoma; species Ginglymostoma cirratum. The sequence goes on from JAHRHZ010000099.1 coordinate 9,039,751, forward strand.
TATTCAATTGGAAAGACGAGTATTATTCCTTTTGTTACAGAACAGTTGAACGATATTCCTATGCTGTGGAGATCATGAAAAGAATGTCAGCCTTGCTGATAATGATATCAAACCCTTTTGCCACTAAACTCCAGTGCATACCAAGGCATAGAAACCCCTACTGTGAATAATACTGTTGTGGGTGGCACAGTGGCTCAGTGGTTAGCACTGCTGCCTCACAGCACCAGGGACCCAGGTTCAATTCCAGCCTTGGGCAACTGTCTGTGTGGAGTTTGCACATTCTCCCTGTGTCTGTGTGGGTTTCCTCTGGGTGCTCCGGTTTCCTCCCACAGTCCAAAGATGTGCAGGTTAGGTGAATTGGCCATGCTAAATTGCCCATATTGTTCAGGAAGGTGTAGGTTAGGTGGGCTGTTGGGGGGATGGGATGCTCTGAGGTTTGGTGTGTGTGGACTTGTTGGGCTGAAGGGCCTGTTCCCACACTGTAGGGATTTGGATTCTAATTCTAATTGCAAGCAGGCCATTCAGCCTATCAAGTCAACACCAAACCTCAAATGGGCCAAGGAGTGGCAGATAGAGTTATGCATTTTGGTAAGGCAAATCAGTGAAGGACTTATACACTTAATGGCAAGGCCCTGGGGAGTGTTACCAAACAAAGAGACCTAGGGGTGCAGGTGCAGAGTTCCTTGAAAGTGGAGTCGCATATAGACAGGGTGGTGAAGGCAGCATTTGGCACGCTTGCCATCATTGGTCATAAACTCGAGTATAGGACTTGGGATGTCATGTCGTGGCTGTACAGGACATTAGTGAGGCCACTTTTGGAACACTCCATTTAATTCAAGTCACCCCTTCTGTAGGAAGGATGCTGTTAAATCTGCGAGGGTGCAGAAAAGATTTGCAAGAATGTTGTTGGGACTGGAGGGTTTGAGCTAGAGGGAGAGGCTCAATAGGCTGGGGCTTTTATCCTTGGAGCACCAAAGACTGAGGGATCACCTTATAGAGGTTTATAAATTCATGGCCGTTTTAAGGTGAGAGGGGCAAGATTTAAGGAGGACCTGAGGGGTGATGTTTTCATGCAATGGATGGTGCATGTCTGAAACAAGCTGCCAGAGGAAGTGGTTGAAGCAAATATAAATACAACATTTAAAAGGCATCTGGATGGGTACATGAATAGGAAGGATCGAGAGGGATAACAGCCAAATGCTGGCAAATGGGACTAGTTCACTTTTAGGAAACGTGGCTGGCATGGAAGAATTCAGTTGAAGGGTCTATTTCCGTGCTCTATCGACTCTATATGTTTCTTAACCCCATTCTCCTGCCTTCTCCCACCTACACAACCTTCTGCAGCAATGAGTTCGAGGGAAAGGGTGGTTTTACTTGTGGGAGAATCTAGAACTAGGAATTACTGTTTAAAAAGAAGCGGTCACCCATTTAAGGCAGAGGTAAGGAGAATTCTTTTCTCACAGAAAATTGGCAATCTTTGGAACTTGTCTCCCCAAAAGACATTGGAAACAGAAACCTTCAGTGTTCTTAAGGTGGAGGTAGATGGATTGCTGACAAACAAGAGAGTAAAAGGTTATCGGGATCAGGTGGATGTGTAATTGAATATTGGTTAACAAACTTCGAACTGCATCAATCAGACAAATTACTGGAAATTGGTCATGTGATCCAATGCTCCAGCAGCTCAATTTAAAGCAATATCTCTGCGTTGAATCACCCCGTCCGACAACTGGAGAGTACAGAATTGGCGTTGGGAAAATTACAACAAAAAACATTAAAAATGTTCCAAATTAGTTAAGTAAATAATCAAGACTGCCTTCACATTTGTATGAAGGTGCAGAGGTGGAGAACTATTCAGTGATGATTTACAATTGATAATGAGGGAAATTACAACAAAGGTTTCATATCCAAAGTAGTTATTTATCCTGAGATACCTAAGTAAAAAGTGAAGAATCATAGTGTTGGACACCATGAAGGTTGTAAACGGTATTTGGTAGGACAATATAAATCAGGTAGCAATGTTTAGTTGCTGGTCTGATTAGGGTTTTAAAGCCTTGGAACTGTAAGGAAAAGATAAAACTGATGCTGTTAGCGTAAGGACTAGAACTATCAATGGTCATCAATGACAGAACAAGAGATTAAAAAAAAACACAATCTGCCATTGAAGCATGTGATGCAATGATTTTCAAAATTCTTTATTGGCATAAATAATTTGAACATGATAACCTCACCAAACTTTGCACAAAACACAAATTAATATTTGCAGTTCAAAGAGCCGATATCGAATAGAACAAGATGAAATTATAAATACTTTCTTAAAGTGTAGAAAACTTTATAAATGTTACTGTACAAATGTACACAAGAGACCGACTGTATCTTTGCACCAGAAACAATTGTTCTTTCAGATGAAGTAGCAAAAACAAATCATTCCTGCCCGTTTTACAAGGGCATTGTCACTAACACTGAAATTGCATGGTACCCATTAATTCTGCTTCATACTATACAGGCTCAAGAGTTTAAAAAGGAGAGAGAAAAAAAAACTAGCTTTGTTTACCAAAGTAGGCTTTTGCATTTTTCTGACAAAGCTGCTGAGGTCACTATTCACAAAATAACATGCTAATTACTAACACTCCTGACTTTAAACAGTGACTTGCAAGCAAATTGGAGCTAATAGAACATTTTAGCAATTCCTTACAGACACAAGACAGTTGGCCATGCAGAGTCATGGTTTTTGTACAATGTGTCTTATTTGTGATAATCTCAAGAGAGAATGATTTCTCACTGACCACTGGTGGTAATGTTCCATGCTCTCCTGCTGCTGACTGCTAATTGCTCCCGAATCTTTTTGTTTTGGACTTTGTAACAAAAATGTTGACTGCTGCCATTTGGTGTTGTGTCCTGGCAGCAATTTAAAACCTTAATGAAAATGATATATGTCTTAAGGGAAAGACTGGCAAATGGAATTTAAAATAAAAATCCATTCTTGAGGATTTGCCGGCAATGCTGTTAGATTTTTACATTTTGATTAAAATACATTACAAACCCAGTTGAAGCACTGCAGCCACTGCTTCCCTAACTCCTCGTCACCACAAAGTGGGAGATATACAAAACCCTCCTGCTTCATTGTTTACAAGCTTCTCCAGCAAGAACATTCAAATTGTCACAGTGTTAACAATTAAAACTTGATTTTTGAAGATGTAATTTTTTAAATATATACACATAGCTATGTTTAAAAAATTCTCATGGAATAATTTCAGTTACAAATCCCAATGACACATCACAATTACAATTCATTGAAAACATATTTAACACTAGATTTATAGCTTTTTTTGGCAAATTGGCAGTAGGACAGTAAATTACTGTAAAGTGTACTGTCATTTCACTTGAGCCTGAATTAAAATCCAATCCAGGCTGATGGGATTAAAGTATTTTCTTGATTTATAAAAATCACTAACCTGTGAGAATCCCACACAAAATTAGTTTGGTCAGTCTCAATCTAGACTAAACCACTTATAATGCAACAATAATTTGCCAGTGTTGTGCTAAGCAGATGTAAGGATGATTGGTGAGTGATATATTACCCTGCAGTGGAGCAGGCAAGATGTTTGTACAAGGTTGGAGCTAAGGCACATAGTTAGGATTGAGCAAAAGAAGACTAGTTTGCATCAGTCTAGCAGTTAGCTGACCTGGCAGTGATTTTTCAGAGGCAAGGGATACCTAATATAGAAATAGGTTTCTTGGCTCAGAATACTGATATCTCTCAATTTAAATTGGGCAAAAATATGAATGAAGAAATAATTACATATCAAAATTATAATGAAATATTTGGAGCATACATCAAGTGAAAATAAGTTATTCATGTTATTGATGCAACACAATTAATGCACGACTTAATGTCAAATCCTGAAAGTTCAATACATGTACATTGTAAACATGCTGGTGGTACTAGAATAGAGCTTATGTTTAAGATTGTTAGTGTAGTTGAGATTGTGTTTGACAGTGTGACATGATATTTTGGCTATGGAGTAACTGGCGTTTCACAGTAAAAGTTCACTACATAATAGTTCAAGCATATTTAATAATTACATGTTGCAACCACTGTTACTTTCCAAACGCTGAAGCATATTGATAGCCTATGATAAACCCTTGTATTTAACCCCTTTGCTCTATTTAAAGGAAGCAGAGTTACACATATGCTCAAAACAGTATAGTTATATTCAGAATCATTCCACACATAACTGGTGCCACTAATGAATCTTCCCACGGGGTGTTTATAACAAATTTCTTCTGATTACCATTCCAGTATATTCATTGCACCAACATCTGATGGTCTTGTTAGGATAAGCACATTTACAATAAACTACTTTGATTACAAGCAAAATTAAATATTTATTAATTATGTATGATTGAAATCTGGATATGTCATGATGTGGTAAATTCAAAGCTATGCTTTTTTATTACCAGGTCTCCATTTCAAATGTTACCGATGAAAACCAGAATTGCACTTACAGAAATTTCCAATGATTGGAAGAAAGTAAAAGCGTCTGGTTTTTGATGGATTTGGAATTTGTGCAATAATGTAAAATGGCTGACAATGAGACAGCAGCCCTTAGTGTACCTGACTAAGTTATAATTGTAAGTGGCCCAAATTGCAGGTCATCTGCAAAAAATTCAATAAAGTTCTCATTTCTCTTGGTAAAGTACGCACCTCTAAAGAATTAACATCTTGTTACTTTCTGATATCACATATTTCTAAATGTCAGTCAGATATGAGAATGAGAAATGAACTCATATGCCCTATAAGATTAGTAGTTTAAATGCGCGTACTTCAATCAAACTGACACAGGTAATCAAGGTTTTTTTTTAAAAAGAGACTTCTCAGTACAACACAATAAACAAAATAGATTTCACAGCAACAGACTGTCAAGACACACTATCATTCATCCTTCCTATGGCAGTGGCCATTCATCCCTCCTATAGCAATTGCTTCGCAGTATTATCATCGGACTATTATTCCAGAAACCCAGGTAATGCTCTGGGGACCTGGGTTTGAATCCTGCCACAGCAAATGGTGGAATTTGAATTCAGTTAAAAAAAATCTGGAATTAAGAGTGTAATGATGACGATTGTTGTTTGGTGGGAAAACCCATCTGGTTCACTCATGTCCTTTAGAAAAGGAAACTGCCCATCCTTACCTGGTCTGGCCTACATGTGACTCCAGACCCACAGCAATGTGGTTGACTCTTAACAATTAGGGGTCAGGTAATGAATGCTCGCCTAGCCAGTGACACCCACCTCCATGTACGAATTTTTTAAAAAAGTGCCGAACACTGAGACTAGTTTTGTATTGGAGAATGATAGCCACTGAAAACTGCATCTCAGCTGCCAAAACACATTTCGCCAAGGGCTGTTAGGATCATCAAAGACATAGGAGGCTTTTATCCCATCGGTGATGGATTTCAACCGAAGTTGCAGTGAGGTAACTCAATTGCCATCCAATATTCCCTTTGATATTTATTATTAATACTCAAAATCTAATTTTGAAACTCAAGTATATTTAACGTTTGATCAGTTAACATTCAAGCAATTGTAAATACTGATGATATTTTCTAATTTTGCTCTGATCTGTAACAGGTTGTGACACCACTAACTAAAGGAACGAGATGCGAAATACATCTGTTGAGTGAGGCTTGTTCTGCGATTACCCTTAGCAACGTTATGCAGCCAAATGCTTAAAATAGCAGACAACTACTTATTCTATTTTTGCTCATTAATGATGGCGTACTTTATATGATTAGAGATGGAAAGCTGGTTGGGGGGAGGTTGTGGAAGTGGCAAGAAAGGAGCGAAAAAATGGCAAATGATTATTGAATTGCAATCATGTTGTAGTAATCAGGAGACAATACTGCACAAACAATTTTTAAAAGGACACATGTAGGCAAGTGAATAGGTATTTATGTTTCAATGCTATGCAAATCTATTTTAATAAATGTAAGGGTGCAAAGGCAAAAGGCAATAACATCGAAAAGACATTTCATGACTAGGACTGAATGCCACTAAAATTTTTCCGCAACCTATTCAATAAACCTTTTGGCTTTGAAAGCGAAGGAATGCATGCAAAAATGAGTGCCTTTCCAGCAAATGAACACATCTTGGTGTTTTAAATCGTTAGGGATTTGAGGAAAAAGCTTTTATTCAAGGAGTACTGAGATTGTAGCACTTGCCACCGCAAGGAGTCAATACTGTGAAATATTTAAGGGGAGGTTAGTCAATGAACAACAATAAAACATATTGATTGGCTTGGATGAAGAGAGACAGAAGGGATAAAGACAGGAAGTACTCAGGAAACTCTGCAGTTCCGGCAGCATTTGTGTAGAGACAAACAGAGTTACCATTTTTAGCCCAATATAACTTTTTGGGAGAGATAGGAAGAGATTTGTATTGAGTATTACAACTGGAATAGACTTGCGCTGAAAGGTTTGTTTTTAGTCTATAAAGTCTATGTAAATCTTTAATAAGAGTGTTAAATATTTAACTCATATTTATTGTGCAAGGAAACTGATTTAGTGATGACAAAACAAAGTCATGTTGATTTCTGGTAGTTTGTGTACAATGCGAGAAAATTATATTGACAATCACCTTTATCAGTTGTTTTTGTAAAGTATGTAACCATTTCAATGTCAGTGTGGTAGTCGGTTATATTTTGCATTTACCTGGATGTCATCAAGTTAAATGGCAGCAACAGTGGCCTATCTGAAGTCAAAAAAGATTTTTTATGAAGGCAAACATTTATAATTGCTTCTATTTGAAGCATAGAGATTTCACAATAAAGATACCTAACATTAGAAAATACTGGAAAGACTCTCCAGGTCAGGTAACATCTGTGAAGAAAAGCAGAGGCTAACATTTCTAGTCAATGATCTTTGTATCAGGACTGTTCTCCTCCATCTGCTCTGAATGTTAGAACAGTGCTCAATACTCACACAGACACTGAGGCATTGAGGGTTCAGAAAACAAAAAAATGTTTGTGTAAACATGCCGGGTGGGGGGAATAAAGACGGAACTCAGGAAAATGAAATTAAAAAGATATGTATTTTAGGTATAAGGACAACACTGAAAGACCAAGTACATCCCAAGCAAGCCAAAGAGCTAACTACTAAATACCAATGAATTACTCCAAGACGGTGGAAGATTAGCAGCACAGCATGAGGGCTCCTGCCCAGAGCTCATCTGCTCCTTTTGTTATTACATTTTCTTTCTTCTTTCACTGACTCTTTCCTTACATTAATGTACATACCTTCTGTGGAGAGTGAGTTTCTGCATCGCAGAAGAGACATTGTACACTTTTCACTGTACTCATGTACTTCTGTACTTGAGTACGTGTGACAATAAAATCTAATTCTAATTCAATAATAGCTCCTTCCAGCTATTTCTAAAGACTGGACTCAAGTTGAGGTCTAGACTGGGAAGTGCATCACACAAGAAATCAAGGCAGTCGTCTCACTCCATCTGTTACAGCCTGGAGGAATTTAGGAAAAGAGTACATGTACAATCAACAGTCAGCACAGCATTAAGAACAGGAATATTGTAATGGGAGCTGTATTGGTTTCACCATCAAAAACTGCCAACTGAAATACATGAACTTTTTATAATTAAAGATACAGCCATCTCAGATATCACTTTACCAGGCATTAACAACTTAGCCAGTTACCTATTTTTATCAAGTGAAGGTGTTGAACATGGCTGATGGTTTACTCATTTTCACATTGAATTTTGTTTTTCTTACCTGTTAAACCAGGAGATTCAGCTAGCTTGCTTTTGATCTGGTAACATTAATCAACAAGTTTGTAATAATGGCAAAAGTATCGCCATCCCTGAAGAGTTACTGCATGTTTGTCTACTGACATGAAACTGATAACATGATTGGTCAGACAATTTCAGTCCTTTTTACAAAACAAGTCACTTCTCCAGCAGTGTAGACCGAATCAGTCCCAAGCCTCCATCCCACTGCCAACGCTCAACGCTTTTCACTGTATTTTGTAACGAAATACACATGACAATAAATAAACTGAATAAAATATCTGATTGCTGCTCTGACATCCAACGAAGGTTCAAAGCAATTATTCAACAAAAGCTCCTGACTGAGTAACAGACAGCAACAAAGCCACAGTTAGCACAACTACTGAATGAGATCCCTGTCATTCTTATTTTAGCCAGAGACCTAGTCTGTGAATAAAGCTATATACTCTACTTGATAAACGTATCACCCTATTCACTAAAATAACTCTCAGGTTTTTAAATTGCAATTAATTGGAAGTGAAGTTGTTCTGCGTATGATACTGAATGTGGGTGAGGGCTGTCCCATGGCATTCAAATCTCTGGGATGCCTGTTTCTCGATGTACTGAGAAACTATTGGCAATGAGAGCCTGTAAAAAACAAAGTTTGTCTGCATGGACACTTTATTCATGTGGACAGGATTGTTGTTTAATGTTTAGTTAAAGCAGACACCCCAACTAACCTCTTGAAATGTTTACAATTTAGCAGCTGTGCTCACAGGAGTGAGAGTCACAAACTGCATTATTGTCTGGGTACTGCTGATTGTAAGACACACATTGCAGCATTGGAGTCTTCTGATACAGTTTAGGTTTTAAAACATGTTACAACAATGATGCCAAAAATCATATTAAAGTTAAAAGTTGCCAGAGTCTTACCAAACCACAGGGCGGCTGTCTCATTAAAGAGAGAGAGAGAAGATAGATGACTGGTGGTAGTTTAACCTGAGGGTCACCATGACTCAGGTGAGGGGAAAGGTTAGGAAGGATAACCCCATGATAACTTCAGGATAACTTCATGAAGGGTAACTTCATGATAACCTCGGTTGGTGTGAGAATTAAATCCATGCTTTTGGCATCACACTGTATTGCAAAATCATATTTAGTAGCAAATCTGAAGACTTGAGCAATGGAATCAATCGATGTATATGAGCCAGCTGATTGTGGTTATCTATTAACACTGATAATGGTACAAATTTCCATGTACTTGATTAAATATTCAAGTACTGAATGTTCTTTATGCAATACATACAGGGTCTGTCACTGAGTAGTCGCTGCTGGCTGGAGTGTACAGGATGTATTCCCCTGGCTTTCTAATAAATGCGGACAGTGATTCCTCAATTATAGTGCTAATATAAAATTACTAATTCCACTTTCTAGTATCCACAATGATTGTCAACAGTTAGTAATGTTGATTTATTTAAACAGAATCAACATCTGCTGTGAACCAAGCATCTTGCATTTCGGAACCTCATGGACTACTTATTTTTGGAGCAGAAGTAGTAGCATGTACTCAAACCCACTGTACGTGGAACTAGCAGAAGGAAGAATAATGAGACTATTATGAGGGATGACAGTGTCTCATTCAGTGGAAAGATTAGACAAACTCAGCACAGAAAGGTAAAGGAAGATTTAATAGATGTGTTCAAAATCATGAAGAGCTTTGAAAAGGAGAAACTTTCCATTGGGGTAGGAGTATTAGTAAGCAAAGGACATAGGATTAAGGATAACTGGTAGAAGGCCTAGAAAACAGATGAGAATTTTATTTGAGTGGAGGAAGTTATTACCGTTTAGAATGTACTATCTGATTCAATGGTAACTTTCAGTAGGAAAGCGACATACATATTTGTAAAGAAAAGAATTCTACGGAAAACCATGACTAATTGCATAGTTCTTTCAAATTGGACTCTTGTGGCACATTGGTAATGTCCCTGCCTCTGTATCAGGGCCACCAGATTCAAATCCCACTTGTTCCAAAGCTGTGTAATAGCATCTCTGAACAGGTCGATTAGAAAATATCTATAGATCAGTCACAGAATTTGCAAAGGCATAACAGATTGAAAATCCTTCTGTGCTGGAAAAGATTCTTAGAAACTAAATAAATAAATACTGTGACATTGAGAGAACACACCAATGTTTGATTTGATCTGAGGGGACAGCATTGCAAGTCCTTGTGATGACTAATGGAACAGATCAGCTAGCTGAGCTAAATGTGGATAAACATCTGGAGGTAATGAGCTTAATAGGTTTAGGGCTCAAAGAGAAAGGTTAAAAACAAGGCCCTGGGGTTGAAGTAGGTAGATTTCAAACAGATAAGGAATGAACTATCTAAGATGAAGTGTGCAGAGAGATTGATGCACAGGACACTAGAAATTGTGAGTAATGTTTAAGGTCTTTAGTAGAATTCTTGAAAGAGAAGTGGAGAGGAGCTAAAGATAACACAGTGCGGAGCTGGAGGAACACAGCAGGCCAAACACCATCAAAGGAGTAGGAAAATTGACGTTTTGGGTCCCTATCCTCTGATGCTGCCTGGCCTACTGTGTTCCTCCAGCTCCACGCTGTGTTATCTCTGACTCCAGCATCTGCAGTTCTTACTATCTCTGGGGAGGAGGTAAAGCTTGTGTTGGTTCAACATTAACCATGAAATACTGTAATAAATGAAAAAGAATTGGATAAGTTTGTTAAACTAAAGGAAGTGAAAGGGCAGAATCTTTCAGAGGTCTGGCATGTGTGGGCTATGGTGAGATGTGTGGCAGAATTAGGCAACAAGTGTGGTAAGGCCCATCTTGGCATTGAGATCATTTTGCTCCATCTTTTATGCTTTTCATAAGCAATGTAGTGAGATTCTTACTAGACTGGGGTGAGATACCAATTGGCCAGATTTAACGCTTGTCAAATGTCTTGTTAATGCCACAGCCTAACTAATTAACAATTAATATTCAAGATTCCAATATTATCAAACTCACCAAACAAGTTAGACATTGTGAAACTTGACAAGGAAACCAGAGCGAGTACATGGCAAGTTCAACTTACCGCTTGCTCCTAAAGACCTCTACGTTGGAAATGGGCACCAAAATCTCAGAGCACCCTCCATGGGCACCAGTCTCTCTCACACACACACACCATGTTCACGGACATTGACATCTGGCATGGCATCGTCATAGCACAGTTCCAATTCTCCAGCCCCCAAGGTTGCTTTGGCACTTCAATGCTTGCACCAGCAACTATCCTTGTCAGTCAAGGGGGCTAGCACTCACTCACAAGGGGGCCCTGGCACAGTAAGTTAAGGGCAGCCTCTGATGCCACTTCACGCTCTGTCGGGGTAGTCAGAGTCAGGATCTTCTCATAAGGGACTGAGGAGCTGAATGATAGGTGACCTACCACTTGCCCTGAATTTTTCTGCCCTACTGTGGACTGTATTCTACCTGGAATGAGAGACGCAAGCATTACAGGAGATCAAACTGGGTGGCACAGCTGTTACTGTTCGTACAGGTGGGAAGGTATCCCAAGCAAGTGAGAGGAAATATTACAGACAACAGGGAGAGTGGTAGAGCATGAGCCTTCATGGGAGGTGGGTAGAGTAGCAGAGAGTGAGTGAGTGAGAGCTATCAGATACAAGTTGGTAGATCTTACCCTGCCAGAGTGGAGAAGAACACTAACATTCTTCCTATGTTGCTGGGCATTCCTCCAGATGACTGAGGCTGCTTTAACCAGGATGACAACCTTGCACCAGGTTGGCATGGTATTGTGTCATGCCCTTCACTCCTGGTCCTGAGGCGAGAGGAAGTCCTGCCTCTGTAACACCCTGTCCAGCAGCCGCTCTAGGGTTCTGCCTGCACAGCCAAGAGCTGGTTTCCCACTATCTCCCACATCCGGGGCAAACGTCATACCGTGCAAGCCAGCTGGGGACTGGCTGTGCATGACCTGATGAACATTGAGCTTTTAAATATGGCGCGGAGGGAAGGGATACCTTTGAATTCCTGGAATGTCTGCTGATTGGTAAGTGTTTCTGGGAATGGCATGTGGAAAGGCGGGGTGAAAATAAGTTGTGAGAGATGCCATGGGATGTGGCAGGTAATTTATAAAACACATTTTATAAAATAATGATAAAAGAGAACTCATTAGCCCTTGGGATGAGAAATCCTAACCTAAAAAATACCGACGTAACTCAGACTTGACCAAAAGAATGAAACAGTCAGCCCAGAGTATTGAGGATCTGAAGCGATGCATCCAAAAACAACAAAGGCATCAGAAGAGATCTTTCAGGGTCCTATTGGGATTAGATACATGCAGGAAAAGTGGCCATCGTACTATGTTTTTCCAGAAAGAGAGACAGAGCTACCCTATTGCCAATCTGTTGGTTGAATATCTGCAGCTGACAAAATGTTGGAAAATGCAATTAATATTAAAATTACTATCCAGATGAAGAAAAAATAATTAGACACATTCAAAATGCTGAGGATCAGAAGAGGCCACAGGCAAATCGATGAGGTGGTGGAATGGGTAAAATAAGTGACAGATGGAATTCAACGTCTATAAGGTGAGTATATCTTGGTTATGTCAAGGAGGAATTCTCTTTTGAAGAACTGGGGATACGTTCAGTTCTGTGAAATATCATATTTATACAGACATAGAGATATACAGCACAGAAACAGGTCCTTCAGTCAAGGTATTTGGGGGTTCAGGGTCACAAGACATTAAAACTGTCTTGTTTAGTTTAATAGCAATAAATAAGGAATATAACGTACATAATGTTGAATCTGTATAAACACTATGGTGATACCATAGCTGGAATACTGTGTGCAGTTTTGAGCCACACTAATAGAAAAAGGTTCATACGGCAATAGAAAGGGAACAAAACATTGGAACACTGCCTGATATAAAGAAATACAAAAACAGGGAAAAATTGAAATATTCGACCTGTTCTCAATTGTGCCATAACAATCATAGGCTGATTTGATAGAAGTGATAAAAATCATGAAGTGATGAGACAGGATAGATTAGAGTGAACTATTAAAAAGGTCCAGAGTGAGAGGACACAGAATTAAGATTTAGTATAGAGAGCAGGAGAAAGTTTATTAACTCAGATGGTTGTGAGATTGTGGAATGCATTAGTAGAATTAATGTTGAAGGGCAGCCAATAAAACTGCTTGCTTAAGTGGGAGAGCACCATCAGCATAAAGGAAAATGAAATACGATAACTGGGAGCGGTATGAATGGCAGGTTAGGTTTGTTCCCAGACATTGTTTTGTATGTATATCAGTGTCAGCAGCTGGGGATGCTGAGTTATGTAGTGTTCTTTGGATGACACTGGAGGTATGGTGGGCTCCCCTTTCCCGTAGATACAGCAGATATTACAATATGAGGGTAATTTAAACCTGTCAGCAAACCGAGGGGATCAATTTCAACACCGATTTAGTCAGCACTGACCAGTTGTAACTGGGTCATTTGGGTTTCCAGCCAAGTGAGTTAATTACCTTCTATGAATCCTGCTGTGTGGGTATGTTAATGAAACATACGTGGATCACCCAACAAATGATTCATACGGTATATGTATGTAAGTTTGCACTGCACTTCAACTTCCTCCTAATTAATCAATTGGCATTTTACCTTAGCTGAGTCAGTCTCACAGTTAATGAGCTCTCCTAGACACAAAAAAAATGAACTCCCCATAAGCCAACGTTAGTGTTATCATGTTTTTTCACAGGTCTAACAATTTTGAGCAGTTGGTTGCTCCTCCGTCTTGCTAAATGCATGGATTTGGCTCTGCAAAACTATTTGCTTCTGCCATGACGAAGATCTCACAACAACAATGCTGAGATACACACAAACTGCTCAGTGTCAATGGCTTGGCTGCTCACGTCGTGACACAAAATTGCATCAGAATGTGTGGATGGGACATTCTGTGAATGAGACTCCAAAATTCTACAGGAAAATGCCAGCAGACTAAGCAGAGGCAGGAGATTGACATATATAGATATTCTTTTCTGCAATAAGCTGCTTCTGACTTTAGGACACACAAGAAATGTTATGGGAACAGTTCTATAATTGGGAGTGGAGATACAAGGTCACTACCACATCCAAGATACAAAATATCTTGTGATGTGGCAAAACAGTGCACAGGGAAATAGGAAACTGTGGCACAAATAGCACTTGTATGACAACAGCAAAACTTACAAGCCAAGAGTGTTAATGGAAAGTCACCTCACAGTGTGACTGACAGGCATTGTTCAGGCTACTGTTTAGAATGGATCCTTCAGAGAAGGTGCTTGGGCTGTTCCTGAATACAGGACCATACTTCATTGGAAGAACAGTTTTTATGTGTCTGTCAGCATTTCTGATCATAAAGGTCCTTAAATTTTCAATAACCACAGAAGTGAAAATGATCCAGCGTTGAGGTAGCCACCAGCCTTTTGTTAGTTGTTGTTGGCCCACACACACACACATGGCATTTCCATTGAGTATTTTGCACTATGTGCTGGCAGTGATAATCAGTTAGTTGAAACTGAGTTATTTGAAGCTGATTCCATACTAGGTAGCTGCTTTTCTAGGACTGCCACCTCAGGGTTGTATCATTGAACCTACTATGTAACTTGCATAACCTCGATTACTTCCATTGTTAAAACATTCCTTACTGCAATTTAAAATTTCTGCATGTAACATATCATAAACACATTCAATGACAACATGCCTTCATGCCCATAATTGTTCTGTGCTGTAACTTTACAATTGAGCCCTTCTTAATTATGATCGTATCTTCTAGACTTCTTGCTATGTCTTTCATGTCATTGGGATGGTGAAGCTAAAATAAAACAGAAAACTGGAAATTGTGGAGGTCTGAAACATAGACAAAAAAATGCTTGTGACACATACAAGGGCCAGTAACAGTTAAAAGAAGCAACAGGTTAAGGATTTGGGTATAGGGTCTTCAAATCAAACTGGGTGCTAGGAAATAAACTAGATCTTTTAAAGAATCATTGAGTATAGGAATTGGGATGTCATTTGTGGTTATACGTGTGTGAGGTCACTATTCGAGTTCTGTGTATAGTCCTGGTTGCCCTGCTATAGGAAGGATGGTATTTAACTGGAGGGGTGCGGAAAAGATTTACAAAGATATTACTGGGACTGGACATTTTCTGTTACAAGGAGAGGTTGGATAGGCTTGGACTTCTTTTCTCTAGAGCATTGGAGGTTGAGGAGTGACCTTGTAGAGCTTTATAAATCTTGAGGGGCACAGATAAGGTGAATAGTAAAGGTCTTTTCCCTTGGGTAGAGGAGTTCAAAACTAGACAGCATAATTTTAAGGACAGAGGAGAAAGATTTAAAAGGGATGTGAGGGACAACTTTTTCACACAGAGGATGATATGTGGAATAAGCTACCACAGGAAGTGGTGGATGCAAGTACAGTACAACATTTAAAATATATTTGGACGGGTACATGAATAGAGATAAAAGGTACTGCAGATGCTGGAGAATCCGAGATAACAAGCATGGGGCTGGATGAACACAGCAGGTCAAGCAGCATCATAGGAGCAGGAAAACTTGACGTTTCGGGCCTAAACCCTTCATCATAAAT
>JAHRHZ010000099.1:9055556-9115748 GCA_024137785.1 Ginglymostoma cirratum
AGAAATCTGATGAAGGGTTTAGGCCCGAAACGTCAAGTTTTCCTGCTCCTATGATGCTGCTTGACCTGCTGTGTTCATCCAGCCCCATGCTTGTTATCTCGGGTACATGAATAGGAAATGTTTAGAGGGATATGGGCCAAACACAGACAAATGGGACTAGTTTAGTTTGGGAAACGTGGTCGGCCTGGAAGAGTTGGAATGCAATGCCTGTTTCTATGCTATATGACTCAACGTCTCTTTGACTCTATAAGAGAAACAAACAAGTTGGCATACAACATGTTCAGTTTGAAAGGGAGTGCTACTTGACTCAAAACATTAACTGCTTTTCTGTCGTGACAGATGCTGCTGGTCAAGTTGAATTTCTCTAGCACACTCTGTTTTAATTGATGTTACAATAGTGCTGGGTGATTTTCCTTTAACAGATCTCAAGAGGTTGACAGTGGCTATACAGGTAATTTTTTTTTAATCTGCAGTTCATTCCTCTTTGTACATCACCCACTCTTCAGCTGTGACCAATCAGTAGTCTAACTTTTGGGATAGACTATATTTTTCCAACAGCTTCTGTTTTTATTTCTCTCCGTCAATGACACATTCGTACACATGGTGTCCTCTTTGTGTCCAGGGGCCTGCCTTTTCTTATTAAAACAAAATCACAGTATTATATTCTTCATTTCAGTGATTTCTAGCATTAGCGAAGACTTAACATCTAATTGCATATGTATGTTTGTTTTCAAATGCCTTGCACTCTACAGATAGATGAAAGAACTTTGACATTGGGCTGAGGGATTGTTCGCTGCTTGAACAGCATGAAATAATGATTAAGGCAAGATAATTGTGGCTGATGGTTATTTACTTTTCATGGCCACCGAAAATAATTGCAGTCACAGAAACTAGTGTTTGAAAGCTGAAAGTTCCTACAATTTCATGCAGGATTCCTCCTTTGGGGGCAAACTGCGCACAGACCAGAACATTGTGTTTAAACGGAAATAGCAGTCGTTTGACCAATCAAGTAAAATGACATCTGATGTTAGCCCCATGAGCAAAGATGTGTGAACAGAATTTTTACTAATAAATTGAAGCCTAACAAATTGGGGCACTGTTGTGAGTAGAGACATGCCACCTAGCAATTCTAAAGCAGAATAAACATGTTGTGTGCAGTAACAGGATATTCACAGGGGGAGTAAATCAAATGTCAGCAATTCATCTAGCTTTTATATTAAAAGTTCAACCATCTCTTAATTTTTATAGCTTACTGTATTCCTAACTTGAGTTAATTTCTTTGTAACACAACAGACTATTTCATGTGAAAACAAGAAACCAAAAGCAACCCATTTAATCTGTGCAGATCACAGCTTTGGGAGGAATTTTAACGCTACATGTACTTAAAACTGAAAAACTAAAACAATAGAGTGACTCATATAACATACACAATTACTTTAGTAATGGCTGCCAACTCCAGCCCTAAAAAACAACAATAATGGAATGCTTATGTTAGAAAAGCAGAACGATTGTTAATTAATCACATTTGAATAATGATAGACCTTTCAAAACAGTAGCCTGATTTTGCAGTTCTTAGCAATATGTCAGAGAAGAAAATGTGTATGAAATTAACTTTGATTAGAATGTAAAGTATTTTAAATAATACTGCAGGGAAAGAGGGAATTTGCACACTGGTATTTAATACAGGTTTACAGAATCTTATGTCGCTGTAATAATTACAGATTATCATTTTAACTTGCACTCTAGTTCAGCACAATCTATTGGTATGTTGACATTATTTAAATATTTCCTTTACTAACAGATTCAACTGGGATTAACAGATGTAATAATCACCCAGAAATGCACAATCATCCTTTCAGTGCAATAGTTCCCCTAATCACAATCTTCTAAATAATAATTAATAACAGTAAAGAATATCAGGAATAGTCATATTCAGTGAAACTGTTGACTTCTGCAATTCTATTTTATGATATTCTGAAAGTAGTTGGTATTGAACCCAACGTGCTCCAGGCAACACTAGTTATGATGTATCAACGATTGTTAATCAAGAGGCATCTCGAATGTCTTGTACAAATTAGGCAAGAGACACAATATCAACTGGGTAATTACATCTGCATGTTTCTATGGATACTGCACACAAGCATGTTTTTCAAATTGGATCAGTAACTGCATAAGAGGCTATGTGCAGCACTTACGTGCTACCAGCTACACAGAGTAATAAGAAAGAATGGGATATGAAAGTCTGAATATCAGGATAGCTAAAGCCAGGATCTTCAGCCCTGCCATTAGCCCCCTTGCTACTGATTCATAGAGTCCTAGATTCATTCAGCATGGAAACAGACCTTTCGGCCTGACCTGTCCACGCTGACCAGGTTTTTTAAACTGAACTAGGCCCATATCCCTATCCATGTACCTGTCCAAATGTCTTTTAAATGTTGTAATGGTACTCACCTCTACCACTTCCTCTGGCAGCTTGTTTCATATACACACCACCCTCCGCATGAAAAAGTTGCCCCTCAGTTCCCTTTTAAATCTTTCCCCTCTCACCTTAAACCTATGCCTTAAGTTTTGAGCTACACTACCCTGGGGACAAGACTTTTGTTATTCACCTTATCTATGCCCCTCATGACTTTATAAACTTCTATAAAGGTCACCCCTCACACTCCAGTGCTCCAGGGGAAAAAACAATCCCAGCCTATCCAACCTCTCCTTATAATTCAAACCTTCCAGTCTCAGTAACATCGTTGCAAGCCTTTTTTGCACCCTTTCCAGTTTAATATCATTCCTATAGCAGGGCAACCAGAATTGTATGCAGTACTCCAAATGTGGCCCGTCCAGTATTGTGTACAGCCATAACATGATGGCACAACTCCTGTATTCAATGCCCTGACTGAAGGCAAGCGTGCCAAACACCTTTTTCACCAGCCGTGACACCACTTTCAAGGAAATATGTACCTGCATCCCTAAGTTTCTCTGTTCAACAACACTCCCCAGGATCCTTGCATTAACTGTGTAAGTCCTACCCTGGTTTGTCTTACCAAAATGCAACGCCTAGCATTTATCTGAACTAAACTCCATCTTCCATTCCTCAGCCGACTGGCCCAGTTGATCAAGATCCCATTGTACTCATTGATAATCTTCTTCATTGTCCACTACACCATCTATTTAGGTGTCATCCGAAAACTTACTAACTATGCCTCCGCAATGCTCATCCAAATATACAAATGACGAACAACAGTGGACTCAGCACCTATCCCTGTGGCAAACTGCTGGTCACAGTTCTCCACTCTGAACAACAACTCTCTGCTATCCTCCGTCTCCTACTGTCAAGCCAATTTGTATCCAATTGGCTATCTCTCCCTGGATCCCATGTAATCCAACCTTAGTGACCAGTCTATCTTGTTGAAGGCCTTGCTAAAGTCTATGCGGAAAAATGTCTAGTGCTCTGCTTTCATCTACGTTCATGGTCACCTCTTCAAAAAACTCAATCAAGTGTGTGAGACACGATTTCCCATGCACAAGGCCATGCTGTCCATCTCTAATCTATCCCTACCTTTCCAAATGCATGTAGATCCTGTCTCTCAGAAACCCCTCCAGCAACTTACCCACCACTGGTATCAGGCTCACCGGTTTGTAGTTCCCTGGCTTTTCCTTGCAGCCTTTCTTAAATAATGGCACAATAGCCACCCTCCAGTCATCCTCCTGTGTCCACTGACTACACATTTAACCTGAATGCTTATGTCCTTGATGTTTTACCTGATCTTGGTCTGAGCTTGATCACAAAGGCTACCTACTTTAGTAGCATTGCCCATTTCTGTTCTTGCTTCATAAGACCATAAGACCATAAGACATAGGAGTGGAAGTAAGGCCATTCGGCCCATCGAGTCCACTCCGCCATTTAATCATGGCTGATGGGCATTTCAACTCCACTTACCCGCACTCTCCCCGTAGCCCCTGATTCCTTGCGAGATCAAGAATTTATCAAACTCTGCCTTGAAGACATTCAACGTCCCGGCCTCCACTGCGCTCCGTGGCAATAAATTCCACAGGCCCACCACTCTCTGGCTGAAGAAATGTCTCCTCATTTCCGTTCTAAATTGACCCCCTCAGTTATTCTACTGCTGAAACCCCCATCTAAGCTTTTGTTACTACCAGATTCAATGATTGTATTTAAATGCTCCCTTGGCTAGTCTTCCACCGTTCATTCTCCATAAACCTGAGCTCATCTGAAACACTACTACATGTACAATAATTCCTCATTCAGTGTCCTCATTACATTCGGAGAAATTGCAACTTTTATTGAAATGACTCTAAGCAAGTTGTAAGTTTCGGTAGGAGCCAATGTTGAAATTGGAGTCAGATTTTCTCAGACACTTTTTCCCAGCAAAATGCAATGTACAAATTGAGACAAACTTCCCAGCTGAAATAACTCACAAAGAATCATAAATAATTAAATATAAAACACTGCATAAATTTAAATTAACACTAGATTATCTTTCTCTCATCCAAAATAATTCCCTAAATCTCTGTTATGACTTTAAGAAAGAACATTTCTTCCTTCAGACTATCCTTAGTTTGTCAAGTGAAGCAATAATCTGCACATCTATCTACTTTTATCGAAAATAACATGGAAGAAGTGTCTTCTAAGCTTCCTCCTCCCCATGACAACAACTAAATGAGATGCATCTTGATTGTCCACTTACTTCTGAAACCTGTTTAAGCAAAAACCTAAGAGTCACCTTGTGTCAAAGCTGTCAATGTACTATCTAACAATGGATAATGCTTCTTGAAACTAGTAGGTATGCTTCTAACGTAATCTGATGCTGGAGAAATTTTACCTTAGCTAAGATGCCAATACTCTCCTCATAACTGACGATTTGTATAGAATGCTCTCTTCTGTGGAATAAGAAGTGGTATTTTTCTTTCGTTTCCCCCACGCAACATTCTGAAAATTTCCTTCCTACCAGTTGTGCAGCACTGGGAAGTGTGATGTTCATCAAAGGTACCAAACAAGCAATGAATGCCTTGACTTTAAAGAAGTACATAATTATTCTTATTGTCTCCATGAAGTAAACATGAAATTTCAACTGAGTCAACATAGAGAATTGCTTTATACTAATCAAATCAAGCCACACACACTTACTTACACCATGCTCACTGACCTACAATGGCACTCAGTGCATTCTGCCTAATAAAATTCTCATCCTCATGTTTAAATACCTCCGCAGGCTTGCACCTCCTTATCTCTACAATGTCTTCCAATCTTACAACCATCCAAAACCTCTGCATTCTTCCAAATCTGGTCACTCCCTTTGCCTATCATTGGTAGCAGTGCATTAAGCTGCTTAGTATCTCAGCTTAGGCATTCCTATTATAACCATTTAGTGGTTAGGAGAAAGTGTAATCACTCTCCTTCTTGAAGATTATCCTTGAAACCTACTTATCTCATGAACCTTTTGTTCAGCCATCCTAATTTCTCACTCCTCTGTTCAGTTTTTGACTGGTGATGCTTCTGTGGAGTACTTTGAGATATTTCCTACATTGAAGATGTTACATCATTTGTATTTCAATACAATTCCATTCATACTTCAAAAATCTGGAATCCCACATGGAAACCGTAATGAATTAATATTAAAAATTAAAATATAATAAATTATAATACAATAAACAATAATAAATTAATATGCTATCATTGGATCAAACAGCCACAGCCACTGGGCTAGATACTGGCACTGCACTCTGTATAGAACTGGGATTTACAAGTGTTCAGTCACCAAGCATGAGTCTTGCAAACAGGCAGGGAAGAAAGAAACAGCTTGTGTGCCAGTTAATTGAAGGCCCTGCTACATAGGACTCATAGGAAATCTGGATGGAGCATTATACAGGTGAACACTGATGAACATATGCAGGTTAGATGGACTACCCACGCGAAAGGTGAGGTTATGTGGATAGGGTAGGGGTATGCTCTTTGGAGGGGCGATGTAGTCTTGATGAGCCAAATGGCCTGCCTCCACACTGTAGGAATTCTATAATCCTAGTGCATGGAGATACTGGGTGTATTTGCAGCCCTGCGATGGCGTTAGACTCTGTTGACATTCGGCATCGTACTGAGATTGGGTCCTATCATTTCCAGCATGCAAATGATGGCAAACTCCATTGTATTTGCTTGCAATGCTTGGCACACTGTCTACACCAATGTGTTAGTTCTGAATGCAGCATTGAACAAAGCTCTGTAAAGGCTCTTGGTATCATGAAAGCTCAGACTGTTGCAGTTTTGGCTGCGGGTACCAGTGATCAAGGAAACATGCACCCCCGTCCTCAACAGATTACTGGAATTGCTGAGGCATCACATTGGGTGGTGCCAGTCGTTCCATGGTGCATGAACCTGCTGCCCTCCTTCGAGATGAATGTATTTATGGCTCCATAACTGTCAGTCTGCCAGTGCCCTTCATATTGCCTTTCAGCCAACAAGCCCAGACTGCTGCCATTCATGTTGACATGAATGGTCTAGGCAAAAAAACTGCTGAAGGGCATCTCCCGTCACTGAACATTAACAGCTTCCTGCCAAACATGCAGCAAGCGCAGGAACACTAGCATAACCGAGACACCCATATTATAGTCACAAAGGGAAAGATCAGGGGAGGGGAGGAAGAGCAATTGCAATAGGGGATTCCATAGTAAGGGGATCAGACAGGCATTCTATGTCATTAAATGTGACTCCAGGATGGTGAATTGTCTCTCTGGAGCCAAGGTCAAGGATGTCATGGAGTGGCCTGCAGGACATTTTTTTTTTCTTTATTCGTTTATGGGCTGTGGGCATCACTGGCTAGGCCAGCATTTATTGCCCATCTCTAATTGCCCAGAGGGCAGTTAACAGTGAGCCACACTGTTGTGGGTCTGGAGTCACATGTAGGCCAGGCCAAGTAAGGATGGCAGTTTCCTTCCCTAAAGGACATTACTGAACAAGATGGGTTTTTCCGACAATCAACAATGGATTCACAGTCATCATCAGATTCTTAATTCCAGGTATTTTATTGAATTCAAATTCCACCATCTGCCATGGTGGGATTCGAACCCGGGTCCCCAGAATATTATCTGGGTATCTAGATTAACACTCCAGCAATAATACCACTAGGCCATCTCCTCCCCATCTGGGAGATGGTGAACAGCAAGAGTTCATCGGCATCAATAACACAGGTAGAAAGAGGGATGCAGTCCTGTGGACAGATTTTAGGGAGTTAAGAAGTAAAGTGAGAAAGTGAAAGCAGGACACCAAGAACATTAATGTCAGGACTGCTCCTTGTGTGACAACTAGTGATTAGAGGAATAGGAGGATTGATTGGGTTCTTGGAGAATTGAGGCAGGAGGGAGGACATCAGAATTTTGAGGCATTGGGACCAGTTCTGGGGCAGGTAGGAGCTCGTACAACACCTCAACAGGGCCAGGACTAAAACCCTCGCAGGATTTGCTTGTGTTGTTGGTGGGTATGGTGTTTGCGCTTGTTTCAGGGGAATTGGACACTGAGAATAATTCCAAGGAACTAAAGCTGGCAACAGGAAGTAGAAAAGTAGAATATAAATTGAGAAAGCAGGCCTTTTTGAGGCAGAAACACAACTCCAAGAATGAGTGTTGCCTCACTGGTGCCTAAGGCAAGTACCAGCTAAACTTACAATGAGGAATAATGTCAAAAAGACAAAGTCAACGTCAACAGGTTAATTGGGACAAAACATTTAAAAGTATGATATTGCATAGTCTTTAAATAATTATGGCATAGCTTACAGCAACTAAACCATCATTCAAGACACAAAAACCCCCCAAAATTGTCATTCAACAATGGCTAACAAAGGAATTTAAGGATTATAAAAGATTAGAAGAAAAGGTCTATGTTGCCAGAAATAATAGCGAACCTGGGGATTGTGAGGATTTTAGAATACAGCAAAGGAGAATAAAATATTCATGCAAAGTAGCAAAAAAAGCAGAAAAGTGGTCTGTAAAAGCTGGTTTAGAACGCCTACAGTGTGGAAGTGGGCCATTCAGCCCCTCAAGTCCACATCCTACTCTATAAAGAGTATCCTACCCAGACCTACCCCACCCCATCCCTGTAACCCTGCATTTTCCATGGCCAATCCACCTAAACTGCACATCTTTGGACTTTGCAAAAGAGCACCCGGAGGAAACCCACAGGCACAGGAGAATGTGCAAACTCCACACAGACAGTCACCTGATGGTGGAATCAAACCCAGATCCCTGGCGCTGTGAGGCAGCAGTGCTAACCACTCAGCCACCATGCCACCCTGTGATTTAATTTCACCATAAGCAAACGTGTGGCTAAGACAATTGTGGATCCATTACAGGCAGAGTCGGGAGAATTTACAATGGGAAAAAGATGGCAGTGAAGCTAAACCTTTGCTGTGTGTCTGTCTTCACCGAGGAATACTCAAGAAATCTCCCAAAATTAGAGATCCAAGGAACTAGGAAGATGAGAAACTGAAGGAAATTTATCTTAGTGAGATGGCAATGCTGGAGAAATCAATGTGACTCATGGTTGATAAGTTCCTGGGACCTATATTCTACATCCTAGATGTGGAAGGAGGTTGTTAAGGATATAGTGGATGCACTAATGCCCATTTTCCAAAATTCAATAGTAGTTTCAATAAGTAATTGGAAAAATACTAGAACACATCATAAATGATGTGATAAATGGAGATGTGGACAAATAATGATCTGATTGACATAATCAGCAAGGCTTTGTGAAGGGGAAATCATGTTTGGCATGTTGGAGATTTTGAGGACGTTACTAACAGAGTTGATAACAGAGAGTGGGGTGGATGTAGTATTGTTGGACTTTCAGGTTTAGATCCTTAGTAAGTTACTACAATGCATCTTGTGGATGGCAGACACTGGCTGGCCCGTCGTGTCAGTCATTAATGGGGGACAAATCAAGCAATTGCCTTGTCTTGGATGTTGTTGATTTTGTCGAGTGTCACTGCAGCTGTAGTCAGCCAAGCAAATGGACAGTAGTCCACCATACTCCTGACTGTGCCTTGTAGATGGAGTACAAGAACATAGTCATAATGCACCCAGAGTTCTGTGTGTGGTTTTGGACCCTTACTGTAGGAAGGATATTATTGTCAGCGAGGGAATGCCATGATGGGTCACTAGATTTGTTCCCGAATGGCAGGATAGTCTTATGAAGATTGATTGGGAAAATTGGCCCTTTAGAGCTCTGAAGAAAGAGTTGCTGTCAGTGAATCTTACAAAATATGTAAAAGGGATGGATTTAAGTAAGTTACTTCCACTGGACGCAGAGTCT
Organism: Ginglymostoma cirratum; assembly: GCA_024137785.1. Taxonomy (NCBI): domain Eukaryota; kingdom Metazoa; phylum Chordata; class Chondrichthyes; order Orectolobiformes; family Ginglymostomatidae; genus Ginglymostoma; species Ginglymostoma cirratum. The sequence goes on from JAHRHZ010000099.1 coordinate 9,064,870, forward strand.
GGAACCAGGGGACACAATTTCAAAATAAGAAGGAATTAATTTAGGACTAAGATGAGGAAAGAGCTTTCTTTTCCTCAAGTGGTTGAGAACATTTGGAATTCTCTACCCTTGAGGGCTGTGGCAGCTCATTCAATGAGTATGCTTAAATATAGTTTGACAGATTTCTAAATGCTAATGATATGTAGGGATAAGGACAGCACAGGAAAACGGCATTGATTTGGATGAGCAGTCATGGTCACATTAGAGGCAGAGCAAATTAAAGGACTGAATGGCTTACTGTTCCTATGTAGTCTTGACCTTAAATATATTGTGAAGAAACTTATGCACCTGGGCATACTATTTCGGGGACTGTTGATGAGAATAATTAGTTGGCAGCACTCATTGTCAAAATAGGCAGACAATCATTGATTGCTTTGGTCAATAATGCCCAGCCAATGCCTGGATCCTGACATTCAAATCACTGAGGAAAATAAACTCTGAAGAGCTACAATTTAATGAGTGAAGCGCCAATGGTTATTTTGAAACAAAGTTGTTCCCACTTCTAAAATAGATGGAAAACAGAGGAGCTAGACAAAAGACAATCAGATTTGTGGTATTGATTAAATCATGAAAAATGAATCAAAATTGAAATGTGTTTGAGAAGCTAGAAGAAGGAAGGGATGACAGGGAAAGTGGCACAACCGACTTTCCAAATTTATTTAAAATTATGTTTTCAGTGTTGTCATTAATTATGGTGAATATTGCAGTGATAAAGATGTCTCCAAATTTTCAGTAGTATTACGAGTCTTTGTTTTCTTTAACTATTAAATTGTGTGAGCTGAAACATACAAATTCAATTTGCCTATTAAACACCAATATTCCTGGACCTGTTGACAAGCTAAAATGTTGAAACTGTGCAGAGCCATAATCTATTTTTATTTTGCCAAAAAACATGAAGCTTAAGTATATTACATCAAATGAAACTTAGAAACAAAATCCAACTTAACATGTAACAATGAATAGTTTTAGCTAATTATTTTAAAACAAATCATGTTTTATTTGCAAATTAAATGGAAATATCATTGATTTGGCTGTTCGATTTTTCATTAGATATTTCATTCTTACCACGGATAGTTTTACATTATACATGTTTATTTTCCATTATCATAAAATCTCATGCCAAATTATTGCATTAGTTACATGAAATGGTTAAACTTCAATTATTTATCATCTCGAATGTTCCTGAATGGACCTTAATGTAACACTGTTTGAATTTCCAACATGTGAAATGCTTAGTTTATTTAGTTTGGATTGACTACTTAAACTCTGATACTAAACTGGATTTAAATGCCTTCCTTTCCTGAACACAGATTGAAAGATGCAAAAAGGACGAAATGAAAGAGGACAAGTTTCTAACATTTGGGTCTTGTGATTTACTCTTAAGACAAAGCCTTGAGAACACTGAAACAATCCGAGAACAAAGACAACAAAACTAAACTGGCATTAATACACAAACCAAAAAACTGAATCAAAACTAGCCTTGTATCTACATTTAACATTTCTCGCAACTGTAATGGACAAACCATAATTGCCCATCACAACCAACAGCTGTTCCGCTATGTCCTACCTTTGTGGGCTTGTCAAAAATAATATTTGTTGAAGCTATTGCCCTAAGTCACAAAGAGCTATACAGCTGACGATGTTTGGGCCAAATGCACTACCTCATGATGAATCAGCGCAGTTGACAGCTCCTGTTGTGAATATACTATGATCAATACCTTCAAAGGCACAAACCCAAATAACTTCTGAATATGTTTTTATGCCATATATCGGAAATGAAACTTAGCGGAAAAGAATAATGCAAGTTCGGCACTATACTACTTTATGCAATGAATTAGTGCAGATAGCTATATTAAAACTGCTATTTAATTGACTATTATTTTCAGACTTTGTATCTTCTCATTACAACAAACTTTCAAACTAAAAATAAGTTTAGGTACTCAGATGCAATGATATAACCTTCATGAACTGTGGGAAATAACTGATGGAAATGGCATCATTGTATGTGCAGAATGATTTTCCGAACATTTGTTGTCAATATATGCTCCCATACCCCTGAGGTCTATGCATGCCAGTGACTTCCAGAACCAGACGTCAATGTACCTGCACGTTAAATGGCATCTGCAGACTCAGTGTGCAGCTGTGCTTTGCTGTCAACACAGCTTCGCGACAGTACTGCTAACGCCGAGTCAAGAGTGGTGGGTTTATGCCTATTGCAGATTAGAGAACATAATCTAAGATGGCATTTGAAAACAGCATTCAGAGACTGCCACATTGTTGGAAGGCCTGTCTTCCATATGAGATGATCAATCAAGGTTAGTGATTCAACTGGATGCAAAACTCCCGTGACACTTTGCAAGGTCACGTAGAAATTTCCTCTAGTTTGTTGGCGAACACCCCTCCCTCAACATCGAATGGTCATTTAGTTTGCTGCTTTAGTTTAGTTCAGGCTGTGTGCCCTGTCTCCAAATTCTGAGACTCTATTTCAAAAGTAATCAACTGATTAGAAAATATTTTGTGCTGTACTGAGAACATTATGACGAGCTATATAAACGTAATTTCTCTCTTTATTCACACAGGCTTCATAGATAGCGTGAACTTCTATTGTGGAAAAGGATTAATAAAATTCCAGTGCTGGATAATACCATTTTTTGACAAACTACAGCTCTAACTTGTGGACCACATTTAACAATATTAGTAAACACAGATGAACACAGAACAGTCCAGACCAGGAACAGGCCCTTTGGCCCACCATGTCTGTGCCGACCATGATGCCGTTCTAAACTAATCCCATCTGCCTGGACATGATCTGTCTCAGGGCCATGGAGATACAGACTGTATCAGTCATTTATACAGACAAGTTTCAATTTTCAAAAGGATCAATTAAACTGAAAAAATATTCCAAACATTAAGATGTTTTAATAAAGTAAAGCACGTAGAAAAATTACACAGAATTGCCTCAGAAGTAAAGACAGACCCGTGCTCTGAGATGCCATGTAGTACAATAATATGATTTGCTGGTATACTGAATGAATTATGACAAAGACCGGCTGAACCAACGTATCCAAGGTAAAGATTTATGGTTAAAATATTAATTGAGTTTATGAAATGTTTGTATGTTGTTTTGTTTGCATTGAAATGATTTTTGATATTTTTTAAAAATTGCTTATTTCAGAGCAACAGTTGGCAGTGTGGGTATGCAGAATTAGATGGGACAACAGTTGCCAGGGAGCAGCAGGAAGTCAGGCATGAGCCTGTAGTCATTGGGATATTAAAGAATATGGATAAAAAGTACCAGTGACCAATATCAGCTGTTCTTTTGTAATTTCCTGTCCAGAGATGGGCGACAAAAAAAGATTCAGCACAGGACAATCCTATTACAGGTGATAGGTCAGAATGGACACAAAAGTTGCTGATAAAAAAAAACCTCATTAAATTGGTAGCAATGAGAAAAGACCATACAGTCCATTTAGTTTACCTTAATTTTGGATTCATGCTCAGGATATACTGTGACCTTTTTCAACTCCTGCCTTGGCACAAGATCCAAGTATAACAGAACTTAAATTAGAGACCAAACAAAGAGCCCAGTGTTCAATTTTGGGGCAACTTTCTATTATTAGGATTGTATGTATTATCAAACTCTGATATAATTACATTGTTGCTCTAAATAATTTTATATCACACAACTTAAATGGTGTGATTTTATTCACCGTGCTAAAATACAGGGCATTAATCACGGTCACACATTCTTCTGAGTCACAACGGCACTCTTTTTCACAAAAGTGGTCTCATCAAGTTTCCACACTTTATGCAGTATTATTCTTTTGAGAAACCATCTGAGCAGTTGGAACTTTCCTCATTTGCAGATAGATACAAAGCAGTCACAGTATCATGCAAAACTGAGTTTTTTTGTCAAATGTGTCACTGAATTTATTAATAAGAATTTTTGTTTTGTACTCAGCTGGTCTTTTCTCCAAGTGAGTTTTCCGTGCCTGCCTTTATACCAACTCAAACTTAGAAGAAACCACTCAGCTAAACCAAATGCTATTTCCACATTCTGCTGCCTTCATCCCTTTGCTTGGAGTGGCGGTGACCAAAAAAGTGTGCTAAATTGTGCCTGCTACTGCTGCAAATTTTATTAGGCCATGATTGAAATTTAAAACACTCACTTGGAGTTTCAGTCTCTGATTCCCAACTTGAGCGTCCTTGAAGGATTGATCTGGTTTTCCCACCAACTGTTTGAAACATTAAAGCAACGTAATGCATGAAATGCTAAGGTGCATCCGAAATCCATCAATTTGTATCTGGACTTTCACACATTGGAGCTAAGGGAAACGTATTCAGCCGACTTCCAAAAATGTCCAGGGTGGGAGAGGCGACGATTTCGCTTGGGAAGTTTCTCAAGTAGCTCCATGATTTTCGAGAAACTGGGACGCTCTTCCTGCTCATAGGCCCAGCAGAAAAGCAAGATATCCTGGAATCAATTGGAAACAGATAAAAGGTGCTCTAATTTATTTTATAAATCACTTGCTCCACCAAGGTATTTATTTATTTTCAACTGCTCACGGACTAAAAGGTAACACATTGTATAACAGGTATTAAAAACAGAATACTGCTAAATTTGCCTAATGGGAATTATAGCAAGAACCAGATGAATTAATATCAATACAGTAATGAAATTGTTGGAAGTTCAACATTTGGACTTACAAATAACATCATGAAAACAAAATTACTCTGTCAAATGATACAAATATAACAGAATTATTACTGACATCGGTTTCTGAAATTTTTTTATTGCATTTAACCAATTGCACAAAATTGACATTGTATAAAAGAGAGGTAAAGGTTATTTCAGGCTACCATATCCCTGTTCTAAAACAAGTACTTTATGGATGGAAAAGGCTATACAGTGATGACAAGCTTTACTAAAACTATGGGTGTGAAAGCTCATCAATACTGTTCTCAAGAATACAGTATTAGCAAGATAGCCACGAAGATCAGAAGAAATTGCTAATTTTAAGGCAATGTGCTTGCAATCTTTGAGCCTCTTAGCAGATCTGAATCATATATGAACATTTAAAGGAAGAGACAGAAGGTTGCAATCCGGGGTGGGCAGATGGAGAAGGAGTAAGCTTGGAATCAAGCAGCATTGCTTTAATAGCATCTGAGTTCAATGAAAACATTGGCTACATGAATTAACAACTGCAAAAAAACTTTGGAAAAAGATCTTCCTTTAACATGTCAGGCAACTACAATGAGCAAACACTGAGGAAGAATGGTATAAATACAGATGTGTGCACTGATTCTTTCATGTACCTAGTTACGTAGTTGTTGGGTTTATTCTACAATGCTTTTTTCATAAAATTGATCTATTCAATCATCCCAGCACTAGTTACAACACAATAATAGTCATTCAACAGAAAAGTGTCCTGCACATTGTTCTGCAATTTTGCCTTGCATGTGTTTAATCTTTTTCTTTTGTTTAGTTCTCTAACCACAAATTAAGTGGGGAGTAGATGGCCTGTTTCAAAGCTTTACTGTTGTAGTTTTGAATCAATAATTACGAGAATGGACAGTAGAGATCCAATTTTCTTAGCTCTTTTCAACACCTCCCCATGATAGTCTGGCTGAGATTGGAAACTCAGCATGTGGAGAAAAAGAAGAGGGAAATACTATCTTTTACTGTTGGCACAATAATGTATTGGCACCAATTTGGAAAAGAAATTGTCTAATTGCTTGTAAATTAGAGATAGGTGGTAAAATTGCTTTGCACAGAAGATATTGAATAAACTGATTTCTACATACCGAAATCTCCTTGCCCACGCCAATTTGACTTAGACTAGGCTTCATGCCTCTCCCGGCTTGCCATATTATCGCATCTGTTGGCTGATTCTTGAAAGGCCACTCACGTGCATGCAACTCGTACCATATGGTTCTGTCATAAAAATGAATAAATGCATGCAATCCATCAGTACAATGTTTCCAAAAAAAATTGTACTGATGTAGAATTGTAACACTTCACTCATTCCCAATAGGCAGGAGAAGAAACACCCAAATCTCTACTTGAATTTCTGTAACAGGTTACAGCAGCAGAAAGGCTGAGTTAAAACACCTTTGCACTTACGACAACAAAAACCTCTCTTACCATGCAATGTTTTGTTTATACCTTTAGGACAGATGTAAATGAAATACATTCTATGACTGAAGTTCATTGGAATTCAAGAGGGAGCTATAATTTAAACATTTTCATTTCTATTGCTACCTTCATCACTTTAATACAGTACATACTGTGACAATAAATATTGCCATGTTGCTTTCATACGTGTTTGAATAATATTGAAACCTGCCATGGAAAGCATGCTAGAAAATTTTCAGCATATTTTGTGATTGACAAAATAAAGGCCTTCAACTGAAAGTCAAATTATAAAATTTGCATCACATTAATAATAGAAAATCACGAGAAAATAAAGGCTGAATCTCCCAAAGTATGGAATAGACAACTCATATAAAGTCTAGTTCAATCAATCAATCTCCGTAAATGCACTGGTATACTCTTTGCATTTTTACAGATTAATAAGTTGTCATATAAAATATTTGCTTCAAAGAGGACAACATTCACTCTAGTCTCTCCCCTGTACCTAATTTCTTGCACTTTGTGTTATCTGCACAGTGGTAGTATATAAAATGATCCGTACAGTGACGACCAATATCAGGACATGCTGTAACATTCTTTTCTTGTGAATGTATTCATTAAGCTGTTTTGTCAGAATATTGGAGTAAAGGGAAAATACCTTCAGCAATTTTCACAAACTCCGCAGAGTAATCATTGGATAGGCAAAGGACAAAGATTCCATGTTAATATATTGAATGCAAACAGCAGTCATTAATCCTCCCATGCAATCATTTAAAAATAATGTATCCAAAAAATATTTATGCTCTGTCATAAAGTCATACAATCATACAGCAACTGTGTTTAAGATTTAGTTGTGGCTGCTCCTGATGTACTTTTATAACAATATTAGTTATTGCGTATCACCAAAATTGGTGTCACAAAGTTTGAGAGAAATTCTATTAAGCTATTGAAGAAGAGTGTTTGTAATGACACCTGGAACAGCAGATGAAAGCAGAAAACTGCATAAATGACAAATAAAAATGACTTTATATGTACTTTCTAGAAACAGGCTTTGGACAATTGTTATTCAACAGAAACAATGGGTAAATTTTTATGTCCACCCAGTTCGTTATTAAAAGATATAATAGTGAAAATCGGTTCTAACTGGGCCATAGTTTCAAATGAGTTGATTCCCCAACTCCCACTATCAGACTAGTCAATAGGGGTGGAATCTCTGCTCATAGTTCTCAAACTGGGGTCTGTAGAGATTTTCTGTAGCTCAATGGAATAATGTGAAAGGGTTCACATGTCCTGAGAGGTTACCTGTTGGCATGGTGGCATGAGTAGTCAGCCAAGTGGTCCATCCATAAAGTCAGACCTACTTTAGATCACCTTCATGCAGTTTTGCAGACCCCCTGAAAGTTTTTTTAATGAACCCTGAGTAAGACCTCAGATTCAGAAACAGTAGCTAAACCCGCCACTGATGAGCCTTATGATGGGACAGTAACTAGCAACACAACATATATATGAAATAATTGACTAATGTCAAAGCATTAACACAGTTTTAAAGTTATAGGATGTTGAGAATCGATTCCTATCTCTCTCTCTGTAATGTTTTGTTTAATATATTATTTTTCTTACACCAGACATACAGTTCTTGTTTTATGATACAGCAGTGAACTAACCCAAATGCAAATACATCTGATTGCTTGGAGAATGGGAGTTTGTCTTCATCTGTCGAGGGAGAAAGTTGTTGAATAATTTCAGGAGCCAGATGACACAGCCAACCATTAGGGATCCGCATTTCACTCTCTCTCCTAGAAAATAAACCAGATGAAAAATTCATACAATTAGTGATAGGTAGAAAGAATCACCTGTTTTGGTTGTTCTACTTTATGCATTTACTAACTAATCACAAATCGTCAGCATAAAATAGCTATGCAATTAGGAAGAAGCACGGAAGTAATGATTTTGGCAGTTAAGATATGAACTGAGTGTTTTGTAAGTAGATCTGTATTGCAACTTCATGTTTCTGCAACACAGGTGTACATGAATCTTATTACTGCTTAATATTAAAAACTGCATCAGAAATCAAGTTAACTGAACCTGTAGGCAGACATTTCTGGGAACTTGTCTGAAACATTGCTAGACACGAGAGATTCTGGTTGCAACTTTTCAACCTCTCCAAAACCTCCGCTTCCACATAAACTAATGTTTTCCAATTGAATAGATAAGGCTGAGCCTCTGTGCAAGCTGAGAAGGCAAAACCAGATTTAATGGTTGTCAGACACACATTTCCTTCTGGAATGTGTCTTTGCAAAGGAAGTCTGGAGAAAGATGTAGTGGTTTTTGTCTAGGTTTATCCCCAGCAGCTCCATGATGCAGCTCTCTGTGTACTAAGGTCTGTTCCCTGGGACGCACACATAGGCAAACATCGAATGTGCCTGGAGGACCATCAACTCGGTGAAAGACATTATTTGGTCTGCCTGAAACCTGTTGGTCTTCCAGAACAAGAAGTTGACCCCAACTGAGTGTTGCAGACTGGCACATTCCAAGATCCAGGACTACGTGCTGAGGGACACAATAAAGCTTGGGGAAGCTGCTGCCAAGGCGCAGTGGGGAAAGGCCACTGTCTGAGATCTCAAGATGTGGAGCTGGATGAACACAGCAGGCCAAGCAGCATCATAGGAGCAGGAAAGCTTGACGTTTTGGGCCCGGACCCTTCATCAGAAATGGGGGAGGGGAAGAGGGTTCTGAAATAAATAGGGAGAGAGGGGGAGGCGGATAGAAGATGGATAGAGGAGAGGATAGGTGGAGAGGAGACAGACAAGTCAAAGAGGCAGGGATGGAGCCGGTAAAGGTGAGTGTAGGTGGGGAGGTAGGGAGTAGATAGGTCAGTCCAGGGAGGACGGACAGGTCAAGGGGGTGGGATGAGGTTAGTAGATAGGAGATGGGGGTGCGGCTTGAGGTGGGAGGAGGGGATAGGTGACAGGAAGAACAGGTTAGGGAGGCGGGGATGAGCTGGCCTGGTTTTGGGATGCGGTTGGGGGGGGAGGGGAGACTTTGAAGCTTGTGAAGTCCACATTGATACCATTGGGCTGCAGGGTTCCCAGGCTAAATATGATTTGCTGTTCCTGCAGCCTTCGGGTGGCATCATTGTGGCACTGCAGGAGGCCCAGGATAGACATGTCGTCTGAGGAATGGGAGGGGGAGTCGAAATGGTTCGTGACTGGGAGGTGCAATTGTTTGTTGTGAACCGAGCGCAGGTGTTCTGCAAAGCAGTCCCCAAGCCTCCGCTTGGTTTCCCCGATGTAGAGGTAGCCACAACGGGTACAACGGGATCTTCCTGCTGAAGCTAAATGCGGCTCTGTTCAGTTATCGGATCCTCCAAGTGCCTCAATGCATGTAAGTATAGTCTTGTATGTGTAAGAGTTGTCTTTAGTTTGTTCGGAAAGAGTCGAACTCCAATGTTTGTTTGTTTCCTTGAAATGCTACCATACAGAACATAACTGCATTCGGGACTATGCATATATACAAAGATATTTTTATGATTAAAGTAGACTATTGAAATAAGAAGTAGTCGACAAATGCCCGAGGTAGTGGTTTCTGCTCCCTCCCATGAAACAGGAATTGCCGGCTGACAGACAATCCCAGGAGCATCACCAGGAGCTGCCCATAAGGAGCCAATGGAAGACTGAAAGGGAAATTGGGGTCACTTCACTGGCACCAGTCAAGTAGGCCTCAGCAAATGGTGGATGGGGAGGGCTGTGATAAGGAGGTGTGGGGAGTGCGAACAAACAGAAGTTCCCAGAGGACGTCCCCGATGATCTATGTACATACCACTGTTGCCATTTTACAAGGTGCAATAGGAGGAAGGTGCTAAATGGCCTACAGGTGCCATTAACTGACTGTTTAAAGGCCTCAATTCATCCAAGGGTGATGGGCCACTTAACACCATTCTTGCTGCTCATAAAACCCCATCAGAGAGGGTAAGTGAACAGGCATTGCACCTGCCTGCCAATCCATTTCCTGGTCTGTGCTTACAACTGTGGCTGCAGATTTACTGACTGCTGCATTACAGCCCCAAGTTACCGAATAATGCAAGGGATTGCATTGACCATAGACCATCGATTCAAATCATTTGATGGTAGTGAGCTAGCCACTAACACAGCATTTGTTACATGTTATTAAATAACTTCAAAGCATAAAAATGCAGTCTTGAAGATAAGGTTCAAAAGATTTTCCTTTGGTCGATTGATAAAGATTTGTTTATATGTAATAACTATTGAATTGACTGGGTTTAGATATAAATATATCGACATGGAAAAAATCTGTACGAACCAAAAAGTTATATTTCAAGACCATGTTCATTATAGATTACACTCTCCTGTGTCTAAGCTGCTGCTTAAAATCTAATTTTTTGGCCAAACATTTGGCAATCCCAATATCTCCTTATGACATTCCATGTTACATTTTGTTCGATATTGCTTCTGAGACACATAACTTGATAATTTTCACTATATTAAAGATATGGGATATTGGCCAAGCACAGGCATGTGGGACTAGTTTAGCTTGGGATTATAGTTGGCATGAGCTGGTTGGATCGAAGGACTGTTTCTGTGCTGTTTGACTTTATGACTATATAATATTCATACATGATTACACAACCAACGAATTTGAAACTCCATCAGCCACAATTGTATTGGATAGCAGAGCAAAGGGCCCAATAATCTAACTCTACAACCTCTGGTCCAATTTCTTGTGCTCCTGTGTTCAGAAATATGGAGTGTCTTATCCTTGTGCTAATGCATCCTTATCAGCCTGGAATCTGAATCTTTTTGTGTGAGATGGAAGTACAGTCATCACCAAAGTACAGCAGATTACAGGTTACGTCCATATAATGGTCTGGATGATGTTAGCTATGCACTCACACATTGAACTGGAGAACTGCACTGCTTGTCATGCTGCTTGGGAGGTGCTCCCAATACTTTATCTCCAGAAGGCAACACAAGCTGAATCTTGCATCCAACGTTCTATTGCATACATAGTTCCCACCTAGCACCCAGCTACCCAAATACAGCATTCAATAGTAAAGCAGAAAGAATCAGAGAAACCCGACAGTGTGAAAACAGGCCCTTTGGCCCAACAAGTCCACACTGACCCTCAGAGACCACCCAGACCCATCCCTGTATAACCCACCTGATCTACTCATCCCTGAATACTATGGGCAATTTAGCACAGCCAATTCACCTAGCCTGCAGATCTTTGGACTGTGGAAGAAAACCAGAGCACCCAGAGGAAACCCACGCAGACTCAGGGAGAATGTGCTAACTCCACACAGACAGTGGCCCAAGGGTGGAATCAAACCTGGGTCCCTGGTGCTGTGAGGCAGCAGTGCTAACCACTGAGGCACTGTGCCACCCACAAGAGGAAAGCCATTTTCTAAATCCCTGGCAGGATGTACGCAACACAATCAACAACTACAAATTATGTTTAATCTCGTATTTGTCCCTCACATAAAATTGCATTTCTGCCATTAGCCTTATTGTTATTTTGTGAAGAAAAATAAACTTGCAGTGTTAGCATAGTGACATTATTGCCAACTATCATGTGACACTTGTAATGATCCCAACTGATTGTATTACGGCAAAGTCCCAGAGTCAAACCTAGCTGACAAATCATAAATTTTATTTTTGCAGTTGGGTTACCATGGTGATTATTCACTGCACATATTCACATGATGTGCTTTTAACAATAGAACACAAGTCTATTACACAAGGGAAAGAAAAGGTATACAGAATTGGCAGAGAAGCTAAATGATTACTTTGCATCTGTTTTCACTCGGAAAGAGACAAGAAGTCTCTCAGAATTAGAGATCCAAGTAACTAGGGAGAATGGGGAGTTGAAGAAAATTATTATTAATAATAAAGTTGTATTGGAGAAATTAATAGAGTTGGTAAATCTCTGGAACCTGATTATCAGTAACTTAAAAGGTTCATAGAATCATACAGTACAGTCAGTTTGGGGGAGGCAATGGCCTAGTGGTATTATCGCTGGACTGTTAATCCAGAGACCCAGGTAATCTTCTAGGGATACAGGTTCAAATCCCACGATGGCAGATGGTGGAATTTGAATTCAATAAAATATCTGGAATTAAGAATCTAATGATGACCCTGAACCATTGTCGATTGTCAGAAAAATCCATCTGGTTCACAAATGCCCCTTAGGGAGGAAAACTGCCATCCTTACCTGGTCTGACCTACATGTGATCTAGCCCCACAGCAATGTGGCTGACTCTAAAACGGCCCTCTGGGTAATTAGGGATGGGCAATAAATGCTGACTGATCAGCGATGCCCTCATCCCATGAATTTAAAAAAGGGGTCCTTCAGTCCATACTGCCAAAACATATACTGTGATCCACACTATTCACACTTTCTTGTACCATAGCCTTGAATGTTATGACATTTCAAGTGCTTATTGAAGTACTTCTTAAAAGTTTGCCCAAGGTTACATGCCTGAGCTACCATCCTAGGTAATGCAATTCAGATCATCACCACCCTCTGGGTGAAAAAATTTTTCCCAAAATTCCCTCCAAACCTCTGCCTTTCACTTTAAAAATATGCCTCTTTCTTCTTGACTCTTTGACTAAGGGGAACAGCTGCTTTCTATCCACCCTGTCTACATCCCTATTTATGGAATGCGCACCCTCCAAACACTTTATCCTATGAAAATCCCAAATGATAATTGGGGAGTTGAAATCCCCTAATTAATTACCCTAATATTATTGTTATATGCTTTAATGAATTGATTACATACATGCTCCTCAATTGCCCATTGACTATTTGGGAGTCCAAGATGCACTTCTAACAATGTGCCTGCCCTCTTTTTAATCCTAAGATCTATCCACAAAGCCTCATTTGACAATCCTTTCAAGATATCATCCCTGCAGTAGTTACTTCCCATCTAAATAATGCAACACAACCTCCACTTTTGCAGGTTATGGGAATAGTGTGGGTAAAAGGTATTAAAATGTTTGATCAGCCATGATTGTATTAAGTGATGGATCCTTCATTCATCCTCAGGGTGAGGGTGTCGCTGGCTAGGCAGCATTTATTGCTAACCCCAGACGGAACTTCAAAGTCAACCATATTTTTGTGGGTCTGAAGTCACATGTAGGCCAGACCAGGTAAGGATGGCAGTTTCCTTCCCTAAAAGGACATTAGTGAACCAGACGGGGTTTTCCTGACAATCGGCAATGGATTCACGGTCATCATTAGATTCTTTATTCCAGTTATTTTATAGAAATCAAATTCCACCATCTGCTGCGGTGGGATTCGAACCCGGATCTCCAAAACATTTTCTGGGTCTCTGGATTCCAGCGATAATATCACTAGTCCATTGGCGATCTAGCTCAATGGGCTGAATAGTCTATTCCTGTTACTATGTTCTTATGACCCCCATGTATAATTGTTTAGAAAAACCTTAACATAAACAGCAAAAGCAATGGTTCAACCATTTTCTCAATATCTTTTATTGATACTCAAATTCAATAAAGCACCATTCCTATCATAACTGAAAGATTTCTTACTCAGCTGACTCTTTCCAGTTTTGAAGTCCCAGAGACTTTTTTCTTCCCAGCACTGGGCTTTAGGTTTTTGTTTCAATCCTGATAGCCTCATTTTCATTTCAGGTCCTGCAACCAGGGGGCGTCTAGAATGTTCTCACAGACTGGAGATTTCAACCAACTTAACAACTTAGTCTGGTGATTTCTACAAATTAACCTGCCCTCCTCCTGATATGAAACTGCTTTTCTCAGGTAAAATCAGATTCTGGCCTCTGACCATCTTTTCTTCTGTAGTTGAAAACTCAACTATGTAAACAAACATTCAGCAATTAACTACCAAGGCATCTGACTGAGAAGATTATGTATTTAGTTCATTGCTCCAACGCTTTCTTCGACATAAAAAAAGTCTCCATCACACAACTTAAAGCAAAATCTATTTTATCTCTGCTTGGAAATCTAATCTCCCAAATAATAATAGTTTATTATAATCCTTTATCACACACTTCCAAAGCAATATTTGGAATGGAATAATATCCAGGGGAAATGGATTTCACAATTTTTAAATCATTTCTTCAAAAGATAATTAGGAATTCTTGGTTCATACTTTCAAGAACAATAAAAAAAAAAATCAAATGGTACAACCAAACTCTCTTTGGTTCTAATTTTCAAAGAGCTAATCATTTATCTGTGACAAATGGTCTATAATACCCAAAGTTTGTAATTTACCCCAAACATTATGAGATATTACTTTATGAAAAAATGGATTTCTCATTCTTTCAAAGAGATCATTGAGCCGATGTCTATTGAAATTGTTTCTTCAACATTGGAATTAATTTTGATTCATTTATGAGATATGGGCATCGCTGAATTGGCGCAGCATTTATTGACCATCTGTGGTTGCTCTTGAGAAGGTGGTGATGAGCTGCCAACTTGAACTTCTGCAGTCCATTTGCTGTAGGCACATCCACAATGCAGGAGGAAGATCCAGGATTTTGAAGTAGTAACATTGAAAGAGCTCTTGCTCACCAGTTTTGTTGGATATGATCCTACTTCTTTACTTTTGCTCCACTTCCAGGTCAAGGCAAACATCGAAACCAATAAGAATATGATTGAAACCTTATTATATAAAACAAAACTATCCCAGGCTTGGACAATAAAACTAAAGAGTGGTATCTTCTGGTCTTTCAGCTGGCAAGATTGGAGGCAGGATGGGGATTTAATTAGTAGGAATGATGGTGTACCTGAAACCAACTGCCATCACACCTCTGCCAGAGTTGAGTGGTGGCTGGGAAGGCTAATGGTTGACCTTCACTCCCTGCCACCAATTGAGGCTCTTAAATGGCCAATTAATAACCATTCAAACATCACATTTCCATGCCTCTGGGATAAACCCAGCTAGAGGCAGACCTGTAATCATGCAGTATGCTCAGCAGCTGGAACTGTGTGCAGCAGCTCAAAGGCACTCTGTGACTGATCAAGAGGCTCACCATTGGGAAGTGGAGAAGCCCATTGAGATCCACACCCCTGTACTTGCTGTCGATTCCCCTTTGCCCTCTCCCCATGACACCACACCCCTGACCTTAATTATCTGTGGCCTGAGTTCCTCCACAATCCTGAAACAGTACCTCTGGCAGCAGCCGCACTCTCCTACAGGACAGCAGCTCTCCGTATGCAAGACCTTCCTCACGGGTCTTGATTTCAGAGGAAGGTCTGCTGTTGGCTCTACCACCTTCTGAGTGGTTTGTGGTTCAGTAGGCCCTCGTGAAAAGAAACATCGTGGATCTCTTGACAACACTCCAGCCGACAGGCAAGATCAATTTCTCAACAAGACTCCACCCAATATTGCTGTTCCATCGTTCGCCCAAGTTTAATTTGTGGACAGAAACCTCCAGTAAAAAGCAGTGAACAACAGTCCTTTTAAAATTTCTTTGAAGACAATAATGGTCACAGGCACTTTTCCCTAGCTTCAGTTAGACATTTCTAATAGGTGCCAGAACCTATTTTTCCTAATCAGTTTATTCAGAGACATTATTACACACCTCTGGAGTAGGTGGGACTTGAACCTGGGCCTCTCTGTCTAAGGAGGGTAGCGATACTACCATTGCACCACAAGAGGGCCTCCCCATGCTCAGGTATTGGCAATATTTTGTAATTTCAAACACCCTTGTCCAATTTACGTGGTAAATTGTTGAAAGTTTTAATTGTAACATAAGCTTCTAAAGATTAAAGTAATTGCAGATTGAGGTAATGTCATTATAGTTCAATTTAATTTTTTTTCTTCTGGAACAACATCTGTAGGTAATTTAGTTTCTGTTTTAATTTCAATTGCAAACCAAGTGCTGTGATTTGCAAATTCAAAAAGGAAGAAACTGTTCAACTTGTATTGGTTTAAAAGACTATCAGCTGAAATATAAGAGCTCTAACAGCTCCCTAAGCAATCATCACTCACTGTCCCTCATATCAGAATGTTAGCATTCCTGCCCTGAGCCAAAATATTCGGAACTCATGGCCTAGTCTAGAACATGGAGCACAAAATATTGCCTGAAGCTTCAATGCAATACTGAATGAGTGCTATACTGCCACAATTACTGTCTTTTGATGACAAGGTTAATGCAGGCCTTTCAGCTCTCACAAGAACATAAAAGATGCCATGAGATAGCAAGAGCTGCAGATGCTGGAGTCAGAGATAAGACAATGTGGAGCTGGAGGAACACAGCAGGCCAAGCAGCATCAGAGGAGCAGGAAAGTTGATGTTTCAGGTCAGGACTCTTCTTCAGAAATGGGGGAGGGGGAAGGGAGCTCAGAAATAAAGAGAGAGAGGAGGGGTGGTGCTGGGGAAGGCAGGTGGGATGGTCATAGGTGAGTGCAGGTAGGCAGAGGTGGGGATTGGTCAGTGAGGTGGGGAGAGATGATGGACAGGTTGTGTCAGGTCAAGGAGGCAAGGATGAGAGGGAGGGTTGGGCATGGGATGGGGGTGGGGCGGGGCGGGGCGGAGATTTTAAAACTGGTGAAATCCAAGTTAAGGCCATTGGGCTGTAGGCTCCCAAGGCGGAATATGAGGTGCTGCTCCTCCAGTTTGCAGGTGGCATCATTGTGGCACTGGAGGAGGCCCAGGATGGACATGTCACCCAGGCAGTGGGAGGGAGAGTTAAAATGGTTCGCGACCAGAAGGTCTTGTCATTTGTCGCAAATAGAGCGCAGATGCTCTACAAAATGTTATCTGAGCCTCCACTTGGTCTCACTGATGTACAAGAGGCCACAGTGGGAGCAGCAGATACAGTAGACCAAGTTGACAGATGTACAGGTGAAACCCTGTCTGATATGAAAGGTTTGTTTTGTGCCTTGAATGAAGGTGGGGGAAGAAGTGTAGGGGCAGGTGTAGCACTTCCTCCATTAGCAGGAAAAGGCGTAAGGTGTGGTGGGGCTAGTGGGAGGTGTGGAGTGGATGAGGGAGTCGAGGAGAGAGCTCCCCTTCAAAAGGCAGATGGGGTGGGGAGGGAATATATATCTTTGGTTCTGGGGTCGGATTGTTGGTAGCTGAAGTGGCACAGAATGATACATTGGATGCAGAGGTTGGTGGGGTGATATGTGAGGACAAGGGGGACTCTGTCTTTATTTCTGTTGGGGAGGGGGTGTAAAGGCACAAGTGCGGGAAACGCGAGAGATGTGGTAAAGGGCATTTTCGATCACCTGAGCGGGGAAGTTATGGTCCTTGAAATAGGAGAACGTCTAAGATGTGTGGGATTGGAACACCCCATCCTGGGAGCGGATGTGCAGGAGGGTGGGTGAGAGGAGGTATAGTCCAGGTAGCTATGGGAGTCGGTGAGCTTGAAACAGATGTTGGTTTCGAGGCAGTCACCAGGGATGGAGACGGAGAGGTCTAGGAAGGAAAGGAAGGAATCAGAGATGGTCCAGGTGAACTTGAGATTGGGGTGAAAGTGTTAGTAAAGTTGATGAACTGTTCAAGCTCCTCGTGAGAGCACGAGGGGGCGCCGATACAGTCATCAATGTAGTGGAGGAAGAGTTGGGGCATAGCGCCAGTGTAGCAGCAGAACAGGGACTGTTCCTTGTATCCTACGACAAAGCAGGAATAGTTTGGGCCCCAAGTGGGTGCCTATGGCCACCCTGTTAGTCTGAAGGAAGTGGGAGGAGTTGAAGGAGAAGTTGTTAAGGGTAAGGATGAGTTCAGTTAAGCAGATGAGTGTGTTGGTCGAGGGGGACTGGTTGGACCTGCAAGAGAGGAAGAAGCGGAGGGCCTTTAGGCCATTCACATGGGGGATACGAATGTACAGAGACTGGATGTCCATTGTGAAGATGAGGTGTTGGGGGCCAGGGAATTGGAGTCTTGGAGGAGGTGTAGGGTGTGGGTGGTCTTCTGGATGTAGGTGGGGAGCTCCTGGACTGGGATAGGGGAGAAAATAGAGTCCAGGTCAGTTGAGATAAGATCAGCGGGGCAGGAGCAGGCAGATTGTGGATTTTGGGAAGGAGATAGAAACAGATGGTGCAGGGACGGGGAGCAATGAGGTTGGAGGCTGTGGGTGCGGTGGTCACCTGATGTGATAAGGTTGTGAATGGTTTGAGAGATGATGTTTTGGTGGTCAGGGGTGGGGTCATGAATGAGAGGGCGGTAGGAGGAGGTATCAGAGAGTTGGAGTCTGGCCTCGGCGATGTAAAGGTCAGTGTGCCATACCACTACTGCGTCGCCTTTATCTGCGGGTTTGATGGTGAGGTTAAGGTTGGAACAGAGGGCTGCACATTCCATGGGGGAGAGGTTGGAGTGAGAGAGAAGGGTGGAGAGGCTGAAGTGATCAACGTCGCGATGGCAGTTGGAAATGAAGAGGTCGAGGGAGGGTAGGAGGCCATGGGGTGGTGTCCAGGAGGATGGGGTGTGTTGGATGCCATGACACAACTCAAACAGCAGGCAGTTCTCCACAGTAACATTGCTTATTTAATGCAAAATTGCCACAGTCAGTAAAACCAATTGTCTGGAAATTTATCTCTGTACAAATTGGCTATCACATTTCTTACATTACAAAATGAATACTTTTGAAAGGTACCAGAGATCATGAAAGTGCATGCTTTTTGAAGGTATGAAGATCATAAAACATTTTTAGGTCATAGACTTTTATAGAATCAAAGAATCACTTCAGTGCAGAAAGAGGCCATTTGGCACATTTTGAATTCCTTTTAAACCTCTCTGCCTTTCTAACATTCGGTTTTCTTTTAAGACCCTTATTAACCCAACAACATAGGACAATGCTGCAAAGCTTGAGCAAACTTCTTGGTTTAATTTTTAACTAATTAATTTTTATCTGTTAAAAATCCTATAACGTTTTATTAAAAATGCTATACAAATAAACACTGTTGTTATTTAATGATACATTAATATCAGTGGGTAACAGGAAGTACATTATCTAGTGCAACAATTACCAAATGTTAAAGACACTAACCAAAATTTGAGCAGTGGCTATTGCTTATTGTATTTGACCTACCAAATCACAATTCGAGAAGTGGTTTTATCATTATAAATATTCCAGATCAATGGGATCTATAATAAGGAAATTTTTTAAAAAATCACATTCCACTTTCCAATTTTGACATCCTACAGTCTTCAATTTGGTTCATAGGTCACAAAACTCAGATCAACATCTCTAGCCTTTTTGCATAGACTAGGCTTGTATTGCCTGGAAAATAGAAGGTTACAGGATGATCCAATTAGACTCATAGATACTTATGACACAGAGAAGGCCATTTGATCCATTGTGTTTGTGCTGGTCAATAAACATTTAGCTACACTAATCCCAACTTCCAGCTCTTGGTCCAGAGCTCTGGAGGCTTTCGTAGATTAAATGAATGTTGTAAATGTTAGAAGAATTTCTGACTCAAGCATCCTTTGAGAGTTCCAGACACTGAACACCTTCTGGGAAAAATTATTTCTCCCCAACTCCCTTCTTAGCCTTTTACCTCCTATCTTAAACATACGCATTCTGGTTATTGATTCTTTTACTGAAGGGAAAGGTGCCTATCTATCCACAACTCTCATAATCATATACGCTTGTAACAGGTCCCTTCACAACCTTCACAGCTTCTAGGAAAACAACTCTAGCCTGTCTAATACTTCCTCATAGCTCAGATCCTCCAGCCCAGGCAGCATCCTGGTAAACTTCCCCTGCAGCCGCAATATAAAAAAAAAAACTTGGGACACTAGTTGTGCCAAACAACTACTTGTCCATCTTTCATCTGCCTCCCCCTCTCTCTCTCTACTTATTTCAGAATCCCCTTCCCCTCCCCCATTTCTGAAGAAGGGTCCAGACCCGAGATGTCAGCTTTCCCGCTCCTCTGATGCTGCTTGGCCTGTTGTGTTCATCCAGCTCTACACCCTGTTATCTACTGAAAGATATAGATGGGTTGGTCAGATGGGTTGAACAGTGGTAAATGGAATTTAATCCTGATAAGAGTGAGTGATGCATTTTTGGATGACTAACTAGCAAGTCAAGAGAGTACATGTTCGATGAAAGGACTCTAGAAAGTATAGGGGATCAGAGGGACTTTGTTGTGCATCTCCTTTGATTCTTGAAGACAGCAGGTCAGATAGACAAGGTGGTTAAGAAGGCATAAGGAAATTGCCTTCCTCCTATTCTGCCCACCAGACCAGTCCATTGACATCCTCCCATAGTTTACAGCTCTCTCCTCATTATTTATCGTACTACCAATTTTTGGTGTCCTTCACAAACTTCTTGGTCCTTACCTCTACAATTAAGTCTCCTTCTTCTCCTTCCCTAACTGCAGATAAATTATCCCAGTTAATATCTGTGTAGTAAAATCCTCCACCACTACTACTATTCTTACACGTCACTAAAACTTGATAACACATTTGAACCTCTATCTCTCCCTGGCTAGCTACTGGCCATACACACCCAACATCATGTTACTCCCGCGACTTTTGCGTTTCTTTAATTCTACCTATAGGGCCTCATTTGATGATCCTCCCAAGATATCATCCCCCTTCACTACTATAAGTGATTCCTTGATCAATATTGCAAAGCCCCCTCCTCTTCTAACTCCCTCTCTTTCTTGTCTGAATAACCAAGAACCGGGAATGCTGAACTGCTCATCTTTCAACCATGTCTCCATTACCGCTATGTGATTCTTCACCATGCCTCTCTGTGCTCCCAGCTCCCCTGTCTTTTTCCTCAGGATCCCTGGAATAAAATATATTCCATTTAGCCTTTCTAAACCCACAGTTCAGGTGTTTGAGTTAATTAAGAGATTTGATAGGAGAAAAAAATTACAAGATGGAGAGACAATAACAATTAAGGAATTTATACATTTAGGACTAAAAATGATAAATGATTCAAAATGATTTAACAGCAGACCAGCCCTCATGATCAAAGAAATGCTCGTATTTTGGCACTTTCGAAGTCCATAATAAGGGAACATAGCATTGACATCAGAGCGAGGGATCTTGTGCTGAAGTGGTAGTGTCTCTATCTCAAAGCCAGAAGTACTTCTGTGGAAGTGTGCCATAACATGTCTGGGTAGGCTGATGGACTGCAATTAAAATTTGAGCTTAGCCATTCAAGGGTGTTGTCAGAAAGTATTTCTTCACACAGAAGGTAGTGGATATCTGGAATGCTCTCCTGCAAAAAGCTGTTGGGCTTTGGGGGGGCCAATTAGAAATTTTAGAACTGTGATTGGTAGCTTTTGTTAGGTATGGAAGCAAGGCAGGTAAATGGAATTATAATAATAGCCACAATCTAAAGGAGTGATGTGACAGATTCCAGTGGCTAAAGAGCCTCCTCCTGTTCATATATTCCTAGTGACTCCTGTTAAAATCTCAAGAAACTAATAACTACTGATCAAAGCAAATACTCCTCCACAGATCCTCATGTGCATATAAACTGATTCAGTCAAATGTCTCTCACATCAGAAAGATTGTGTTTATGATATCATTTTTTG
The DNA here is from genome assembly GCA_024137785.1 of Ginglymostoma cirratum. Classification (NCBI taxonomy): domain Eukaryota; kingdom Metazoa; phylum Chordata; class Chondrichthyes; order Orectolobiformes; family Ginglymostomatidae; genus Ginglymostoma; species Ginglymostoma cirratum. Next base: position 9,086,545 of record JAHRHZ010000099.1, read on the forward strand.
TGACATAGCTCATTTAAATCACTGAGTTGTTACTATTATTCAAATCATCTCCCATGTTATATTAAATACAAAGACTGGATAATTTATTGCAATTAAAGTATCTTTTTAACTGCAAAAATAAATTAGTAAGAAGTAATATTTAAAGGTGGCATCATGGTAAACACTAAATACAATATCACTGCAATATATTTTAATCAAAGTCAATTGAGAGAATCACAGAATCCCTACAGTTTGTAAGAAGGCCATTCAGCCCATTGAGTCCTCACTGACCCTTCAAAGAGCACCCCACCCAGACCCAGCACACTACTTTATCCCTGTAGCCCTGCATTTCTCATGGCTAATCCATCTAAGCTACACATCCCCAGACGCTATGGACAATTTAGCATGGCCAGTCCACTTAATCTGCCCATCTTTGGACAGTGGGAGGAAACTGGAACACATGGAGGAAACCCACGCAGACACAGGGAGAATGTCTGTGTGGAGTTTGCACAGTCAGCCGAACCTGGTTCCTCAGCACTATGGGGCAGTAATGCTAACTGCTGAGCCACCATGCTGCCCTTTTAAAGTTATACTTTTAATTTTTAATAATTGTAATCATTTTTAATATGGGCGGAGTTACAATTATATTTTTCTAGCAGGAGCAAGAAATTTTAAAAAATTTGGAATCACTTCATCAAATTAATTGACATTAAGGAATCAATGTATTTAGGTGAGAAAATTAGAAGTGATTCAAAAGTAATAAAACAGCAGACTGAAAAAATACTCGATCAAAATTGCGCAATTCTGATTTAGCACTATTGGTTTTGTCCAGCGTTATCAAGTCCCACTTCATATCAACTTATGGCAGAGAGCAGTATTTCACTCTGTGTATTTAGTTGATTAGCATTTACCAATTAAACTTCTCATCAGCATTCAAGTAAATGAGTGTCCAATCACAATGACTGATTTTCTGCAAGATTATTGGGATAAATAAATAAATTGTGCACGTACAAGCTTTAGACATCATTAAGACAGAAAAACAAGTTAATAAGCTATCCAGAAACCAGAGGTAGGGGACTGATTTAATAAATGTTTAATCAGAATATTGAGTGTGCTTGACTGCTGACAACTGTCAATTGCCCTGCATTTGATTGTGTATGGGACACCAAGGAAATCATTCTGGAACAGAATGCTGCTTTTCTATTCCTCTTTTGTAACAAATACAAATTCAAAGAAACGCCTTCCTGTTCGATCAGAGGGGCAATAAAAACACTTTATCACATCACATTCGAGACAATTAAGCACATGCTTGGAAACTAAACGTTTTAAATTTATTCCTGTTTATAAATACTTTTCATAGTGGGTATTTTCAGCCCAGAGATTAATGTTAAGCATAAAATGTTATTTTTCACATAACTTTTTTTAAATTAAGGGAAATAACAAATACGAAGGGGGTGACTTCCTGAAACATGTGGGTTTTGTTCGTGCAACATGCAAGAAGTGAAACAAAATCTGAAACCCAGTCTGACCTACCACCTTACAGACTAAAGGAAGCAGGGCTATCAATGGAACAGTGTGGAAATGCAATCTGTTTGCAGGTCTAAGGTTGGTTATTTCAATGTTAGAATGAGGCAGATTTAACCATCAATTAAAATGCAATCTGGGCCAAATGGGTTTTCCAGATCTCAGGAATCTTGCGCTAAAGAGAAGCGAGAACTGATGGATCCAGGAAGTCAGTATTTTTCTACATACCTGCTGGATCTGGTTTATCTACCTTAGCCACTTCACATGACTGTTTGTCCTCCCCACTGATCTTTCTTCTCTCCCATCTGATTATTCTTAGCGTGTCCCCCCGATCTCACTGCTATTTCCAATATTCTCACAGTCCCCTTCATTCATGATTCCTCTGATTTTGCTCTCCGCCCTCTGAGCTCCTCCTTTAAACTTTTCCAATCCCATCCCTAAACTGTGGGGCCCCTCCAATCTGGAGACTGGGATGGGTAATTTACTCAGCACTTACTGACTAAGATGGTTGCAAATGCTTCAGCCTTGTCTTTTGCACTCATGTCCTGGACTCATTATTCATTGAGCATGGTGATAATTTGTACAGCTTCATCCTCTTGTCAGTTATTTAACTGCCACTGAATGTGACAGAACCCAGCACTTTGGTTATTAGATTGCTGCACCTTGTCTATAGCATGCTGCATTCCCCGTTACTGGCATGCTGCCCTGCATGCCTCAGGTTGACATCAAATCTTGACAGTAATGGTACAGTAAGGGATATACTGCACCACAAGTTTACATATCATGACAGAATACAATTCTGCTGGGCCTCATGGATGTTCAGTTTTGAGATAACAAGGTGTGGAGCTGGATGAACACAGCAGGCCAGGCAGCATCAGAGGAGCAAGAAAGTTGACATTTCGGCTTTGGACTCTTCTTCAGAAACCCTATTTCTGAAGAAGGGTCTAGACCCAAAATGTCAGCTTTTCCTGCTCCTCTGATGCTGCCTGGTCTGCTGTGTGCACCCAGCTCCACACCTGGTTATCTCAGACTCCAGCATTGGCAGTTCCGACTATCTCTGTTCAGTTCTGAGCTGTTAGCTCTATTCTGAATCAGTCCTTTTTAGACAATGGTAATGCCACACAACACAACAGCAGTGTGAAGACCATCCTTGGTAGTGGCTACTCCTGTGTCTCTCAACATGATCTTGCATTTAAAAGGTGCCTCAATCGAATAAAAGATCCGAAGGCACTTCACAGGAGTGTTATGAAACAGAAATTGACATCTTGCATATAATCAGATCTGGTAGCTAAAAGCTTTGCCGAGAGATAGGTGTGAAGGAATTAGAGAGAGGTTGAGATGCAAACAGCGTTATGGGGGTTCGGGCAATTACATAGCTTTGGACCCAGGCACCTAAAAATACAGTCATTAATGTTGGATTGATGGAAATTTGGGCAAGAAGCCAGAATAGGAGGAACATAGAGATCAGGGAGTGTCGTAGAGCTGGAAAAAGTTACAAAGGTATGGAGGGGTTGAGGCTACGATTTGAAAAAAAAGGATGAGAATTTCAAACAAACAATCTGCAACATCAATATGAACATCAATTTCCATCTCCATAACAGCATCACCTTTGTCCCCGCCTCATCCGTGCCATTGTGACCTCCAGTCTTGATGACATCAATGTGTTCTGAGCAGGCCTTGTATATGTTACTGTCTCTCTAAAGTTGATGTCATCCAAAGCTCTATTGCATGTGTCCTAACTCTTAACACATTCCATTCAGACATCACCTCAGAGTCCATAAGCCTGGATTCTAAAATTCTCAACTTTGTTTTGAATTCCGTCCATGGTCACGTTTCACCTTACCTCTGAAATCTCCTTCATCCCTGTCAATTTAGAGGGTTGTATTCTTCCAAAATTGCCTCTAATTTAATAGCCTCACCATTGGCAGCCATGCCCTCAGCTGCCCATACCTTAAGTTGTGGCATTCCTTCCCTACACCATTCCACCTCTCTTCCTTACTTTCTTCTTGTGTGACACTCCTTAAAGCATAACTCTTTGACCAAACCTTTAGTCATATGGCCTAATAGTTCCTTAAGTGGCTGTGTGTCATGTTTTGCTTTGTGAATCACCTTTGGGCATTTATTACATTAAAAGGTGCTGCAATGTAGTATAAATACTGAACAAAATCGAGTTCAATTCCACTTTCTTTATTCTTCACTTCCAGACTGATCACTACCCACTGAAATTACTCCTAATTCCACCAATTTAGGCAAGCCTGACTTAATTGCATTAGGTAAATCAGTGATCCACAATGAGGTAATTAATTAATCATACTTCAGAATCATGTTCCATAAAAATATACAAAAAATTGCTAATTTGAAAAAGCAAAAATTCACTTCGGCTGGCCATTTCAAATGCTTCAAGAAACACACAGTAAATCAGCTTGCTCATGATGTCAGAGGTTCACAGCCCACATTCAATATCAGAGGAAATGTGCAATCATCTTCATACAAGACAATGTAAGACAGTTAAGCACTAATTCAATAACAGATGCTAAGTAATGATGCATTAACATTTGTAAAGTTCATCCAGCCTCTTAGTCATGGGCATCATTTAGAAAACTGATTACTGATTTTAACTGGATAATTATTATACATTCCCTTTTCTGCTCTCACACTTCTTAAACTAACTTTTAAATTTATTGCAATATAACTAACATCACTGATTGTGCAGCTTCTTCAGATTTATTTAATATATCAAATAAGTTTAGCATATTAGGTGAACATTTCACTTCAAAATTACTTGATAACTCTGTCTCTGGGCAAACCTATAATAATTCCTGCAGATAACAAGGTGTAGAGCTGGATGACACAGCAGGCCAAGCAGCAGAGGAGCAGGAAGGTTGATGTTTCAGGCCTAGACCCTTCTTCAGAAAGCATTCCTGCTCCTCTGATGCTGCTTGGCCTGCTGTGTTCATCCAGCTCTACACCTTGTTATCTCAGATTCTCCAGCATCTGCAGTTGCTACTATCTCTGAAATAATTCCTGCAGTACTGGTTGTGTATGTAGGTGGCACAGTATGAAAGTTTTCAATGTCAAAAGTGTCATACCTTCTCTGTGATGGACTCAGGCAGACTGAATTCCACATATTTGTGAATAATGCATACTACTCTGATTTGTCTTATATACATTAAAACGAAGCTTCAGTGCATTTATTTCCAAGTATTAGAGGGCTTTTTCGCTCTGGGTAGTATGACTGCAATCAGCAATTCTGCCACTTCCCCTCCCTCTTCTGCTGGCACAGAAAATTGAATCATTGAAGTGGTTCTGAGAACAAACCTCTTCTCTCATCTAGACATAGAAGATTGAACGACATGGCACAATGGCCATTAATTCAGTTCTGTTTAGTTAAAAGTAAAGTCTCGTAGTTTCAGGTCAAAAATGAGCAAAGAAACCTCCCGATGACAATGCCACCCTTGGGCAATGGTCAGTGTGGAATTTGCACATTCTCCCTGTGTCTGCATGGGTTTCTTCCAGGTGCTATGGTTTCCTTCCACAATCGAAAGATGCACAGGTTAGGTGGATTGGCCATGCTAAATTATGCATATAGTGTCCAGAGATGTTCAGGCTGGATGAATTAGCCACGGGAAATGCAGGGTTACAGGGATAGAGTAGGGGTGGGTGGGAAGCTCTTTGGAGGGTTGGTGTGGACTTGATGGGCCAAATGGCCTGCTTCCACACTGTAGGGATTCTAAGATTATCACCTCCCTTTTGAGCACCACCTGAGGGAGAAAGATCATAAAATGTACTCCTGATGGGGGACTTCAAGGTCCATGACCTAAAGAATGTATCCACCATATGGGGTCTGTGACAAGTGGTGACCAGCCAATACAAAGGCAAAAAAAAAAACTAGCAACTGGTCCTTTCACTAACCTACTCTTCACAGGTTCCTCTATTGACATCAATATTTGTCAAAGCAACCAGTGCAGAATCTTTGTCTCCACAAAGTCCCATCTCACTGAGTGTGGCACTATCACTGTGCCAAAGTGGATAGGAATGAAACAGAACAGAACAGAACTAGCAGCTCAAATGTGGGTAGCCATGAGGCACTGTGGGACATCAGCACCAGAACTGTATACCAGCACGATTTCTAACCTTGTGGCCCAGCATGACCCCATGTTACCATTGCCATCAAGCCAAGGAACCTACCCTGGTTTAAAAGGAGGGTAGGAGAACTTGTCAGGAGCAGGGCCAGGCATAGCTAAAAGCCTGGTTCCAACATAGGGGTAAAAGAATGCAAAACGACAGAAGCAGCATGCTGAAGACAGAGCGAAATGATCCCACAATCAACAGGTTGCTCTCCAGGGTGGCACATCTAGTCACATGTCAGTGGATGATTGAAATGCTAAGGAAATATGGAATGGACAAGAAGTGGCAAGTGGAATTCAGTAGTAGTAAATACACGATAGTAAATTTCAACGTGAGCAGAGAATCGTAGCCGACCCTCCAGCCTGGTTTTGAAGGACTGCTGCACTGTCAGAGGTGCTGTCTTTTGGAGGAGACATTGAACAGAACCCCAACTGTCGTCTTAGATGGAAGTGAAAGATTGCACTGCACCTGCACTTTTCAAAGGAAGTCAGGGGTACTTTCCCTTCTCCTGGTCAATATCTATTTCTCAAACCCACAAAATCAGTTGGTGGGTGGCTTGGAAACAGCCATAGAGGTACCATCAACTTTCAAAAACAAATTAAGATTTAATGATAAAGTATATTGTTCACCTCTTGCTTGTATACCACCAATGAAATGGTGTTCAAGAAGCCAGTATTTCATTGAAACGGGCTGTACCATAGTGACTCTAAGTGGTTAAAGTTTGCAACTATATGCTCTTATTAAACTATGAACTTTTCCTGTTCATCAGAAATTGGGCATGGTAAATATTTTTAAATCAACCTGTCCAGACATGTTATCACATTCTTCTGGAGCAAGTGGGGTCTTGAAACCAGGCCTTTTGGGACACTACCACTGTTCCACAAGAGCGTTCAGAAAGTCTCAGACTGTTCTGAGCCTAAATTAAATAAATGAACTAAGGATGCCAGTTTGTGCGGTGAACTGTAGTCTCCTGCTCTACAACTGAGCTATTGAAGGAGAATCATGTGTCATTGGCAGGATAAGAACATGCAGAAGGACTTCAAATCCAACACCTTAACTGCTCAGCCATGACTATGTTAGGGGAGTAAAGAGGCGGTAGCAGTTTGATCACTCGCCTTTTACTTTTGCTTTTGATTAGCTTCAACAGAAAAGCAAATTAGGAAGGGTAAAATGGGCAGTCCATCAGCTGTTTATGTCTCCAGCTTAGAGGGGCCACACAGCTGCTGATCACTTCCTTGGCTAGTTCATTCCATTCTTATGGTTGGAGAAGTTATCCTTGTTCTACTGATCCTACTCGAGCTCCTCTCACTGCAGCCCATTGGTTGAACCATCAAGAAAGAGTGAGAAACTCAGAGCAGCTTTCCTAGGTCTGCTCTCCATTTCTGTGGTTGCTATAGCCTCAGAACTTGGATCAGCTTGTCCTGATCAGCTCCCCTGGCGCATGTAGGAATTTCCCCTCAAGCAGAAATGCTTTCTCTATCAAATTGCCCATGTTATCTTCCCTGCACTCCCTAACTCGTGAGGGTGCCAAAAGGCAGACTCTTAATTGGCTTGCCCTCGGAAAGCACAGTTCAGAGGTTTGCTCCTTGTCCTAATGAGTCATTGACCTGAGAATGGACCCAAGAATTAGAAAAAAAAATACGATGGAAACATTCAGCTGAAATAATTCCATTCCACGATTAATGCACAGAACTCAATGTGATTCTCTCCTCTTCTCTGAAAATGTTGAGAATGTTGCTCTATTCACTTTCGCTAGCACTGGCTACTCACTGATTCCTGCAATAGTCTCCATAGCCTATATAGACTGAATTTTCAAACTATTCAATCGTGAGGTAGAGCAGGGCATAAAACAGTTGAGGAAATGCATCACAACTGAAAAGATAGGGTTCATTTCTCACAAAACTCTTTCATAGAATCTCTATGCTGAATTTCCTTTGTATTTTTGAAGCATAGAAGTATTTTTAATTACATAAATGCTTTAAAAATGAAACCCAAATAGAAAATCGCTTCAGAATAGTAACAATTTATGAAAGCTTCTGGAAAATACTAAATCCGGTGTGGAGCTTAGAAGTCTAGATAAAAGCAACACATTTTTCTTGTCTCATGAAAAATTGCTGTATTTTAAAGTCACAATTACCTTAATGTTCAGTCTTTCAGCACAAGCAATTTGTAGTCATTATGTCCCTATTTAAATGTATGCTTTACATTGCAGAGGAATAAATAATAGGTTAAATGACACTGAATTATCTAATGAATGCAATTTAATTTAATATGAAGAAGAAAGCAATGATTTGTTTGACATTTCAGTAGGCTGTAATTTTTAAATTGCATGCTGTATTAAATATCATGAGATGCATTTTCCCCTTCTGGTAATTGTAAAATCCACAGGTTCATGGTACAGAACATTATTTTTTTCATTCAAAAGATATATTCATCTGTTGCTGGTGAATATGCCTTTGTTACCTCTAGACTTGACTCTCCTTTAAGATGCTCATCCCTGGGATGCTTTACAATGTTAAAGGTGGTATATAAAAACAATTTGTTATTGCTGTGCTTCATAAACTTGCTCAGCAATATCTAGTCAATATCACTGAACTGATGATCATTTGGCACACTTCTCTAACAGGTAATGATTGCTTAACCATTATTTTACTTTGGCAAGAGGCCCGTTATATGGCTGTGCAAGAGAGGAAATTCTACATTGTTTGGAAAACAGTATTCTTAGTGCTATGTAATTTCAAGTTTCACAGGTAACATGAAATGCGTAATGACTTTTATAGGTCTATTTTAGGCTACCTAGGTTTGTTATAGGTAATGTCACCATAGACTTACCAGACAATGGTACTGTTCTCTCATCAGACAGAGACAGAGAGATGACTGGTGGTGGTTTAACCTGAGGTCACCATACCTCAGGTGAGGGGAAAGGTTGAGAAGGAGAATCCTCATGGTAATCTCAGCTGGTGTGGGAACTGACCCACAATATTGGCATCATTCTGCATTGCAAACCAGTTGTGCAGGCAACTGATGGGACCAATACACTAAATCAAAACCACATCATTCACCAGGTGTAGTAGGGTGCTTTGGTCAAAAAAGGGGAGAGATTAGAAAAGATACCCACAACTTCACTAAAGCAAAAAGAGCAGAGAATGCATTAGGTTTTAATATGGATTACAAGTGCCACCTAAGGAATTCCAAATAGCTACACTAAAAGCTCTTGTTCAGCAATCACAGAAAGGAATATAATTTATTTAAAAAAGGGGTATTATCATATTTACATTTTGGATTCCTTCAGACTGCAGGAAAACATTTGATTTCAATGATTTTCTCTTGCCCCGACCCTTCCCTACCAAACACTGAACTTTTCTTTGTCCTCCCTCTGCTATGATCCTGTTGCCTGAATTTTCCACCTAGAATACGATCTCTATCCACTCTCGTTTAGAGAAGGGTACCTAGTGCCTAGCGAAGGAAACAAATACATCTGTTGAAATATATTTTTAAAAATTACACTCTGCCTAAATTTAAGTGTATATGCTGTTGCTATCAACACACTCATTGGGTTAGTAAACAGTTGCAACTAAGTACTTCCAAAAGCTACATCAGGATGAAGAATCTGAAGAAGGGTCACTGGACCCGAAACATTAACTCTGCTTTCTCTTCACAGATGTTACTAATACCTACTGAGCTTCTCCAGTAACTTCTGGCTTTGTTTCAACAAATATTTTCATTGCGTCCTATTTAATTAAATCTTTGTGAAGTCATATTTAAAGTAAATTTAAAATAGTACTTCGAACTGAAATAATGAATGTTTATTCTGTCTGCAATTTCAAGAAAATGGGCAGCTATTCTAAAATGGAAATAAAATCTATTTTATTTATAATCTATTTGAAGAGAAAATTAAAAGCAAACTTAAGAGAGAACAAATAATTGATATATATCTAAGTTAACAGCAATGATTGATATGCACCACAGTACTGTACCTGCCCTCTTGTAAAGCTCCAGAGATGCTGAAGAGACCAAAGTCAGTAATTATTATCTTTCCATTATCATAGAAAATATTCTTTGACTTCAAATCTTTGTGAATAATTCCTTTAGCGTGTAGGTAACCCATTCCCTTGAAAATAAAAAAAAACGTTTTTAATAAGTGGTAGAGTTAATTGCATTGGAGACCTCAAAACAAATAGTATATTTTCCCAAGGTAAAAATTCTATGCAAATTAACCAGCACCAAACAAGTAACATTTTGCTTTTTTTTAAAGTACCAGGGGACTAATGTTAGATGATAAACTTTCAAAATAAAATTCAATATTTGTTGCAGTGATTTCAAGTACTTCATATTATGGTGTCCTTCTTATTACAAATAAGAGGTTTATAAGATTGCTATGTTTTAGGATTGTTGTTTTGTTTTCAGGTAAAATGGATGAATGAGCAGCTCAACATTCTTCCTGACAACAAGGTTGGGTGACAAGGTTGCAATGGGGACAAGAGGGACCAAACCAAGTGACTTACTGAGAAGGTGCAAGATCCTTACAGAGGCCCTCCATGGTGAAAATGATAAAAGAGATAAGAAATGCTAAGTGCTGCCCCTGCACCTGGCATTTCTTATTTTTGGAATAGCCTGTTTTGGGTGCGATGTGATATGCATGGTTCGTGGAGACCAGTTGGTCATTTAAATGATTAGCTGGCCCCACTCAAATCAGATTTTGGAATACTAGTGTTTGGAAGCTGGAATGCAGAGATTAGACCACCACGATAAGAGTACGTCTGCTCTTAGCACATTTGTTTTGGATTACCAAGATACCACTTTGGAGAGCTGACTGACTTTGTGCATTCGGTCCCAGTATACTTGAAGGTTGGGATCAAGGATTCTTTGCAGGCAGTGTTAAGTATCCTTTAGATATGAGGGTCATGGATCTTTGGGGGAGGTGGCCAACACCCTGTAGGATTGTTAATTGTGGAGAAGGTTATGTAAAAGGTGTAAAAACCCCTTGGAACTTTCAACTTGTCAATTTGTATCGAGATGTGTCAAAGCAGTCACAACCTGTCAAACCTGTCAAACAGTGTTTTTATGAACAAAACAGAATAAATGATTACGACCACAGATGAGGGTTTTAAAAAGTGTAGTTTGCAGCACAGAATTTAGTTTAAGGTGTAAGTCGTCGCCTGTATTATGGTTAATCAATATTGCTTTGAGTTTGTTTGAGTAAACCTCTTAAAACTTGAAATCTTTTTATGTGATCCTTTCAGTCATTAGAAATTCAAACATCTTTTAAAAGTAGTAGTCTCAATAGGGATCATAACACTTGGCACACCTTCACAATCTCCTGAGCAATCTGTCTGGTCTTGTTCACATCCAGCACCATTTTAGCATCTCTAACAACAGAGTACAGAGTTCTTCCCTTGCAGAGGCTGCAAAAAAACAAAATCAAGCAAATACTAAATGGCTATAAACCTAACTGCGAGCAATGGAGATCTGAAATAATTGGTGATACCTATTAACATATAAATTATTAAAAGTTAAATTAAAATTTTATATTTGTCAAATAAAAACCGTAATTTAAAATTTTAATGGCGTGGCAATATGTTAAAAATGTGAAAATATATTAATCCTGAGAATATAAAATTTGCTCAATAAGAATCTAAAAAGAGCAAGTGATTACTACCATGGATCTTTTAAATGCTTTCTGATAAACAGTCCTCTTGAAGTATATTTATACAGAACAATCTTCATGTGTATACATTTATTTATCAAAACATATTTGCTTATTTGTGATGAGGTGATACAATCCCCTCAGGTTCTTCAAAAGATGCGAATATAAAGCATCTTCAGAAGCTTCTGGAGGAGGGTCTAGGCCCGAAACGTCAGCCTTCCTGCTCCTCTGATGCTGCTTGGCCTGCTGTGTTCATCCAGCTCTACACCTTGTTGTCTCAACCATTTGATACTAATAGCTTACCACCCGTGTCTAGAAAGAATCTAGCCTCCCACAAACAGCTCAGGCTATAGGTTTCAAGTGAACATATTTCATTAATTTTGACACAAATTCTGAAGACCCAATGTTAATTTGAAAATGTTTGATTATTTCACACATTGTGATCCTTGAACATTTTGCAGGATTCGTAACTGAAATAACTGCACAGGGGCCAGTTCCCATCACCTAGTCACCCTTCATTTACTAGAAGCACAGTACACTGGCTGTAGCCAGCTAGCTCGGAGTCAGTCCTCAACTGAGGAGATTCTAACCTACACTACTGCCATACAGCAGTAATGCTTACTTCCTCCAGCACCCATGTTGTGTGTGTATAGGCGCAAGACACAGTAAAAATACCAGGTGTGTAAATAACTTTACTATTCGTCTGCCACCAGGAAAAACACCCATGTGACCAAAGAGCCAGCAACAAGCAGAGCCCCTAAGGGCTCTCCTGGTTACATTGGTCAGCCAAGGCCTTCTTGATTGGCCCAGGGTTAACAACTCCAATCAAGAACCTTGTAGTAACCAAGGTCCCCCGGTTCCAATCTCTACAGTACTTTACAATGAGGCAGTTTGAGTAACAGAATATTTGTCAAGAAGGTGAAATAACCTTTACCACAAAGATTAAATATTTCCTTATAAGTCCATAACAGAAAAAGATGCAGGCTAAGGTAAAAAAATCCCATGTCTAGTAGAGTTTCCATGGAATTACATTAAATTCATGCGGTTCCTCTTTATTAAACCAGCTTTTCCGCCTTTATTGCTTTTGTAAGGATGGGATGGTGTTTGAATCTGAATATTGATTTGTTGTCTTTAGTCATGAATTAAAACAACTGGCAATTTTTTGTACAGAGTTTTGATGAGCTTCAGTATGTTATTGGAGACTTTCATTGTGTAGTAATGCAGGTAAGAATCCTTATTTTCTTGTTTGGGAGCCCTTATACCATACAATTCTGAAATGACAGTGGTTGCAATACTGCTCTGAAAAATATAATCACCACCAGAGTATAATATTATTAAAATCCCTATTTTTCAATTTCAGAAGATTTACAATCATGTTCCAAACAGAATGCGTTTGTGTAATTTCCACGGATTTAAAAGTTCAATGATTTGATATTTTGTAGAAACAGAAGTATTATACTGGAGTTTATTTCACTGTTATAGTGGAGGTTAAAAAATCTGTTTTGCAGTTACCAGGCAAATCCTCCATAGCTAATGATTGCATCCTTCTCCCTGGATATTGAACCAGAATCAGACTGTTGCAAGCTTGGTGCCACATTTAACTTTGAACTACATTCTGTGCCATCAATAAGACTTCCTACATCCACCTCTGCAACATGCTTCCTGCCTCAACTGCTGAAATCCTCATCCATGCTTTTGATACCTGCAGATCTGATTATTCCAGTACCCTCCTGGCAGTGTTATCCACATTCAACTGGCTGGAAACCTGCACCACGTTCCATTCACCCATCACCCTTATGCTTGCTGACCTACAGTGGCTTCCAGTTAAGAAAAACTTTGATTTGAAAATTCTCATAGATATTTTCAAGTTCCTCCATGGCCTCTCCCCTCTTCATCTCTGTAACCTCCTCCATCCCTGTAACTTTCTGATAAATCTGCACTCACCTAATTTAACCCTCTTCAGCATCCCTAATTTTTAACTGCTTCCACATTAGTGTTTGTCGTTTCAGCTGCCTAGGCTCTAACCTCTGGAATTACTTTCTGACACTTTTTCTGTCTGACTCTTCCTTTATGTTTCCTTATGTAACTTGGTATCTTAGTTTGCTTTGTAAAATCTGAACTTACAAATTAACAGCAGGAAGAAACCACTTAGCCCCATGAGCCTGCTCTGCTATTAATTAGGATCACAGTTCATCTGATTACTTCACATACCACCAACAACCTTTCCACTTCTTGCTAACTAAGATTCTAACTACTTCTGCCTTTAAAATATTCGAAGACTCTACTTTCACTGCCTTTTGAAGAAAAGTTCCAAAAACACAGCACTCTCTGAGAAAATATTTTGCCTCAACTCTGTGTAAGATTAATTTTAAACAGTGATCTCTGGTTCGATATTCTCCACAGGAGGAAACATCTATTCAAATCCACCCTGTCAGGACCTTGTTTTGATCAAGTCACCCCTGACCCTTCTAAGTTCTAGTGGAAACAAACCTAACCTGTCCAACCTATCCTCATATGACAACCTACCTGTTCCAGGTATCAATCGAGAAAATCTTCTGAGCTGCTTCCAGCCCATTGCTGCGGGTTTGGAGTCACATGTAGGCCAGACTACGTAAGGATGGCAGATTTCCTTCCCTGAAGGACATTAATGAGCTAGATTTTTTTTTAAAACTAACAAACAGCGATGGTGTATATTCTTAATTCCAGGATTTTTTTTTTCCAAACTCAAATTCCACCATCTGACGTGGTGGGATTTGAACCTGGGTCTCCAGAACATTAGTTGAGTTTCTGGATTAATAAATCCGGTAATAATATCACTAGGCCATCACCTCCCTGCAACTCCTCACAATTTGCATTCCCACCTACCTTTGTGTCATCAGCATATTTAGCAACTGCACCTCAGTCCCTTCATCCAAGTAATTTATATAAGTTGTAAGAACTTGAGGCCCCAGCACTACTCCCTGTGGCACACCACACATTACATCTTACCATCCAGAAAGTGACTCATTCATGACTTTTCTAATTCTGCCAGCCAGTCAAACTTCTATCTGTGCCAATATCTTATCCCTACATAGCACCGTTATTTTCCACAATAACCTTTGATGTAACACTTTATCAAATACCTTCTGGAAATCTAAATGCAATACATCCACTATCCCCTTTGTCCACAAGCACATGTTGCTTCTTCAAAGAACTCAAAGATTTGTTAAAGGTGTTTCCCATTTCACAAAACCATGTTGACTCTGGCTGATAACATAAGTTTATCAAAGTATCCAGCTACAAAGTTGTCCATCTAACATTTCCCTTATTAGACACACGTTATGTTAACTAGCTGGTAGTTTCCTGCTTTCTCTCTGCTTCCCTTTTTGAATAAAGAAGCTCCATTTGCTATTTCCTTTCTAAGGGGAATGTCTTCAAAGCAAGGGAGCTTTGAGAAAATTAAGACTAACACATCAACTATCTCACTTAAGTGTTCTTTTAAGACCATGGGATGAAGTTCATCTGGTCAGTTCCAACAATTTTCTCAGTACCATTTCTCTGGAACATCTGAAGAAGAGTTATACTGGACTCAAAATGTTCACTCTGTTTCTCTCTCTATAGGCGCTGCCAGACCTGCAGCGTTTCTCCAGTGTTTTGTGCTGGGTGCATAAGTCCAGCATCTGCAATATTTTGTATTTATTGGATACAAACACCTGTTTAACTCACGAGCCTTATTTTCCATTATTAATTTCCCCAGACTCATTTTCTATAGATCAACATTTATTAACTCTTTCTTTCTGAATATCTATAATCTATACACTCCTACAATTTGTTTTCCTATTTCTAGCTAGCTTTCTATTTTTCCTTCCTTATTCATCTTTTAGATTGCATTGAAGTACCATTGTTTCATTTAAAAGGACTAATTCAAGAAGTTATTGCTGTTGAGCTCAAGTCTTCTGTTGCCAGGAGCCAGCTACTTGTAAATCCTCAGCTCTTCTCCTGGCAACACTTCATGTTTGCATAGTCGTAGGAAAACATCGAAACAAGGACTGGCTTTCTCTCATTTTTTTCCTATTAAGTTATGTGTTCATAGGTACATTCCCATTCTGTTGCCATTGTAGGAATACATTTGATTTCAACACTGCTAAGAAACTGATTTGCATTAAAGTAATTAAAACTGACGATAAGCAGCAGACCTCTTAGTAAGAATGGCAAGTGATAAAGCAGGAGTCTAAAAAAAACTTGATTTACAAGGAAGGGCTGAACTCCATCATCTGCTTCAATGGTACCTTTATAGTTTTGATAGTGGGAAATCAAAGTGCTTTATTAAGATGGATGCTTCCATCGTGTTCCAACAGCTAGCTGTCACATGATCAATACCCCCAATTGAAAACAGCTAACATTCCAAGCTTGTCCATCTGTTAGAAAAAGCCTGCAACATCAAGATATCTTGCAGGATGAAGTTCTCTCTCAACAGATTTTCTTCAAGTTCAGATGAAATAGCTGCACGGAGGCCAGTACAGTCAGTTCTGTGCAACCTCGCATCATAGAAAGTCGCTACAGAAATAACAGGGCCTATGGGAAAAGTGGGGTTAGGAGGCAGACCACCAAAATATATCACTGGAATAAAAAATCACTCAAAAATAATTCAAAAGCCTTACACAAAGGATAGCATAGTTTGAATAAATGTTTAATTTATATCTAATAATGAAATAAAAGTAAATTTATCATCTTACCTACAAAAATGTCAGGATGACTTGATGGAGGAGGTGGTTTTGAGGTTGTTCTGTTGTTCATGCAGGGACTGGGGATCGTCGTCATCATCATCACCTTCAGGTGCAGTTGTTGTTGCAGGGTTAGGGTGAAAAATAGTTAATGCAGAAGTGGACGGCTGTGGCTCATTGTCCTCTGACTGTTTCTTGGGGGTTGGCTTAAAAAGCATATCCAGTTATTGCTGCTTTGCCCTTTTTCTTCTTTAATGCAGAAGCTGTTCATAAGGTTCCAAATAAGATCTTATTCCACGAACTACCACCCTGCTGTGTTCTGCATTGTAATCATTGTCCTCTAAGAGGTGCAACTGCCTCTCAATTTAACTTCAGGATGGAAGACAAAACAGAAGTGGAAAGTTCTCGTGGTGCTGCATCCTGGACTACTTCATCTTCATCTCCAGCATCTACTTCCCTCTCAGCGACAAGTTGCTGTAGATCAGCTGAACAGAGGTCTTCACAGCAGGACTCAAGCAGCTCTTCAACATCCTTTCTCTCCACTTCTTCAAATCCAACTTGCTTTGCAAGATTAACACAATGTTCTTTGATTCTTGGGAGCTCCTCTGATGGATCAAAGCATTTAAAATCTTGAAAATAATCTGGAAGAACCTTCCCCCAAACTGCATGCAAGCAGTCCTTACTAACATCACCCCAGGCCTTCACGACGATGTCAATTGCATTCTTGATGTTAAAGCTCTTCCAGAATTGAAGAACACTGTCCTTATCTCCCTCAGTGGTTGCAATCAGCCTCTTAAATGTGTGCCTTAAATAATAAGCTTTAAAAGCTGCAATTGCACACTGGTCCATGGGTAGGAGAGAGGTTGTGTTTGGGGGGAGAAACAGCACTTTGATCTTTTCAGAAAGCTCACCAATGGTGGGAGGACGGCTTGGCACGTTATCCAGGATGAGGAGAATCTTGAAATCCAAATTTTTCTTCTACAATACTTTTTAAACACATCTTCCAAAACATCAACAATAAGGTCAGAAAAAATATCCCCTGTCATGCAACCTCTCTTGAAATAGAACCTGAAGTAGGCACCTAGAGTAGACTCAAGATAACCTTTCAAGGCTCGCAGGTCGGCACAGTGGTACACTACCACAGGCTTAAGCTTTAAGTAGCACAGTCATACAATCCTTTTGGTGTTAACATTGCGCATGCTCAGGACATAGCCTGCAAAACGATCATGGGATGTTGACGCATAGTCTTCCATGCACCGATGGAATCGCGTTACAGCCAATGCAAGTTCGTGTTTTAGAAACAGTGCTCCCCTATTCATGAGTCGCGTTATAGCCAACTTTCATTGCCAGAACACGCGTTATAGTAGAAGCGACCGTATCCCGTTACCAAGTCACCCTTTATTCACATGTGCACGATACATGGGCTCTGACCAGCCAGCTCAGAGCCAATCCCTAGGGTGAGGAAATGCTCTGAGTCTCCTATTTATACCTGTCAGCCAGGGCTCACTGATTGGCCTGGGTCAACAATCTCAATCAAAGACCTCATAGTCAATGAGATCCACTGGCTCTCGTTCCAATCACTACAGACTCTATCTGTTACATCACTGAACACAGAATTTAAATTTAAAAAGAACTTGAAATGTCATGGCACCCACTCTGGGAAAAGGACTGATTGCAGTTTAAAAGAAAATCAACCAACTTACATTGGTCAAGGTACCATTGGAGCTCCAGCTAATCAAAAGAACAACAGAAAGAATAATTCTCTTCCTTAGGGGACTTCAACTTTTTCTTTAAACATTCCACCTGCCCACAACACCTCAGTGTGTGTATGTGTGTGTGTGTGTGTTAGTGTTAGTGTGGAGGTGGTCTCTGTGTATGCGCGTGTGCATTTGCGCATGTGTGCATATGCATTTGTGTGTTTCGGTGTGTCTGAGTGTGTGTGTGTGTCTGAGTGTGTGTGTGTGTCTGACTGGATGGATCTCAGCTTTTAATAACGTTTGTACATTCACCTGAGTCAGTATTTTAAAATAATAAAACAATCTCTTCTCTTGCTAACTCAAAACCTCTAGCTGGCTTGTTTAAAACTCAGAAGAAACATCTTCAAGTACACACTGAATTGAAAAAAACTACACACCTCTTAAAAATTCAAATTGATATACTAATCGCAGGAGTGCAAAGAAAAATTTATTCACCCGCCTAGAACTAGTTGTCAGAAGAATGTTAATAATCAACTTAGACTGCTGTCCCCTTTGCACCCTTTCTGATCTTACCTTAGTGTAGGTGTTCAGTAGGTGTTTACATATTTTATTTCAGCATAATCAAATGAGTCATTCACCTCATCTGTATTTTGAGATGATTCTTTAACTTATATTATGCTCAAACCAGTACAAAATCAAATGTAGATAAAGGTTTTGTTCTTATAGAAAGAATCATTAACTTGATTTTTGCCGAACAAGAGGAAAAAATCAGGATGTTGTCAGCTAATGCTGACAGGGGACCTGGCAGAGGTGTAGAAGAGTATGAAGGGTATAGATAGGACGTAGAGGAAGGTACTCTTTTCATTAGTATTGGGGCCATAAACCAGAGCCATAGATTTAAGAGGAGATGAGTTCAGGAGAAATGTTTTCACTCAGAGGGTTGTGGGAGTCTGGAACTCACTGCCTGAAAGATGGTTGAGTTGGAAACTTTCGTAACATTTAAGTAATGTTTAAATATGCTTTTGCATTGCCATAGCCTCCAGGACCATGGAGCAAAAGCTGGAAAATGGGATGAGTGTGGCCAGATCTTTGTTGATGGGCGTGGATATAATGGGCTGAATGGCCTCCTGTGCTATAGGTTTGAATACGAATGACAATCTAAACACTTTGCTTGTTAACATTCCTCAATTATGAACTTAATCTTGGCCACAAATAGATGTCAGTATATCTTCACCGGGATATCTGTTAGTATTTACAAACTAATGCCACTTTCTCTGGGCAGGGGAGGGGGGGTTTTCTTTAACATATATTTGGTTATTGAATCATTTAGCATGTAAAAATGCTCTTGCCTTCCCTAAAAACATTGGTTTACCTAAGATACCTTTATTTAACTTACTCCCAGAAGAGTTGCCCCATGCCTCGCTCACCATGGTCAAAGGGCATTGAAAATTAATGCTTCAGGTTCTATTATTTTTAAAGCTAAGATTCTGATCATTAACAAATTCAAATATCCAGTGTCATCCAAGATTTTTGTTTTGTGAAGATCAAGCAATAAATAACAGATGCCTTTAAGTGCAGTGCAATATCACTGTGGCACTGTGCATTTGTATATCTTCTCAGTCCCTAATTCTAGGCCTAGTAAATCCTGCTTTTGATCTTTTAGAATATCATACAATTCCGACAGTGTGGAAACAGGCCCTTCAGCCCAACAAGTCCACACTGACCCTCACAGCATCCCACCCAGGCTCATCCCCCCTATAACCCACCTAATCTACACATGCCTGAACACTCTGGACAATTTAGCATGGCCAATCCTCCTAGCCTGCACATCTTTGGGCTGGGGGAAGCAACCAGAACACCAAGAGGAAACCCACACAGACACAGTGGGAATATGCAAACTCCACACAGAGGGTCACCCAAGGGTGGAACTGAAACTGGGTCCTTGGTGAGGCAACAGGGTTAACACTGAGCCACCCTTTTTTAAAAGCCTACTGCACCCAGGCAGTCTCCCATCCAAATACTAACCAGGCCTAGCTCTGCTTAGCATCTAAGATCAGGCATTTTCGGACTAGTGTAGCCATAGGCAAAGGTGACAACGTAGAACTAAACTGTGAACTGAGCTCACGTAAACAGTTGCTGTCTGTAATACAAGAGTCACAATTCGGATGGACATTGTGACACGTGCGGAGACCTATGATCAGCTTCCTTATGATAAAATCATGGACAGATATGCCACCATTTGGAATTGGGCACTACTTTCCTGTGGTTACACAGCTCTTCATGCATTCACCATTACATTGCTTTGATGACTACATCCAAGTAGCTGCTGAATGTGGAACTGATGATTTCCAGGAAGGTAAAATCATGGCTGGAATTTTACACGAAGAGGAGACATCCCACCATTCAACACAACTTTGGCACTCCGTGGAATCCAAGACCATATTTTGCGAATGGCAGCGAATTAAAAAGTGGCTGCTGAGATTTAAGCCCTGTTAAGGATTATGGCCCGCACCTCAGTGAGAGGGGTGATAGATCAATGGTGCCTTTGGTAGTAGTCATCTTTGCAGGGTTGCACATGGAGTTGAGGGCACTTGATGGCTTTGCCTCCTTAAAGGTAGGTAGGGACTGAAGATGTACATTCCAGACAGGCAGCCCATGGCGGGAGCAGGTGGGGGCAGGGGCAGTTTAGCGAATGGGTCAGCTCAGTGAGGATGGGTAGCACCAGTACAACCAGAGGGGACCCTTGGTAACTGAAGAATACCCAAAAAGGTCTCACACCCCGAACATCAGAGTCGGCTGGGAGACCAGCAGGATTTACTTGTCGCATGCAGCAAGGGATCTCCAACCCCACGCAAAATGTCAGTAGAAGGAAGAAGAGGCTCTTAATTGGCTATACAGACTTCAACTTAGCTCCAGATAGAAGGACCATCTGCCACTTTTCCAACTGCTGGCAAAATGGCAAGGAAGCAGGAAGATGTTGGTAATGGCACCCAATACCTTCCATTGTCATTTTATTGTGTCCCAGTCCATGCTCAGTGCATAAGAACTTAAGAACTAGGAACGGGACTAGGCAATTCAGCCCCTCTCGAGCCTGCTCTGCCATGTAATATGATCGGGGCTGATCTCATCTTGGTCTCAAATCCAATCTGCTGCCTGCTCTTCATAACCCTTCAACCAATCAATCAGTCATTAAAAAATCCGTATATCTCCTCATTACATTTACGCAATGTCCCAGCATCCACCACACTCTGGGGTAGTAAATTCCACACATTCATGACCCTTTGACAGAAGTAATTTTGCCTCTCTCTCAAATCTGCTACACTTTATCCTAAAACTGTGACCTCTCATTCTAGATTGTCTCAGTTGAGGAAACATACTTTTTATGTCTACTTTGACAATCCCCTTTAGCATCTTAACAATTCGATTAGATCACCTCTTATTTTTCTAGACTCCAGGCAGTATAGGCCTAAACTGCTCAATTTGTCTTCATAAAACAAAGCCGTCATCTCTGGAATCAATCAAGTGAACCTCCTCTGAACTGCCTCCAATACAACTACATGACTCCTCAATCAAAATTGTATATTCCCCTATTGCCTTGCACAGTTGCAGCAGCACTTCCCTGCTTTTATGTGCTATTCCTTTTTTCAATAAACACCAAAATTCCATGTGCCTTCCTGATTACATGCTTCACCTGCATGCTAATTTCCTGCGATTCAAGCACAGACAGCCATAACCCTCTGCACCGAAGCTCTCTAAAGTTTCTCTTCATTCAGATAATAAGTTCCCTTTCTATTTCTCCAATCAAAATGAATAACCTCACATTAATCAACGTTGAACTTCATTTGTCAAATTTTGGCCCATTCACGTAACATATACATATCCCTATGTAAGATTCTTATTTCTTCATCACAACTCATTTTCTGACCTATTTTACCGTCAGTTGCAAATTTGGCTATTGTACTTTGTATATACGCATGCAAGTCATTAAAATTGACTGCAAATAATCTGAATAGTCTGAATCACATTTGGGATGGCACAGATACTCCGTGGTTAGCACTGCTGCCTCATAGCACCAGGGACTTGGGTTTGATTCCAGCCTCGGATAACAGTCTGTATAGAGTTCACACATTCTCCCCGTGTCTACGTGGGTTTCTTCCGAGTGCTCCAGTTTCCTCCCACACTCAAAAGATGTGCATGTTAGGTGGATTGGCCATGCTAAATTGCCTAGAGTGTCCAGGGACATGCAGGCTAGCTGGATTAGCCATGGGAAATGCAGGGTTACAGGGACAGGGTAGGGTGTGGGTATGGGCCGGATGCTCCTTGGAGGGTCAGTTGGACTCGATGGGCCGGATAACATGCTTCCACACAGCAGGGATTCTATGAATTTGTACCTGGGTACCTTTGTACCTAGGATGGTACCGTAAACTTTTCACCATACTCATGTGTGACAATAAACCTATTTCTAATTGGGGCCCAAGGACTGAATCCAGTAGTAACATCTTGGCGATCAGAGAAAGCCCCATTAATTCCTGCATGGTCCAGTAAAATATAGCCCATGTTTTTGCAAGATGTTTTTCAAATGTTTCAGTGCAGTTTTTTTTATTAGTAATTGTATGTTTGCTCACCCTAGAAGGCGAGAAGGCTTGGTATGATGAGTAGTGGCATTGCCAACACTCAGAAATCTGCATCATCTGCTTCCTTATGTGAATCCTACCATATTCAACATCTCAAATCGGAGACAAGGGATCTGTGGATGTCAAACAGGTGACACTGTAAGGCCTCTCCATACCTCCCGTCATCCCCTCACTCACAAATATAGGCCTTGTACATTTATCTGCAACTTTAGGAAATCTGACCTGGAGCCAAACTCCATCATATGTCTTTCATGGCTAATTGCTGTGTAGGTCATTTCAGCCCCTCAGGCTCATTCCAATATGTTGCACTGCATTCCTCCTGCAATGATATCCTTGGGTCAACTAGGACTTAGGAATTTTCCTACCAATCTCATGTGTTATGTACTTAGTTCTATCAGTCAATAAATGTGGGGGATGTTTTATCACCTACCAGTAGACCTGGCTTCATGCTGCACATTTGTTTCGTTTTCACTTCATTTATATCTGGCACTTATTTCTCCTCACTCCCCACCTCCCCCGATCCCCAAACCCCACCCCCCAACCTGCCCCACCAACTGAGTTTATGTTTCTTGCTCCCACGCATACACTTATTTTTATCTGCTTCATATCTTCAATTACATTTAGAGTTCAATCAGCCTTCCAGTTAGATCACAAGGCCAGATCTACATAAGGAGTTATGAAATGAAAAATTACATGCAATTAGCTCACAATACCTCTGGCATGCTTTCACAAGCACGTTAGCATTACTGACATGAATATATAAAGCCTTCTTTGTTCCTGAGCATGGGCATTGATAACTGCAGGCAGCAGGACAGGAACACTACCATTAAACAAATAGCCATGGGCTGTACCAGAGAGTCTACAAGCATTTCAAATGATCAGCAGGATAAGTCGGGTTCTTTCATGTGCCTATGTTGATTACTCAAAGCTGGAAATTACTGTCTACGATATTATAGGAACAAAAACATGCATTTGTACTAAATTCCAAAGTCCCACTATTTTAACACAGTATTCCTTCTGCTTACTTATACTTCAATCAGATTTAACAGTCCAGTTAATATCATACAAAAAAAGCACTTGATTTGAATATAACAGCTTGTATGAGAATATCACGCATTGTCATTTCTAGACTTTTGTAATGAAAAGTATAACACTAGGCTGATCAATGGCCTTGCCACATTTGGTACAGAACACAGACTCAATTAGTTTCTTCATTTTACAGGATTATGATCAAAGATGTGGAGAGAAATGTAGTTCAAAAAGTTAATTCTAACTCTGATACGCTAATGGAACATTTACATCATCAGAGGAAGTTGAGCAACGTCACACGATCCTATGATCTCTTTCAGCCTTATGGAAAGATGAAGCCACAGCAAGAGGTTTCTCAATTAAGATAGTGTTTTTCTTATCTCAGTAGACTGTAAATATTCTCTACAGCACAACAAGACTAAGAATATTATATGGTGGGAGCAACTGAAGGCATGTGTATAGAGTTAAGATGTCATGTTGAGGTTATACAAGATGTTGGTGAAGCCACTTTTGGATACTGTGTACTTTCACTGGAGCATAGGAGGTTGAGGGTGAACTTATAGAATCATAGTACCCTTACAGTGTAGAAGCAGGCCATTTGGATCATCGACCTTCATATGAGCATCCTACACAGTCTCACCTCTCCGGCAATGTTCCTGTAACCCTGCATTTTCCAATGGCCAATCCACCTAACCTGTATATCTTCGGACAGTGGGAGAAAACTGCAGCACCTGGAGGAAACCCACACAGAGTCAGGGAGAACATGCAAACTCCACACAGACAGTCGCCCAAAGCTGGAATTAAACTCAGGTCCCTAGAGCTGTGAGGCAGCAGTGCTAACCATTCAGTCACTGTGCCACCCATGGTGATCTATAAAATCATGAGGGACATGGATAAGGTGAATAGCAAAGGTCTTTTCCCTAGGGTGGGAGAGTTCAAAACTAGCGAGCATATTTTTAAGGTGACAGGAGAAAGATTTAAAAGGGCTCTGAAGGGCAACGTTTTCACACAGAGGATGGGTCACATCTGGAATGAGCTGCCAGAAAAATTGGTAGATGGAGGTACAGTTACAACATTTAAAAAACACTTGGACAGGTACATGAATAGGAAAGGTTTAGAGGGATATAGGTCAAATGAAGGGAAGTGGGACTAGTTCAGTTTGGTCTGGACGAGTTGGACCAAGGGGCCTGCTTCCATGCTGTATGACTATGACTAAGTCTGGAAAGGTCTCTGTCATAATCAGAAAGCTTCAAGCAAGTCATGTGTGCCAATCAAGCAGAAGTGTATCCAACTGCATTGGGTCTCGCTGTGAAGCTAGGCCATGAGGAGGTCAGTATGCTATTGTGCATAAAAGGGTGCTGTGCAGATAATATTCCAGTCAGATGGGGAGTCAGTTAAGAATAAAGCTAAGCATGAGCAAGTAATAAAACCACTTAATGCCTGCTTCAGTCCGCAAAGAATGTCTTTGTTGAGAATCGTAGAATTCCTACAGTTTGGAAGCAGGCCATTCGGCCCACACTGACCCTCCAAAGAGCACCCCCCCCCGACCCACCCCTACTCTATCTCTGCATTTCCCACCCTTGATATTATGGGAAATTTAGCATGGCCAATCCACCTAACCTGCACATCTTTGTACTGTGGAAGTAAACCCACGCAGACATGGGGAGAACGTGCAAATTCCACACAGTCAGTCACCTGAGGCTGGAATGAAACCCAGATCCCTGGTGCTGTGAGGCAGCAGCACTGACCACTGTGTCACTGTACCATTCTTACTAAAGATGACTGAATGTAACAAACTTGCCCAACAACAAGGGAAGGATTGATAAATTAATATTTACATACAAGCTTGCAGAAGACTGTGAAAAGGATGGTTTAAAAGATGAATTAGCAGCGCAGAATTGCTGTTGGAGTCTTGGATGGTGCTTTGTCTGACCATTTGCAGTGGAGAATTGATTTAGCCTTAACGTAGGTAATTCAACTGAGCAGCCCAGCTGAGGTCAGGAAGCAAAATCAATCGATGATTTGGGCTATCAGGAGAATCATTTCTGGAAAAGAACTGACTCAGTGGAGTATGTTAAATTTATAAACAGAGAATCAGTCCTACAAAAGCAGGAGAGACCGTGTGCACATCCATCAACAGCTCCAGGTAATTGGAATTGGAGTAATAGCAATAAAGCACAGGATGAAAGTCTTTTTTTTGCCAGAGGCTGAATGCTTGTTTTGCAGGAACACGGGTCACTCCCAGGTTGAACTGCAGCAAGAAGTCTGTACAGATTACACTAAAAGATGACAAGGGAAGTGGCATGGAGGTAATGTTACTGGATTAGTAATACAGAATCCTTTTCTGAGGACTGAAATTCAAATCCCATCCTGGCAGATGGTAAAATGTGAATTAAACAAAAACAAAAATCTGAAGTATAAGGCTAGCTTCGTGGTGACTGTGTCGTTGCTGCTGATTGTTGTTTTAAAAATCCATCTGGTTCACTAATATCCTTTCAGGGAGGAAACCTGTCATCCTTATCTGGGCTAGCCTACATGTGACTCCAGACCCACAGCAATGTGGTTGACCCTGGGGGATGGCCAAAGAGGCCCATGTCCCATTAAAGATTTTTTAAATATAAAACTCTTTCAAAAGATAGCAACAATCCACGAAATAGAATACATAAATGATTTTAAGGTACATATCCTTAGAGACAAGGAAAAAGCAAGTGAAAGATACTGGAATATCCCTAGTAGACAGAATCACAACACATTTCAAGTAAGATGCGGGTGTATCAGTTTTTATTTCTTTCTGATGCTGAGCCATGGTTGGAGAAAAGGTCCCTTCAGCAACAATGTAAAAAAAGTTCCATGGACAAAGAGGCATAGAATACAAGATCGTAAGACAACAGAATGCAGAGCCCCAACATCGAGACAGAAAAATCAAAGACCTGCGGACCAGGATTCTTGTCAAACAGGAACACCTGGACTGTCTTACATCTGATATGCAGAATTCAGAAAAAAGAGAGCCTAGGAGATTAGCTTAAAAGACATCAGTGCCAAATTTCCACAGCTGTTCGCAGGACCAGCAAAGCTGAAATCAGCATACCACACGAATGTACATCAAAAACGAAGCCAGTGCGGCTGTTTATTCTCAGAACAGTTCCTTAGCCACTTTGCCAAAAGGTAAAGAAGGAAATTGACTATGTTGACTCAAGAGGTTATTTATTGGTGATAGAACCAACCACCTGGTGCTTGGGGAATGGTACCACTGCCAAAGCCCAACGGATCTATCAGAACTGCACAGATCTTGCACAGCTGATCAAACCAGTTGAACATGCAGTTTGTCATTGTCGTCTGTGGAAGAGAGCTTAGCAAAATTGGGAAAGAGTTCAATCTTTGCAAAGCAAAATGTAAATAGTGATTTGCCCTTTGATGAAGCGTCTAAATTGCTCACAACCTTGATTACACCATTTGGGAGGTTTTGTTTCAAACACACTTTGACATCACAAGAGCATCAGAAATTTTCCAGAGGACAATGTCAAGCATCCCAGAAGGACTGGATGGAGCTGTACGTCATATCGATGACGTTCTGATCCACAAATCCACTCAGACAGAATGCGAGTGCAAGCCGTGCTGCAACCTACAGAAAACAGGACAGACACGCAACAAAAAATGTGAATCCTCACAGCCAACTGTCAAATTACTTGGGTGTACTGTAGACACATTTGGTAGAGAAGAGAAGAATAATCAAGAAGATTCCAGTTCCTCATAATGTAACTGACCTGCAGATACTCAGGGGGGTGACAAACTTAGTTGGAATGTTCTTGTCCAAACTAGCTGTCGTCAATGAGTTACAATGTCAGGCCTGACAAGTTTGCTGACTGCTGCAAATGATCTTGTTGTTGCTTCTCCAGTCACAGGCTGCTACTCTGCCATGTTGGCTACTGAAGGGCTCACTATGAACCTATCAGCAGCAAATGCGAGGGGGGACCAACCTGTGGTCGGAAGAGCAGTTCTGCAGAGACTTTGACCATTCGGGGGAGGCGGGGGGGGAGGGAGGGGTGGCAAGTCTTCTCTGATTGGTTCACCTCATGACTGAACCTTTCTGGTTATTTTGAGGGACTATGGAGATGAATTAATCTGCTTGTCTCATTATTTTTAGTGTTGATGTGGCTAATCCACAGGCTGGATGAATGCCTCACACACTCTGTACCAGTCTTTTTCTCTGTTAGTATAAAGACAAAACCTTAAGAAAATATTGTGATCAACTGAAAAAAGATTTGAACTTAACAGGTAAGCGGATTCATACAGAAGAATAAAACAAGAATATTCATAATACATTGTCTCCAGGCCCTCTTCTTGGATCATGCAGTGTAAAGCCCAAATCTTCTTTCCATATATTTTCTGATCTGTTGTTATCCACTTAACCACATAGATCCACTACTGAACTAGTTTCCAGAGGAATTCAACTGAGACCAGTTCACTTTCAGAATCCAGTAGCCTGTTTGATAAAATCTCTTGTAGGCTTTTAACCAGATTAAGGGGCTTAATATTTTCTGTTTTCTAGCTAATCTATTTTACTCTGTTGACAAATATCATTCATTATAAGCATTTAAAGCCTGTTGGAAATGACTGTATATTTCCTCATTAACATGATATGCAGTGGAACATAGGATAGACTGAAGATTTTGGTCTATCTTTAACTCTTTCGCTCTCCCAGCTTTAAGAATCTGAAACCATTTACAAAAGCTTTGTAGTCTAACTGCACCATGGCACACAACAGTAATGATAGGTAATTTTAACCACTCCAATATGAACTGGAATTGTCCTAGTGCGAAAGGAATTGAGGGAGCAGAATGATTTGGCTACATTCAGGAGTAATTATTTGGCCAGTATATAACAAATGCTGTATCAGAGATAAAAGGTACTGCAGATGCTGGAGAATCCGAGATAACAAGCATGGGGCTGGATGAACACAGCAGGTCAAGCAGCATCATAGGAGGTTTTCCTGCTCCTATGATGCTGCTTGACCTGCTGTGTTCATCCAGCCCCATGCTTGTTATCTCGGATTCTCCAGCATCTGCAGTACCTTTTATCTCTGATACAATTTTAGCCCTTCATACCGAGGCAGCATTAGAATCAGTATGGCGTCAAGAAGCCCTCACAAAACTGGCATCAATTGGACTCAGAGGAGAAATCTCCACTGGTTGGAGTCATGATCAGCACAAAGTAAATTGGTTCTGGTTTTCCAAGTCAATAAATTCAGCACTTCACTGCAGGAATTCTTTAACATACTTTCCTAGATGCAACCATCTTCAATTGATTCATCAATAAATCTTGTTTTTCCATCATAAGGTCAGAAGTAGGGATGCTCACTGATGACTGCACAATATTCAGTACTATCTGTGTCTCCTCGGATATTGAAGCAGTCTACTTCCATACGCAGCAAAATCTTAATAATGTTTAGGTTAGGACTGATAAGTGGCAGGTAACATTCACGCCGTACAACTGCTAGGTAATGACCAACGTCAAGAAGAAGAATCTAACCATTTCCTTTGTCACACAATGGCATTACCATCATTGAATCTTTGGCTGTCTATGAAGAGTATTCACTATAAGTTCATGACTCCCATAAATATCTCATATCCTGATTCCTCTAAGAACTTCTCAATTCTCTCTATTGTCTTTGTTCTGATATTGCAATCTTCTGTACCTGTGTTTTCTCAGTTGAGGATTTCCTCCATTTTGGATGACAAGGACGTTGACATGCTTCCCATGTTCCATACTGCAGCTCTCACACTTTTACTCTATCCCAGGATCATGATATGGGTTCTCCTGTCGTCATCTTCCAAACCACCAGCAGATCATTCAACAGATCATT
>JAHRHZ010000099.1:9116148-9161927 GCA_024137785.1 Ginglymostoma cirratum
CTCCTATGATGCTGCTTGACCTGCTGTGTTCATCCAGCCCCATGCTTGTTATAACAAATGCTGTTCTGGATTTATTTTAAGAAACTGAAGCTGGGAAGATAAATGGAATGGTAATGGGAAAGCATTTTGGTGTTAGTGATCATCACTCAGTTAGTTTTCATTTCTTTATGGAAAAGGACAAAGACGTACAGAAGTTAGAATTCTAAACTAGGGCAAGGTGGATTTTACTCGGCTTAGCAATAAAACAGCTGCTTGAAGATAAGAGATAACAAGGTGTGGAGCTGAATGAACACAGCAGGCCAAATCCCCTCCCCCATTTCTGATGAAGGGTCTAGGCCCGAAACGTCAAGCTTTCCTGCTCCTATGATGCTGCTTGGCCTGCTGTGTTCATTCAGCTCCACACCTTGTTATCTCGGATTCTCCAGCATCTGCAGTACCTATTATCTCTGCTTGAAGATAACTCAGTATTAGAACAGTTGCAGCAATTCAAAGGGCTCATTCAAGGGGTTCAGAGTAAACATTTTCCCAAAAAGAAAAAGGTGGGATAGCTCCCTGGATGACAAGGAGGTCATAGGGTCCCATAAGGCAGAAAAGGAAAGCCTATGTCCCACATTGAGGACTCACTATAACTGAAAGCCAAGAGAAGAATAGAAAGCACAGGGGTAAAATTGAAAAGGAAGTTAGGTGTACAAAGATAACATGAAAAAACATTAGCAAGCAAAGGCAAAGTGATCCAAAATATATTTATAAATGCATTCAGAAGGGGATAACCAAGGCAAGAGCTGGGTTCATAAAAGACCAAAAAGAAAATCTGTACTAGGGGTAAGTTGATGATATGGTTCTTAATGAATGCTTCGCATCTGTCTTGACAAAGACAGGGACAATGCAGTGTTGGAGCTAAGGATGTAATTAAGGAGGAGGAGTGTGAAGTATTGGACGGAATAAACTTAGGAAGAGAGGATGTATTAATGGGATTAGCATCCTTGAAAGTAAATAAACGATCAGAGCCAGATGACATGTATCCCCAGATTGATAACAGAAGCCAGGGAGGAATACAGTGGATGGTCCAATCATCATGTACAATCCTTAGTGGTGTAAGAGGACTGGAGGATTGTTAATGGCAAAAAAGGAAGCCAGGATGGACCATATAATTGCAATCAATGTAGATTTGATAAGGGAAGTCTGTCTCTCACTGCCTTGACTGAATTTTTTGACACAGCAACAAGGAAGCTTGATGAGGGCAGTACAATTGATCTGGGCTATCTGGATTTTAACAAGGGTTCTGGCAAGCTCCCATTCTGGCACATAGGCTTTTTTTTTTAAACCAATCGGATCTTGAGAATGCTTTTTGTGATACAGATTAAGCATTCAGACATAGGGGGCATGATCAACCCAGAGAAGCCTAAGGTAAAACTTTTTAGGAGGTTAAACAAGGAAGTGAAATACACCATTAATGGGAAAGTGCTGCAAGGTGTAGAAGAAATAAGGATCCTTGGAATGAACGTCCACAGATTCATGAAGATAATAAGATAAATCAATAAGTTGGACAGGAACAGATATGGAATCCTTTCCTTTATTAATTGAGATATAAAATACAGGATAAATTTCTTCATTTATTTATTTATCTACTCCAAAATCCTGAGCCACATCAAAAGCAAATAAATTTCCTACTTTTTTTACTGGTTTAGGCAACGGAATATATGTAAATAGGTCACAGGTGATATCTGTACCTAAATAGTAATTGCAAACAGCAAATCTCCACGGCTTGAACCCAAAACTTCTGGCTTACAGGTAGGGACACTATCATTGGTCCACAAGGGCTCCAAATGACCTATTTTATTTTTATTCAACTTGTTTAGACATGTCTGGGGCTGGTGAGACTTAAAGCTTTTGATTTGCTGGCTTAGAGTTAGCACAGCACCACAAGAGCCCTATTGCTACCACTGTGTGGATACTTCCCAATCAGCCTGTTCAGAGATGTTATTAAACACCTTCATAGCAGGTGGCACTTTAACACACTACAGACCTTGATTGTGGGCAGCTTTGTCCTGTTGGCACTAGAAACTGGTTTGAGTCTTCTTTGATTCACCTCAATTAGCACCTTTAAAGCAATTAGAGAGTTCATATTCTATTTGTGCACACTTGATTCAAAATTTAATGGAGAAGGTGATAGGACAGAGTGTTGACTCACTACTTAGAACCCACTCAAGTAATTTATTAAGTTATCTTTAATCCAAGAATAAGTGGGAAATTGAACTGGCAAGACACATAAGAGACGTCTACTTTAAGGGGCATAAAAAAGAAGTGTACTTATGTATCAAATTTTGTCCTAAAATGACTGGAAATGTAAATGTGAGTAATACCCTTCACTTATTAAGACTGATGTGAAAAGTCTCTAAAGCATAAACTGGCTCCCACAGGGTCAGAAATCTTCCAATGCATTAAAAGTAGGTATTCAAAGTGAAACAAAATCAAACACTTTAGTATATCCAGGAGCGAAATGAAACAAGCCACATGTTTAAAAGGGTTCTGCTGCTTGGTAGCGCTAAATGATTAACCCTAGACAAGTTAAGTCTGTCCCACCTCCCACATTTTTTTGAAATCAACCTGCTCAGAGATTATATTCCACAGCTCTGGAGCAGGTGGAACTTAACCCTGGATGTCCTGACTGAGAAGTAGAGAAACTATCAGTGAACACAAGAGACATTTCACAGCTCCTATAGATATTTTCAAATCAACCTGTTCAGAGATATCTTGAACTCAGGATTTCTGGCATAAAGTTAGGGACACTACTACCACCACAAACACCCCTCACAGCTCTCACATTTATTTCGAGCCAGTCAACTTGCAGATATTTTCCTAATCGACCTGTTCAGAGATGTTATTGCACACCTCTGGATGAAGTCTCCTGGTTCAGAGGTGGGGACACTAGCATCATGTCACAAGACTCCTCCTGCCCTTCCCCTGCCACCATCATCCCACATCTTTCTTTAAACTAAACCACCTGGTCAATAATACAAACAACTTATCCCCACTTAAGCGCTTCAACTGGTGTTGAGGTAGGAAAGTCATCCATAAGCCTACCTGCCGCAGTTGGGGTGGAGGCTGGAAGGTGATTGGGTTCACACTAAGTGCCTGATTAAATGTCCCATGCACCAACCATACTACTGCAGAGGGCACACCATTCCACCTCATCATCTATTATTTAAAAATGACAATTATTTCTTGCAAATTGATCTTTATTTTCTGTCCACTTTGCCAATAATTGGAGGAAATAAAAATGCCTGAAGAATTAATAATCAATTTCAGAATAGGGTGTGCAACAGAAACATGTTAGTTAACTACCACCAGATCATATAACAAATTGCTATCCAGTGGTTTCATTTCTTAGAAAACTCTGTGCCCTATTGTAGTCGTCATCGTCTCTGCAGACTGGTTAATCACAATCAATATTCTTGGCACAGCTTTTCAAGTTAATTAGCCTCAGAAACTCCCAGGCACATTTTACTTTTCCTATGCCATAATCTAGTTTGCTGTTGAAAACATCATAGTTGGGCCAGATTTTTCATTAGGAATAATGATGAGGTTAGCTTATTTATGTAGAAATCAGGCAGCCACTTCAGTAACAACACATATACAGTTAAGTGAGTAAACCATGAATTTGCTGTCTGAGATGCACAAGAACAGTTTGAAGACAGAAATTCCCTCTGTAATGGGGATTCAACTCATCTTTTGAGAGTGAAGCACTGATCACCTGTTTTCCACCTAATATTCAGTTCAATTGATTTTATAAGCATATAATAGATGGCTCATTTCTAATTGCCTATTTTACACCCCTGTCCAAATTTCATTTCGTATATATTCTGTCTCTATTGCATGAAGGGCTGACAAGTGACAAGTATTAATTGTGCCTCACAGGCAAAGGCCATTTCCGAAAGAATCTAACCATCATCGCTTGACATTTAATGATATTATCATTGCTAAATCCCCCCCCCCCAATGATTGGATTCACAGGATGTGTGTGTTGCTGGCTAGGCCAGCATTTATTGCCCATCCCTAATTTCCCAGAGAGCATTTAAGTGTCAACTACATTGCTGTGTGTCTGGTCTCTAAACCAGACCAGATAAGGATGGCAGTTTCCTTCCCTAAAGGATGTTAGTGAATCAGATGAATTTTTCCGATAATCGACAACGGATTCACAGTCATCAACGGGCTTTTAAATGCAGATATCTAATGAATTCAATTTCCAGCATCTACCATGGTAGGATTCAAACCCAGGTCCCCAGAACCTTATGTGGTTCTCTGGATTAACAGTCCAGCAATAATACCACTCAGAACTGGACGAGCCACATAAATATTGTGGCTACAAGAGCAGGTCAGAGACTAGGAATCTTGAACTGTGTAACCCATCTCCTGACTCTGCTGTACCTATCCACCATCGACAAGGCACAGGTCAGTCCCTGCTAGCCTGGATGAGTAAAGCTCCAACCACACTGAAGACACTCGACACCATCTAGGGCAAACTAGCGCACTTAATTAACACCACATCGCAAACTTTCATTCCCTCCATCACCGATGCACAATGACAGCAGTGTGTACCTATCGCCCAGTGGATTTGGATCGGCGCAGGCTTGGAGGGCCGAAGGGCCTGTTCCTGGGCTGTAAGATTTCTTTGTTCTTTGTTCTTTGTTCTTTGTCTACAAGATGTACTGCAGCAATTCACCTGAGGCTCCTTAGGCTGCACGTTTCAAAATCAAAACCACAACCATCTAAAAGAACAAAGGTAGCAGATACATAGGAACATCTGCAAGTTCCTCTCTAAGCCGCTTGCCTTCCTAACATAGAAAAATATCACTGTCCCTTCAGTGCTGTTGGGTCAAAATGCTAGAACACCTTCCCAAACTTCACAGTGGCTGTATCCGCACCAAACAGATTGTAACAGTTCAATCTGGCAATTTATCACCACCTTCTCCAGGGCAACTAGGGATGGATGATAAATACCGGCTTAGCCTGAAAAGCCCACATCCTATGACAGAATCTTTATAAAAATTAGTCAAAATTCATGCTGCATATTATTGGTATGAGAGAAACAGGATCTATATTTTAGAAATGGCTTGCAAAATTCAGCACAGCAAGAGTATCTCATAAAAACTTTATTTGTATAGTTGGAATCAATTGAAAACCCAGATTAGAAATTGGATTTTGATTTATTTCTGCCGGTAGGAGGTACTTTGCCTAGTAAGAAGTGCTTAATTAGGCACAGATCACTAGAGGTCATAAAAAGAGATGAACATCAGAAATAACAATAGAAAATTTGGATAGGCACAAACAGTTGACCATCTTCTGTAAATTAAAGAGGAAAGATTTAAATTTTGCATCTGATGTTTTAACTGAATTGGCAGGTTTAGGCTGATGGACAACAAAGCTACTTCTTTCCGGAAGCATTTCCCTAGACTTGTTTGGTCATCAGATGAAAGATTAATTCCATCACGTTTATTTTTCTTGGTGTTTAAGGTTATGTTCCCTCTGTTGTGTATTTAAATCAGAACTGAAAAGTCAAAAGGTTAAGCTTGCAAATGCTGAATCCATTCAGGGAAACAATTAATGCTTCCTGGATTCATTGCAAAGGAAGAGTGGACTACAAAATATGTTCCATGTTGATTGCTTAAATTATACCCTGAGAGACTAAGACTACAAACAATGTATGAGATGCAACCGACCCAGGAGAAAGGCAGCTCTAATTCTGAGTTTAAACACGTTGAAATATTGGTTTGGACTTTTGGGATGGTTACACTGTTTTGGAGTGCTTTTTTTAATGAAACCACATTAAAAAATAAATCCAGGCAGTTACTGAAGAGGAGACAGCTTATGTGGAGCAGCTGGCCAGTATTTGGACAAAAATGATCAAAAAGGCTCCCTTCATTAATATCTATAGGTTCAGGCAGATGTCCAAGATCCCCAAATGTAAGGAGTGTAAAGAATTCAAGTGTCCTGGCCAATATTCATCTCCTAAACAAAAACCACCAAAAATATATTGATGAAGTGATTACAACAATTGACATGATAGCTGTTTTTATCTGGGAAGGTGATGGAGGCAGATTCAATCGAAGCATCGGGGCCATGGGAGAAGGCAGCAGAATGGTACTACGTGAAATGCTTATTTGGAGAACCAGTCAGAAACACAACGGGCTAAATAGCCACTTACTGCACTGTAATTGTTCTGTGCTTGCAGCGTTTCAAATGATGCCCGATCAGCTAGCATCGCAGAGGTCAGGAATCAGACTCACTCACTCAGAATTTCCTGCCCACTCTCTTCAGCAGCACCACATTCAACTTGTTGGCAACCAAAAAACTCTTAAGATCTAATTTACTTCATCTTCAAAAGTGTGTGAAGTCTGACTCATTTCATTTTCTCACAAGAAGATAATTTTCTTCCCTCTTTAATTGGACCTTCTGTAGCCCATCTTAGTCAGGTCTGCACAGATTTTTTCTTATAATGAAGACAGCAATTGAACAAAAGTCAACATTTTTAACTCATTTTGATCCCCTCTCTTTGAAGATATCTAATACGTTTTCTACTCACCAAACCTGCACAGTTCTTTGAACGCAAGAACATCAAGTGAAATTAATCGCAGCTGCAACAGTAGGGCTGGACTTTGTTGGAATCATGAACTCCGTGGCAGAGTGGAATACTGGGAATGCCCTGGTCAGATTTCAGGCCCAACAAGCAGTTAATATTGTGGCTAATCATGCTGCACTGGGGGATGAAAGCCTGCCCAAACTCTTCAGTCCCAGCACTGCTGCCATGAATCCTGGCCACTGCTGGGACTAAACCTGACATTGGGGTTCAGTGATGAGCATCGACATTTCAGCAGAATATGTGGGGTTGAGTATTTGCAGGACCAGTCGAGTCAGTCAGTCACTCCCATCAAGGCAGGGGAATTGAGTGTGTCCATGACGGCATTAACTTTTTTTTTCTTTATTCATTCACGGGATGAGGGTGTTGCTGGCTAAGCAGCATTTATTGCCCACCCCTAATCGTCCAGAGGGCAGTTAAGTGTCAACCACATTGCGGTGGGTCTGGAGTCACATGTAGGCCGGACCGGGTAAGGGTGGCAGTTTCCTTCCCCAAAGGACATGTCACTGGGAACACTCTGTGGGCCAGTGATTGCCCAATCAGGAAGTCCCTCATGTCAGCGGTGGAAGGAAGAGGCTCTTAAGTGCCAACATTGGCCTCTGGGTGGGTAGGCCATCTAGCATTTTCACTCCTGTTGACAAAGTACCAAGGTAAAGGGCACTTCAGCTACTGCCTTTCTTATCCAGCACTCTCCTGCCTCTGTACTTGTGCAGACTCTATAAAATTTGATCCATAAATACTTTTAATCTTAGTTATTTGCTTACATCACTGAAGACTTCTAATATTGGTCTAGGTTCAAATCTCATCTGTCCTAGATGTATGTCATGACATGTCTAAGCAGGTTGGGTAAAAATAATTTAAAAGTTTAGAACAGACAAATGGATTTGAGCATTACGATCCACAATGTATGGCATTTACTGTAATCAAGACAGACATTTCCTTTTTTGTTTATCAGAACAAATTTTCTGCTTTAACAAAGTATTCATCATCCTCTATTGCTCTGGAAATGTTTTACTATTTTCTTTCACTTGGATATACACACTTGAGGAAAATAAACACCGTCAAAGCTAAAATGTGTGAAGTGTTACTTCCTTGTTAATATGCATATCGATTTGTATTTTTTTTTGTAAACACTTCTGAGACGATATGACACAGAAAGTGAAATAACTCCACAAAGGCCGGTGTCCCATCACCAAGTTACCCTTTTTGTTTTACACATGCATAGTACTTGACACTGGTCCGGCTTCCTCAGAGCCATTCTCAGAGTGAGCAGAAACCCGGACACTCCAGTTTATATCTGTCAGACAGGACTCCATGATTGGACCAGGTTAACAGCCTCAATCAGGGAACTCATATTCTGTGAGGTCCACCTGGCTGACCTAGTTACAATCACTACATCCCTTCTGCTCTAAGTCTGGGGATGTAGGTCTGTTCTTTTTCTTGTAGCCTCTCCTGGGGAGTTTTTGCACCAGGTGTAGTTCCTCCAACTCATCCTTGGATACGGGCAGCATGCACTGGATCGTAGCTCATCTCTTGCAGCTGGAGTGTCTCAGAAGAAATTCATCCTCTTCTTCAGGAGGTAAAGGAATTGAGGCTGCGACATCCGCCATGTCCATCTCCAACTCTGAGGTGTCTTCGACGCTAGACGGAGGGGGAGAACCCATGGGTTCCGACAGCCTTTTTGGCTGTTTTGACAGGCTGGGTATGTTTTGCTCCTGCTCCGTTTGAGTTTGCAGATTTCATGTGGTCCACTCATTTGCTCACCTACTTGAACTTGGTACATCACGGGACCTGGCCTTGTATCAACCATGCATCTTACCCATTTCTCACTGAGAGGAGTTTTGTATCCAGTATTGCTATTCTTGATACTGTTTCATCCTCTCCACACCCATGTCCAGGAAGATCAGATTTAACCTGCTGTGGAGTCTTCTTCCCATTAGTCATTCTGCTGAAGCTATCCCTGTATTTGTATGAGGGGTGGAGCAATAAACAACTAGGAACCGGGACTGTTTGGTACCGAGCCAAGTTGTAGGCTGTTTCTTTAAGCCTGACTTCAAAGTTTGGTCTGCTTTTTCTGCCAGACCATTGGACGATGGATTGTCTGGAGCTGTCCTTACATGCCAGAAACCATTTGACTTTAGGAAATACTCAAATTCGCTGCGGGCCAACACTTCCAGGTGCTTGTGTATTGCAAAAGATGCTTGCAGCTTTTCTGACACTCCTGCTTTTATCTGTCAGCCAGGGCTCTCTGATTGGAGCAAGTCAACAGCCTCAATTAAGGAACTCATATTCTATGAGGTCCAACTGACTGACTTTGTTACAATCACTACCGGAAGGTAGGTTAAAAAAAAACACATGGAGAAAGATTTTCTTAATCACTGTGTAATGATGGCAATGGAAATTAAACAGGAAAACCTTGTCACTAGCGATTTCTATAGCAAAGCAAGAAGTTGAATATGTTTATGCTTTACCAGAAATAGCCACACAGAAAATCTTTCCCCTTTGTTGCAAATCAATAGAGTCCATATGTAATCGCCTACAGACATCAACCATGTACTTATCTTCTCCCTGGATTTATGATATTGATAATATACAGTGACCATAGGAAAGCCTCTCACTATTTTTACAATATCGTTAAGTCACACTGACCATAGAGAGTTTTTCCACTTGGTTTACGCTGCCAAGAACAAATAGCAACCAGTATTCCCACCTACTGAGAAGGATAACTTTTGGGGTTGTGTTCAACATTGGTCCCTCATTCAAATACCTTGTAAAGCAAATTAACTAATCACTTACCTCATTGCTATTTGTAGTATTTTGTTAGGTGGGTGTTTTAGGAACACCAGCTCTAGGTGGTACAAGGAGCACACAGGTACAGAAACCGTACCTACAGCAGCCCTATACCTCTGCCAAGTAAAAGACGCAGCTGCCTTCCAACAGGGTGGATCATCCATTAAGCCAGCCCTCGAAAATTCAGTGAACGGGGGTGTGATGCTGTTGGAGCTGTCAGCACCTCACCACCTCCCCTCCCACTCACCCGAGGCCAAATTCAGCCTAGAGATATTGTCTCTCTCTCTATCACCACGAGAGTTTCCTGGATGAATGGCCAATACTGCTTTGTGACTTCTGACCCTGCCCCCAAACGTTGTTCCTTTGCCCAGCCTTTGCATGCACAGCCAATGTGACATTGTGATGCATGGGATGTGACGCCAACCACACGTGCAGAGATTCTGTCAGCAACTGATGTCACTGGGCCCATTTATGCATTCACAGGTGGCCATTCTGATCACCATCCTTGCTGATCACTGATTTTATTATTTGAAAACTGGTTGCCATGTTATCTATAGGACAATAAGGACCACCAGCCAAACCTTCATGCAGTTCTCCCTTTGTGAACTGTTAGCCCAATTTGAAATATTTTATGCTTGTAATGTTTCTCCTGGCTCCACAAAAATATTACAGGTTGCTCCCAGCCTTGCCTAACCTCACTTTGGCTTCTGGTCAGATTTGAAATGAAATCCAAGCCTTGATGTTTGTGGCAGCCAGACTCTTTGCTACAGGAAGAGTTAGGTGATCAATTCCTACGTTCTCAAGGCACCACAAAACTTAGGTCTACTGCCTGGACTGTAAGACACATCAATGGATGCCAATTGAGTATTTTTTCCAGGTACCATATGGGTATGAACATCAGGACAGCATACAAAAGTGGCACTGTAGATAAAGCATTTTGCACTAATTCTTCCCTTCGTTTTAAATTGTCTGTGTTTTATGAAGTTATAATTTTTTAAGCTAAGAGCTCATTCTTGAAGATGATAATTTGCTACACTAGCAATATATGCTGTGCATATCTTAATTGGTCAAAGTAACTTTGGCAGGAGATCTTTATTTATTTAATTATATATGTATTTGCATTGATCTTACATCAATGTTATGGGGGCTGATCAGGATAAGACCCAATGAGGTGGCAATGCATAAGTAAACGAACTTTGCACTCTGTTAAAAATAACACTAATAAAATTATATTGGAAAAACTACTTTTAAAGGTTAATGTGAGAAAAAAAGTCAAATTTATTTTATAGTTCATGCATGTATAAGGGCTATTATTTGGTTTCTCTCTTGAA
This sequence comes from Ginglymostoma cirratum, assembly GCA_024137785.1. Taxonomy (NCBI): domain Eukaryota; kingdom Metazoa; phylum Chordata; class Chondrichthyes; order Orectolobiformes; family Ginglymostomatidae; genus Ginglymostoma; species Ginglymostoma cirratum. Next base: position 9,126,907 of record JAHRHZ010000099.1, read on the forward strand.
GTGGAAAAGATGCATTCCTTTTGAAATGACATTTTATTTAGAACATAGTGAAACATGATTTGTCAAACAATTTAGTGAACACATACTTGACTGCTGCCGACCTCACCAATTGGGGTCCTTGCCCTGCATCAGATATTCCACAAAGATAATTTTTAAAAAATGCTGTCTGCCTCATAGGTTAGAAGCTCACTCAAATTTTTTTTATTAACTAGTGATAATGAGTTGTTCCTTTGGTCCTGCAGCTTCTCATCAAGGAATATGACTCACCATCAAATGACTGTTAACAAAAGCCAAGAGAAAATAATGATCAAGGCTGTCAAATTTAATGCTTGTTTTTCATTTATGCACATTGGCTCATGCTGTATGACAACGTTGAAACTGCTAAGAGGCTAATTATATTCACCGCATTGAAGGAACGGCAGTGATCTGTGCTGAAATATGGCAAACAGGATACCAATTCAACCTCTGCTTGCGTGCAATATAGATGCACTGCGCATAAATTTCCAAATTCTTCACCTACAGTAAGACTAACAACTTGGTAGAATATTCTGCACCCTAGTGTGGGTGCAATAATGGCGAAAAAGGCAGAAATAAACAGAATGGAAAAATCAAATCCTCAGTGTCAAGCAAATTAGTCCCAATTAGTCCTCAAGCCTTCTGAATTTCTTCACTGAGCTGCGACTACCTCATTTCCATGTATTTGCATTTTATTAAAACTTCAGTTGCCCTACTTACACTTCACTGCCAATTCTCCTCTCCTCCAATCAGAAGTGAGTTATGCAAATTTCCGACATGTAAATCAGAGGGATACCTGGCGGCTTGCTGCTCACTGAATGCTTGTTTTCTCAAGCTCCAAGTATGTCATCCGTCCCGACCCTTGATCTATGAAACTCAGCAAACCACCAGCTTCACCATATCATCATGCCTGCTGTTGGGCGACTACAGGTATCATTTTAACACTTCAGTTCGGACCTGAGAGACAGCATTCTTCTTTCAGGTTTTTTTGCATGCAGGGGAACATACACTTCTCCTGTCAATACACAAGATGCTTTTCTGCCACATGTACAGATGCAGTTAATGACTCTCAGCTTGCTTTCTTAGCGCTTACACACTTTACCACTAATGTGAAGGCTGCCTTTCTTTGTCTACTTTACGCTGCTTTGGTAGAACACACGGTCTTTAGCGCTCACTTACAGGCTGCCAGCCTCTGTGGCTTGCACTGCTTTTGGGCGCAGAAAGAGAGAAGCAGGAAGTTTGTGACAGTGGAGAGAACTGTACAGTCAAACAATCAGTTAAATAGTGGGTGGATATGTTGCAGTATGGCACCATGCTGTGTCAAAGTCACTCCTGAAACATGTGTCAGCAATTTACACTGCAAACTCTCTACATGTGCTTCAAGCACATGGCTATGCGTGAGGTCAAAGGGAAGGAGTCCTTAATGAATTGAAGGGGGCACCCCCACAATCAGTCGAGAAGATTGTCTATTCAGTACAAGGGTTTGGCCATGGCCAGTTGGGGAATACTCCACCATACTCCTGATTGTAGATGTTGGACAGGTATAGCAGAGCCAGGAGTTGAGTTACTCACTGCAGGATTTCTAGCTTCTAACCTGCTTTTGCAGCCACTATATTTATACGGCTAGCCCAATTCAATTTCTGGTTAATGGTATCCCCCAGGATGTTGATAGTGAGTCACTCATTGATGGTAATGCTATTGAATGTCAAGAGGTGATGGTTATATTCTCCCTTATTGGAATGTTCATAAAAATTTAACGGGAACAAAAAATACTAACGGTCAATCGACTTTTCAAACAATTAGACAGAATTCTGTAGGAAATGTCTTGTGTCCTGTCCGTGCTGTATTCTTAAGGCTGGGCATAAGGAATAGAATGGCCAAATGCCTGCAATTATAGAGTCTAAGTAACTTTCCAATGGTGCTAATTCATACGGTTATCAAGATATCATATTACTAGCAGGATGCACATGATAAAGGGAATTTTGAAATTTCTTGTGCTTTTCATTGTAGTCAGGGGAGATTGAAACAATCTCATTATGTACACCAGTGATGTTTATCAACCATGTGGAATCCTAGACCTCTTTGAGGTCTTGCAACAGTCAAAAGGGCTGTTTAAACAGTCCACATGGACTCTATGCATGAGGCTGCCATCACCTTCGATCATTTACAGAGATGACCACACAGGAAAATAATTTCAGATCACCACAGAAACGGCAATCCTAAATTGTCACTTGTGATGTGAATGCTGACTGCTCACTCGACTAAGAATCAGTTTTGATTCTGGTAGTCCTCATACAGATTCACTGGGACAGGGACCAATGGATCCAGCCACAGCAGACGTTATCACCGCTGTCGCCACAGCGCAGAGAAATAGAGGAGGAACAGTTGCAGTAGCAACTTCTGGCGGATGTCAAATCGTTTCTACATAAGCAAGTCATAGTTGTGGAGGAGGTACAGGAAGCCCAGAATCTACTATACTTGATGCCATTTCTTTCAGGTGAGTGATATGTATTGCCTCCACAGACAGAGGATATCTCAGAAGAACATCACAGAACTGCAACTATGGCTGATGGCTTTGTTACATAACTCAAAAAAAAATGAAGATAGATACGGTGCTGTCCGATTTTCCACAGGGATCATCGTGAAGCAGATGACAGGTCTCCTGAAGGTGACAGCTGATGCCTGGAACAGCTGGCGAGGTACTGAGCTTGTTTGCTTCCAGTCCAGAGTGGGCCACATAGTCCTTGCTCACTGTGCACTGTACAACTGGAACAGGCAAAGACAGGACGTGATGGACACTGAAAAGCTGGGAGAGTGGCAGCAGTTTTCTGAAGAGGAAGATGAGGACATTGAGCAGGAGGAACATCACATTTACCATGACACAGCAGTGCCACATGCCAGATACAACTGAATTCTCACCAGCTTCCAATAAATCAGAATGAGGTGAAGTCATTATTCACTAACTGTAAATTTGTTGCTGTTCAAAAGCCAAGGCCCTATTCATTCCCAGAAGCAAATGCAATTTTTGTTTGGTTTGTATTGCTATTTTCCTTAACTTCGACAGAACAACATGAAATGCAAGCATTTTCAACTGTTTAAAAGATTTCCAACATGTGATGTTCCCTTGTTGAGCAGTGACAAGATATTATGACACGCTGGGTGTAACGGAAAGAGCAGCACTCCCTTTAACACAGTTCTAATGTGGTATAGCCTGTGTAGAATCATAGAATCACTGTGTTCCTGCAGCCTGCAAAGAGGCCATTTAGCCCATCAAGTCTGCACTGATTCTCCAAAGAGCATCCTATCAAACACCAGGCCCCCACCCTATAGTCTTAACTCTCCATTTCCCATGGCTAACCCACCTAGCCTGCACATCCCTGGACATCATGGGGCAACTTAACACAGCCAATCCATGTAACCTGCACATCTCTGGCTTCATCCTTACAACTGTAATTACTATGACAGTCTATCAAACATGTGATGATCAAAAGTAGCAAAACATTTTCAAATGAGAGTTTCTATTTCTAATGAAGTGTCAACTGTGTCAGTTCTGTGCCCTCAGAGACTGTTCCTTTGTTATTTTCCTCGCATCATGTGTGGCACGAAGGACCACTTGTGGCTGGCAGCAATTGACCTGGCACACAGCTGTGTTTTAAATGTGGTGCCAGTACCAGGAATCCCAGGAGGTCCAAGTAGTGTCAAATAGTTCTGACGCTGGAGAGTGCATGATAGTGTAAGCGTGGCACCATGGAGATGTGGTGCATACATAAATGAGGCAGGCAGCAGACAATTACATGAGATCATTTGCGAAAGCCCATGGAGAGGAACCCTCCATGAAATTCACACTTAGCCGACCTTCAGTAAAATTCAGCCCAATAAGACAAAGTAAGAGGTATTTGTAATTGCAAAAGCAAAAAAGAAAAATTCTAGTAAGTGTCATACAGAAAACAAAACATCAGTATTTTGGCCATCTGATCAGAGCTGAAAGGTTACATCAAATAGAAGGCACCAAAAAGAGAGGTCAACCTTGGCATAGGCAGGTGTCAGGTGTCACTGAGTGACTGCAGATGAGCTACACTGGATAAATTAGAATGGCACAAGAATGTGGCATTTGGCAACAGCAAATCTGATAGGACTAGCTACAAGCAGCAGCAGCCCTTCTTTGCCAGTAACATTATACATTCCATTCAAGTTTGAATCCATGTAACAGTTCAAGTGTTACACCTTCCTATTAACCTCATTGCCAGGGCATGCCTGACTGGCCCCAGTGAAGCTGCATAGCTGAGACTGACGAGCTGCTGGCCATCTGGTCACAGGCAAAATATTCTCCAACACGGCAACAGAAACCAAGATCTAGTCGACAGCTTGACAACTGTAAAATCTGGTTGTGGCTTCCTGGTCCAGAGAGGCAGGCTCACCCCTGCCTATTATGCTGGGAATGGGTAATCATTATTGTGAAAAATGTGAACCATGTGGTCGTGAATTTGAGCATAAAAGGGGGTGTGACTTTGCTTCCATAGTGGTATTTTATCTGATGTGGCAATGCTTATATTACAAGATGTATTTGACATGGACATCGAGTATTGAAGAATCCAAGAGACATTTCTGATACCTAACTATTATGTATGAGCATTACGTTCTTCAGACTCACAAGTGTCCGGGCTAACATTAAGCTAATAGATCACAACAGAGCAGCACACTTCCAGCGCATGTCATGCTTCAGATGATCAGAGGTAAGATGGAGAATGAGATCGCTTTAACCTTAGGTCACATGGTATGATCACAGATACAGAACTATTACACTGTAGAAGGAGGCTGTTGAGCTCATCATGTCTGCACTGGCTAGCCAAATGAGCACTCTGCTTAGTGTCATTCTCCTGCCTTTTCCCCATAAACTTGAATATTGTTTCTATTTAAATAATTATCTAATGCCTATTTGAAAACCTCAATTAAACCTGTATCTATCACATGCCCAGGCATTGTGTTCCAGATCCTAACTAATTGCTATGTGAAGAAAGATTTTTCTTATATCATATTTGCTTCTTTTGCAAATTACCTTATATTTGTGCCTTCTTGTTCTCAATCCATTCATCAGAGGGAACAGTTTCTCTCTACCTACATTTTCCAGCTCCCTCATGATTCTGAAAACTTCTATCAAATCTCCTCTAAGCCTTTTCTCCCGGAATAAAATGCTCTCAAATTCTCCAACCTACCATCAAATCTGAAGTTGCAGTAATGATATCATGAGCATGTCTTGTGAAGGCATATTGACAGGCAAGTTTGTTCCTGAGCTAGATGTTAACCAATGGTCTGTATCAATAAACAACTCAATTCAAGGACCGCTATTCAAAGATTTTCGTCAATTAAAATGATCAGAAAACATGTTGCGTAGTTGTTCTAATAGAATTAATGTTGGAGACTACATTAAACTTCAGCCAATCTGATCACATTATATTGACTTGGATTGGGATAAGACAGAATATCTCCAGATCTTGTGGAGAAAAAACCTAGATCCAAGGTTTTTTAACAGGCTTCTAAACCATTCTCATATTGCCCAGAAGGTTACCTGATTATTAATAAACAACAACCTATACCATCTTTAAGATAGGGGCTTCTTTCGTTGAGACTCACTTTGATCACAGAAAACTATCCCAAAGCCAGGCTGTTTCCAAAAACATACAGCATAACCTGCCTCTCAATTCCAGACCCTGATCCTAACAAGACATGTCAACTCTTTGATGATGTTGTATGATGTGCAGATAGCAGATCTGAGTTATAGTGCTACGAATTAGGAACAGGAGTAGGCCATGCCCCGTTCCTTTTGCCCTTCATTCAAGTAATATATGTAAAGTGTACAAGTTGTGGGCCCAGCATTGATCCCTATGAAATACTACTTGCTACCAGAAAATGACTCTTTTATGCTTACTTTTTGCATCCTGTTAGCTAGCCAATCATTAATTTATGCCAACATGTTACCCCTACACTATGAGCTTTTATTTTCTGAAGTAACTTCTGATGTAACATTTTATCAATGCAGTCTAGAAATCCAAGTACAGTACATCTACTATGCACTTTCTTCCACAGTACGTTACTTTTTCAAAGAACTCCATTAACTTGGTTTCCTTTTCGCTTAATTATGATGACGCTGCCTGATTACCTTAATTTTTTTCTAAGTGCCCTGTTATAATGTCTTTGATAATAGCTTCTAACATCTTCCCTGTGCAGATGTTCAGCTAACTGGGCTGTGGTTTTCTGCTTTCTACATCTTTCCCTTTCTGTGTAAAAGAGTTACATTTGTTATTTTTGAATCTAATGGAATTTCCCCATATCTTGGGAATTTTGGAAAATAAGACCAATGTATGAGCAGCTCATTAGCCAATTCTCTTAAGATCCTGGGACAACATTTATCAGGACCCAGGGACTTGACAGTCTGCAACTCCAGCAATTTGTTCAGTACCACTTCCATGGTGAAAAAAAAGAGTTTCTTAAGTTCCTCCCTCATTTCCAGATTTGCGATATTCTTGGGATATTATTTGTATTCTCTGTAATTAAGAAGAACACAAAATATCTGTTTAGTTTATTTGCCATCTCCTTGTAATCCATTATTAGTTCCCTAGACTTACTTGCTATAGGAACAATGCAGCACAGAGGCTCAGTGGTTAGCACTGCTGCCTCTCAGCACCATGGCTCTTGGGTGACTGTCCGCGTGGAGTTTGCACATTCTTCCCATGTTGCCTCCCACAGTCCAAAGATGAGCAGCTTAGGTGGAGTGGCCAGGCTAAATTGCCCATAGTGTCTGCTGGTGTGCAGACTATGTGGAAATGTAGGGTTACAGGAATAGGGTAGCGGTGCATCAGGGTGGGATGCTGTTTGTAGGGTTGGTGTGGACTCGATGGGCCGAATGGCCTGCTTCCACACCGTAGGGATTCTGTCAATGCTCGTTTCGTTATTTCTTTGCTGTTTGAAATATCCATCGAAACTCTTACTAGTTGTTTCCACATATCTGGCTAGATTTTACTTATAATCTCATTTTCTCTTGCCTTATTGATCTTTCAGTCAGTTCTGCCTGCGTGTCTTTAAAATATTCTATCAAATCTTCTGACCTGACACAATTTTATACTTTTTCTTTAAGTTTTATATCATCTTTAATACATTTCATTAACCATGGATGGTATGTTTGTCCCTTGAAATGTTTCTTTCTCGTTGGAATGTATCTATTTGGTGCATTCTGAAATGTTCCTTAAATGTCATTAACTGTCTGCCAATCTATCTTAGTGACCTATCGTTTCATCTAATTTGCAAGTTCAGTTCAGCCAACTCTGCTTTCATGCCCTTACAGCTGCCATTATTTAAGATTAAAATATTAGATTTGGATCCACTCCTCTCCCTCAAATTGAATGCAAAATTCAATCATATTATGATAGTGGCTACCTGGAACATGTTGACTATGAGGTAATTAACAAATCTTATCTCATTGCACAATACTGGGTCTGGTACAGCCTGCTCTCTGGTTGGCTCCAGTGTATTTCTAGACAATACATACATTAAAATTCTCCATGATTATTGATGTACTCTTCTGACAAACTCCACTACTCTTCCTTTATAATGCATCCAGCTGTGTGGCTACTTTTTGGGCACTTGTACAACACTCTCACAAGTGACTGCTTGACTTTATCACGTCTTATCTCTACCCAAGTTGCTTGTACATCCTTGTTTTCTGGCCTTAGGTTATCCCTTTCTATTGTGCTAAAATCATTATTAATTAACAGAACTGCACTTGCATCTTTTCCTCAGTTTATGTTCTTCCTGAATTTCGTGTATTTTTCAATATTCAGGTCCTAATATATGTCATTCTGTAGCCGTGTCTCTGAAATGCCTATGGGATTGTACTTATTTATACCTATTTGCACTATCAATTCATCTAGCTTGTTTCAACTGCTATGTGCATTCAGACACACAGCCTCTAGTTTAGCTCTGCTACGATTTTTGTAACCTTTAGCCTTAGATGCTAATTTACTCTTAAGTTTGTATTATTTAGACCCACTTTTCATAGCCTGTTTATCATTTCCCATATTAATACCTTTCCCTCTTGCCTTGTCTCTACTCACTGATTTACCACATTTTCTAAAATTTGATCGCTTGCCCCATTGTTTATCGTTTCTATTTCCCTAGTGATACATTTCACCAGAACACTGGTCCTAACGTTGTCAGGACTGGTCTGTCCTAACCAGTACCATATCAACTTTCCTAGTTATGGTGTTGGTATTACCGTATCAGTCTTTGACCCTCACATTCTTTTTTCGATTCTTACACGTTCAATGCCAATTTGTATGTGGTTCAGGTAATAATTTAGAGATTATTATCTTTGCAGCTTTGCTTTTAATTTTGTGCCCAACTCCTCATACTGACTACACAGAACCTCTTTCCTTGTCTTGTCTTTGGTACATAAATGGACCTTGATGATGGGATCCTTCCACTGCCGATGTAAATTCCATGATCATATCGAATGACAAAGCAGGCTCGAAGGGCCAAAAGTTTCCTATTTTCTATGTTTCTATGTAAATACTTACTACCCTCTATCTCACTGGCACTCAGAAGCTCCCACATGCTGCAGCTGCGACATCACACCTTTACTGCCATTTTTAATGTATTTTTATTAGCTGTTTATTTGTTATATTCGATTTCCTTCTTATATTTTATTAATTTTACCATCAAATCATTGCTATATTGAATCTTCACAATGTAACAGACCTTAACCACTTACCAGATACTCACCAAAGAGCTACCTACTCCCCTTGCAATACAGTCAGAACCAATGCCTCCAGAGAGAAGCAGTTTAGAAAAACCGAAGAAGCATCTCTTTCCCCTCTTCCCCCAAATGCCTCACTCAATACCCGATACTCTGTTCAAATTTTCACTCAGTGTTGAGTCATAGTTTGATGTCTATATTTGTACGCTCTGAAAGTAATAAATTAGATCAACTCCTAGTACAGTTTAAACTAGTTTCTTTACTTTAACTTGTACTGCTCCCCAATAGAGAGCTTGAATATTGTTCCTTAAGCCCAAGGGAAGTTCAGAATTAATACAGTACAGTTTGGTTAAACATTAAATACAAACAAACAAAAATTGTTTAAAAGATATAAAGCTTCTCCTCACTTTCCAAACTTATAGCATTCTACTCAAAAGACACATACTGTGCTAAGCTGTACAGGGGTGCCTGGATTTCTTTGTTAATTACAGGTCACACTGAGCTCAGCATCAAACAAGGTCTACAGGTACATGCATGAAGACTGTGCAGATCTTCACTCCTCGGTTGTCTTCATGTAAGGAGACAACCAGTGTTGCTGCTTTTAATACCAGAAACATTGCATACCATTTTTTAATGTTCCCTTGAGGTTCCATCTTAATTTTATTTCCAGTTGTAGTTATACAAGGCTTACTGAGAACCCCAAATCATGTGAATTACTTACCTCCTGGCTTTATGGGACTTGGCAGCTAGATTTCTTCTAGAACCAGGTTTGATACGGCCTCTCTCACAATAGATACTACTGAATTAATACAAATACCTTAACAGAACCTTTCAAACCAAAATTCTCATGGTCACCCTTAGACCTGCAGTTATTTACCACATCTAGTTTACTCTAAGTGTTGCGTATGAAATGAGGTTTGACTGCCTCAACAAAAGTACTCTTTAGACTGACTTCCATTTTTCAAATGTTATGAGTTGAATGTGTAATGACCAAAACTATAGCAATTTGCCGACATTGAATCTTAGCCAAACTTTGACTTTCATAATGTAAAAGACACACCATTTACATATTCATGTTCACACCTTAATTCTCATTGTAGTTGAATGAACTGAAAAAGGAAAAGTAAACCTTTAGTACTTGTTCATCGCTCTTATTAAACAATATGCTTTCCAGAACGTAGGAAGACCAGAGGATAAACTTAGTCTGTTAAGACTCAAATAAGTTAAAGTCAACTACCAAGTAAATACATTTGTTACATCAAATAGTAAATACAGCAATTATTACATCTGCTGTTCCAAGCAGAAGAAAAATGGAATGAGTGTTTTGCCACTTTTGGAAATGAACTTCAACTGTTTTGTGATCTTACTTGTTTCTGGAATATCACACTTGTGAGGTCAGGATTTTTTTTTGTCTCTTCTAGGCAACCTACAAAATAACTTATATTAAGCCATCACTTACCTGGTGATAATAGCTAAGTGTGGGGGACTCATACAGGCTCCCATAAATAGTACCACATTTTCATGTCGAGTTTGTCTATATGCCATCACTTCCCTTTTGAAAAGTTTCAGATGGTCCTCATTGTCCCTTTCAATATCAATCAAACGGATTGCTACCTCTCCATGCCAGCGACCATGATAGACTTTGCCGAAGCGTCCTTTGCCTATGAGTTCTCCAATTTCTAGTTGCTCAAATGGAATGTCCCATTCCTGCAGGAAAATGCTGGTCTGACTTGCTTTTCGTGGAAAATTACGTGCAGATAACAATGAAAGGTTCATCTCTTCAAAATCATCTTCGGAACCATCAGACTTATAAGCTTCATCATTTGCATCTTCATTCTAAGAAAACAAAGAGAGTTTCAATCAATTAAGCATTTTTTACAATGTGTTTCTTGCTTCTAAGGAAAACCACAGTTAATCACACAGAACACATGATTACCTTCAAACCCATATATGTTTCTAATGAGTGAATGCAAAATGTTCCACACAATGACAGCCAGTTCTCCAATTCAATCTGAAGAAAAACTTTTGTCTTTTATTACATAGAAACACAGAAAATAGGAGCAGGAGTAGGCCATTCAACCCCTCGAGCCTACTCCACCATTCAATACGTTCATGGCTGATCATCAAGCTCAATACCCTAATCCCACCCTCCCCCATATTACCTCGATTCCTTTCGCCACAAGAGCTATGTTTATCTCCTTCTTGAAAACACAATGTTTTGGCCTCAACCACTTTCTGTGGAAGTGAACTCCGCAGGTTCCTACTTTCTGGATGTAGAAATTTCTCCTTATCTCAGTCCAAAAAGGTTTACCTCTTATCCTTAAACTATGAGCCCTAGGTTCTGGAATTACCATGTCTATCAATCCATTTCAATCTCCCTCATGCTTTTCTCTATATTCATAACAAAATTGTGAGGCTGACTTCAACTAAACAGACTCAAGAAGGTGGCTCACAACCACCTTCTCAAGGGTAATTCAGGATTGGGCAACACATCACGGAGGCAAAATCCAACGAAATAATAAAAATAGTCTTGAAATGCAGAAGTAAAGCTTCGGCATTCATCAGAAACCATAATTATGAACAGATGTTCAGCTTTACTTACTATTTTATATCATTTTGGTTATGTTTCAATGTAAACATCTAAATTCTTAGTCATTTCTGAGCCAGCACCAGCTGTCTACACAGATGCTGATCCTAGTGAATATCAAGTTCTTGATATGAAATGGCATCCATGTGCTGATCACATAAGGATGTTGTTGATTAGTGCCATAACTGTTTATTGAAAAATGTTCCACAGTTGATTGCCAAGCTACAAAAGGCGTCATGTGAAGTAGTAAGAGAAATTTCACACTTGCAACATGGAGATGGTATTTTATCGGTGGTGTGGCATACCAGGAGGTAGAATTAGAAGTTAGAAGCACTTTCTTCCCAAGAGTTGCTCCCATTCTACTCAACGGAGAAATTAAAAAGACAGCAAAGAGCATGGGAGACAATGCAATCATATGGAAGACAGGGCATTGTATTTATGAAACACATTGTGAGTTGACAATGCAGCAGCTAAGGGTGGGCTATTCATGAACTTCCCAAACAAGCAACGATGTTCGCCATTACAACCCCAATTTTCCCATCTACCACCATGCTGGGTCCAGTGCAGGAAACAGATCAGCTACCTGCTCTGATCCACTAGGGTAAGTATCAGATTCAAAGTATGAGGAGAGATTGACTAGGTTGGGATTGTTTTCTCTGGAGTTCAGACAAATGAGGGGGGGATCTCATAGAGACTTATAAAATTCTAACAGGACTGGACAGGGTAGATGCAGGGAGGATGTTCCCGATGGTGGGCGTGTCCAGAATCAGGGGTCACAGTATGAGGATTCGGGGTAAATGATTTAGGATGGAGATGAGGAGACATTTCTTCACCCAAAGAGTGGTGAGCCTGTGGAATTCATTACCACAGGAAGTAGTTGATGCCAAAACATTGAACATATTCAAGAGGCGACTAGATACAGCACTTGGGGGCGAGTGGGATCAAAGGTTATGGGGAGAAAACAGGATTAGGCTGTTGAGTTGGGCAATCAGCCACGATCGTGAAGAATGGTGGAGCAGGCTCAAGGGGCTAAATGGCCTCCTCCTGCTCCTACCTTCTATGTTTCTATGTTTCTACAGGGGTTACATTTAGAATTGGGATCACAGCACAGAAACGTCATAGCAGTCGCTGAGGAAGAATGAGACAATCCAGTCCCCTGGCATAGATGCTAATCAGACTCCTCCTCCTCACAGGGAGATGGAGGAGTATCAGCAATGCCAACTGGCTTGTAATCCAGAGACCTAAACAATTACGTGGAATATGGGTTTAAAATCACAACTACTGGAGGAATTCAAGTTCAATTAATTTGGGGACGTGGTGACATAGTAGTATTGTCACGGCACTGGACAGGGGTTCAACTCCAAACACGACAGATAGTGAAATGGGTAACCATGTAACTATTATTGATTATTGTCAAAACCATCTGGTTCACTAATAACCTTGAGGGGAAGATAAAAGGTCCTTATCTAGACTGGCCTACATGTGACTCCTGACCTAGAGCAGTGTGGCTGGCTCTTAACTGCCTACTGAAATGGCCCAGCAACTCAGTCAGTTGAAGTGGCAATATATTGGTAATGAATTCTAGTTCAGACAGTGATATTCACATCCCCCATGAACAAATAAACAAAAATCTGGAACTAAATACCAGCCTCAAAATGGTATCAAGAAATAATGAATTGTCTTAAAACTGTATCGGGTTCACACTTATATTCCTGCCGGAAGAAAATCTGCTACTCCCCCCATCTCTGCGTGGGTTTTCTTCGGGGGCTCCGGTTTCTGCCCACAGTCCAAAGATGTGTCAGTTAGGTGGATTGGCCGTGCTAAATTGCCTCCTAATGTCCAAGCATTTGCAGGCCATGTCGATTAGTCATAGGAAATGCAGGACTACGGGGACAGCACTGGGGGGTGGGGGGCGGGGGGCGGGGGTGGTGAGTGGCTCTGGTTAGAATGCTGTTTGGAGAGTCACTGCAGATTCAATGGGCTGAGTGGCCTCTTTCTGCGCTGTAGGGATTTTATGATTCTATGCATCTGTTCAAAAATGTTATTACGCAGCTTGAGCTGGTTGGACGTAAATCCTGTCCTCCTGGTCCAGAGGTAGGGCATTACCTTGACATCACCAGAGCCTAGATAACAAGGTGTGGAGCTGGATGAACACAGCAGGCCAAGCAGCATCATAGGAGCAGGAAAGCTTGACGTTTCGGGCCTAGACCCTTCATCAGAAGTTGCCTTCTATTATGCACTTCCTGGATGGTCAAACCTTCAACAACATCCCATTCTAGTGCTGCTTTCTGCTAATGTTGTGGCCTCAGTTACTGATTGGCATGAGTCCTCCCTGTCTCTCTCTTCTGCTCCTGAGGCTGTACGAATATATACTGCATGATACATAGTTCAGCAATCAAATTGTGTGAAAAACAGATAGTGATATGACAGCATGCGTGTCTATGGATTTCATCGAAAGAATTAATGACCATGAACTTTCCATTCCTTCCGTGTTTACATCCAAACTGAAAACACTCCAAACTGGACTCCTCCTTCTTCAATTTCCAAACCAGGACCTGAACCTGCCTTTGGAGGCACTGTGAGGATGGTACATGTCAGTTTTATGATAGAACTTGTTAACCTCCACAACTCTCCTGTCACATGCACACTTTTTCCCTTGCCCTTGATCTGCTCAACACCACCTTGCTTCTTCTCTATATATTATGTCAACCTCCTCCCTTACCCTGGACTCTGTCACTCTCCAATATCAAATCCTTCCTGCGCCAACATTTGTCCCTCTTGGCATTCCCACTTTGATCACAGACCCTCCCCTCTGCAAACTTCGTGTTTTTGTCATATCTCATAACTCACCCAAGAGACCTTCTGTTATCCCAACTGTAGTCTGGATCTGACCCCCACCCCACTGGATTAAACGCTCTTCCCTGACTGTGAAGGTTCCCTTTGCCAGCCAACACCCCGTGTTACACCTGTGATTTGGACAATACTGACCCAACATGTTAACCCCCTCATTTTCATGACCTCAACTGACAGTCTCCAAACTCACGGCGTATCCAGGGTGCCACACTCTTCCCACTTTACCCCTCCTTCCCCTTCCTCCCAACGACCACATCCAACGACCACATCCAACGCACCTCCCTGCCCCCACCCCCAACTCACTCTTGCAGATTCTGAGCTTCCATGCAGTGTGTCCGTTTCTTGCTCCTCCATTATGCCACAAGGTTTGGAAAAGGAAAACTGCTGATCGCAGACGCATCTAGCCAAATCCCACTGTTGCACGCTACCTTGAACTGAACACAAACTGGTTGCTATGAGAGTTCCGTGCACCACTGACTTAATGTTGAAGCTAGGACTTAAATCTCAAATAATTGTGAGATAATGCATGACAGGCAAATGCATGAAAGGTAAAAACTTGACACAGGATGGTGAGAGGCTGAAGCAGCCACTACCACTGCCACTCTGCTGATATCATCTCTACATCTCAACCTGCCATCTGGAAACCTAGTTCCCATCTAATTAAGTCATCTTGTCCATCACAGTTCCTGCCCTTTACCGGCCTCATAAAATACCAATACTTCAGGACAATTTCAGAAATGTTCCTCTTTTGTACCAGCTGCCATCTGTAGCCAAAGAACAAAAAAAGTTTCCTGATGTCTGCTTCCTTGTCAGATCCACAATGAAATAACAAATCAAGATCTCTCATCTCATGCATCTAAATTGTTTTTCATTAAGGCTCTGCTTTTTTTGACCATATGTCATCTTGATCACTTCTTTTATGTCGATTTCACTTTTGATTTGGTTTCATGTTGAGAAAGAATTGTGAGAAAAATATATATTCAATTCCTTTGTCTGTTGTTTCAGTGATCTGCTTATTTTAATGCAAAATTTATGTTGAATGGGATACGACTACACTAGAAGACCAGTTAGAACAATTTCACACAAATACATTAATGTACCCAGCCCTGCGCATGTTTACTGACCATTAAGACCAGTAAATTCCAAAACCATCCTCACTCTCAAACACATTGTATGAGTTGTCACTTAACCTGTTGATTTCTTGTCAATTCCACATTCGTGTGAATAAGCTCAATTTAGGGAATGCATCAGTTCTTTAAGTTAGTAACTTTCCTGCCCAGAGGACACGGTGTGCTGGCTGAATCATTAGCAACCAGCACAAGAAGCTTTTTAAAACTGTGATGCCTTACTTTACACGCTTGAAAACAGACTTCCTGCATCAATACTGTGTGCTCATTTCTTTACAATCTCAATTAAGCAGTCATTCTTGGTGATAGGAGATTTCTGAATTTTACAATGTCAAATGATATACCATCACATTGATGCAGTTATCCCCATGTTCTGGGCTATTAATTCTCAGGAGCCTGAAGGTAGGGAACCAACAATTGTGGCAATCTAATTTAAAGCACATTTCTGATATGGCTACAGTTGTTAATATAAATCAAGGCACTTTTACAAACTTTTGCAAGGTCTAGATTTTCTACAAACCTTCAAAGAAACTAACGGATGTCTTGTTGAGTTGTTCATTGATAGTCTTGAACCTGGAGCACGGTTCTGATGTTTTACTGTTCTAATAGGCAAATCTAGGTAATTTTAGTGATTTAGAATTTATTGAAGGTTAGTAACAGCACCATGGCAACTCGGTGTAAATTTCAGGATACAGAATAATGAAAAGCTTTCTATTTTGCAGATCATTTTGCACTTAACAATTGTACTGCAGATATCACATACTGGATGTAACAAATGAACGCAAGACCCTTTAAAAAAGTATTTCAGAATTTCCATAGACTTTCTGCTAGTGAACTGAAGGTCCAGCTGCTATAAGTCAATAGATGTGTTATCAACCAGCTGTGTTGGCACAAGTATGAGGACACAGGAAGTATGTTAGAAATTGAGCAGGCTTTTGCACGCACATCTAGCACATGTCCTCTGCTCATACTGGCTTGAATGTTGAACGTTTTATAAGCAGTGTTTAAAAACTTGGCTGGAATTTTCCAGGTCCATTGTGGTTGGGTTGGGAGGCAGGAGGTCTAGAGAAATGGCAAGGGAAAGTGTCAGAAGGAGAGCCTAATGTCCTGCAACTGCCACAGTTTATTGCCAGTGGGCAGCTTGCACATTGCTGTGATGAATAAAATGTGGGAAAACATGAGGTTATGCACTTTGGCAGGAAGAACAAAGGAGTTGAATATTATTTAAATGGAGAAAGACTGCAAAAAGCTACAGAACAGCGAGATTTGAGTGTTCTCATTCATGAATCATAAAAAGCTAGTATCCAGATTCAGCGGATAACAGGGAAGGCAAATCAAATGTTCATCTTTATTTCAAAGGGATTGGACTATAAAAGTAGGGATGTCTTGCTAAAACTATACAAGGTACTATTCAACCCTCAGCTGGAATACCGTGAACAGTTTTGTGCCCCTTATCTAAGGAAAGATATACAGACAATGGAGATACTCCAGAGAAGGTTCACGAGGCTGATATCAGATATGGAGGGATTGTCTTATGAGGAGATGTTGAGTAAATTGAGCTTGTACTCATTGGAATTTAGAAAAATGAGAGACAACCTTATTGAATCATACAAGGTTCTTAGGAGATTTGACAGATTAGAAGCAGAGATGTTATTTTCCCATGTGGGAGAGGTTATAACCAAAGGGTAAAATCTTAGAATAAGGGGCTACCCATTTAAGACAGAGATGAGGATAAATTTCTTCTCTCAGGGGGTAAGTGAATTATGGAATTCCTCACTACAGCAGGCTGTGTCATTAAGTATATTCAAGGCTGAGATAGATTTTTAGGGAATCAAGGGTGATAGAGAAAAGGCAGGAGAGTGGAGTTGAAGCTTATCAGATCAGTAATGATCTCAATAAATGGCAGAGCAGGCTCAATGGGTTGAATGGTTTACTTCTGCTCCTATGTCTTATGGTCTTACAGGTGATAACCGAGCCACTCAAAGTGGTCAATTAAGGCCAAACTCATTTCTCTGTAAGTAGCGTGCATGGAAAGGCAATGGCCTAGGGCAATTATTGCTGGACTGTTAATCCAGAGATCCAGATAATGTTCTGGGGACCCAGGTTCGAATCCTGCCAAGGCAGAATGTGGAATTTGAATTCAGTAAATATCTGGAATTAAGAGTCTAATGATGACCATGAATCTATTGTTGATTGTTGGAAAATCCCATCTGATTCATTAATGTCCTTTAGGGAAAGAAACTGCCATCCTTACCTGGTCTGGCCTACATCTGACTCCAGACCCACAGCAATGTGATTGACTCTTAACTGCCCTCTGGGCAATTACAGATGGGCTATAAATGCTGCCCAGCCAGCAACGCCCTCACCCCATGAATGAATAAAGAGGCCAGCAACTGAAACTTGATAGCCTCCTAGTGGTTTCATGGGATGGGTTGGTGAGGGTTGATTCCTATATGGACATGCAACTGCACGTTCAGGGGCCCTTGGTGCCAATGGCCACCCTTATCGCAACATGCTGCCAGGGTTTAATGACCGGCGTCTTCTGCCTGTCACATCCCGTCATACCCACACACAAATTTCCAGGGCCTGCCTGCTTGGACAACCCCAAAGTATCTATATTTGATGGCCCCTGGACTTTGAGGTACCCTCTCTGTGGAGTTGCGGCCTGAGCAAAGGATATCACTGATCAATTGCATTTGTGGACCGGCGTAACTGAATGATGACTTATTTAGAAATCTCTTTATTGTCTGCTGCTTGCACCCTGCTCCGTCAGATTCTGCTGCACGCCGCACGGAAGTCACTTCCTGCTTTCAGCCTCAGTGGCAGCATTTCCCCGTTAATGGCAAAATCCAGCCCCATGTAATGCACAGTAAAAGTTATTTTAAAAAATTGATGCAATTCTCAGTTTTATCTCACCAGGGTGCTACATGGTATGAAGAAATGTTCATGAAAACTGGTACTTACTTCATTAGAACAATGCAAAATATGAAGTAATGCAAAAAATGTTGTTTTAATTATGAAAAGTTGGGACCGAGCAAATTGAAAAATAGTAGCTGAGGATCTAAAGATAATGGGTAGAAGGTACAAAAGCATCTGTAAG
The DNA here is from genome assembly GCA_024137785.1 of Ginglymostoma cirratum. NCBI lineage: Eukaryota > Metazoa > Chordata > Chondrichthyes > Orectolobiformes > Ginglymostomatidae > Ginglymostoma > Ginglymostoma cirratum. The sequence goes on from JAHRHZ010000099.1 coordinate 9,145,338, forward strand.
ATATTTTTAAAAATATGCTGAATGTTTTCATTTGAAGATTTGTGGAATTCATTTCGAAGCTTACTACTGGTTGAGGTAGTAACTGTGACAATATTCAAGGTCATTTGGACAGGTGGATAAAGAAAAAGGCGCTCAGCTAATAAAATGCAAATAAAAAAGCCTGTTTTTTTTTCTCACAGTAATTGTGAAGTGATACAGGAAATGATGCACATGTTTCATGATGACATCAATTAATTTCCATTTCCTTCTGATAACATTGATTTCTGCTGAAATATACTTCCACAGTCTTGGCAGCCCTCCAGTATCATATTTCAGGTGTAATTCATGTGTGAGCACCATCAAAATGAGACAATGAGTACAGGCAGACTACCCAACTGTGAAGGGGTGGGAAGAGATTAGCATAGCCAAACCTGATGGTAATCTCATCCAGAATCTATACCTTGTGCATGTTTCTGTAAGATTCACAGGATTGTTCATTTTCTTTTCCAATAAACAGAATAAGAACTCATGACATAGTTTTGAATTCTGTAATTCAAACACATAGATTTCATCAGAACAATCTGTCATTTGACTTACAGGCCTATACTTGCAAAAGGCCAAATTAAGCAGTCATTCCTTTTCCTAATCTATCATTATAGACCTTGGTCAAGTTGTTGGTTTCAGGTACAGAAGTTACAATGGTTCAGTACACAGTGCCTCACACACAGATTTGAACTGTCAAAGAAAAGCGTCTTGGTACTACAAAATTTATGAGACTACATAATTTTAAATGGGACTGTGTATAAGGTACCAAGGATCTGCCTTTGGGCAGAGCACCTATGACTGTTTGAATGGATGAATGGATGAACGAATGTCAGGTAGGGGGTTTAACAGGAGGACAGTGCATACCAGCTAATCTGTGCTAGCCCCCAAAACATAAATTCCTTCCCCACTAAGGCTAATTGTAGTTCTCTGACGATCCGTCATAGTTGAGATGAACTAAGAAGTTAATATAATGCAAGCCAAGTTCTAGGACTGAGACCTTTCTTATCATGTATGGGTTGGTTTCACGCTTGATTCATTTATTAATTCAATCACTGAGGAAGCAGGTTAGCACAGAAATTTTAATTTAATGTAATATAGCCGCAGTATATTTATATAAGAACAAAATTTAACTTCCATTCTATCAACTTTTAAACAATACAGTCTAGAATCTACATTTGTTTCTTTCCATCACAAGAATTAAAATAAATCACTTGATGCTGGGGTTACTTAACTGCTGATCAGCAAAATTAGGCTTAGCTTCCTAAATTTATTAAGTCTATCAGCACTTACTCTTAAATTAAATCTCTTATAAATTGATTTATCCTTCAGTTGTGTGGCTGCTTATGTTTAAGTGAGAAAGTCATTAGCTTCAGGATGTCAGTAAATAAAGTTTTATCATTTTCAACCTACCTCTGAAGAGGGTTCATTCACTTCTACTCTAAGCGAGGGAGTTCCTTCACTTCTGTAACAAAAACAGACCATTATGTTTTACAGTAGCTAGTAGTTTAAATATAATTCATACAAACAAAAAAAAATTCAAACAGTGTGTTTTATTTTTGACATTGGACATTGATTGAGCAGGGGTACTGCTTAGAAATTATTACTCCTGCAAGAACTTTACAATACAGGCATGCTTCATACAATTTCAAGTCATTGATTATAATAAATAAGAACTTGCTGGATCTAATGAATCATAACAATAAACATATAATAGACCTAGCTTATCTATCTCTTTGAGCTTCCACGGCCCATTCCTTGTCAAAATCACTAAGGGGAAAGTCACATATATTGCAAATTCTGTCCAGGGTGATAGGGCTCTCAAGAAAGGGTTAACTGCAGTCGTTAAATGCGTCAAAATTGTTTGGACTATGATAACCAGTTCTTGCCTCTTTTGGTATCATACAGTGCTGATGCTTGTTTGGTTGTCCCACTTACTAGCATGACCTTTAGCTGGTATTGGTTTATCACAACGAGTGCTGGCAAAATAACTGTCTAACTCAGCTTTCACAACTAGTGAAAACAACTTTAAATTCAGGTCATCAGCAGGCATGAAATGACAACAGTTCTGTGACTCAGAATGTGCATGAGACAGGTTATGCTTTCTTGTCTGTCTCCTGCCTTGAGGATTTCTGTAACCTATTGACATTTCACTCAACAAGACTGCCAATCTTCCAGAATAACCCTGGAGTTCTCTGTAATGAAAGAGTATATTTATGGATACTGCTTCCAGCTACCCTGGAGAAGAATTGAGGGCACAAAAATAAATGCTTTCCCTCCATTTCCATTGAGCATTTCAATTTATTAGTCATAACACAATCAGAGATTGGAGGGGAAAAACACAGGACGATTACTCAGAGTATAGAAATACTCAATTGAGCCCGGGAAAGTCTGTGCATTTCCCAAGTAATATGCAAAGATGTGTGATATTGGGAATTATAGCACTTATCATTTTTCCTTAATTGTTCTTGAGGTTAGAACAGAATTTTCCAGAAATGGGTCATATGGTCCAACAGGTCATTGCTAGTGTTCCACTCTAATTGAGATATTAGAGAATGAATTAATTAGAGAAGTTTCTGCTTAATTCCTTATTGGATATACAATGGATGTCCATTATAACATGCTTCATTATGTTGTGAATTCCATCTCATGGCTCCCAAATTCATTTTTACTGGTCAAAAACAGAAGCAGGATTTTCTCAAGAACACAAGAACAAGGATCAGGAGTAGGCAATTCAGCCTCTTGAACTTGCCCCTTACATCTTAAGGTGGTCCAGCTATAGTGCAGTTACACCTTATAATGGACTTCCACTAATTAATTATTGCATTATATTTATGATCCTTTTGGATTCTTCCCAAGTATAATTATCTTACTTAAGTTTACCTCATCAAATTCCTTCATCGTGTTACAGAACTCACTAAGGTCACCTCTCAGTCCTCCTTTTAGCCAGTTCCATCTTCTCTTATAGTTATATTTTCTCAGTGCTGATACCATCGTTGTAAATCAATTTGCAAAATATTTTTTACTTTATTCCTTTAAGGCCACAAGGTGCAATAATGAATAAATCCTCGAGTGAATCACAGGTCACATCTGCTTTATTATGGAAGTTTTTCTATATATAGGGAATTATTGGTTTTTATTTGGATGATTTTTAAAAGAAGAACATCATTAGAAATTCCTGTGCCAACGGTGAAGCACTCAAGTCTGATGGATGTGTCTCAATAGTTTATAATTACACAGAATCTACAGCATGTAAGGAAGCAATTCAAAACATCTGGTTTTAGCTTCCTCACACCTCTTTCCAACCCTATACCCATATCCTTTAGTTTCCTACAGCAATGTATGATCATCCTCACCCCAGGCATGTGCTTTCCCACCAGCATAGCACAGGAAGATGGTATGAACTGCAGATGCTGAAGTCAGAGTCAAAACAGTGCAGAGCTGGAGAAACACAACAGGTCAGGCAGCATCAGAGGAGCAGGTGAGTCGACGTTTCGGGCCTAGACCCTCCATCAGGACTGGGGGAAGGGAAGAGAGGGGGAGCTGGGAAATTAAATAGAGGGGAGAGGGGTAGGTTTGGGGGAAGGTAAGTGGGATAGCAATAGGTGGATATCAGTAGGAATAGTGGGGATTGGTCAGTGGGAAGGGTGGGGCAGTTAGGTGGGGGAGAAGATGGACAAGTAGTGTCAGGTCAAAGAGGCAGGGATGAGAGGGAGGTTTGGACATGGGATGAGGCTGGGGGTGGGGAGATTTTGAAACTAGTGAATTCTGTGTTTAGGCCATCAAGCTGTAGGCTCCCAAGGCGGAATATGAGGTATTGTTCCTCCAGTTTGTGGGTGGTGTCATTGTGACACTGGAATAGGCCCAGGATGGACATGTCACCCAGGGAGTGGGTGGGGAAGTTAAAATGGTTAGCAACCGGAAGGTGGTGTTGATTATAGCACACAGAGTGCAGATAAACCAGGTTGGAGGACGTACAGGTGAACCCCTGTCAGATATACATTTGGGAGGGAGCTGCCCTGGGAGACCTCAACTTTGACTCTGCACCTCATGAAGTCTCATGCCATCATGTCAAACAAGGCCAAAAGCCCTCCTGTTGCTTACCACTTCCTGCCCCCTCAGGTTTCCTTCAGCAGTCATACTGGATTCATAATGTTAGTCCTGTTTCTCTCTTCACAGATACTGAGTTTTTCCAGCACTTTCTGTGCTTGTTTCAGATTCCCACTCCTTGGTGTATTTTGCTGTTATTTTAGTGGCTAAGAAAGTTGGTATGAGATAAACCCCAAGGAAATGACAGCAGAGCTAGAGAGATCAAAGGACCGCACATGCATGGTCCAGGTCAGTGAATGCATCATGAATTGACATCCTCCATGCACCAAACCACCAATTTCTCACGCTGACCAATACACCGCATCCACATCATTCAATCAGTACCAGTCCCTGACATTCAGGACACATATCTAACATTCAGATACACCAGACCCTCACACTGATTCCGATTATGTCAGACTCACCCGGTTCCCAATGATTTTACATACCATGTATGCCATCCAGCTGTGGCTGGCGTATCAGCCAAATACAGTTCTACACTACTACTGACATTCTGTCCTCTCAGTTGACAGCATTGCAGACTGTGATATGATTATGCCTTGTATCTTTTATCAACTCTCAAATCAGCCTCACAGTGCCCTGTGGTGCCATGAGCGAGTAGCTGATGGTGTAACTATGGACCTCTTTCCTTTCCACACCACTTTCCTTTCACCAATCTGACACTTACCCATTTCGTTTTCCAGATACCCAGGAACTGTCACCTGCTTGGCCAAAGTGCAAAGAGGAGGAGGTGGCTCCATCCCCCTGTCTGACTCTGGCAATCACCAGCTCTGATACTGGCAGTGTTGTACCCGTGAGGCAAGAATAAAGTTGGGACTGCTCATGATGAATCAGAGGGTTCAATTGGATTGCAAGCAGGCCGTAGGGAAAGGACTATCCATGTGTCAGTTTATTGCAGGGTGAGGTTGCAGATGAACTCTACTAGGGGGAACAGAGATGAAGATCACATAGGAGCAGCGTCCAGTGGAATGCTGATGAGCATACACACCAAGATAGTGGGTGCATTGACATGCCTGTCAAAAAGCCTCCAGCCACTGTTCAGGGGCATAGAGGAGTCCAGCTCCAGAAGGCATCATTCAGGGCTTGTGTTCTCTGCATCCTCTACTTCATCTTCAGTCCTGCTGCTGACCGAGAGGCACTGCATTGGCTAATACCTCAACCTCAGCGTAACCATTGTGCACACAGGTCACCAGATCATCTGCCTTTCCTTAGAGGATGCTGCAACATTCCTTGCAAAATCCAGGAGTTCTCAACAGCTTCTACAAGAACACTTCACAGTACTTAAAGAGACATTGTTACAGTGTAAGTTATATCTGAAAATTGAGTATCTGGTCCCTAATATAATACTAGATCCAACGCCCTCCAGCAGCTGAAATCATTTACTTCGGTGGATGATAAGTGAATATGTAGGCAGAACTTCCAAGTTAGTAAATAGAGCATTCAGTCAGCTGGTAGGGCTATATGATGTCATAACAGCACAAACTCAGAAGAGTCCAGCATGCACACAGGGCACTGGTAGAAACATCCTCACAGCCTGTGGGGTCAATAGTGATAACAAGTGAAGGTATAGTGCACCTCAACTGCAGGACCTCCAGTTTCCAAAGCATCATTACCAGCAGTGCAACTGATCAGAAATCCACATTCTTCATCTTTTTAAGGCATTTCAAAAGTCGTGTTTAATTTTTCTGACTGTACTAACCAACGTTAGAAAGCCCAAGTGGAATATGAATGTTTAACTGAAGATATTTAAGCAAATAAATGAGAGGATACCACATGATGAAAACTAGTTTGTTCAAAACTTAAATTTTACTGTTGTCCTTGCACTCATTAATTGTGGATAGTAAGACATCACTGATGCCATTTCTGTTAAATCAATAGGTCAGTGTGTACACATATAGGAACTGCTGTGAAGTAGGCTTCATAAAGTCAATCTGACTTAGGTCAGGTAAGGTATTGAGATGTTTATCGCTTTTTGCTGAACAGGCAATTCTGAGGTACTTTGGTCTAAGCCCAGTACTGGTAGGTTCTATAGGAAAGTGAAAATAAAAAACAAGCCTCTTTCCAAATACATACCACATTTGAAAGCACAGGCTTTCACTAGAATCCTTGGCTATGGTGTCAAAGTGAATGAAAACCCATCGTATTAGAAATTATCTATGTGAGTATACCTTCTCTCACACTGTATTGCAATATGTCAGCATGGCAAGATAGCACCATACCATTCTACATTCAGTATTTCTGTAGACTATGTAAAAGCTTAATATTACAAAGTTCATTCAAACTAGTCAGTATCAAAATCTCTTACATGGGATCTGAGTTGACAGGATGGAGAATAACTTGTGGAGTTCGGCTTTGCACCTCGGGTGTGACATCTAGGAAGAAGATATTAAAAGTTTGAAGAAGGGAGAAGTTATCAGCTGACAATTAGAAGGAAGCAATCATAAATTTAACCTCAAATAAAGAATACCAACTCCCTGAAGAACCTCAAAGCAAGCACATGACACTTATTAAAAGGAGCTACCTTAATCTTGGAGAAATCAAACAGAAACTACGAATTTATTCATGCGTCCTAGTCAAATATTTATCAAAGGATCTTGCAGTTATGGCAATGACAGACACATAATTTAATTCATTAAAGCATTCCAAATGTCAATAATTAAAGGGAAAAATATGCCTTAAGAAAATATAAGAATTATGACTAGTTGCATTGTATCCACCAAAATATGTATACTTGTGTACTGCACAATGGAAAGAAATATCGGTCAACTAAAGGTTACCTACCAGGAAAAATGAACTGCTGCTTGTACTTGAAATAATGAGAAGCTTGCAACAGAGAAAAGGCAGAACTGTAAGCAAAGTAATCAAGACCAAGTAAAACATAGGCACAAAGGCATCCTCTTATTTTTATCATAATTATTACATTAGTTATTTTGATTGTTGAGAAAGCCATGTTACTTTACATCAGGCTGTCAATACTATACACTAGAACAACTAACAACAAAATGTCAAAATTTCAGGTACAATTAAGTTAATTCTGTAAGAGTTCTACATTACTTAGTTCTATAACAGGGGTTTAAATACTTTTCCACATTTGGTGTACAACCTGCTAATGAAATGATATTATTCTGCTTTTAAACATGCTATTGTGTTAGATGCAACTTTGTCAGCAGGATTGACAGAACAAGAACAAGTTACAGTGCAAATGTAATATTTTTAAAAATAATTTCTTGAGCTACTTAACTTACAACGAATATGTGAAATGCACTAAGCTTCTCAGAAATGATTACATGGCAAAACCTATTTTTCCCATCTGTTACTGCAGAGTAGAGAACCATGTAAGTCAGAAATGCCAGAATCTGCTTGCTGTAAAAGGAGGTACCTTGAAGTATGTTACCAAGGCTATTGTAATGACCAGAGGGCAATAAGAGAGTGATCCTTTTTTATCCAAAAATCTATATCATGTGTCTTAAATCTTCTAATGAAGGGACACTTTTGCTGGACTGACATGGCCACTGATATCACGATGTAAATTGGCCACAATTCCTGGAAAGTTGTGATCAGCAGTAACCAGAGCACAAACGTTTATGTCATTCCCCTCAGAACGTCACCCATTGCAGCTAAACCAACACAAAACAGCAGTAGACAAGATGTCAAACTCAGTCAGTTCAGCCATGAAACATATAAAATCCTTAGCGGGCTCAACAGCATAGATGTGGAGAGGATGTTTCTTTTGTGGGAGAGTCTAGGACAAGAGGGCATAGTCTCGGAATAAGGGGTCGCCCTCTTCAGACAGAAATGAGAAATTTCTTCTCAGAGACTGGTGAATCTATGGAATTCTTTAGTGCAGGGAAGTGTACAGGCTGGCTAGTTAAATAGATTCAAGACTGAGTGGGGAAATTACAGGTTTGGGGAAAAGCAGGAAAGTGGAGTTGAGGATTATCACATCAGCCGTGATCTCACTGAATAGTGGAGCAGATTGGATGGGCCAGTTGACCTACTTCTGCTCCTATGCCATACAATCTTGTAGCTTTAAAGGAGGCCATTAAAACCCATTATTACTTGACTTGGTGCCAATGGCTCCACCGAAGACAATAAGTTTGGCCAGGACATTAAAACCCACCTTATTAGCTGTGTAGCTAAGCTGGAGACCCAGGTCACATGACTGAAACTGGTTTGTTTGAGTCACTTTTGCTTATACAGTTTTGACTTCTTTCCTGAGCCTGCTGATAGAACTCTGAGAGAACATAACAAAAGCAGTTCCAGGCTTAGTTTAACCTGCCTCAAGTCTCCATCTCTCTCAAAAGTCTGATTTCTGGAAGGAATTCTGCATTTCACCTCCAAAGTGAGTCAATTTCCACCTTACAACTACTGTATCTTCACCAGCAATTTGACCACATCTGTTCTTTGTGAGAGGAACTCTATGTAATGTAATGCAAGGAGTCATAGGCACCTCCTCTCCATTAGAGAGAGACAACTGGCTATGTACAGCTTGAGGGTGGGCTAAGGTGAGGAGGCTGGGCTTCCATGACAAATTTATGCATACAGCTGACTGAAGAACCTCATCTGGATATTGACTTACTGGACTCAAGTTCATGTGAACTAATTCCGTTATCTTTCATTTTAAGTAACTTTTTAACGCATAACTTTCTCCCCCTGTTTCGGATGCGTGTGTGTGAATGTGTGTTGCAACTGCTTTTCTAGGCTGTGAAAGTATTAATAATTCCTACTTTGCTTTTATCTCAAAGAATTTGTTGTGGGGCAATTTTAAGTTGGACTTCATAAACAGGGTTTGGGATAACACACAAATATAAAACAAAGAACTGCGGATGCTGGGAAATCTGAAATAAAAACAGAACCTGCTGGAGAAAATCAGCAGGTCTGGCAGCATCTGTGGAGAGAAAGCAGAGTTAATGTTTTGAGTTCTGAAGAAGTCATGCACACCTAACACACCGCTACCTATTTTTTTAAAAGAGAAAAGAAAGTAAGTAAATAAAATTATAAGTCTTGACATGGACAAGAAAAGAGGACAGTAAAAATAATTCAATTAACTTGTCCCTTTTGTGAATGAAACTACAGGCATTGAACAGATATGTAAGCTCCATGCCGTTTACTGTGAACGCCTAGAAGGTGAATAATTGACACACCACCAAATGAAGAACTAAGGGTAAAGCAATTATAAGGACTGAGGTGATGAGTACTTCTGTAATGGTGAGAGGCTTTGAAGTATAAATTTCCAAGGGGACCTTTTTTTTGTATGTCACTGAAGTTAGCATGCAGGTGCAGCAGGCAATCACAAAGGCAAATGGTATGTTTGTCATTACTGCAACAGGATTTGAGCACGGTCGTAAAAATGTCTTGCTTCAATTGTACAGAACTTCTATGGAACTGCACTGGGAGTACTGTTTGCAATTTTGATACCCTTGCCTAAGAAAGAATATACCTGCCATAAGTGCTTGCCATCTGATTCCTGGACGACAAGAATGATGGAGAGACTGAGGAAACTGAACCCGCATTCTCTAGAGTTCAAAACAAATGAGCTGCAATCTCATTGAAACTGACAGAACTCAAGGACGAGAGAGAACAGCTACAGAAAAGATGTTTCTGCAGGTTGCGGGTGTTTGGAAACATGGGACACAGTTTCAGAATAAGAGGCAAGCCATGCTGGAGGACTAAGATAAATATAGTGAGTACTGAAAAGGGCCAAAAAAAGTTCGGAAATCTATTAGTGGCTAACACAAATGGAATGTACAAGTATTTAATAAACATATCAAAACTGAAACTGCAGTCAAAGGAATTGATTAATGATGAAAAGGAAGTTATTCTGTTTGGAGGCTGAAGGTGTGAGAACGTAGTATGTGAGCAGGTCCAGCCTGTTTTCACTTGAAAAGAATGCTGCCCATGTAGCAATAGAGGAGTCAGCTGTGATTTTGGCCAGAATCAAAATAGATAAAGATGAGATATTTAAAATGTGACAATACTGAAAAGTAGAAAGGTAGGAAGGGAGGTAAGGGTCAACACAGTGTGAAGCTGGAGGAACACAGCAGGCCTGGCAGCACTGGAGGAACAAGAAAGCTGACATTTTGGGTCAGGACCCTTCTTCTAAAATGGGGGAGGGGAAGCTGTGTTGCTCCAGCTCCACACTGTGTTATCTCTGACTCCAGCATCAGCAGTTCTCACTATCTCAGCAAGGGAGGTAAGTAGTGTTGTTCACTAGGTATGTGCTGCAGCTGACATACTCTTCTTAAAGGCTCCCTTCCTCTTAAAGGCATGTACACACCCGAGTTAAAAGTTGCTGGAAAGTCTTTAGGAATACTGAAGGTGATGAAGAATGGCAGAACAGAAAAAATACCACACAACACAAGACAGACTCAGGAAGGGGATCTTCATGTCTTTATCCTTAGGTCTGCTTGAAAAACTTGAAAAGTCATAGACGAGGAAGCAGCACAGCCAGTGCTGTCTCCAGGACGATGGTAGTAATTGGGTATGGTCCTTTTTAAGTCCCTCTCACCCTTATTCTGCAGTGTGGCATGAAATAAAAACTCCAGGTATTGTGACCTTGCTTTCCTCCTCATTCCAACCCTTACCCTTGTGCTTTTTTTGCAGTCAGACATCCACAATTGTTATCTGTACACGGCATCTAGGAGGATGAAGAGCAATTACCTCAGACAGCACCTTCCAAACCCATAACCACTTCTACGTACAAGGACAAGGACAGCAGATATATGGGAACACCGCTAGTTACAAGTTCCTCTCCAAGCCACTCACCATCCTGACTTGGAAATACATCACAAATACATCACAAAATTCTGAAATTTCCTCCCTAATGGCATTCTGGGTCAACCTACAACAGCGGTTCACCACCACCTTCCCAAGGACAACAAATCTGACCAGCCAGGGATGCCTACACCTCACAAATGAATAAAAAAACTTTGACAATAATGAGGAGGCATCAACACTTAAGCCATTAGCTCAGAGACTCACTTGCAAGAGGCTTGTATAGTGTTGGGATAAGCACAAGGTGAATCACTGGGCATGACTGGGCTTCAGCCAGGCTAGGAGGAAAAGGTGGCTGATGCGCCAGCTTCTTGGAGAGCAAGGTATCAGACGACTTCCATTCTGGGGTCTCAGATAGAGAATTTTGATGGCTGACCCATAGAAGATCGCTGATGATGATCCAAACTGAAGTGCTAATTACATTGGCAGGCCTGCCAAATAGTCTCCTATCACTGTCAAGTAATACAGAACAGTCTGACTTCAACACGACACAGGCTTTCATGCAGACCTCAGAGCCTCTCCTTTCCACAATGGAAGTGGTGGCTAGCTCCACTACAGCACCAGTGAACAAATCCCTAATGTCGCATTTGGCATCCGATATCTCAACTTCCACAGCAGCACAGCGGACTTCACCTGAACTGCAGGCTCAGATTCTTACTGTGGATGCCAATCTTAGTCCCCAAAGGGACCTCCAGGCTCTCAGCAGTAGCACGACAAAAGAATACTAGCTCATAGAAGTGGACCCACAAGACAAACACCAAGGCAACGCACAAGAGTGAATAGTTGTTTGCTGTTTCCATAACTTCATCTGATATTGTATTAAATATTTTCTGAAGGTTTTTGTTGGTGTTCTTTACAAACTGATCTTGCAGGATGCGATGGAGCCCTGTGATGGAGCATCTGAAACAGATGTGACAGTGGGCATGATCGGTCAAAGATGATGTGGGGATGTTTGATTCAATTGACGAAAAACCTCAGAGCCTGCTCTCTTGCTGCGTCCAGTTGCAAGAGGTTCATGTTACCTTACTCCTGCCTCCTCCCCTTCTTCCTCTGTCGTGATTGTAATGAGGTCAGCCAAGTGGACTTTACAGAATATGAGTTCCCTGATTGAGGCTGTTAACCTGGTCTAATCAGACAGCCCTGGCTAACAGATAAAAAGGAGACTGTCAGAGATACTGCACTCTGAAAGCTGACACTGAATGAGGCTATACTAAAGTCAAGGACTGTTCATGTGTAAATAAAGGGTGACTCGGTGACCGGATACTGGCCTCTGTGGAGTTACTTCATCCTCTTCCTCTGAGGTGGCTGATGGGTTGCAGCAGTTAAATGGCTAAGGGAGACCCTGACTTTCACATGTCATTGGGCGAAGTGACCATGGTCTGATCTGTGATTGCCAATTGGTGAATTGGAGCCATGGCTGACATCATTCTTGGTTCATTTGAATGGTATAGCTGCCAGTAGTGGGAGCGTGAATGGTGGGTCGTGTGTTAAACCACACTTCTTCTCTTCCCTCCTAAAAGAAGTTCCACCGTTTACCATCTCTGTACCATTCCTCCTCTCCCCTTAAATGTCTACCCTCTGTGGAACAGATCCCTCTTGCCCCAGAAGTGGTTCCAGTGCTTCAAGCACTGTCTGGTCACACATGAACCCGTTATCTCACTATTCTTCCACTCACTAGTGTGCACTGCTCCGATTGTTTCAGCGATTCCTACTCTTTGACGTCCCGCATTTCAACTTCCACCCCAGCTTCTGAAACTACAATGGCTGAACCTCAACTCTTTTCCTTCCTTAGGCATTGCTTCCTCCATAGATCATGACTTCCAGCTGCTTCTGCAAAACATTATTGCTTAGTTTTCTATTGTGACACTGAGGCTCCTAATGATTCATTAAGTTTGGAAATGCTGCAGTCATAACAATTCTGTGCACTCTCCTGTTGAGCAGTGCAGTACATCAGCTAAAAAGAAATAAGTCACAGCACAAACCCGCTGCTTTCAACTGAAACAGATGTAGCTGTACACAGCCTTTCAGGATTTCTTAACCTACAATTACAACATACTGTAACTAATAGCCATATTAATGAAGTTAAGACAATGATCTTTGTGATGCAAGGTGTGATTTATATTTGTTTTAATATCATTTATTTTAGTTTTTGGATTTGATCTGTTGTTTTGGTCTGTGTGTCTGAAGTGGTTTAATGATTAGCTTGTAAGTATTTCTGCAGCTATGGTGATCTTAAGTAAAAGACCCAATAGGAAAGGGAGTTCCTGGCGTGTAACGGAGTTGGTTTTCATTGGGACAATTTACCAGTAAACAAAGCAAAGAATTGCGCATTAGGCTTTCAGTTTAGAAATCCAGTGGTTGTTTTGTTTTTTTCTTTTGACTAAGGGAAACACCAATAATTGGAAAAAAAAGCTTTTGGGTTTCAGTTTGGCAGTTCTGCAGAAGCCCTCCCTAAAGATGGATGCAACAAACATTTATTTCTGAGAAAGGGAGATCATTTAAAACTATTAAGAATAGATTGTCTCTGTATAAGCAGTTTAGTTTAGAAGTTCCATACCAGAAATGTTTGGTTATAATCTTAAAGAAATTATTTGAAGCTGCAAAAGTATAAGCTATCAGGTTCTCATGACAGGGAGTTGAAGCCACAGTTAAATTAAGCCCTATAACTGTGAAAGAGAAGGGAATTCTACCTGGTGAGAGTACCAAAAAAATCTACTGCTTTGGGATTAATGGGATTAATTGTATGTTGGCTTTAAAATTTGTGGGTTTTTTTGTCAAGAGCTTGGTTTACTCCATTTTAATTTTCATTTCTTTGTGTAATAAAGCTTTTTTATTGATAAAACAAAATCTCCAGCAAGATACACTTGTTTTTCAGTTCAAATCCACCTTGCTAAAATGAAAAGAAACAAAATATGATCTATCCATCCAAACTTCAGTTTTGGACCTGCTTTATCCAGTCTTAACATCAGTAAAGTTAGGATCATAACACCGCGTAGTTCTTCACATCACCAATGATTATCAGGCAAGTGCAACTAGCCTACCCAATGTCGAATCAGAGACATAGCCCTGTTTTAGATTTAAGTGCAAACTGTGCCCAAATTCACGCTAGTTTTAAGAAGTGCTTCATTTTTTAGTTGAATTTTTGTTCTATTATATTTCGTATCACCTAACACAAAATCTTCCACGAATCAAAATGGTTTTAGGTGATAATTTTTGAAGTTTTCTTTAATTACTTGAAGTATTCCTTGAATTATCTGAATTGAAAATGAAACAGTTTTATCAATGTAGCTGAAAATGGAATTGACATAAAAAGCATTTTTAATGAAAGTGTCCATTCCCTGTGAGTAACACAACTTTGAATAACTGAAAATTGCATCAAACAGTATAACTAGCCATTTAGCTTGCTGTACATCCAGTTTCTTACCAAATTAAAAACATGTAACTCACTATGATGATTAATTCAGTATGGGTATGGTCACTTTTGTAGGTGGAACCGGCTACAAGCACAATTTTTAAAATGATCATAGAAACCTGAATTGTGCTTAAAATTGACACTGTCTTTCATGTTCTCTCCACTTTTATTTTCTGAATTACGTTGACAAAAAACACCTAAACAAACTGCTGAAAATTCTAGAGACAACACAGTGTGGAGCTAGAGAAACACAGCAGGCCAGGCAGCATCAGAGGAGCAGGAAAGTTGAGGTTTCAGGTTGGGACCCTTCTTCAGAAATGGGGAAGAGGAAGGGAGCTGGGAAATAAATACAGACAGGAGGGGTGGGGCTGGGGAAGGTAGGTGGGATGGTGATAGGTGAATGCAGATAGGGAGTGGTGCGGATTGGTCAGTAGGATGAGTGGGGCGGATAAGGTGGGAGAGATGATGGACAGGTCAAGGAGACGGGGAAAATTCTAGGCCATCAAGTTATTAGATCGAAAAGGATGTGGGAGTTTATGCCATCTCCTTACAAGCCAAGTTCCAAGAGGACCAAATGCAATGCTATCATGGCTTAGCTATGCACAGCACCTTTTGACATGCTACAGAACCTTGAACTCATCATCCCAAACCTGCCAGAAAAAGCACATTGATAATTCTTGGTATTAACTCTTTAAACTCATTTACAGGACGTAGACATCACTAACTAGGCCAATATTTACTGACCATCCATAAGTACCCAGAGGACAATTAAGAGTCAAAAACATTGCTGTAGGTCAGAAGTCATACGTCAGGCAAACCAGATTAGAACAGCTGATTTCCTTCCCTAAAGGACATTATTGAACCAGATAGGTTTTTCCTGGCAATCAGTTCATGGTCAGCCTTCAATTCTTAACTCCAGATTTTTATTGAACTCAAATTCCACCATCAGCCATGGCAGGATTTGAAGCTGGGTCTCCAGAACTGGAATTTTGGATTAATGGTCGAGTGATTATACCAGTAGGCCATAGTTGTACTTAGAGTTTATCATTCACTGAATCCCCAGTACAAAATACATGTCAGGAGCATAAATTCATAAAAATCTACCTAAATATGCAATCACAGATCAACAAAATAAGACAAAATTTCATCAACATATTTTGATTCTTTTTGTGAATATTCTTACCTTGACATTCTTCAGTTTATGATATTTCTCACTTTCCCTAAATTCTATTTTCTCAATGATATCAGGACTGAGTAGGCTTTAATAATACATTATCAAGGATACACTTCTCTCCTTGCTCTTACTGTGTAAGGGCAGATGTGAGTCAATTTTCCAACTTGACTGTCACTGCATTTCCCATTAATGAACAGTCTATATTGTACAAGGTAATCACAGTTTTCAAATAAATGACACATAAAACTCTCATCCTTCAGGTTAAACAATAATTCAAAATATGAGATGGAGAACCTCAGTGACACAACAGAAAATTGGGTGGTAAACTATTTACTTTTAAGTATGTAAATATAGACCAGATACAATTGTTAGAAATGGAGTTACCTTGTGGTGGGCTCGTGTGACTGTGGCTCTCAAGCAAGTCACTGCTCGTGATTGTCCTCAACCGAATGTTAGTGAGTATACCTGATTTAGAAGAAAAGCGCAATTGTAAAATCCATTTAAGGTGGGTGTTGATTGTACTTAAAAAACTGCCATTTCCCAAAGGATTAAATTGTAAATTACTATCATTTCAAGATTTTGTTGTGCAAAGAATGTGCTGTCAAACCTGCTGGCTTTTGTGCAATCTCTGATCTCATGGATGCCCTGTTCCCTGTTACCATAGAAATGATTTGTGCCCTCGCCAATCATAGGCATTTGTTTTGCGGTTGATAGTAACAGCAGTTTTCCGTGGATTAATAAGACAACCTACAACGGTTACTAACCACCAAACACAGAAAATGTTGAAGTGCAAATTTGACCAGAAATGGGTCTTGCCGAGTATTTTCGTTCAAAATTGACACTTAAAAGAAAAACTGGTGAATTTGTTGATATTATCCCAATTGATGGCTAACAAAAATAACAACATACAATTGAACAGAGGAACTTGAAGAAAATGGCCAGTTTGAAATCACCGGTATTTGGTTTATTTTAAAAGTCCTTGAAAGGAGCTATTTTCTTTGCCAGAGATACCAGGAACTGCAGATGCTGGAGAATCTGAGATAACAAGGTGTATAGCTGGATGAACACAGCAGGCCAAGCAGCATCAGAGGAGCAGGAA
>JAHRHZ010000099.1:9162327-9238089 GCA_024137785.1 Ginglymostoma cirratum
GGAGGAGGGTCTAGGCCCGAAACATCAGCCTTCCTGCTCCTCTGATGCTGCTTGGCCTGCTGTGTTCATCCAGCTCTACACCTTGTTCTCTCTTATTTTCTTTGCCACATCAATTGGAGCTTCAATTGAACTTTAACTCATCCACTGTGGTAACTGTATAGTATAACCAAACCAGTGACTAGGTGCTTCAAGAGCCTAACAGCATGTCTTTGAAGTTATTATGCACACAAATCAAAAATCGTCAATCAGTGGAATGCGTGGTGCCGGAGGAAATAGATCAAAGGTTGATGGTTGAAAGTTACGAGTATTAAAACAAGGCAAGCACAGTTTGTTTCAAACAGCCTCTGCTCTTTAGAAGGTTGGTAATGCAAAATTCAATTTAAGGGAGAGTTGTGGAAAATTTGGAAGAACACCAGCTGTCAGAAGAGATTGTCAGCAATAATTTACTGTAGGAAAGAATGCCAAATCACAAAACAGGCTAGGAGACTATTACCATGGACAGACATTAGCATTTATTTTAACATTAATCCCATGTCTAAGTTGAATTGGGCTAGTAAGAACCAACTTCAATGGAGAGTTTCACAGGTCTATCAGACATCAGATCATTTTTAAAAACTTAACCTTTTAATGAACAGTCCTGAGTTTGAGTTCCATCTCATCCAGAGGTGTGTAAATAACACCTCTCAACAGGTTGATTAGAAAATATCTAATAGATATAACCCTCAATGAGTTCCCAGTATCTAGTTATGTGCCACTCAGTTGGCAGAAGCCAACTGAATGTTTATATACCCCTTGATGTACTTCCTCTCTACTGGATTGTCAGGGATTTCACACATTTGTAATTAATTATGTATACTAATCATTGCTTACATTTACAAGGTCACACTAAAACACAGAAGTTACAATATATTCCCCAGCACAGTTACAATATATTCCCCATTTCAAATTCATAGCTCCAGACATCATCATGGATGTAAAAAGTGCATGTTCCCACAGCAATTCTGAATGAACTGGAAAATACCGTCACCATTTGCACTTCTATGGGGAGTAGAATGCATGCCTACACATTGGTTAAAGACAAAAAAATGTCTTTTATCTACACCATGTGCAGATATTAGGCCTTTTGCAAATTCTTATAAGCAGTCTAACAACAGTTGAGGCATCCTCTTCCCTGCATAGAGAGATAGTAAGAACTGCCAATGCTGGAGTCAGAGATAACACAGTGTGGAGCTGGAGAAACACAGCAGGCCAGGCAGCATCAGAGGAGCAGGAAAGCTGATGTTTCAGGTCAGGAACATGTCTGAAGAAAGGTCCCAATCTGAAACGTCAGCTTCAGGTATACAGATATTTTTTATGGCATGGTGGGATTTGAACCCCAGTCTCCGGATCATTAATTGAGCTTCTGGGTGAATAGGCTAGGCAATAATACCACTAGGCCATCGCCTCCCCTATTAACTATCCCATGGTGAGCTGCAGAATTGGCTTTGCTGCCCTTTCAATAAGTTTGACCCTTGTCATCTGGAGCGAACTGTTCCAAAACGATCTCTTGTTAGTTTTGAACTATAATCCCAAAAGCTTTGGTTCCACTGTTGGGTGTGAAGGATTTGAACACAATCCCTATGATGCAAATACAAAGAAAAATAAAAAATGTTCCAGTATTGAAATAGTAACCAGAGTCACAGAGCATGGACACAGACCCTTCAGACCAACTAGTCCACTCTGATCATGTCCCCAAATCTGACTAGTCCCACTTGCCTGTATTTGGCCCACATCCCTCCAAACTGTTCCTAGTCATGCACTTATCCAAATGTCTTTTAAATGTTGTAACTGTACCTACATCCACCAGTTCCTCTGGCAGTTCATTCCACATACCAACCACTCTCTGCATGAAAAGGTTGCCCCTCTTTAAGTGTACGAAGAAAAAGAAAACCATGAAAAAAGATAAGCTGACATTCCTAATGGAATTTCCTTACCTGAACTGGGTGAAAGTTTCCACTGTCAATGTTAATCAATTGTATACCTCTATCATTTTCCATTTTGAATTTAAATTAAACACATCAGGGTTGATTTTGCATGTATGGACAGCCAAAGGGGACCCTTGACCCATCACAAAATCACAGGGGGACAAATGGGCAACTACAGGACACGCTGTTCTCGATTTTCCATCTTACAATAGCTCCCCAGCTGTACAGTGAGCTCAGAAATAGAGAACCCATTACTTTCAACACATTTCAATTGAACTGAAGTGGTGTACCTGGCAGGTTGAATTGTTTCTGTTGCCGGGTGCACTGTGGTGATGGGTGAAGGGGTGAAGGAGGTGTCGCGTTGGGAGGTAGAGGCGGCGCTGGAGAGGACGGCGTTGACGACGTTGTTGATGAAGGATTACTGCTGGAATCCGGCTGGTAAGGGACAGGTATATGATCCTGCAGGTAAAGAGAAAAAGACCTAGCTTTGATAGCATGCAGTGGTACCACAAATCCCTATCAGAATGGAGAAAACTGGAGAGTTGCCCCATCAATCACACCTGCAAATTGGACCGCTGATAGGGGTGGGCATTAGTTTTACAGACATCATTCAAAATAACTATCTGTCAATCACTGCATTCTGCTCAAATATTAATTCTGTGCTACTTGGAGACTGGTGCAGTTCCTCTCTTCAGTTCACAGACTGGATTTACACTCTCCTAAAGGCAGGGGCCATTGATAAATCTAATGAGGCATCTATCTGTCATCTATCTACCTGTACATTTACCATATGGTTGCATCAGGCAGCCCATCCACCATGGGTCAATTGAAACTGCTAAATAATTCAAGTGTCATTTTGATAAATCATTTTCAATGATTTTTGATCAATTTGTTTTAATATGGGTTCTTTGGATATTCATATAAGTTTAGGCCAGAATTCTTGGTTACTTTTGAGCAACGTTTACTAACAGTCTGGACATGGTGTTAAGGCTACACAGCAGTGCACCATACAAGATCCAACTGCCTAGCAGTGTACTAACACGTAACTACTGAGGTGAAAGTTACATCATAGCTTACTTCATAGGGTCATCGATACATTCATGAATCCCTAATTCTCTAATTTACATGGTTACAGGTAGGAAACTAAAATGTTTACTTGATAAACCAATTTTCATTACATTACTAAAACTGCACAAGTTTCCACTCTCAATTGCAAAAAGGATTATTTTTCATGGCACATTTGGGTTCTGTTATGCTGCCCTATTGCACTGGTTTGTAGTAATTTTACATTTGTGATGATATAAATTCATTTTAGCAACATAACCAGCTTATTTTGACAGAAATTTCCTGTTTGTGCTCAAAGGGAAACTGTACCTGCACCATACAGTAACCCTTCAGTTTTAATTTGTTATTATGTCATTCCAGCACCTTCACCTAAACCTTTTGTTATTTAATATAAGAAGACTGTGTACATTAATTCAAGCTTTTGGACTGTGTCTGTGATGAATCTTTCTCATTGACAGTACGCTAGGCAAGATTTTATAAGCATCACTTTTGACAGCAAGCTGGCCACTTCTTTATATATAACACTGCCCAAAGATGCCCATTCAACTGTCAAGGATAAATTCTTTAAATAGTCACAGAATCATAGAGCTGTACAGCTCAGAAACAGACCCTTCGGTCCAACTCATGCATGCCAACCAGATATCCTAAATTAATCTAGTCCCATTTGGCTCATATCACTCTAAACCCTATACTCCATCTACCTTGTCAAAATCCCTCATCATCTTGGTCAACTCCATCAATTCTCCCTTTATCCGCCTTTGGGTCTCAGAGGAGCAATCCTAGTGTCTCTTAGTGTCTCCACCTTACTGAATATTCTGAAATTTGGTAGAATTTTGGTACATCTCCTCTGCATTTTCTTCAAGGTCTTGAAACGAAGCTATCATTGGCTAAGCTGAACAGATGTTTTGGCCCTGACATTTGTTATGTCAGAGATCCTCTCTGTTGTACAAAAATTGGTGGAGGAAATCAGGAGTCCCTGATCCCGGCATTTCTCATTTTTATAGGGGAAGGAATAGATGGTTAATTTTCCAAAACTTCTGGAAAAGCTCATCAGATTGGAAAGGAAACAATACAAATTCTCCATTCAAGGCAGGGAGACAGAAAATGGGAAATTACAAGCCATTTAGCACGTCCATCAAACGGAAACTGCTATTATTAAGAACAACGTAATCAGACAGAGTCAATATGGTTTTTTTGAAAGAGATATTGTGTTTGACTAATTTATTAGTATTCCTTGAAGAAGTAACAAATAACATAATTAAATGAACATGTGTAAATATGGTGTATTTGGAATTCTAAAAGGCATTAGATAAGGTATCACATCAAAGATTACTACAGAACGTGAACGTTCATGGCACTGGTGATAACATAATAGCCTGGATAGAAAGTTAATTAGTTAACAGGAAGCAGAATTGTGATAAATAATTGGGTTGGCAAGCTGTAATTAATTAAGTGCTACAGAGATCATGTATTTATTTTCTTATGTAGGCTATTTTTCTAATCAGCTGTTCAGAGATGTTATGACACACCTTTGGAGCAGGTGGGACTTGAACACAGGTCTCTGAGTCCAGGGGTAGGGACACTTACTACTGTGTCACAAGAGGGCTCTGACCTGAGCTATTTACAATCTCTACCAATGACTTGAATAAACGGTTGTGAAATTTGCTGATGACACAAAGATAGAAGAATAGTTTGTGAAGGGGACATGACAAGAGTGAATCATAGAATTCATACAGTGTGGGAACAGGCCCTTTGGCACAACAAGTCCACACTGATCCTCAGAGTATCCTACCCAGACCCATCCCCCATAACCACCTAATCTACATATCCCTCAACACTGTGGGTAATTTTCCATGCCCAATCCACTCAGCCTGCACATCTTTGGACAGTGGGTGGAAATTGGAGCACCTGGAGGAAACCCATGCAGATGCAGAGAGAACATGTAAACTCCACACAGACACTAGCCCAACAGCGGAATTGAACCCGGGTCCCTAGGGCTGCAAGGCAGCAGTGCCAACCACTGAGCCACCGTGCCATCCCAGTGCAAGGATTTGCAAGGGTTAAGGACAAATGTTTGACAGAAGAAGAAAACTGTGGCAAAGCATGAACCTGTCCACTTTGGTACATAGAATAGAAAAGCAGTGTGCTATTTAAATGGAGAGACTGTAGCATTTTGCAGTAGAAAGGGACCTGGGTGTCCAATACACAAAAAGGCAATATGAAGGTACGGGAGGTAATTAGGAAGGCAAATGGAATGATGACAGCTATTGCAAAGGGAATCAAATATACAAGTAGAGATACTTTGTTACATTTATCCAGGGCATTAATGAGATTATGTTTGGGGTACCAGGTACAAGTTTTGGTCTCTTTACTTAAGGAAGAATATATGATTGCATAAGCAATTCAGAGAAGGTTCACTTGAATGATACCTGAGCTGAAAACGTTATGTTTGTAGGAAAGGTTGGCCTTACATCCACTGGAATTGCGAAGGATGAGACGTGATCTTATTGAAACATAAGATTCGGAGACGGTTTGACAGGGTGGAAGAAATTAGTGCTAAGAGATACCGTTTGAAAAGAAGGGGTTTCTCATTTAAGATGGAAAGAGTCGTTAGTTTGTGAAATTCACTTTACACAGACAGCACGGAAAGCTGTATAGGTTGATTCTTGATTCGCAGCAGTGAAAGGTTATTGAAGGCAGATAAAAAAATAGACTCCAGGCCACAGTCAGATCAGCCATGACCTAATCAAATAGCAGGGCAGGCCTGAGGGGCCAAATGGCGTACTCCTGCTCTTAATTCAAGTGTCTGGACATGTGTTTCCAAGCTGTGAGATCCCCATGGTTATCCTGTCAACAATCAGGGGTGGCTCAGTGGTTCAGGGGGCGGCACCGTGGCTCAGTTGTTAGCACTGCTGCCTTACAGCCCCAGGGACCCAGGTTCGATTTCACCCTCGGGTGACTATCTGTGTGGAGTTTGCACATTCTCCCCGCGTCTGCACGGGTTTCCTCCGGGTGCTCCAATTTCCTCCCACCGTCCAAAGGTGTGCAGGATAGGTGGACTGGCCATGCTAAATTGGCCATAGTGTTCAGGAATGTGTAGATTAGGTGGGTTATAGGGGGATGAGTCTGAGTCAGTGTGCACTTGTTGGGCTGAAGGGCCTGTTTCCACACTATGGGGATTCTATATAATCAGTGTTTAGCACCACACAATGAGGAATAGACATTAGAGCAAGGACCACACCTTGATGTGAGATGTTAACTTCAAGTGACATTTTGTTGGTGGGTGGGGTGGGGTGAGAGGGGAAGGCTGTTAACAGACACTACAGAATACAGGCCACCCATTAAATTATAAAGGGTTTGACAGGTTTTGGTTGCAATCACAAATTTCCATTCATAAAAAAAAAAATCGCCAGGACTGCATCCACATTAAACTGTTTATTTTTTAGCAATAAAGATGTACATGACTATAAGCTAGCACTGCCATCTGTGATTTTTATCTTCCAAAGATGGTTAAACAGATTTGTGTACAACTCAGGAGCAAGCTTCCTGAAAAATATCACCTTTGTAAATTATTCATGTCTCATTTTACTGTTTAACCAATTCAGAGTAATAACTAAATATTATTGCAAAGCAAAATAAGCTTGGAGTGCATTTGACAATACAAATTACATCCACTATCGTGATTCAATGTCATTCAGTGAGTTGTACAGTGACTCTGCTAAACTTCTTCCTGCTTTCCAGGCTGTTCATAACAATTAGAAGTAGTAGCAACCTGGATCCTGTTTTCAGCAAGAAACAGCTTGAATTCAGTAATAAATGACCGTGTTAAGTGCTTGCCCATTAATGTAGCTCACAGAGCAACACAATTTTTGCTTTTTAAAATGTCGCTCCGATCTGATGTAATTTTACAGAAATTCTATCACGTATAATGATGTTTTTGAAGATCAAGCTGAGATTTATACTTTACATTATATAATTACGCCTGAGGAACCTTAGCAGCAGTTGACATAAAGGAATTAAGCGGCAAGACAGTTGTCCTAAAACATAAAACGCGTGAACTATAGAATGTGTTGAAAGCAAATTATTTGCTTTTTCAAATCAAGTTATTAAGTTGTTTTAAGCATTTATCTGTGCTTAGAATAAAAATGAGAAAATACTAATATTTTTCCAATAAAAAGTGGAAATATAACCAATGATTCAAAAATAGATATAAATATGGTCAAAGACATTTCCAAAGAATTGAAATAACTTACATGAATTCCCTTGAGCTTGAGGTCTGTTATAATGCTTGGAACAATATATCAATTATTCTTTTTTTAAGCATTTTGCCATTCTAAACATCACATCAGAATTGAAAAAAAAAAAATCACTGAAACTGCAGAGACACAGGCTAGTGGTTTGTCTGCTTCCATGCTTGCTTCTCTGTGTGACTTTCCTTGTCATAAAAATAAGCATATCAAAGATCCATGTAGCTTTTAGGGCCTTGCCAGAAAACATTAGTACATTATAACAAACCACCGTCTCTCTAGGTTTGATAGTGTTTACTTGCACTAACGGCAGAGTACACAGCGTAGTGGCACTAGATTTATGACATACAGTCGCTGTTTCAGTGGGAGACCATCATTTGCTCAATAACCTATACTTAACACCCCACTCACTTCCAGAGAGCACCAAGCCAACTTGAACAAGACCTTATAGAATGTTTCTCCTTGTTCAGATGATAATTATGCAGTACACCAGCAGTAAGTTATTATAGCCGGCATACTGTGATAATGTATTGCCAGTTTAACGGGCATAAACAAATATTGCATCTATCTTTCCAGTGCATGTAGAGTGTAAATTATCCATTAGGAAGGAACAATCGTAAGGACAGAGTCGGTTGAATTCAGGACTTATGTAAAACCATATTGGAATGAGTTAAGAATTGAAATAGCTTAATTTGGGAGCTCTCATCACAAACTTGTTTTAGACAGTGTCAGCGACATGGAATGGCAGAGCCTAAACAGATAGACCTGGCAATGCCCAAACGGATGATCTAGTTTAGGAATGGATGTTGATATTGGAATATCTCCACAGAGGCTGGTGTCCTGTCATCAAATTACTCTGTACTTACACTTGGAGAGCCCTTGACACTTGTCAAGCTCCCTCAGACCCATCTCTCAGAGTGAGCTTAACCTCTGAAACTTTTATTTATATCTGTCAGCCAGGGCTCCCTGATTGGAGCAGATTAACAGCCCCAATCAGGGAACTCATATTCTATGAAGTCCACGTGGCTGACCTCATTACAATTACTACGGATCTGAGGTTTCATATTGGAGAATGTTTATGCTCATTTCATGAATGCCAGAATAGCAGTCACATTGTGTAGTTCAGCAAGTCTAAAGTTCGAGATAGCTTAATTTACCCATTGAAAGCAATCACTGTGTCACAGTGACCATATCACCAGCTATCCATTTATGTATAATCGGAACCTTCCTGAACATTTTGCAACTGTTTGGTAGGTCATAAATTATGGTCATTTCTATGTCACAAATTTATCATGCACCCAAACTAAATCTGTGGAAATATTTTAGGAAAAAGGCATTTCTTACTCAATAGAGGTAACTTTATAGGTCAGATCTATGTTTGAATCAGCTCAGCCAAAATAGCTTGACACTGTCCTGAACTATCACATCGATCTATTTTCCTGGGCAGAAAACTCCTGAACCATCAAATAGAGTGGAAAATCACAATTACATTTTGTTAAAAACAACAAAATAAGCACAGAAATAATATTGCTAGAAGCTTTATGTAGACACCTAACGCCTCAAATAAAGAAGGATAAAGAAAAAGACAATAGGCTGAATTGTTTTGGCTAAATCTAAGTTCAATTAGTGGGTTTTCTCGCATTATCTTATCAAAATTACCTCATTAATTACTTACATTGCCCTTACAACATCCATGTCCAATTTCTGCCCCATCTTACAAATGGCCATTCCCATAACAACATGTCATTCAGTGGATACCTGCCAAAAGACTGGCATGCCTTATGTCCATGTCGTTTTGAAAAGGCCACTCTACACCTGGATGAGCAGTGGCATTCTGAAACTGCCCTGATTGATCAAGGATTGGGTCAGTACATGGTGGAGAAGGGGATGATGGCACTGTGATTCTCTAACAGGGACCTGAGGTCCTGATGGATGGGTTGGTCCAGATGAGATGTGTCTTCATCCATCAGAACCAGCAGAAGTAGTCATGCCACAAACTACTGCCACCTAGTCTGAAATTGCCATCTGTTTCCAGGGTGTGCGGACTAATGGCCAGCAGTGCTGCAAGTAGCTCATTGACCTTCTCCGCTCTGCCAGGGTCAGTGCCACTCTGTGCTTTCTGCCACCTCACACTCCTTCTACCTCTGCTACAGTACGCATCTTCCACCAAGTCTCTTGCCACTTCCACTATTGCATGCAATACCTTCCCTCACTCGTTTTCAGCACCACCCCAACAGTAACCTCCCACACTGCTAACCCTGCATGCCCTCTGTTCTGCCTCTTCAGTTGTTCAGAAAGCTTCTCCACCTTACAGCTACATGTACCAGCACCAACAGCCATACATCTCACTGTTAGCTCACTCATGACCCCACTTTCTGTTGTTATAGGAGACAGTTCGTAACAGGGCAGAGCAAGCCCGTACAGGTGGTAATGGTGGTGGGGATGCAGGTGGGGGTGTGTCCTATGAAACGAAAACCCTGGCCCACGCTGGAGAAAACTGAGGCTGCTCCAGTAGGGGCTGCTGGGAGATCCATATCTTGCCAAATGGTTAAGCACCTTCCCTCATTCTGTTGCTACTGTCCCAGTAACCATGTTGTCAATCATGCACAACACACCTAACCACTGGGCTTTGGCATCTCCTCTCTCTGCTGGTTATGCGAGCACCCCCATGTTTTCTCTGGAGAAATGCCCAGTTCCCACAGGAATGCCCTCCTGGATCTCTGATGATGATGATGACAGTATGGAGGCCTCAGAAGAAGCCTTGGCAAGGCTGTACCTCTATCAGCTCAGACACTGACACTACAGGGGGAACCTTATGAAAAACTTATAATCGTGGGTAGACACACCGTGGGGAGCACCTCACAGCTTTGCAGAAGTCCCAGGAAGGACTAAAAGTTGAATATGTGGCTGCCTGCTTGCTAGACATGCAGTGAATTTGCCATGTTAGCTGCTGGCACATGGAACAAATCTGAGACTGACAACAGCACATTGCCGGACAGCAAGATGTGCGCCCTTCCAGATTGAGGGCTCTCAGCAGCGTGGCAAGCTGCTTGTTCTTGTGATTGTGCTAAGTGGCAAGGCAAGACAAGGCATGGCAGGGATTCTGTGAGCTGGCAGGTAGGTTTCAATAAGTTTCAATCCTTGTCAATCGCTATGTCACCTCTGCCTAACTATAATCTTGCACCACTTGTGAAAAACACAGAAGATGGCACTAAAAGATCCCAACGTTGGGATGGGCTTTGCAACACTGGTAACCAGATTTTCCCACATGTCTTGCCAAAACCCACGTCGCTCATAACACTATAAGATTGTGCCAAAAGTCCAAAAATTAAGTTTGTCCTTTGTAAACTTTGTTTTCTCTCGGTGCTTTTCCCACTCTGTGAGCCCAATTAATCTAAACTGTTTTCTCACAAATTCAAACCAAATTTTCTCTTTCATAAATTTCCACTCAGCAGCTTCTTATATTTTGTGAAGGGTATCTTGACCAGAACGACCATAAAATAAAACAGAATTCATCTTTTTCTATTCTAGAAGAGTTAGCACGACTTTCTGAATTTTGAGTTTCCCACAACCCAACCTTCAGAAGAAATTATTAATTACTTACTAAATGAAACAGCATTAATTATACTGCTCCTTCAGAAAGCCAGGCACTGGTCCAAATGGTGTCCTTTTGTGCTATACCTATTTTGTAATTCTATGATTCTTCTCTCCACCACATAACCGAACAATTTACAAAAAATCAGAATAAATTGCATTTAAGTTGTTTTTCAAACTGCTGATGCAAGACAGGGCAAAATGAATTATGTTTGTCACAGGAGATTTGGGAACAGGAGATGGTAGTGAAATTCTCATCTTTATTTAAATCTCTCTAAGCCCTCATGCCTTCCATATCTCTGGAATCTCCTGTGCCCTACAGCCTGCTGAGATCTACTTGTTCTTCCAACTCTGGATATTTACGCATCCCTGATTTCCGTCTCCTGCTAGTGGTGGCCATGTCTTCAGCTACATTGGCCCTAGACTCTAGAATTCTAACCTTATGCCTCTCCACCGATCTACCTCCCTCTCCTTCTTTAAGACATTCCTCATAACATATATTTTTGACCAGGCTTTTGGTTTACCCGTCCTAATATCTCTTTTTTGGCTGGGTGCCATATTCTGTTGGATCACATGCCATGGATACTTTAATGCATTAAAGCCACAATACAAACACTAGCTGTTGAACAAATGACATAAATAACGATTATTCACCGCTAAGATATCAGTGCATTGAACACAGAAGTAGATTTTAAAGCCGGATGCCTGGGCATAAAATTAAAATTTTGAATTGCCTGCCTGATTTTTACCAAAAATATCATGGTTATTTGTGTAATTTTCAACTGCAATATCTTTACTGACACATCTGCCTGGTGTAGTTGAACTGTAAGCAAGTATAATGACCTACCTTATTAATTTTGTTGGTTTTAGGCAGTGTTTGGCTGGAGTGCAGATCAGAGTACCTAGGAGGCTTCTTAAGTGGATTGTTAATATCACATGGCACAGATTCTGTTCGCACAAGTCTTGCTGAAAATCAGAGATGGCTACAAGTGAGGAAAAAGCTATACATATTACCATTATGATATGACTTAATGAGTTATTCCATTATTAGTCACTTAGCTTACTAGTAACGCTTGCTCTCCATATCAAAACCCTCAAAGAACAAGGTAACATTGATTAGAAAATCAGTTTCATTTATTCGAATAACTACCCTTGGGCAGAATTTCCCAAAGTGGAGTCTGAGGTACCAGTGAGGCTACCAGTTTAAGTTTTTAGCTCACAAGTACTGTTATAACAATGGCCAACCCAAACCCTGCTTCCCTGCTCTCATACATTTTTCCCTCCCACCCATTCTCAAAAATGTTCTCACTATTCTCCAGTTCTCACAAGGAGTTGTGATAACTTTCAAGCCTAAAAATGGAATCTCAGTAGGTAAACGTTTGGAAATCCCTGCTTTAGGGTTACATGAACTCTGATCTAAAATTCAAAGTGGAACCTTCTGGTGCAGGGAAACAATCAATTTTATTTTTCCGTTATCAATATTAATTACTAATTTTCTATGAACTCAGAGCCTAAAGGGTGAGGAGAGTTTTCAAAATGGCTCCCTGAGTTAGCAGCCTACAATTTGGCTTTTAAATGCAATTTTTTTGTACAAATTCAAATGCATTTCACGAGCGTGACAAAACTTCAAGGCAGCTTGCTTCTACTCTGGTTATCTAATCATTTCTTAATCAAAAGAACCATACGCAATGGCCAATATTTTCCAGTTGCATTTTTAAAAATAATCTGTAGAAACTAACTATTATTTAAGATAAAACTATAGGTCACAGTTGCTTGTATAATTGCATCATGGGATCTTCAACTTACTGTTTGAAGTCACAGGGATCGGTTCTGGGTCCCTTTTTGTTTATCATTTATATAAATGATTTGGATGAGAATATAGAAGGCACGGTTAGTAAGATTGCAGATGACACCAAAATTGGTGGCATAGTATACAGTGAAAAAGGCTTTCTAAGATTACAAAGGGATTTGATCCAATGCATCAATGGGCTGAAAAATGGCAAATGGAGTTCAATTTGGACAAATGCAAGGTATTGCATTTTGGTACAGCAAACAGGAGTGGGATTTATACAATTAATGGTGAGGCCTTGGATAGTGTTGTTGAACAGAGGGATTAAGGGTTCAGGTACACAACTCTTTGAAGTTTGCGTCACATACAGACAGGGTGGTTAAAAAGGCATATAGCACGCTTGCCTTCATTGCTCAGTCCTTTCAGTATAGGAGTTGGGAAGTCATGTTGAGGTTGTACAGGACATTGGTGAAGCCTCTTCTCGAGTACTGTGTCCAGTTCTGGTCGCCCTGTTGTAGGAAGGATATTATTAAGCTAGACAGGGTTCAGAAGAGATTTACCAGGACTTTGCTGGGTATGGAAGTTTTGAGTTATAAAGAAAAGCTGGATAGGCTGGGACTTCTTTCTCTGGAGCATAGGAGGTTGAGAGGCAACCTTCTAGAGGTTTGTAACATCATGAGGGGTATAGACAGGGTTAATGGCAGGTGTGCTTTCCCTAGAATGGGGGTTTTCAAGAGTAGGAAGCACTTTTTTAAGGTGAGAGGAAAGAGATTTAAAAGAGACGTAAGAGGCAAATGTTTTACACAGAAGGTGGTTCACATGTGGAATGAACTTCATGAGGATGTGGGCTCAGTTACAACATTTAAAAGACGCTTAGATAAGTACATTCATAGGAAATGTTTGGAGGGATATGGACCAGGAGCAGGCAGATGGGACTAGTTTACTTTGGGATTATATTTGGCAACGACTGGTTGGACCAAAGGCTCTTTTTCCATGGTGTATGACTCTTTGATAAATCTATCGCTAAACAGAGAGTAAGTCAACAAATTGAATTTTTAAATGCATTCTTTTAAAGCTAAAAGATGATCAGAATTTTCCTACAGATTGGCCAGGAAATCTCTGGATCACTGAGGCATAGGTTTTGAAATGTTGGTGACATTTATTAATTTCCCTGGAGGAATACCCTGTGCGTTAGTCTCTGCAAATAGGGGTACTCCACCCTGGTCAGTGATCTTCAGTCCTCTACTTATAGGCCATGTAATAGAAAAAACTGTTTGTGGTTGGAATAATTTAAGAATTGGTGAAATGTCTATTAAGGAAGTTGTACCGAGCTGTTTTGACTTCATGGACCTCTAATTGTACCTGCCATTCATGGGAAGCTGGAGATATATTGCAAACGTGCATGTATCTCAGATGCTAAGACGAATAGATCTTGGTGTTCTGATTTACAAGCAACTTTTCAAGCAGGCAGTGGTGCTTTGAATAGTACTTTTCCTAACCATGCCCATAAAACTCAAATGGAGCAAGCAAAGAAATAACATCAAAAGTGCAAACTGCTATTCCAGGTTGTCAGAGCTCAGGGCTGCATTTACACAAATAACTGTAGTTTGATTAGTTTCAATTACTCCTTACAAAGGCAGCAAGGATAAAAAGCATCTGGACTCACTGCAAGTTTGCATTTATAGCTTTCAAATTAATGCCCAGATGATAAAAGCTGATTTTGGGTACATTTGCCCAATGACTTTGAAACAAAGTAGCTCTATTTTTCTTCTTTAACATTTGCTTTCGGGATCAAACAATGGATTTTATTTCTTTGCTTGCTCCATTTGAGTTTTACAGGCATGGTTAGGAAAGTATTATTCAAAGCAAACAAAGTGAGGCTGCATATATAATGCTACAGTACTGGTTCAGATTCTGGAAAATAGGCACTGTACTGGATCTGATTTCTTTATGATGGTAGTGCAGTCATAAATTTCATATGAGGGAGTCAGATTTACCACAAGGATGCTCATGAGTAGTGATAGCTGGGAGTACAACGGCTTGATAGTCATGGTGATCTGGATTTGATGCTCAGTAGCAAAGTGACAGCACTCACCACTGACCTCACAAAAGCTGCCCACCAAGGTCCAGCAATCTCTGTGGTGTGGATTTCCCCTTTTCTGGCATTAGTTCAAAATCTGGCACCAAGTTAAGGGAATTTCTAGACATCAATCAACAATGATGTCATCAGGAGGGTAAACAGCCAATAATATTGAAGGTTTCTTATAGACAGCAAATCAGGATGAAAAATGCACTGGTTTGTTTTTACTTAGGTTTTAGAGATAGCAAAATAAAATATTGGTTCAAACAACCATAATAAAGTTTCAAGCTAATATTTCATAAACAATATTTTAGAAGTATTATTTTTAAAATGTGGTTACTTTTATCCTAATGGTGAAACTTTGTGTTCAACAAACCTGGTTTCTGGGCCATAAAGGTTTTTTTTAGCAATAATTATAAACTTAAAACACATTTACAAACTCAGTTCAATTCATTCAACAAGGTGTAGTCATTATAAGAGCTTATACACTGAAACTGATAGCCTGAGGGGCTTTCGAGTGATACCCCGTGAAGATGAATAAAATTACTGACAGCAGCTTCTGGATTTCTACGTTTACTGTGCATGTGTAGACCCCAGATGCTGACTAATGATGTGAACACTGACAGAGATGCTAGACATGCTGAGCACTTCCAGCAGATTCTGTTTGATCTTAAAATCAATTTTGTGTACCGTGCCTTTCTTAATAAAATCCATGCATTTAACATAAAGGAAAATACACTTGTATTGTTTACAAAATTGAAAGAAACAACAGTTAGTTAATTCAACTAGTTTGCTTAATAACAAATGTAGAAGGTTTTTCAAATCTGAGCTAAAGCCCTCACAGAGTTAGTCGCAAATGAGCTACATGTTTTATATAGAAGAAAGCAAGGAAAGGGAACTGGTAAGGGGCCCAGCGACTCATTGACAGAACAGAGTGAACATACAAAAATAACAAAGTCCTTTTTTAAGTTGATTGATAAAAATTGGAAGTGGCATAATCACTTTATTTGTCTCCAGCTTTTAATAACAGTGATACAACGAGTGGAACATTTCAAAGTCAAAACATAAGTAATTATTACAAAATACAAATATATAAACCTCACCTCCACGATGAATGATGAGTAAATGACAAGGTGGGGCTTCTTTGGTGCATTTGTTATGGCATTTTAATCTGGAGAAAAAAGGAACATCGAAATATTTATACAGGAACATGATTTAATATTAGATCAACGTCAATGGCATGCTTACATAGTTTTCTCTGTTGTCTACTTTCTAAAGGTTGTCTATTTTTTAAGCTAGCTTGGTTTATCATGTGTTTAGATTTTTCCAAAAATACAGTGCCAATCCACTTGCTGATAGTGATGGCAGATTGGCCTATTAGGTACTCGCCAATTACTCCCCTGAAATGAAACACACTGGGCCAAGCCAGCGCCTCTGGGAAAGTGATCAATCCCTCCACGTTTCTAGCGGATTTTCAGCAGAAAACATCAGCTATTCCCCCACATTGAAACAGAAAGGTCAGTCAGAATACCAACCCATGTCTCCCAAAACCAATGGAAAATGGCAGGATGGAGGGCATTGGGCAGATTCTCGTGGTAGTTGAATTCCATTCCATATTCTAGCTTCTGCTCTAGATAGGGAACTCTGGGATTCTACCCTGGATTAAGTCAATGGAATGATATATAGGAAGACGACCTCTCCATTGCAGTACCATACACACCAATTACATTCAATCTGCCAGTTTTCCAAACCAGCAAAGGAGTCGACATAAGGAGATAATTTGTTAATTTTGTGCTGTGTGGCTAAGCTGTGTGTGCTCAGTCAGAGCTGGACCCATTTATCCACCCGCTAAGACCTCAGCAATGGCAAAACTGACACCTATTGCAAGCTTTAGTATTTTGGCAGATGTATACCGTATGACAGCCTCATTGATCTATGCAACTATCTGAATCACTGTTTCAACATGTTGCTGGTATGTTCCACCATAAATCAGCGGCCGCTTGTCTGAAAATATTAAACCAGGGACAGGTATTCTTTTCTGCTCATTAAGACGTTGAGTTGGTGTCAGAGTAGGGATAGCCACATGCATGCTATCTCTAATGCCCTGCGCTCTGACAAAATGGATAACGTGCTTATATGATTTTTGTGGAGTGAGTGGTGAAACGTTTGCTGAGGTGTTAATGCCTCTGTCACCTAATGTATGAATTAGTGCATTGTTCTTTGATTGTTCTGTTAAGAGGTAAGTTGCTACATGTAAATTTAGCAGATGTAAAAAAGATATAATTCCTTGCTACTAGTAGTGCATTGACACACCAATCTGATTACACCAGGGCTTCAAATACTACGCAGGTATAAATTAGCTCATTAACTTTTCCCCATTCATTGCTGGGAAATGCTGTAGACATCCGGTGGCATCACAGCAAAACAGGAACAACTGTAAGGAGTTTCATCCTCTAACATCCAAGGGAAAATTGCAAACATGGGAATAAACAGCAAAATGATTTCAGCATGACTTCTTCACCCTTTGTGATACAGTCTGAACTCAGGCTGATGTTAAATTGAAAATGTTGAGTCTAATTTATCTTGTGTTCCTTGGATGTCACAACATGCTCTCTAGGGTTAGATTTGCAAGGGTGTACTTAGAGTAAATGAATGCAATCTGATTACCCTACCTCACAAGCCAATGGTGCCTCCTCTCGATACAACTAATACTGTACTTTGTAATTCATCATTTGAAAAATCATAGGCATAATATAATTTTACTACTTCCTCATCGTCAGTATGTTCAATAAAAACAAACTTGGGAGATAGACATGGGTTAGACAGGGGCTAGACATAGGGTGGCATGGTGGCTCAGTGGTTAGCATTGCTACCTCACAGTACCAAGGACCCGGGTTTGATTCCACCTTCAGGCACATTCACCCTGTATCTGTGTGGGTTTCCTCCAGGTGCTCCGGTTTCCTCCCACAGTCCAAAAATGTGCAGGCCAGGTGGATTGGCCGTGCTAAATTGCCTGTAGTGCTCAGGGATATGTAGATTAGGTAGGTTATAGGGATGGATCTGGGTGGGATGCTCTGAGGGTCAGTGTGGACTTGTTGGGCCGAAGGACCTGTTTCTACACTGTAGGGATTCTATGAGAAAACACTACATTTAGTCATATGTACATGTTAGTCAAGAATGGAAGGCCATATTTTATTTTATTTATTTCCTAACTTTAGTGAGACTGTGCCTATCCACATATATTAAAATGATTTCCACATGTGAGACATGGCTTAAAGAGTTGCCCTCTCACCATCAGGCAAAAGACTGAGCATCTGAGGTGCTTTTTTTTGTGTGAGATGTTAAAACAGGGCCCTGTTACATAACACATCCAAAGTATTTATTTCAAATATCAAGCAAAGCCTTAATTTATTCCTCAACTTCACTTTAAAAATGTTCAGAATCACACAGCTATTTGTGAGAGCTTACTGTGTGCAAATAGGTCCTTGTGTTTGCTAAACATTGAAACATAGAAAATAGAGGTAAGAGTAGGCCACTTGGACCATTGAGCTTGCTCTGCTATTTAATATGATCACAGCTGATCAACTGTAAGTTATATCCTTGACAAATTCCAGTAAATTTGGCATGCAGAATTTTCTTTTCCTAAATCCATGCTGAGTCTGTCCAGTCTTGTCCTAAACCATATTAGGTAAAGTTACAATAATCCCAGAGTACTACTCTCTTTTTAGAGAGAGACACAACTGGTGGTGAGTTTAACCTGAAAGTCACATCACCTCAGCCAAGGTTAAGAAGGTGAGATTTAGCTGCTGTTGGAATTGAACTTGCAGTGTTGGTATCTCTGCATTGCAGATCAGCCATCCAGCCAACTAAGCTAACCAACTCCCACAGTAAGTATGCCTCAAGTTTATTTCACTGACTATAAAGCATCAAATCTTTCTTTTTCTTTTACATTACCAATAGCGCAATCAGAAAAAAAGTTATATCACAAATTATTTGATTTGGCTACGTACTTGCAGTTTTTACATTTCAAGCCAAAAAGCATCCCTTTCCCACATACTGTGCAGGTCTGAGACATCCAATACTTGGTGGAAAATCTACAAGGAAAATAATTAAAAATCAAACACGGAAATCAATTTTATTAATTTGATTCAAACAAAACTAAAGTGACCGGGAAAGGTGTAAAGCAAAGTAAAAAGCACATGATCAAGTATTAATTTGTGCAATGTAAACTGTAAAACAACTCATAGTAAGGTGATTATTATACATTACTTTGAAGTATTGTGAGCTTGTAAATGTTACATTTATTTTAAAATGTATTGAAGGAATCAGCATATTATTTGATAATGTTGAAAATGGCATTATCCAGCATATATTTTAGACTTTTTAAAGGACATCTCTACTGGGATAATATGTTACAGGATGAACTTGGTTCACCACTGAGGTGAACTGCAGACACATCCCTTAAAACTTGCTAAAAAATCTCCAAAATTCTCACTTCTCTTAACTGCAGACTGTATGGTGCTGCATCCCACTCAATTGGTAGTGGCAGAGGGAAATCCTGTGGAAAAAGTTCCCAATAAATTAGAACTGCAAACGACAGAAGTTGAGAAAAAGGTCTATATGGCCCACTGAGTCCACTCCTCCCCAAACCGTAAGAAAACTTTTTGTGTCGAATTAACAGATGTTTTCACAATAGCTTCTGTTACAGGTTCACCAACAACTGATTCAAGAATAGATGCACATTACTGTAACTGATGGGTACAATAGCCCACAACAACAAACTCTGAAAGACATAGAAGGAACTTTAAGAACACACCATAGATAACTTGGACAATAATAACTAATACAAGCCATCTGTGTCCTTCACACACCATCTTTCATTCCATTGATTTCACTTTCTGTCTTGTTTTGCATACATCAAGTGGTTGGACAGGAATGAAGCAGGGGTCTAACCCATTCCCAATTTGACTGGCTGTAATTTTAAAATGCAGGTAATAAGCATCGCTTTCTTAAGGTTCTTTCTATTATCATTATTGTGCTATCAACAAAACCCAATGAGCCATTTTAACCCCAATCCAAGTATTGAATAGTTTCGCTTCAAGGTCAAACCTGTTGGCGACAGTAGCCATTGCCCAGTGAGGGCCCACAGTGAGCCAATCTTTCTTTAAGATTTCTTGTGCGGTAGGACGAGTAGAAACACAGGAGGAAACTAATTCCATTAAACCCACTCTCCACCACCCCCCTATTGCAGGTCTCCACCATTTGATGGGTATTCCCCCCACCCTGAGAGCTTTCCAATGGCACAATTCTTGTGCCAGGGACTGTTCCTGTGGATCCCTCCGATATCTGCCAGCTGTCTGCACCCTTGCTCCCAGGGATTCCTGTCACCTTTAGGTAATAATCTGATTTGTGTAAGGAATGAGAGCCAAAATGTAGCAGGATCAGCTAAAAAGCTTTTTGCTCATCCTGTAACCTTTGCCTGCCCATGTACTGTCTGCAAGCTAAACTGAAGTTGAAACGAACTGAGTAAATGCCTCATCAAAATAAATGATGGAATTTATTTTCTCAGAAGGTAGTGGCGACTCCAGCACCTCTGGGGCTGGTGGGTGGTGGGACCATGGGCAGCATTTTCATGATGGTAGCCAATTTAAAAGACTGTTGGGACTCCTATCCAATTGATGCAGGCATCCTTATCAAAGACAAAGTCACCTGTATTATCATGCCAGGGTTAGAGAGACAGGTTCCACCAATCTGGGGTGGGTGCACCATCCTGCAACAATGTTGCAGACACTAGAGCTGTCATGGAGCGATCACAAAGGAGCGCACAAAGGAGCGCACAAAGGAGCGCGCCCAAATATGGAACCCGCCCAGAGACCGAGGGATTTAACTGCCCAGATGGCGACAGTGGACGCCGGTGTACCCTGAGTTTGCGATTGCTGATGGCAGAAATATATTGGGCTCCCCTCCAACATCTTCTATTGCCAATTACCAGCTCTCCCTTGTTCATGTGACATGTATGAACCAAAACTGAACTTCCCTTTAAGTTCTATTGTGCTGAGACAGGTAGATTAAGCGCATTCATGGATAAATCCCTCTTCTGTGCCATGTTAGACAATCTCAGCAGTTTAGGGAGAACCAGCAGTACATCCTCAGCATTGCAAGGTAAGTAAAGGAATGACTAACATCCATTGACTGGAAATTAGGCTCATGGTCTTGCGTGGAAACACCCCAAAACAATCACAATAAAGCCTACGCTTCAAGAATCAAATTATGCAATGTATTAGAGGGCTGCAAGTATATCTCGGCATATATCACAAACATAACTGGAGAAATTAAGAAAGCAAACACAAAACAATTTAATGCAATGTACAAATAATTTGCATTGCATTTCCATAAAGCAAAAATACAAAACATGAATACAAACATGCTAAATTGCCCATAGTATTCAGGGATGTGTAGATTAGGTGGGTTATAGGGGGAGGGGTCTGGGTGGGATGCTGTGAGGGTCGGTGTGGCCTTGTTGGGCCGAAGGGCCTGTTTCTACACCGTAGGGATTCTATGAATCCTATGAAAGAAAAATACAGCAACATAATAAAACAAATTTTTAAGAATGATCTGGACATACACAAACAGAAGCTCAAAATATTTATTGTCATTGTGGAACTTTATTAACACTTTGTGGGAGGTCAGGGGTTAAAAGAATGTGAGCAATGTTATCCAACAGAGCTGAGTTCACATTAAGTTTTCTTTCCATTTATCTTCCCACTAGAAGAATGAGCAATCATTTAATGTGTTGCAACAAAATACAGGTCAACAGCAAATATACTGACCCATTACAATCCTAAAATAAAGGAAACTCTGTTTGAAGAAAATATTGAAAAGTATTGAAGAAAATACTTTTTTTTCTTTCCAAATAGTTTAAAAGAGAAAATTTTAAAATTAAGGTTTCTTTTTCTAAAAAGCACTGCCAAACTATTCATTTTTCTGGCTCATGTTGCATTAATTCAACAAAGTCTAGAATAGTTCTATTCAAGAAAACTGAGGGTATTACACTATAGGGATTACTCTCTGCTAAATGCTATAAATGTCAAGGCATATTTCCGGAAAACAAAATTCTGAACTTGAAGTGTGTTTCAAAACCTAAACTTAACTTTATTCCTTTGTCAAAAAAAACATGGGAGTAGACCTAAATATCTTGGCCGTGTTTGGGACGGACTAATTTGGCAATAGTTGAAAGACTTCGGAAACATTTTGAGACATTTATTCTCAGAAAGAGTTCCTGGTGAGAACAGCTTGCTCTTGGCTTGTTGTTAAAACAATTTTCACTCTGGGCCCGCACTGTAGTAACAACTCATTGCACTTTTTTACAGTCTGATCATTACAGATTGCTACTCGCTGATAGAACATTCCTTTTATGTATTGGGCATTTCCTTCAGGTCAGATGAAGTGGCATTAATTGGGAATGTTACACAGAGGTCATAAGGATGGCTGGTGTAGAACATCAACATGTCACAAGGATGGAGTGGGATTTATTCAATGATTGAGTTCAGGCCCATCAAGTAGTACAGGCATAATGGCCTGCAATTGAAAGAAAAAAAATCAACTTAAAAATAAACAAAACAGGCAAAAGAAGTGGAGAGAGGACAAATCTGAAATACTGAGAAATAAATTAGAGAAATGGGGAGTAGAAATTTGTAGGGGTCTGAGCAATGTAGGCTATGGTCAGATGTATGGCACAATCAGGCAACAAGTGCTGGGAGGCCCATTGTAATGTAGGGAACAACTCGTGACACTTTAATATTTTTTACAAGTGGTTTGGTGATATTCTTGCTAGACTTCAGCAAGTTGCCAATTGAAGGTGATTATCATTTGTGATGCAATCACTCATTAAATTCAGCCTCCCATCTTGTCTAAATTGCCAAACAAGCTCAATGTCAGGAAAGTCCACACGAAAACCAGAGTTAGCCCCTATCGGATTCAGTTCACTGTTTGCTCTGAAGGAACCCCATGTTGGAAATAAGGCATAAACGTCACAGGATACATCCCCCATTCACGAATACTGGCATCTGACACATGTCTGCCTCGATAAACCATTCTGGCATATCTCCAAGCCACTTACACACTTCTGTACTTCAATGCTTCTCCTTGAGCTGCAACAATCATTGTTATGCTGCAGCAAGGTCGTTCAGGGGCATGCACTTAGCTCATGGATTAGACCAGGTTGTATCGCCAGATTCTTCACTTACTCTCATAGTGTTCACTTTACTCTACGCCTATCTGGATGTTCACAACATTCCTGCCTTGCCTTGCCTTGCCTTTTTGCACCTTGCCCTCTCAGCCAGAGATGCACTTCTTGCCTTGCTGTTTAACAGAGACACAAAACCTGGATATTGATATAGCAATAAATATTGTCATATTTGTCAGCAGTGATCAGTCAAGTCAAGGGCACATCTTTGCTCAAGAAATCTCAACCTAGGTCCCCTTGCCTGGCATGTCCTGAACCATGTCAGAAATTGTGCAAGGCAGCCCTGGACTGAGGGTGCTTCTCTGGGTGCACAATGGGCATTTACAGATGCCAGAGAACAAGGAATGACAGTCATTGGCCAGATGGAAATCCACTGAATGGTGAGTTGTTCCAGGAGCCTAGAAAGACGGAGGCAGAAATCAGACATGAGAGACACTATAGCAGCGTGGTAGGGAATTAATGAGCTGAGTTTGGTAACATATGGTGAGAGAACCCACTGGGCCTCATGGTAGGAAACCCTCCAAAAACTTTGATGCAATTCTGAGTTAGCCAAGAAAATATAAGATTCAGCCCAGCTAGTTCAAAAAGACAAAATGATCTTGAGAGAGACATAACAGAGATTTAAATGAAATGGAGAGATGAGTGAGACCAAAATGGGGATAAAACTAGACAGAAATAAAGAGGGAGAAAGGTATTTTTAAGTGAAACATCATTTAATGAGTTTGACCCTCATAATGTAACTACTCAAGTTTCATGAGAATTATTTACTTCTTTCAGGAAATCCAGCAAGTTGGTAGTAACAATGGGGTGAGATCACTCCGACATAGCTAATTATGGTGCTGTTCAAAGATTTCTTGAGGTTTAACAGTGAAAGGAAAATGCACTGTAAGAAACTAAGGAATGATTTAAAGCTAATGCTTGGCATTACTGTTTTGTCAGTGCAATGACAGATGATTTTTTTGTGGTTAAGGTTTGTTAAAGCTTGACAAGACATATACCATACCTGTGTTTAATTGAATTCCCCAGATCTCTACGAGGAATCTGTGGGGACCATCGAGGCACTGATAATGTATCTAACAAAGGGAGAAGGAGATAAGGTAAATTAGATCATTGGCTCTAAATTATAGGTACAAAACAAAGCAACAGCAATATTACTGTATCATTTACTTCAGAAATATATAAATGAAGCATTTTTTTTGTACTCATACAAATGAGGCATATTTTTAAATTTAATTTTCTTAGAATTCTTACAGGATAATTAACAAACCAGATAGTCATATTTTTAAATCTATATTCTTGATAAAAACTTCAATCTCCAAATACTCCACATTGTTATTTAAATTTCAATGTGTCCATTATTTTTGAATGATTAACAAAATTCAAAATTAATACTGTTGACATCTCCCTAGTAGCTCAAGAAAAAGTCCACCGGCTATATTCATGCTGTGGGGGCCAGCTCAGGCTTAACGTACTCAAATATGGGTTGAAGAGGTTGGTTCATTCTAAAAAGCAGCAAAGTAAACGTGGTAATGCTTCTATCTGTTTTATTAGGGCCAATTACAATCTATAACTGGAACTATTTTCAACCTTACAGAGAAAGTCTCACCAAACTTTCAAACATTAGTAATACATGTTATGTATATGAGAATATGAAGAGCATTAGTCTCACTGGGACGTATTTGAAATCCTTCAAGTGAAGTGTTTTGCTTGAGTTTATTATTCCTCCAAGTGGAACAGGTGCTTCAGGTTCACTTCTTAGATAATTGTTAAGCATCCAAGCTCAAAGCCTGCACAATAAAATTAGCTTCAAGAACCAACTTCAATGGTGGAGGAGCGCACAACAAGAATGCTTAAAGAGGGCAAAAATATCTTCTCAACCAAAACTGTTCATAAGTCTGATCAAAATACTCAGAAATGTAACTTTCTTCTTTCTTCACCACAATTGTGCTCAAATTCCCTGTTCTGCACCATGCTGAGCCCTCATTAGCATTCTTTCGAGCAATACCATTGAAAGCATTACACACACTGCAGCTAGAATACTCTGAAGACGGATCCAGCATTAATATCGATCCAGTGTATACATATCTTAGTGGTACCATCTGGTCTGCTAATAAGCTTGCTTTCAGAATATAAGTTTCCTCTCGTGGTAATCCTCTGCCAAAGCAAGATTTCTGCCTCTAGATGTGGGTACGAGGGTACCAACAGTTGGCACAAAATG
The DNA here is from genome assembly GCA_024137785.1 of Ginglymostoma cirratum. NCBI lineage: Eukaryota > Metazoa > Chordata > Chondrichthyes > Orectolobiformes > Ginglymostomatidae > Ginglymostoma > Ginglymostoma cirratum. The sequence goes on from JAHRHZ010000099.1 coordinate 9,187,530, forward strand.
GCTTTTCAGCAATGTGTTTGACTTGATATTCTTTCAATGATTATTTTCTTCTTCCTCTATAAAGCTATAAAAGGTATTCCTGCTAGAAAACACGATGGCAGAATATAATTGTACCATACCAGGGGTTTAGTGGATAAATACATCTGCAACAAGGTTCAGGAACCATGACACCACCAAGGACAACAATTTGCTTGCACAGTTTCCCATTCACCAACTTTAGAATCCATTCCTTCCGCCAACGCTGCGCAGTGCCTGCAGTGAAAACTACACAGATGAGGAACTGTAATAACAAAGGCTTCTTTGACATTATTTCTCAAAACTGGGACCTCTACCATCTAGAAATTCAAGGGGTGCATGGAAATACCTTCATCACCTTCAAGTCACAGTTGGTCTTTGGCAACATCGTCAATGAGTCAAAATCCCAGAACCTCCACCTATCTGTGGGGGCAACTACATCTAAACAACTGCAGAGATTCAAAAGCAAGTTCCACCTCCACCTTCTCAAGGGCAACTAGGATTGAGCCTTGTCAGCCAGGCACATAGGACCAAGAATAAAATTAGAAAGGTAGAAAAACAGCCAAGAGGACATTGAGAAAATTGGTCAAGAAATAGGCTACAATTTTCTCATGTCCTTTAAGTTAATTTCCACATATTTGTCATACCGTAATGCTGATTGAGAGTTTTGCAGGTGCTGTCAGGAAGTCGTGTGCAGAACAGGGTTGGAGCTGACTGTAAGGTTCAAATGGAGTTCCTGCTTTTTCAGGCAGACACTTTTCATGTCTGTATTTCTGTTCCTATAGGTGTGCAGGTGATTCAATGTAAAAGTCTCTTACCCATCTTCCCAATCTAAGTCTGCTGATTCATTACAAAAGGGAATAAGAGCTAAATTGAGCAAAAATTCATACCAATATCTCATTTCCTCACAATATTATCTATATATCTTAGGGATATTGTTAGTGCTTTTTATAAAAAAAAATCAAACTTAAAATTATAACAAATCTTATTGTGCAGAATGTAAGATGGATAGTGTTTTTGTCAGGCACATGGGGGAATAAGTATCTTCATGAAGTTAATCTGAAAACTTTGGAACTTTATGCTCCTTGGAGTGTTGTGCATACAACTACAACTAAATTAAGCAGCATCGCACTGTACCACTCCCTCAGGTCATTAACTTCGATTAAAATCTTTCACAATCGTCATAGGTTCTACATTAAATCTGACGAAGTATAAGTTTGATAGATTCACATAGAAAATTAATGGCAGCATCCTGCCCATGATTAATAAGTTTGTGTGCTTGACTATCCTAATGAGGTTCAAACGCACATATTATTTTTTTAAAATCCAGCTTCAGATCTTGATTCTGCATTAAAGTAATGGGATCAAATACACATAAGAGATTAATGTAACATGATAAAATGTCCTTCCTGGCTTATAAAAGTTTAATCTGAAGAGCTCCAAAATTCACACCAGAATGTCTCTTGTTTTTAAAGACGTTGATTCAAACACAATAATTCTGGCATAGTGCAGAATTCAAACCTGGAGCTTGATATCTGAATACTGGGGCGGGGGGGAATGTGGACCTGCCACTATAATAGGGATGGAAATGGGGATCAGGGTAGAGTTAATGAGTGGATGGGAATTCGGGTTCTGGGCTTCTCCATAATAACATGGATAGGAACATAGGAATTAGGAGCAGAAGTAGGCTGTTCAGCCCTTTGAGCCTGCTCCACCATTTAACATAATCATGGCTATCTCTTCCTGGTCTCATATTCACTTTGCTGCCTGCTCGCCATAACCGTTTATCCCACTTTTCATCAGAAAGGTATCTATTTCTTTCTGCCTTCACTGCACTCTGGGGCAGTGAGTTGCACAGATTCACAACCCCGAGAGTAGTTTTTCCTCATCTCAGTTTTGAACCTACCTCGTCTCACTCTATATCTATGACTTCTTGTTTGAGACTGTCCCACAAGGGGGACCATCTGTTTCACATCTGCCTTACCAATCCCCGTTAGCATTTTATATACCTCACTCAGATCGCCCTTCATTCTTCTGAATTACAGCGAGTACAAGCCTAAGCTGTTGAACCACTCCTTGCACAACTGCCCTTTCATCCCTGGAATGAACCTGGTGAACCTCCTCTGAACTGCCTCCAGTGCCATCACATCCTTCCTCAAGTAAGGAGACCAAAATAGGCTACAATACTCCAGGTGTGGTCTCACTAACACCTTATATAATTGGAAGAACACTTCTTTACTTCTATAATCCAGTCTTTTTGTAATAAATACTAGGCTTCCATTTTTCTTTCTTACTATATGCTGCACCTGCACACATTTCATGCACAGACGCCTAGATCTCTCTGCACTGATGCACTTTGAATCTGCTTCCCGTTTAAATAATAATTTGCCCTTTTACTTTTCCAGCCAAAATGAACAACCTCATACTTATCCATATTAAACTCAATCTGCTAGATTCTGGCCCATTCTCCCAGCCTATCACTATCCATTTGTAAACTCTTTATCTCCTCACCACAGCCTGCTTTCCCACTTTTTTAGCATCACCCGTGAATTTTGCTAAGTTCCAATCCATCCCTGCCTGCAGATCATTTGTATAAATTGTAAACAGTTGAGATCTGAGAACTGAACCCTGCAGCACCCAACTAATTACAGTTCACCATCCAGAGAAAGACCCATTTATCCCGACCCTCTGCTTTCTGTCAGTCAGCCAATTCTCTATCTAAGCCAATACTCCACCCTTAACCCCCTGGGGTCTAACCTTCTGGATCAGTCTTTTACGCAGGACCTTGTCAAATGCCTTCTGGAAATTTATATATACACCACATCCACTAGATCCCCATTATCCACCTCGAAGGTTACATCCTCAAAGAACCCCAGCAGGTTTGTCAAACATCACTTGCCATTCATGAAACCATGCTGACACTAGTGAATTGAGCTCTGTTTTTCCAAGTTTTCAGTTATCTCCTTCTTTATGATGGAATCCAGCAACTTTGCCACCTCAGAGGTCAAACTAGCTGGTCAGTCGTTTCCCACTTTTTGCCTATCTCCATTTCTGAATATGGGTGTCACATTAGCATGTTTCTAATCCGCTGGTACCTTTCCAGAATCCAGGGAATTTTGGAACATCATAACTAATGCATCTACTATCTCTGCTGCCACCTCCTTTAATACTTGGGGTGCAGGCCATCAGGCCTCAGGGATGTATCTGCCTTTAATCCCATTAGTTACTTAATACCTTATCCCTGATTGTAGTAATTTCACCAAGTTCCTTTGTAGTATCTGTTGTTTTTGGAAAGAAAGTATTAGTTTCCTTTGTGAAAACAGAGACAAAATATTGGTTTAGTGCCTCTGCCACTTCTAAGTTTCCTGTTATTATCTCACTGTTTTCATCCTCCAAGGCGACATTTACTTTTACTATTCCCATCCTTTTTACATATTTATTGAAGCTTTTGGTATCAGAAGTAATGTTTTCTGCTGGTTTATCTTCGTAGCTCATCCTAGCTCTTTTGATTGTTTTCTTTAGTAACCCATTGCTGACGTTTAATGTTGTTCCAATCCTCCAGAGAGCCACTAACTTTGGCGGTATGATATACCCTAGTTTTTGCCTTTATGTTATCCTTGACTTCCTAGATAAGCCATTAAGTTAATTTCAATAGTATTGGCAGATTGCATGGCTGAAGTCAGCCTAACCGAAAGGCATCTCACATCAGAAGTTGCAGAATCGGGGTTGAGGGGAATATGTCCACTCCATAGAAGGTCCAATTCCCATTCATGGGGGGATCCAGGGCTCCAAATGCAGAATTGAATCCAATCCTAGACCCAAGAGGGGAGGTTGCTTGATCGGATCCAAAGGGGTCTGCTGTTAATTGTATGTCAATTATGTTTCATTATATGCAAACTGAGGGTATTATTTGGAGTATTGCATGAGCACATTTTTATGCCTCAGTGGGGTAGCAAGCTGGTAATGAAGCCCTGCTATTCCCAGTGTCATCACAAAAATTAAAGACCTTATCGAAGTATACAAAATTCCCAAATTTACCCACTAGTTAAAGCTGTAATAAATTTATAAACTCTCCCTTTGATACACACACAAATGCATGGACAGGAAAAGAAAGGAAGGACAATATGAACAGAGGGAAAACTGGGAATGCAGTTCAGTGGTCTCTGCTCAGAGGATCTGCTGAGATGGTTCTTATTTTGACCAGAATGCTATTTCTCCATCTTCCTTCTCTGGATGCTTTCACTGGTTTTCAAGGAGCACAGAATGACAGGTTCATAATTATAAAAAGGGCTCTGACTTATTAAGTCAAGTTACAGCAACTACAGAAGAAAAAATAAACTGCCTTTCAGTACAGAGAATGGAGACAGCTCCTGAGCAGATAGAGATAGGTTGGCTTTTCAATCTTTTGTTCACAGCCCCAAGCTGTTCAGCTACCTGAGAGCCAATCATAGTTTTTGGCAGGCAGGCGGCCTTTGTCATTAATCACCAGTCACTATTCCACAGACCAATCAGCTACTTGTTGCCAGCTGAACCTCCATTTGTGCACACCCCCTCGATCCAACCCATCTGCAAACTATACCAACTACTGCTTGAACAAGTAGCTATATAAATGGTGCTTACAGGAGTGTCAGTTTGCTGGCTTTTAAAACTGCAGTGATCATTCAGGATTCCTTGGTTTTAAAGCCGTTGTTTTCCCATTTCAGTCCACAAAAAAATACAGTAAGATAGAAAGACACAGCCTTTACAACATATACATAGATACAGACTGAAACTGTGTGTGAGTTAGGAGATAAATGCTGGTCAAGTTTCATTTTGTAAATAAATATAGCTGAGTAAAGTTTGGTTCCCAAACCATCTTCACCAATTTTATTCATTCATGGAATGAGAGCATCACTGCCCAGGCAGCTTTTATTGCCCATCCCTAATTCCCCAGCAGGTAGTTAAGAATCAACAACATTTTTGTGGGTCTGGAGTCACATGTAGGCCAGACCAGGAAGGATGGCAGTTTCCTTACATAAAGGACATTAGTGAAACAGATGGCTTTTTCCAACAATTGACAATGGATTCATGGTCATCATTAGACTCTCAATTCCAGATTTATTTTATGATCCAGAAACTGGTTTCAATCCAAAACTTTGGGAAGAAGGCAGGTCGTAGGGTGGTTTGTCACCTACTTGTGGGGATATCTGATCCTAAGGGAAGTGTAATTCCTGACCGAATACAAAAAATGCTAGAAATCACAGTGGATCAGGCAGCATCCATAGAAACCGCAAGCCAACATTTCGAATCTACATGACACTTCATCACAGCTTCACGTCACCTCTGATAAAGAGTCATCTAGACCCAAAACTATAGTTTGCTCTCTCTCCACGGATACTGCCTGACTCACTGTGATCTCCAGCATCTTTTGTTTTTATTTTCTTTATTCATTAACAGGATGAGGGCATCACTGGCTAGGCAGCATTTATAGCCAATCCCTAATTTCCCAGAGGGCAATTGAGTGCCAACCACATTGCTGTGCGTCAGGAGTCACATGTAGGCCAGACCAGGTAAGGATGGCAGTTGCCTTTCCTAAAGGACATCAGTGAACCAGATGGGTTTTTCCGACAATCGATCCATGATCATTATTAGATTCTTAATTCCAGACGTTTTATTGAATTCAAATTCCACCATCTGCTGTGGCAGGATTTGAACCCAAATCACCAGAATGTTATCTGGGTCTCTGGATTAACAGTCTAGCGATAATGTCACTAGGCCATCACATCCCCTAAATCTTTCCAGTACAGATTCCAACAACTACAGTAATTTGCTCCTACATGAAGTCTAATTCCCAAGTTTGGGAGTAATTCTGATGATGAAGCAGACTTGGAACCAGGAGGAGATATTCCTGTTCCTTCAGGGCCATATGGAGTGCCACAGAGACACTTGGCTGCTCTGACAGGTTGTCCTTGCCTTGTGGCAGCTTCTAGGTTTCCTGCTGCCCCGGGAATGGGAGAGTTGTGGATGAGATCTGGTGAACAGCGCAGGAAACATTCTGGGTTGCTCCATGTGCTGTGGAATTTTAGCCTGCTATTTACTTTAAGCTTTACACATCTTGTCTGGACTCAATAAAATACAAATGTCAGTAGACTGGAGTCGGGTCCCTCGTACACTTGGAGTTCTTGACCAATTAACATTCCCACTTGCACGAAACTCTTTCTCTTGACAGGATAAAGGTCTCTATTGTTGGAATTCTGGGGAATAAAAAGGACATAACATGCAAAGCTTTAAAACATCATGATACAGCACAAATCTTGTCATTTAAAATCTGGATGTGTTTGGCACCATTGTAGGCAGTGTGGAGAAAACTCAGCAATACTGTTTTCTGCCAGACTAACAGCAGATGAATGGTTTATTCTGAGGTATCATTATCCTTTGCCTGGAGATATTGATGCAAATGAAGCAGAATAAGATTAGTTCTTAGTTTACAGTGTAAAGTCTCTTCTGATTTAATAGATTGTAAATATTTTTCACGTTCACAGTCTGTAACAAGCAATGTGTTAATACAATTATGATATTGCTTTCAATCTGCAATATAAATTAGCATCCTCAGAAACGTATCCTGAATTTATAATAAGGTGGTGAGAAGCTTAGTCTTAGGGAACAGAATATGTTCAGACATCTCACAATATGCCTTCATACTAACCAGTATGACATTTTCCCATTTCTCACTAATGGTCTCTCTCTGAAAATGCCAATTTATTGGATCATGTTCACTCAGAATTAAATTGTGTCTGATCATGCCAAGCTTATCTCACCCAATGTTTTTAAAACTGGCAGTGAAAGGAGGCAGTTAGCACATCTTTCTGGGTTAGTTTCAATTCCAGTTTGACAGTTGAAAGGTGTTGAAGTCAATATGCTACCAAGTTGCCTGGATATAGTGTTTGAGTACTCTTTATAAAGGTCAGAAAAAATATTCTGCAACAAATCAATAACATAAATTAACGTGGAGTTATAGATTAAATGCAGGCTGAACACATACTTACACAGGTTTATGAGTGGGAAAACAGCTCAGTAACAAGTGCTAAATTTTTGAGAATTAAAACATTCCTGCCAATAAAAGTTTGAACTTCAGATATTTCATCTTTTATAACAGTATGTGTAAGGAATTTTCTCAAGTCTTTAAAGTTATTAGCCCTTAATGAGTGAAAATAAAATGGTTTACTGAAAATTGCATCCAAGACTTATGATCCTTTTACATCAAGATATTGAACTTTGCACCCAATCTCCTCAGACATATAGAGTCATAGGGTCATACAGCGCATCAACAGACCTTTCAGTCCAACCAGTCCACGCTGACCATAATCCTAAATTTAACCAGTACCACCTGCCTGCACTTGGCCCATATGTTCAGTAAGCTCCTCAACCAGATTTATCCTCCTCCTTTAGATACTCACGATAAACGCGTTCTTGAAATCCCTGAGGATGTCCCCTTTGTTCCAAGGATGGAGCACAAGACAACGGAGTCATGACCCATGCCAACACCACTTGGTTGACCTCAGTGCATATACCATATGGCATGCAAGCTTTGTTGGTATTCATTTACTAAATTGCCTCCTTAGGCTCATCAATGGTTGGTGGATCCCCAAGGGAATTCTTCACAGGTTATTGTGGGATGGCTTGGAGGGTCTCCTTCAATATGTTGGACTCCCAATGAGGAGTCTGAAGTACTCTTTCCAACACTGCGGGATAGAGTCACCATTCTTGAGGAGCTGGGAGCCATCCTGTGATTAAAGAGGATTTTGCCTGGTCAAATGGGGTCCACAGATCGACTTGGTAACAATGGCAGAAGTTGTGAGTGTTGCTGTGATTTCCAGCATGTTTGGTTTTCAGTACATGATTGAGTTTTTTAAAGAAGTGACCAAGAGGATTGATGAAGACAGAGCCGTGGATGTTGTCCATATGGACTTCAGTAAAATTTTCGACAAAGTTCCGCATGGTAGGCTGGTTAGCAAGGTTAGATCACATGGAATACGGGGGAACTAACCATTTCGATACAAAATGGTTAGAACGTAGGGCACAGGGGGTGGTGGTGGAGGGTTGCTTTATTCAATGTTTGAAGTCCAGAACAAAGGGTGACCAGTTTAAAATTAGGGGTTGCATTTTTTTCTCACAGAGGGTTGCGAGGCATTGTGAAGCTTTCTGCTTCAGACTGCAGAACAAATGGGGTCATTGAGACTGTTAAAGGCAGAGGAAAATAGATTCATATTAGGCAAGAGAATCAAAAGTGAAAAGTGGTAGGTGAGAACCAGGAATTCAAAGCAGAGTAGCTATGAATTTATTGCATGGCAAGCAGCCTCAAGGAATTGAATGGCCTTCTTCTGCTCCTATTTCATATGTCATTTAATTGACAGAATTAACAGTGGACTCTGCTTCTGCAATCTGAATATTCGAAGAAAATTTACAATTTTGCAGCAGAAAATACAGACGTGCATTCACAGAGCTATAAGCTTTATAATAATAGATCATTAAAATATGTCAATCATAATGCCACAATACTGTGCTTTCGTTTTAACGTGAAAAGATTTCCAATGCACACTGACATTAGAACAGTAGTGTATCTAATTAGACAGGAAGCTAGCTCAATACCACTCACGCCACAAAGTGTACGACCATATCTTGTAACTGATGACAAAGAAGTGCTTTAGCCTTTCGTTTGCTTTGTCTCTGCACATCACTTTCCACATTTGAGAAGATTAACGTTGCCTAAAATTTACTAAAAGTTTAATGCATTATATAGTTGCTATTTAGTTAGCTTCCTAGTTGATCTATTAGTTAATACCTTTATTTGACAGAAAACTTAAAATTTTATCTGATATTTGTGATATGCTGGTTTCTAGAGTCATAGAATACATAGAATTATGAAAGTAAACTAAAAATATTTTCGTATTTATTAAATGCTTTCATAATTTACTCAAACATCTAAGCCAGTGAGCATACTAGAAACCAATCTCCAATGAGTGTATTTAAAATATTAAAATGGAAATGTCTTGAAAAAGGACAGAAAGGCTTAAAACTGACTTGCTTTGTATGCCCACCAAATTGCACTTTCTGGCATGTTTATAAGAATTCATTTTCAATATTTCAATGCAAGGAAGAAGTGGGTGTACTCATCTCTTTCTTAAGAATGCAATTAATAACTGTCAGCTCGAGGTGCAAACCACCATTCGTTAACATACAATGTTCCCTGGGCACTGGGCGAGAAGCAAGTTCACATCACACTGTAAGGATACCTGTCCCATACTAGCATTTGAGGTAAAATATATCATAAATAAAGTGCAGTCCAGTAGACTGAACCCAGTGTTGGGACAACTGTATTGGACATTATTTTTCAGGCTTTTATTTGAAACAAGGAGTAAATGGGAAGAATTATCTTTTGGACTATATGAAAACAAATCGTGGTGTTGGTTAATATAGTTATACAGATTGCTATAATTTACAAACCTAATGCAAGTTGCTGATTTTAGAAAACAAATCAAAACCTATAATACTTCCTGCACCACTTTCAGGAATGGACAATAACCTCTCACTAAGAGTGATTAATGTAATATTGATTAGCCACTTTAAAAAGGTTGGCACATTTTTTGTTATGAAAGAAATGCAGAGTTCTAAGTCAGAAATGCCAACGATAATGTCAGCTATGAAGAAAACCAGGCAGGGCATTATAATGAATGTTGCAATAATATCCTGAGGTAGCAACAGGAAATATTAATTGTATCTTCTTGTCTTAAAAAATTACCTGTGGTTACTTGTTCCTTTTCAAAAACAAATAAACTTGACAGAACTTTTTGGGATAAATTTCATCAAGACACCAGGCATGGAAATAAGTGAATTTAGGTGCATCACTTACTTCAGTATGGAGGGCCTGTCAAGAAGGTTAATGTAAAGAAAAGAAATGCTTGCATTCATATAGCAACTACCACGATTTTAAGATGTTCCAAAGGTTTACTGACAATGGCATGGGTTCAACGTGATAATGTAGGAAACACACCAGTCATTTTGTACTGGTTCAAAGATAAAGATCGGTCTGGGCATTCCACTATTTTTCTTCAAATAATGCCTTGGGAACTTTTGCATCCACATAAGAGCGCTGACATCTTGGTACAACATCTGATGGTGGTTCTTGGAATGCAGCACTCCCTCACTGGAGAGTTAACATGAATTTTATATTTCAGCCTCAGGACTGGAACTGGAACTGGACAACAGTCAGCCAGTACATGGGAAGAATTCTAAGCCCCACAGGTATGAACAGGAGGAGTTCCTGCACTTGAGAGGTGCTGGTCAATCTGATGATTTGCCAAACCCAGGAGTTCGAGAACTCTATAGTGCACACTGCTGGAATTGGAGGCAAACCAGGGAGGGAGGAGAGATTGGTGGGATGCTGGGTTTTGGACAGCAGTCAACCCTTGCATTCAGGGCACCCGCCTGCATGATGTGCCCGACTTACTGCATGCCTTTTGTCAACCTTCCCTCAAAATATGTTCTACTCATTTCCACCCACTCACGTATGTAAATGCATTATGGCATTGGTCGTGCATTACCCCTTGTTTTGGCTCGGTATCAAACTTAGCCTATCATTAATTATTTATTTAAATATGGCAGGGAGGTTACCTATTTCAGCACTTGCCCATCTATCATTTTACAGGGCACACCTCGTGGGTGGGTGGGAAGGTGGTGGGCTAGTCGCTTTTATATACATCTCACCATCAAAAATAAACTCAGTGAAGTGCCATCAAATCCAACCTCTAGTCATCTACCAATGTTATGTTTGACAATTGGTGACCATCCCATCCACTCTACACTCCACTGAAGTTCATCCTTGATAAAGTGAATAATTAATCTATTGTTCTTTTGCTATGAAGATGAATGTTTAATCTCCAATGTGATTGACGCCCACTTTCTGTTTTTGTTACAGTGTACAGCATCCCCTTCAAACATTGCACCTATTAGGTTTGTGTGGACGAATTAATACAATATTTTTCCTCCCAACCTCTTTTTTTCCTGCACTGACTTTCATTCATCAAATAGCAAACCATCAGGACTGCTCATCTGCAAATGTTAGAATTCCACTGGGGTAACAAAATGAGCTTCATACTTAACTTGTTTAGCATTCTAATTATCTTATTGCTGCACACTGTTGTATATCATTCTTAACTATTCTGAATGCTGTTATAATTCTATATATTTATGCTCACGTTAGGCAATAGCATAGATCTTTTCAAGCTACTTTTCTTTACATTTTGTAAATATCGACACCACAATTCTCATCAGATACAGTTGGTTTGTAATATCAAGAATATCAAACCTAAGATGACAACAAAACTGCCATCACAGTGAGGTTTGACACATAAGAAACACACATGTTAAATGAATGGCATGTATGAGTTGCACAATGCATCTGGTATGATTATGACAGACCATAACAGATCTGAAGTTAAGAGGCATGTTTCTGCATTTATGTATGTGCATGAAAGTAATGGATTACATTGATAAAGAAACAAAAAAGTACAGCAAGTCTCAACTACCATTACATTTTCTCACTTTCTTTAAATTGATCTGATAAATACTAACCCGCTCTCTACTGCTGTCAAGGGATAAGCAGCACTTTAACATGTTCACAATGAACAAATAGAACACAACTAACAGTCAGGCATGAATAACTTGTATTTTTTTAAATTTATATAATTCTTTAGTCAAAAGGATGAGGGAAATAAGGGTCTAGAGAGCAACACATGAAAGGCTATATTTCCATATGACAAAGTACAGTTTACCATACAATCCAAGACTCTCCTTATCACCTTCTTCTTTTCTGTCCTAACTAAAGCTAGTCTATGAGCTGATCAGCGGAAAGATTAATTGGCAGCTGTTGAGTTACATGCGTCTGGTCTTCCCCGAAACGAATTAGAGATTGTATACCAGGCCTTGAAGTTGAGAGGAAAAAAATATTGCATCATGTGGTCTGTAAAATAACTCTAATTTTGTAATACCCATCATTAACCCATCCTCCCTCTGAAAAATCAGTGTGACCAATGTTAAAAACTGGTGGCCACCCATTTCTCAGCTGAAAGACAGGCAGCCAGTATTTCAAACAGGGGAGGACCTCCTGCCCACCAAACTTATACACAATGCTCATACAGTCAGAGGGTCATAGAGTCATAGAGTCATAGAGTCATAGAGCACAGAAACAGACTCTTCGATTCAACCAGTCCATGCCAAACATAATCCCAACCTAAATTAGTACCACCTGCCTGCTTCTGGCCCATATCCCTCCAAACCCTTCCTGTTCATGTACTTATCTAAGTGCCTTTGAAACATTGTAACTGTGCCCACATCGCCACTTCCTCAGGAAGTTCATTCCACACAGGAACAACTATCTGTGTAAAACAAAAATGCCTTTTACGTCTTTGTTAAATCTCTCTCCTCTCACCTTAAAATTCTGAGGCAATTTTCAGGTATCTATGTAAATGAGTGAATAGCTACCAACCTGAAACAGGGAATCTGCCTCAATATGTAAATGGAGGCTTGCAGCCCATTGTAGGATCTTGATTGTCAGGTACAGCTGGGCTAGAATATGAGTAACTCAATCAGTAGACCATTGCAGATCACTTAAAATGGAGCATCACAAGAAGTCCTGTCGTACTGATTCCCACTGTGATTGCATCCCCTCACGTTGAGAACAGGCGAGTTGTAGGGGGGCACCAACTTGGGTTGTTAACTGTGATTAAAGGTATTTCGTTGAGGTTTCATCAGTGCATTTGCTTCCATGGTCCAGACAACACATGCATCCTTGTGATGCAATGCCTTACTAAATCAAAGATGCATTGCCCAATATTCCTATTTTCAACATTTTTTATACCTGATAAAGACCAATGTTCAAAGAAAATAATTTTTTAAAAAATTTTTCATGAGTCTTGATGATTTTTCTTCGGGACTGCACATTATAGTGTCATGGAGGATGATCTTCAACTCCTGATCTTCAGCTCCATGTTAATCCTTGAATGTTGGTGACTCTAGTACTGACTTGGGGCCTATGGCCTGTGCTCATTAATAACAATAACAGCGAGTAATAAAGAACTCAGATGGCTAAGGTCTGAAGTGAGCACCAACAGGTAGGTAGTGGTTCTACTCTGGAAACATTGCTCCTGTTTTGGATAATAGTTTTGGAAAAAAATTGCCTGTTATATGTTATGTCAGTTGTTTAAAAAAATATTTTTTGCACATTTTAGGGAGAAGAGTGTTAATATAACACTCTTCCACAGGAAGCACCTGGCATCAGCACTTATTCTGTGAAAACTGCAAAATCATTTGTGCTGAGCAGTAAGCTCACGCCCATTAAGACTGGTTTCCAATTATTCCGGCTCATTTAGCCAAAGACCCTCATCAATAGTATTAATGGAGTTTAACTTTATTCAGTTTTGACTGGAGTTGACAGGGCAGAGTTCAGGCAGCAGAGATTGCTTTCAGGAAGTTCAGGGTTCACATGGGGTTGTGTACCTGACCCCTTCCAGTCAACCTGAATTCTGATTCAATCAGTATCACTGACCCAGGCTTGAACAATACAGGTCAGCAGTGTGTGTATTCAATCTATATTCTACATAAAGGAAACCTACAACATGTTCAGGTGAGAATTGATTTAAAGCAATGTTGTCTTTATACCAATGCTAATTTGGAAAGCTTATGTCTGGGTTCAGGGTCACCTTATAAAGATATTTGGGTGGTTAACCTGTAAGTGGATCTTATGGACCAGACTAAAGAAAATTACCAATATCATTAAACTTCTGCTTTATGTCCGCATTACCACAAAGTAACGGTGTTTCCTGGAAAACAGCACCTGCTGGAAAAGGAACGGCAAAGGAGAGATTTATGCTATTTCCCTTTCGCACACAAAATTCATCCAAAGGCTTCTTGTTTGTACACTTCTTGTTTACAGTTTCATTGCAACTAAGACAGGGAGCCTACCCCTCGGGGCAAACCCACTACCGCTATATTGCTTTTACAAAGCTGGGACAGAAACTTTCACTTGCACCTCTTCACCCTGAATTTTAGAGCTATGACTGTATTCAAAAGACAAAAGTCTGATTTGAAAATTATGACGTTTACGTAACATATGCCAGCTGGAGATATCACCTCTTCAATGACCCTGAACTACATTAGGCATAAAAAGCATCTGAAGCCTCCAGGGAAAGGATCTCCTGTCTTTCTGGCATCATCTCATGACATTGTAGCTGACACCAGGTGCTGAGCAGAATTGAAGCGCTGAACATGTATCTCGCCATATATTGGTACAATGTGCTGGTGCTGTCCCATCGAGACAATTACATCAACATATAATTTTCATAAGTAATAAACTTGACATCATATTCTTGACAACCTGCAGCAGTTAATATCGCTACATATGATGACTTGTAAGTGAACATCAGGGCATGTGACTCCAACAGCTGTTTATCATGAAGAAATAACTGCCTGAAGAATAAATTAACCAGAAACAAACTATGAAGCTGCACTTATTAAAAATAAAGTTAGCGCAGTAAGTTCAGTTAGAGGTTACAAACTTGTCCATGTTTTGCTCTTTTGTGGCCACTTCAATCCTTTGATCAGATTACAACTAAGTAATAAATCTCAAGTGTTTATGATTCTGTGTTTTATTTTTTTCACTGCATGTTTCTATCCATTCCTTCCACAATTCCTGTGGCCTTGACAGTAGGACTCAGAGGAAAGTCTGAAATTACAGCTTCAGGTCTCTGCCTCTGGACAATCTTCCTGAAAGCAGGTCATTGTCATTGGAATCTCCACACCCAACAGAGTGGGATAGCCAATTGTCATAACTAAGTCCTTTTGAAACATTCTTTTGACTGAAACATTAATCTTTTTAAAAATTCATTCACAAGATGTGGGTTTGTGCTTAGGACAAAGTTTATTGCCCGTCAGTAACTGACCTTGAGAAAGTATTGCTGAGCTATTTTCTTGAACTGCTGCAGTCCACTGGAATTGATATACCCACAGTGCAGTTAGGAAGGGAGTTCAGGATTTGGACCAAGAACATTGAAGGAATAGCAAAACAGTTTCAAGTATGGCTTCTGTTTCTGGCTTGGAGAGGATCTTGCAGGTTGCGGCTCTGCTCTTGTTGTTCTAGGTGGTAAAGGTCACAGGTTTGAAGAAGCTGGTGAAGGAGCCTTGGTGAGTTGCTGTTGTGCATCTTGTAAATAGTATGCAATGCTACACTGTAGATCAGTAGTGGAAGGAGAGAATGTTGAAGACTGTACCTCATAGCTGAGCAACAGCGATGATAATACGATTGAATTTTAAATATGCTTAAAGGAGAAAAGTGTGGGTCCAAGACCACTATTTTGAATTTAAACATGGACAATTACGAGGATATGGAAGCAGAAATAGCGAAAATGAACTGGCAATTTAGGTTAAAGGACAAGTCAATATAAATGCAATGACAAACATTTAGACAGCGTAGAATAAATACATTCTAACAAATAAGAAAAATTCTAAGGGATAGACATGCCTTCTGTGCTTATAGTACAAGCTCAAAGGAAAGACATAATTCTGCAAAGATAGGTGGCAGGTTGGAAGAAGTTAAGAAACAGCAAAGAATCACTAAAAGGTTAATAGGGATGAAAACATTAGTGCATGACAGAAAGTTAGCCCAAATATAAAAAAAAATACGGAAAGTTTCTTCAGATATTTAAAAAAAAGTTTAAGAAAGAAATGTTGCCCCTATAGAAAATGAGCTTAGGAATTTGTAATGGAAGATCAAGAGATGGCAGATGAATTGAACGATGTTTTGCATCAGTTCATTACAGGGGATATAAGTAAACATTCCGAAAACAGCTGTCAATCAGCAAGCGCAAGGGAAGAAGGAACTTAAGCAACTTGCAATCACCAGGGATGCAGTACTGAGTAAATAGTTGGAAATGCATGTTAACAAGTTCTCAGCTCATGATGGATTTCATACTAGGGTCTTAAAAGAAGTAGCTAGAGAAACACTTGAAGCGTTGTTTTTGATTTTCCAGAAAACCCATTAGATTCAGGGAAGATTCTTTAGATTGGAAAATGGCTAATGTAACTCCTTTATTCAAAAAGGGAGGGAGGCAGAAAGCAGGAAAGTACAGGCCAGTTAGCTTAATATCTGTCATAGGGAAAATGTTAGAAGCTATTATAAAAGATATTACAATAGGACATGGTTTTGTCAAACGGAAATCATGTTTAACTAATTGATTGTTCTTATTTAAAGAAGTAGATACTACTGTAGATAAGGGGGAATAAGAGGATGTATTGTATTTAGATTTCCAACAGGCATTTAATAAGGTGCCACCTGAAAGGCTGCTGTGGGAAAAAAAACCTCATGGTACAGGCAGTTACATGTTGGCATAGTGAGAGCTTGCAAAAGGAAACAGAGAGCAGGGAACAAGTGATTTCTCAAAGAATCACTGGAGTCAAACATTAAATCTGTTTTCACTCTACAGATACTACCAGGCCTGCTCAGTTTCTCCAGTACTTTGTTTTTGTTTCAGATTTTCAGCATCTACAGCTCTTTGTTTTTATTATAGTTGGAAAAACAGGTCTTTTTCAGGCTGGCAGGATGTCACGAGTAGTGTGCCATAGGGTCAGTGCCAGGGCCTCAATTCTTTACGATTTATATTAATGGTTTGGCTAAAGGTATGGTGGCTAAATTTGCTGATGACACACAAAGATAGGTAGGACACTAGGACACTACCCTGAGGAACTCCTGCAACTATGCCTCAAGGCTAGATCATTGGGCTCCAAAAAAAAAAAACGCCATCTTCCTTTGTGCTCATGATGATGACTCCAACTAGTGGAGAGTTTTCTCCTTGATTCTCTTGGACTCAAGTCTTGCTCGAAGCCCTTGATGTCATATTCAATCTTGACTTGGAGTCAAGGGCAGTCACTCTCACTTTACTTCTGGAGATCTGCACTTTTGTCCATATTAGGACCAAGGGAATAATGAGATCGGGAAGTGGGTGGCCCTGGTGAAACTCAAACTTAGCATCTGTGATCAGCTTCATGGCAATGTTAGTAACCATTTCCATCACTTGGTTGGTCATTGAGAATTGACTGATGAGATGGTAACTCACCCGGTTGGAACTGTCCTATTTCTCACACAGAGGACATACCTGGTCAATTTTCCACATTGCCAGGTACATGCCAGGTACATGCCAGTGTTGCAGCTGAACTGGAACAAAATGGCTAGGGACATGGCTGTTCTGGAGCACAGACGTCAGTATTATTGCTGGATTGTTGTCAGGACTTGAAGCTTTTCCTGTGTTTGATATCTCCAGCTGTTTCTTGATATCATACGTGTGATGAAACTGTGAGAATTATGCATATGTGAGTTTTGGTTCTTGAAAGATGGGTTTGTGTGTTTGGAGTTAACAACTAGCTTCTTAACAAGTTACAAAACCAAATATAATTCCAAGTGAGATGAAGTTATCTTAAACTCAGAGGTAATTACCCAGATAGTTTACAAGTATAACTTTCCAGATTATTCAGTCTGTGCTGGGAAGTCATTCAACAGATCAGTATGGATTAAGCTCCAATGCGTTGAGACGTTTTTCAATAGGCTAACATGTGTGACACAGCATTGCTATGAAAAGTTTAAAAAAAATCAAGTTATCTTAGAATAAGAAGTTGTTATATCACAACAAGTCATTTTCAAGGCTAACAAAGTCCTCATGCAAAAATCAATAAGCCAAGATGTCATGTCCATTTCACACCAAGGATACGTGTGTATTGAACACACAAGGCAGCTAGCACATGAATCCAAGATACCAAGACCCGAAATGTCAGCTTTCCTGCCCCTCTGATGCTGCTTGGCCTGCTGTGTTCATCCAGCTCTACAACTTGTTATCTCAGTTTCTCCAGCATCTGCAGTTCCTACGATCTCCAGCACCTGAATTAATGTACTGCCAGATTTGAATCAGGATATTCAATGACTCATGATTGCATGCAAAGCATAGCAAGTGTATCAAACTCAATAGCAATGGAAGCATCTACACCTACACAACGTTCTGTCTGCTCCTTGGAAAAGTATAGCAAAAAACTATTTACAGTGCATGGAGAAGATTAGTATCTGACAACATACCGCAAATTTCCTGTCAAATTGTTTCAAAACATGTGTATTAAGTGACCCATATCATATTATCACTCCACTGTCCACACTCAAACAATCTAGCAGAATGTATCGTACATACTATCAATGATCTTTAAACGCCAAGCAACAAAGGAAAACTTCTGCATTGCATTTTTGCGGAACACCAATTGAGAAGGGATTACCATCACCAGAACAATCTATATTCAGAGGCCAAGTGCAAATAGCTTTGCCCAGCAACCAACTGTCTAACCATTCTGAGGTACAGAATATTCTTCTTCAAAAACCAAGGAGACTGAAAGAGATACAAGACAAGCAAGCGGATAGAGAACTACCAAAACTGAGCACTGAGCAAAGAATGTGAGCTAGAAATGCAAATTCAAGTACAAACATTTGGATGTCAGCAAAGGATTCTCAAACACGCAACCAGCCCAGAACAAATCATTACTGATCATCATGCTACACTACAAAGGAACAGATGCCAGCTCAGACCAATGTACAGAGAGCAAATCGTGCATGAAGAGAGTGAAGGAGAATGCTGTAACGTACAGAGATGCTTGAGAGACAGTAACAAGGCAATCAAGTTATCAAATAAATGCAACCGAGAATCACACATACTTCTCTTGGTGAGCAAACTATCACCAGATCAAGATGAGTTGTCAAACCTCCAAAGCATTTCACTGAATTTTTAAATGTTTCTGTTGTAAACTCTGGTTTACCTGTTTGTATAATTATCGTATTGATACTATGTGCCGATGCACAACTAGGTATATCTGTTGGGATAAGTTTTATCCTTGGAAAAAGGGGGATGTTGCACTATGTTTCATGCTCATGATATCATCACTGCATCAAAGTAAGTGACCTGAGGCTATAAAGATTTCATTCTTCTCACCTTGTGGATTACTTGCAGTATGATAATCTACTGGATGTATGCTGTTTTGTTGTAGGGCTCTGGCTTAATGTTAGCCCAGGCATGGATGTGATATTTGTATACAATGATTTGCAGTTACAAATGTCTGTTGTTCTTTTAACCAAAATGCCCAGTGTTTTACATTATAGGAGATGGCAAACTCAACATCACCTCAAAATATTATAATGTAATTGTTTTATTTTCTGTTTCTCCAATGGAGCAATTTATTTGAACTTATTATTAAATGGACATCAGTGGTCCAAGGAGGCAGCCTACCGCTACCTTCTCAAGGACAACTAGGATAGGCAATAAATGTTGGCCCATAGAGGAGCAAAACAAAACTTATTTGTTATTAATTGATGCTTCACTTGCCATATTGATTTTATCTTCCTGTTTGGAGATGTTCGAACAACTTTATTTCACCCAACAGACCAATAAAAAAAGGCCAGAGGTGACTCCTCCAACTTTTTTCCATTAAAATGTTCTTGCAGATTAAAACTATCTTCATTTGAAACAGTCTTGATGAGTTACATGAGCTAAAGAACAATGGAATGCAGAAGGTGATGAATATGGAATTTACAAGATGTATAGACAAGGACAAAAGTATTGAAATTTTTACTCCCTCATTTATTTTCTGATGAACACCTATCTTGTGTTTGCTGTTCAACACCAAAGGCTGCTCCAAGATGCTCATATGGTGCCTTGCCTGTGGGTTTGTTCAATCAGGAACTGGGTTAAGTCATCAATTAGGCTGTTTTGTTCACCCAGTGGCAATTGAGCTAATATGACATTGAACTAATTGAGACTGTTTAGATTTGTGTTCACATTTGAGGGGGTTGCTTTAAATTGCAAGAGAAAAATGGGGAGAGTATCATTTCACTTTAGAAGGAGTGAAGCCTCAGAAAATTAAGACATGAGGTACAGTTAGCCTAAAGCCACAACTATTCTCGATTTTGCTATTTACGAGTACAGTATTTGGTATGAGGAACTGCTGAACCCTGTGGTGTGTGGTATCCATGCGTTGTAGGGGGTCCTGGTTGCTTAATATGCCTGGCTTATTCTTATCTGCAAGATGTGTTTCAAATTGTTGGACCTGAACATAAAGGAACAGATCTTCCCCTCTGCTCCCAGAATTGTGTCATGAGGAGTTTCCTGACTGTGGGACCTCAAACCTGTCCCATCCTCTCACACCCAAGGGGTTTTCATCTCACAGTGTGGACAGAGATGTATGCCACGCCCTTAGGGGGGCACAAGGCAGCAATGGATGTGGGCATGTGCCAAAGCAGACTGGTTAAAAGTTCTATCTAAGTTTCTTGGGATATCAGCCCTATCCTCTGTTTGTTGGGCTCCCTGGCCACTTTTTTGTCATCTCCCGTGCCCCCTCCATATTCACGAAAATTTCTCATATCTCTTCCATAACTCCTCTTATCGTCTCTATGCCCCCTTCACGACACTGTTCCACTGCCATACCCACCACACCCCAATCCCTCCATGCCCCTCATCCCACGTTCACTTGCTAATATCCACTACATACAGAACAAACCAGCCATTGACAAGCCTGGCAAGTCTGTGAAATGCTCCTGAAAATAATGCAATGAAACTTACTGAAAGAAAGGCTGTGAAAAAATAATCATCAACTTACAACCTCTTTAAAAGCGTCAAACAATTACGTTGAATGGATGTATCAATGTCAAAAGCTTTCATCCACTTCACAAATCCAAATCTTTTACAAATAAACCACATGCATTTAAAAAAAACACATTTTTAAAAAAACTTATTACAAGATAATAAAGATGACAATCAAACAAAGCTTGCACTCCCTTGCAAGCTGTGTCAATATACCCCTGCTGAGGTCAGTAATTATCTGCTCTTGGATCTCAGCCGCACATTCATAATGAAACCAGGAACAAAGTTGCTGGAAAAGCTCAGCAGGTCTGGCAGCATCTGTGAAGGAAAAAACAGAGTTAGTGTTTTGGATCTGGTGACCCTTCCTCAGAACTGGACCTGAAACGTTGACTCTGTTTTTTTTCCTTCACAGATGCTGCCAGGCCTGCTGAGCTTTTCCAGCAACTTCTGTTTTTGCTCCTGATTTACAGTATCTGCAGTTTTTTTGGTTTTTTTTCATCATTAAACCATTGGGCAGCTGCATCCACAGCAGCAGTGGAACAGATGGCCAGACATCTGATTCTCTAGCCCTTTCTCTGGAGAACTACACCCTTATTGAGCAACAGTGCACCCTTTCAAAGAATTATGGAATTGATACAGCAGTGAAGGAGGAAATTCAGTTCTTCTGTTCACACTAACTCTCTGTAAGAATATTTCACCTAAGGGCATTCCCTACTTTCCCCTGTAACCCTACATTCATAATATGGAGATTTATTCAGTCACAAACCTATCAAAATCTCAACACTTGGCTAACAAAATATTAACAGTATATTTACCTATCATCAACAGTACAAGATGTGTAAGATAATGGACAACTGATAATTCCAAAGTGTCTCATTTCAAATGTGTCACCAGTTTATGTTTTTTTAATTGGTAAAAAGCAAAGAATATTGCTTCATTCACATTGCTTCATTCACAATTAAAATACACCTTCCCTCAGCTTTGAAGAAACATTCAGTGAATTGGAAGACTGTGAGCAAATGCTTAAAGTTGGCTAATGCACATCATTGGATAGGGAAAGCAAGAAATAACTTCGAGCAATGATAACGTCAGAGTGATGCGAGGTGAAAAGTCAACCGCCAGCCTTAAGAATCAATGTTGTCAATCGTCTTTACATTGCATGAATAGCTTGTATCTACGTATGTTTGTTGTCACTTACTGTGATATTTTCATGTCAGGAAGCAGGATGTTAGTTTTGGCTACGTACCAAACTTTTCAGGCTTACAACAAATGGTAAGTGAACTCAGAATCAGAATGTGCAAGCATTTTGGATCAGCTCTGCTACCAATTTTATAAGCTGCTCTGACACTCTGTCTTCAGGTCTTGGAACTCAAGGAATATTTGCCTATTTAGATAGTTAAAGGAATTTTTAAAATTTAATTCTTAGTTTTACTAGATTACTAGTTCTATGACAGGATAATAAATCATTTTTTCAAGCAGCATTTTTGCACAATTCAACATTCACTTATAGAGATAATCAATATGATCCGATTGAAAGTGCATGGAAGACAGATTTAGCACATAATATAACACTACTGAGAGACATTACTGTGGATTTCAGCATGAGTCCTTTTTGCTGTAGTTCACAGAGATGCTGTTTTAGTAGATTCTGTTATATATTTGAGTAAATTGACACTGTTTTCTTGACTCTGTCTCAAATTTTTTGGCTGACACAATAGTACTAATTCTTATTTTAAACTGAATTTCCAGGTTTTCAAATTCTTTGTAACTGAATTAATTTGTAATCAAATCTTTGAGAAAAACATTGGTAGAGTTAGCTACAGTGGTACTTACCCAAAGAGCCAATACTGTATAATTCCTGTTGAAAATAGATTGCTCCCATGCTGTAGCTGTCCCAAACAAAAGCTCCAGTACAATAACATTTACCTAAAAGTTAATCCATTTTCCTTTGCACAGTATTCATTGAAAAATGCTTATAACTAACTGTGAATAATAAAGAACTTTTATATTTAACCATTCTGAGCAAAAAACAAACGTTGTGTCTTTTTTATGAAATTTCCATAATAAATAGTTGAAACTGGAGTTAGGAACTTAGGAACAAGAATAGGCCATTCAGCCCATCAAGCCTGCCCTGCCATTCAATACGATCACAGGTGATCAAACACTTCAATACCCTTCATCCATCATAACCCTGGACACCACTGGAAATTGGAAATCTGTCAATCTCTACCTTAAATATGTCCAAAGGCAGAACTTCCTCAGCTCTCTGTGGTGCAGAATTCCTAAAGTTCAAAACACTGAGTTTAAAAGAAATCTCCTCAGAAGTGCCTTCTTTCCCACTTTTAAATTGTGTCTCCTGGTCCCCAATCAGGGGAAACACCAGACCTGCATTTAGACATGAGTCTATCCTTTTAAGTATTTTGAAAATTTCAGTGAGATTACCTCTCACTCTTCAAAATTCTGGAGAATACAGGCCCAGTTAGCCCAATCTCTCTTCATAGAACAGTTGCACCATCCAGGGACAAATTTAGTGAACCTCCATTGCAGTGCCTCTAAGACGGCAATATCTTTCCTGAGATAATGAGACAAGTTCTCCATGTATGGTCTAATCAAGCCTGGAAGGTAATCCCCAAAGCATCAACCATGTCCACAGCTCCTTCAACACTCTGGTTTATACATCATCAAGCCTTGGGAGTTTATCAACTCCCAGTCCCATTGATCTCTCCAGCACAATCTTCTCACTGATGCTAATTTCCTTGCTATGGCATGAATTATGACTTCTGGATGAAGTACAATCTCCCAATCCAAGGAGTCTTTCGTCAGTAAATAACAGTGTTTGAGGATTGAAATATGCTGGACAAGGCAGGTAAAAAGAAGTCGTTTTGGTTCTTCAGAATGTTGATGAAATGGCAAAAATCAAGCAGACAGTAACTTGAAAATATGAGCGTACAAAATAAATAAGAGCCCCCAAAAGGATTTTTAAACAACAGGTTTGCCATACAACCTAGATTGGATTCTGAAAGTGGAACTAGAATTGGAACTAGACTGAGTTCTGAGGAAGCATCACTGGACCTGAAACATTAACTCTGGTTTCTCTCCACAGATGCTGGCAGACCTGCTGAGCTTTGCCAACAATTTCTGTTTTTGTTTCTGATTTCCCGGATCTGCAGTTCCTTTGGTTTTTATTTAAACTAGATTTCTGTTGGGGTCAAACATTTTCTCTGTCGATTGAAATAACTATTTACTGTGTTTCAGCATTTGTTTGACTACTTAACCACAGAGAAGGGTTAAGAATAGAAGAATGAGAGATTTGCATTTATATATTGCCTATCACAACTTCAGGACATCTCAAAACATTTTAAACCTCATGAAATATGTTTGAAGTGTGATCACTTTTATACTACTGCAATGAATTGTTAACTGTAATTGTTTAATTTAAAGTGAATTCACATAGAGGTTAATGAGCAGCTCATAGCTGAACCTGCAACAGTTAGAGGAGCACAACACCTAATTAGTGAGACTGAGACAAGGCTCGATTATGTACCTGAACATAGAATATAGCTTGAAAGCTGCTACATTTAAAGTCTGATCAGTCAGAAAGAAGACTTCAGCAGACCTTCTGGCCCTTTATTTGAGAAACTGGAGCTCATTCGTTTGTTGCTGTCTATGTTATGGCAAGTGTGATATACTTCTAGAAACAAGTTACTGAAACTCATTGTCTATAGGGTACACACTGCTGTTTTGTTGGAGGAGTGGGGGAAGCCATTTGTGGATGGCATGGCACCGGGTGTTAAATGCAGAGTGAGATTTGTTGGCAACAAACAGCTGACTGATTTGTGCAACTGTGACCATATGTGGATGTCAGAAGTCATCAGACTGACAACAGATCCCTGACTGGTTGCCGGGTAGCTGAACAGCATATGGGAGCGAATGACACAGTGAGAAGCCTCTGGAAAGGGAGATGGTGTGTCTCTCCATCTGTAATAAAAATGCCTGAAATCTAAAGAAAGTTATTCTCTTCCATCACTTAATATAGGCTGTTGCCTTTAACTAATAATTAAGACACCTTATAGTCAGTGTACCTACTGCCTCCTTCAAA
The DNA here is from genome assembly GCA_024137785.1 of Ginglymostoma cirratum. Classification (NCBI taxonomy): domain Eukaryota; kingdom Metazoa; phylum Chordata; class Chondrichthyes; order Orectolobiformes; family Ginglymostomatidae; genus Ginglymostoma; species Ginglymostoma cirratum. Next base: position 9,212,337 of record JAHRHZ010000099.1, read on the forward strand.
GAAATGAAAGGAACCTGGATGAAAGAGATTGAAGAACAGAAAGTCCTAACAAGCCAAAATGATCATCTAAGTGAACCCTGTGCACTAATGCTTTAGTTTCAAGATTCTTTTCCCTCTGCCCATAAAACCAATGTTTTTGTGTGTGCGTGCCTTTCTTTGTTGTGCACAGGGATTTTAATATAAGATTAGAGTTTAACTGGTAAAGCCATATGTTGATAGTCATAGTTTTTTAATTGTGATTAGTATTTGCTTGTTTTATATAAATAGTCATTAATGTTAAGTACAAGAAGTACTTGGTTAAAGCTTTCAGTTTGCTTGATTCTTTCAGACAGGTAAACAGGGACTTTGCATGCTTTGATTAAATAATTAACGTTAAGGTGACCCCGTGAGTAGTGGGGCTTGGGAATCAGTGCACTTTCCCAAGTGGGTCATAACACCATTTGATGACCTGGGCAGTGTAATATTCAGGTCAAATGACATACTAAGAACTACAATTAACCATTGTTTAAAATAAATTATGGTCTGGCTGCCAAGCTTGGTGCTTGCCCACTACTGTTTCATTTGGACTGGGTTGTAGGTAGATGGGAAGTTCCAGGTTTACATTGCAATTTCTTTACAATTACAATTCCCATCACAGTTTAACCCAACAACACAGTCTAACAGATGTAAAGTCTTCCAATTAGATTTATCCGCCACAGGATATAACCTTTGAGAATATTAACGCCTAACAATATCAAGGGTTCTCTTTCTGTCATGTAATCAGAAAGGAACTCTGCAAAAGCATTTTACTATAACCCTAAATGATGCTAATTCTTTTTTCCCTGATGTTCCACAATTGAGAGAATGCATATTTTTAACTTGGTTACATCAACTCATGAGAAGTCCATTTGATCATAATTAATCTGACTGTGGGACAGTCGAATGAGCTTGCAATAATACTTTTCACAGCCAATTTAGTAGAGCTGAAGTGCAAACAAATCCTATTCCAATGTAGTACACTCTTATTCTTGCATCCATATCAGTCTGTCTCACACCCATTCCTCAACATCTTCCATTACATTTTAAAAAATTACTTAAGACTTTTCACTTCCTGTGGAATGCTAATCATATTAATAAAATAAAATTGACCTTCAATTACAGTCTACATATTTTTCTTTGATACTTGAGCATTTCAAACTTAAAATTCCATGAATGAAAATCTACTGTCTTCTCTAGCTTCCAATACCCTTCAATTTGGTGGATGATGGCATGTTAGGATTTCTGCCCTTGAGATTGTCACTGTAGTGCTCTGACACAATAGTCAAGCTTCTGGAAGCATACGTCATCCATCTTCAGGATCATATCTCGCATCAACATATGAAATAAAGATAACCTACATTTAGATAGCATTATAATGTTTCAGAACAATGCGGAAGGATTTCAGATAAAATGGATTGCCCTGAATTCCATCAATTATTGTGTATGCAATTGTAGTTGAGATAAGGTGTATCTGAAATGAGATGAACACACAATTAATGTACATTTTGATGGTGCTGTAACAGTGAGGAATATTGACCAAGATACCAGGGGAACTCATTATTCATCTTTGTTCAGGTACCTCTGGCAGAACTAATCACCTAACTATCTAAATAGAATCTCAATTTGATGTATCATTCAACGGACAGAAGCTTCAACACAGCAGCATGACCGCACTAGAACAATAGTCCAAAGATCAAAGAAATACGGTTTCTGAAAATTCATGCAGTGTGCCAGGTCATTGCAGTCAGAGGAAATTCAGTTACATTTAATTTGCTCCTGTTTTCCCAAATTATTGTATTTAAAATTGTTTTGTTTTCTTTTCATTTGTGGGATGTGGGCGTCGCTGGCTGGCCAGCATTTCTTGCACATCCCTTAGTTGCCCTTGAGAAGGTGGTGGTGAGCTGCCTTCTTGAACCGCAGCAGTCCTCCTGCTGTGGGTTGATCCACAATGCTGTTAGAGAGGGAATTCCAGGATTTTTACCCAGTGACAGTGAAGGAACGGCAATATATTTCCAAGTCAGGATGGCGAGTGACTTGGAGGGGAACTTGGAGGTGTTGGTGTTCCCATATGTCTGATGCCCTTGTCCTTCCAGATGGACGTGGTCGTGGGTTTGGAAGGTGCTGTCTGAGGATCTTTGGTGAATTTCTGCATTGCATCTTGTAGAAAGTACACACTGCTGCTACTGAACGTCAGTGGTGGAGGGAGTGGATACTTGTGGATGTAGTGCCAATCAAGTGGGCTGCTTTGTCCTGGATGGTGTCAAGCTTCTTGAGTGTTGTTGGGGCTGCATTCATCCAGGCAAGTGGGCAGTATTCCATCACACTCCTGACTTGTGCTTTGTAGATGGTGGACAGGCTTTGAGGAGTGAGGAGGTCAGTTACTCACCGCTGTATTCCTAGCTTCTGGCCTGCTCTTGTAGCCACTGTGTTAATGTGGTGAGTCCAGTTGAGTTTCTGGTCAATTGTAACCCCCAGGATGTTGATAGTGGGGAATTCAGTGATGGTAATACCATTGAATGTCATGGGACGGTGGTTAGATTGTCTCCTATCAGTGATGGTCATGGCCTGGCATTTGTGTGGTGCAAATGTCACTTGCCACTTGTCAGGCCAAGCCTGGATATTGTCCAGATCTTGTTGCATGTGAACACAGACTGCTTCAGTATCTGAGGTGACACGAATGGTGCTGAACATTGTGCATCATTGGTGAACATCCTCACTTCTGACCTTATGATGGAAGGAAGGTCATTGATGAAGTAGCTGAAGATGGTTGGGCTGAGAACACTATCCTGAGGAACTGCTGCAGAGATGTCCTGGAGCTGAGATGACTGACCTCCAACAACCATGACCATCTTCCTATGTGTCAGGTATGACTCCATCCACCGGAAGGTTTGCCCCCGATACCCATTGATTCCAGTTTTGCCAAGGCTCCTTGATGCCGCACTCGGTCAAATGCAGCCTTGATATCAAGGGCTGTCACTCTCACTTCACCTCTGAAATTCAGCTCTTTTGTCCATGTTTGAACCAAGGCTGTAATGAGATGAGGAGCTGAGCCTGCTTTTTGTGTACAGGACATACTTGGGCAATTTTTCACATTGTTGGGTAGATTCCAGTGCTGTAACTGTACTGGAACAGCTTGGCTAGGGGAGCGGTAAGTTCTGGAGCACAAGTCTTCTGTACTATTGCTGGAATGTTGTCAGGGCGCATAGCCTTTGCAGTATCCAGTGTCTCCATTGAAGAGTACTGATTCATCAGCTGAGGGAGGATGGTATGTGGTGATTCGCAGGAAGTTTCCTTGCCCATGTTTAACCTGAAGCCATGAAACTTCATGGGGTCTGGAGTCAATGTTGAGGACTCCCAGAGCAATACCCTCCCGACTGTTTACTACTGCTCCCCCACCTCTGTTGGGTCTGTCCTGCCGATGGGACAGGACACAGCCAGGGATGGTGGTGGTGGTGTTTGGGACACTGTCTGTAAGGTATGATTCTGTGAGGACTTTGCAGGGTCAACAGGGTTGTTTCTGCCGCTGTTTTTTCCGGTGCCTAGGTCAATGCCAGGTGACCTGTCCAGTTTCATTTCTTTGAGGCTTTGTAGCGATTTGTACAACTGAGTGGCTTGCTAGGCCATTTCAGAGGGCAGTTGAGAGTCAACCACATTGCTGTGGGTCTGGAGTCACACATAGGCCAGACCAGGTGAGGGTGGCAGATTTCCTCCACTGAAGAACATTAGTGAACCACACGGGTTTTTCCCAACAGTCGACAATGGATTCATGCTCATCAGTAGATTCTTAATTCTGCTATGGTGGAATTTGAACCCAGGTCTCTAGAACATCAGCTGGGTTTCTGGATTAATAGTCTAGCGATAATACCACTAGGCCATTGCCTACCCTTTGGAATAATACTCACTTGCTGCAACATATTGAATAAAGCATGATGACTCTTTCAGTAAATCTTCAAATAATTCAACTTGAAGTGGACTGTTTGTCTGAAGGCTAGCCCAAGAATCACCTGACGGCAAGGTCTGGTTCTATAGTTTTAAACAATTGTTATGACAGTGACGGAGCACTCTCTTAAATATTTGGTGGTGCCAAAGGGTCTCCCTACATACTTGAAGCTATTTTTTGAATCAAAATAATTAGAAATGCTAAAGTTAACAAACTGATGTACATTTCACTGATGTACATGTGCTGCACAAAGAACACGAAGGTAATTTTACCAATAAAAATTGCCCACATTTATAGAAAGAATTGCGTTAAAGCAGCTTTGACGTTCACTATTTATCAAACACAGAGTTCTATAAAGCACTGGATCTGGACAGATTGCAGGACATGTATTTTTTCCCTGGAAGACTCCACACAGAGTTCCTGATCTGAATGCTGCAGCTGAATGAGGATTGGGTTTGCTTATGGAGAGTGAGACCATAATCTGCGGGAGAGTTGCAAGGCCACTTAAGTATCTCTTGGTAGCTGGTTTCACAGTAGTATTTGCAAAGACATGGCAGTAACTGACTAATTTTCCCTCTTGGCTATGAAATGTACAGAGGAAGAACCAGGGAAGAGTAAAGGGAACAAATCTCTGCTAAGTGAAGGAAAACTGGCCCTCCACAAGAAAGCAACAACTTTTCCAGGCATTACCTTCTTAAGGTTAACTAGGGATGGGCAAGAAATGCTGGCCAGCCAGCGATGCCCACATGCCACAAATGAGTAGAAAAAAAAATTGTTCAATTAAGGGTCCGTTACTATTTTAAGTAAGTGAGATTTCAAACTCCAGGTATTTACTAAGAGAATAAAGCCACAACATTCCACAGTTTTAAACAAACAGAAGACTACTTACAACATACGTCAACAAAACAAACAGCTAATATTATCTATCTTTTACTCTAACATTCAGAATTAACATGAGTCAGACAGGCAAACTGTGATCAAACACAAATCACAAAAGAAGCAATCAGTACAGATCTGAAAAAAAATTCTCAGCAGCCCACCATTATGAATCACAAGAATCCTTTAAACACTCTCTTCCTCATGAAGGATTTCAACGCCACTGATTTCAGCTTGTGGGCCATCTTGAATCTTTTGCCTTCACTGAGTAGTCAGGCAACAGGTCTGGTTGCCTGTCTGCTCACCACCAAGTAGCTCAATCTCTTCTCTCAAGACTGCATCCTATTGCGTTTATAAGACTGCACCTCATCATCAAACCACTAGCATGCTCTCAACTTTCTAGCTGTGCTGAGCAGGCAACCACTGCTCACATACTTTCCTTTGATCCCGCTGCAATGAGTATGCAATTCTTTCAGCTTCACTGTGCTAATAACCATTCCTCATGGGCATTCTGTGCCCCAACACCCTAATAGAGCTATACCGACAGCTACCTTTTGATCCTGAGAGGCTGAGACTCCAGCTGTCCAGCTGCATGATGCTAACAGCTGCTGCTGCCCATCCAATCATTTCTCATGGGCTAGTTTACACATTGCCACCCCAGGTCTCGTAAGTAGTTTTTGTTCTAAAACCTCAGTCATACGCGCAACATTTTTGTGCCTACACCTCACGCAGCCATATTGCTGCCTTTAGCCAAGCCCTTCGGCTCATTTAAGCAGTTGACAAAAGAAACTTGGGAACAAAGTGTGCACAGTCTGTCTCCCTGCCGTGCCTGAGCTTGTGCTAGAGCCTCGAGAAAACATTCTAACAACATGGAGTCACACAACAGCCTAACTTCAAAAACTGAAAGTTTCAGTACTCTATGTAAAAGAACATAAAACTGCCAATTGGGTCTAGGCCCGAAACGTCAGCCTTCCTGCTCCTCTGATGCTGCTTGGCCTGCTGTGTTCATCCAGCTCTACACCTTATTATCTCAGATTCTCCAGCATCTGCAGTTCCTACTATATCTATAAAACTGCCAACCTAATTTAACAGAAAGTTGGAAAAGACCTTAAGCCCCAAAGGTGTTAAGTCATACTCTTTGTCTATTGTTATGGACCAGACCAAACCCCCTCAAAATATATTAAAAAAATAGTCTTTTCCTTATTTTAAAAGTAAGTGTCAGGTGTTGTGATCCGGATGTAATTCAATTGGTTAAACTACAGGCTTGAACAAAACACACTTTATTCATGTGCTATAATTAAAATACAGACAAAATAAAAATAAATGATTGGCTTAACTGTAGCTCTATTGAAATACTTAGCAACATAATATATATTAACTGCTACAATTTAACTGTTCTGACATAGTAACTTCCCATAAACATACATTTGGCAAAGACAAATTCAGTAACATAGATTGTTTCACATGAAATTCTAGCAGCAGGAAGAGAACCTCAACTTTTAGCTGTGACAGGGAGAGGAATAAGAGCTTCCACGTCCAGCTTCAAGATCCCAGCAAATGCTGCTAAATGTGAATGCTAAATGTGAAATCTAAAAGAAAATCCTGGTTCTTTGGGAGTTTGACTCAACCCATTCATGCTGTTTCTATTGTTCCAAATAAATTAGAAAAAGGCCTCACAAGCTGTTTACTTTACTGACTTTGGAGCAGACTGCTCATCACCTCTGTCTCAAACTTTCTTCAGAAAAAAAATGGACAACAACACCTCTTAAAGCCATGATATCATCACACAATGTAATCCTGCTTTGAATAAAATGCCACAATTCCTTGAGAGAATATGGCGCCAGTACTGTATTTGAAATTGTTCTCTCCTGCTCCAAGAGTCTGATCTCCAGTAATGTGCAATCAGTTCATACCCATACTTGCTGCCATATTATCCTCCCAGCACATAGCACATGCACATAAGAATAGGCTAAACAGGGATGCAGGATTTTCTGTGTCAGAGAAAATTCAAAGCATTCATCTTTTTAGGCTACAAGGTAACTGAAGAAAGTCCCAGTTCAGCCATAAAACTTGAGAATCTTGCTGCTGAAGCTTCCAGAATAAAAGTTGGCTCCACTTTCTAACTGTAGATAGAGTAATGCCTGAGCAATGGTGAAGTTGGTGGTGAACTACTCACCTATATTCTAAACCTAGAGTCAAATAAAGAAGAATTATTTTGGCCAGTGCAAACGTGTCACTGCAGGTATCACAATATTTGATAATATTTAATAGATTGTTTGCCAAGCTTTTTTATTGCTCCTCATTATACATTTTTCAGACTACCATGAGAAGGAGAATGCAGGGAACATAATCAATTGTTGCTTAAATGGACACAAACTCTTATTTTCCTTATCTTAAATTTGTCTTCTAACAATATCCCACTGACTAATGAATGAATCAAGCATCAGGCAAGAAATATGATGTCAGAATGAAGTTTGTCACATCTGTAAATGCACTTATTAACATGAGATTGATGTCCCAGTTGCTTTAGCATAGCTTGACTTCTCTTTCACGAGTTTACAGGGAAGAATCTCACATAACAAGAACAGTGCTTACAAACAGGTAGGGCCACTAACATGTAACTTGTTCACTCTTTATGAATATTGGCATAAAGACAGTGAGGTAAGGTGAAACTGGAGGCCATCCCAAGCTACTGTCTTGCTGATTTGCTTAGTTATATTCTATCATACAAAACTTCAGTCATACAGGCTAACAGCAAACAACTTAGAACAATTTTTACACATTGTAAGGGTATTTTAGTGTTTCTGACTACAAGCAGTGCCTTCTTTCCTTTCTCATGAAATGCAAGAAGAAGAAATGGCTGAGTTAATGTTTTAGGCTCAACCTCATGGTCCATTGAGTCATCCACCCCAAAGCAATCAGCACATATCTATTTAAAGAGGATGCAGGAGTGGAGGAATGCTAGTAGTGATGGAACTCGAAACTGGAGGCTATTCCCAAATTATAGGAAGATGCATTTGGTGAGGTACTGAGTGGCAGTGAAGGGAAACAGTAGTTGGAGGCATCGTTCCTCAAAGGGCTTGTCTGTATGTGTTCTTCAGCAATGTAATGCTGTGCCCACCAGCCTGATTTCTACGCCACAGTTTAAGGATACCAAAAATGTATTACCATATGATTCGCCTGATTGAATGTTACTGACAGTACTGACGGGTCCAGGATCGTGTTTTGTGTTAATAGATTTACTCTCTCTCTTCTGGTGTCTGACTGTGTGCAGGAGGTGCTACACCTGCCCCTAGACCTCCCCTCTCACCTCCAAGGCCCCAAACAATCATTCCAAATCTGGCAGAGATTCACCTGTATGTCTCCTAACCTGGTCTATTGCATCCATTGCTCCCGAAGTGGTCTCCTCTACATCGGAAAGACAAAGCACAGACTCGGTGACCAATTCGTGGATCATCTGCGGTCTGTACGTTCCAATCAGCACCACCTTCCGGTTGCCAGCCATTTCAACTCCCCCTCCCACTCCCTTGGTGACATGTCCATCCTGGGCCTCCTCCACTGACACAATGAGGCCACATGTAAACTGGAGGAACAACACCTCATATTCCGCCTCAGAAACTTACAGCCCAATGGCCTCAACATAGAGTTCACCAGCTTCAAAATGTCCCCACCCCAAGCCTCATCCCATATCCAGCACTCCCTCTCACCTCCACCTCCTTGACCTGACACAACTTGTCCATCTCCCTTCTCATCTATCCGCTCCACCCTTCCCAATCTCTACAAACCCCTTCCTGCATCCACCTATCACCATCTGACCTACCTTTGCCCCAGCCCCACCCCCTTCCTCTATTTATTCCTGAGCTCCCTTCACCCAGCCCAGTCGTGAAGCATCCAGACCCAAAATGTTGGCTTTCCTGCTCCTAAGATGCTGTCTGACCTACTGTGCTTCTCTAGCTCCATATTTTATCTACCCTGGCCCTGAAGATGTTTCATTTGTTCAAAGAAAATGTGTATCTTTGACTAGGCCAGCATTTATTGCCCACCCCTAATTACCCTGAAAAAAAAAACGTGGTGAGCTCCCTTCTTGAGCATCAGCGTAAGGATAGGTTTGATTGGAGCATCCAAAGTGCAATCTCTCCAGCCTTTCAGGCTTTTTGGAGCCTTCTCTTTCTCCAGAACCAAACATTAAAGATATGCTGATCGGGATATTCATAACTGGAAGATCATGGCTCCCTAACAGATTCAACTTTGCAAGCAGCCACAAGAACTCAGTGTAGATATAAATAGCCCTCAGGAAGGCACCAAAATTTTTGAATTTTATTTGTCCAATAAGACCAAGACAATGTAGAAATAATCAATTACTACGAGATAAGAATAACAAATGTAATGTTGCTTTCACAAGAACACAAGTGAAGAAACTGAATTCCTTTGCAGCACAGGTATAAGTACACAGCCTTTTGGCATTTGTTCATTCGTTCTGACGTCATTCAGGAATGAGTGCTTCTTTAAATTAAAATTGCTTCAGGGTCACACTTAGGTGCACTGTATTACTGAGGAGATTTCAGACCTTTCTGTCCAATAGCAGACAAACAACAGTTGATTTAGATCTGTGTTTCTGAAGCTTGCCATTGATTTATTTCTGAGTTCGTGACATTATCAAACCTTACTTAGGTCTATCGGAGGTAAAAATCAGCAGAGGTATGCTCCCAGCTGTTTGTCAAGGCTGCTAATCGTGCTGCCAGACATGTTGCAGGTTCCTGCTGGAAGAGCTAAACGAGTTTGAAGTGATTTTGTTTTACCCCTCCAACTCAGAAGTGATTCACAGACACATTGTCTCCAATTGCTGCGAGTTACACACTGAGCAGCAATCTCCAAAGCGGATCCTTCGTTCCAAACCAAAATCGTTTTACTAATTCAATAGTCATTGTTTATGCTTAAATCACCCAGATGGTAGGAATAAGTGTGAGTTTTTTTAAAAGCAGATTCTACTGGCCATCTAAACAATATTACTGTAAACATACAGGCTTGAATTTACATTGATCTCACATCGTCTACTTAGACTCAGATCCGATCTGTAAAAAGAAAATATTCTAATCAATAAGTTTCTGTGTTTCTCTTTAATCATAGTGGATAAATCTGTTCTGTAGAAAATCCAACCAAACACAAAAAGCATAAGAGTTCCTTATGAAGCTGAGGTTTTGTAGATAATGGGGTAAAGCTGCATCTGTTTTGCATTAAGGGATCAAAACATAACAGAGAGGAAACAAGTTGAGATAATGAATGAATCTGATTGTGATAGACCGGTGGTGATTCAATCTACTTTCAAAACTATCCAGGGCTTCAAGCTGCCAATTGTTCATTTACAGAAGCACTCCTATGCAGCTTCACAAATCTTTTCACCAATCTTCATTTGGACAGAACTTACTCAATTAATAGTCGGGCCACAGATAGTGTTGTAGAACAAAGAGACCTAGGAGTTCAGGTACATAATCCTTTGAAATTTGCATCACAGGTAGACAGGGTGGTTAAGAAAACATTTAGAATGCCTGCTTTCATTGCTCAGACCTCTGAGTATAGGATTTGGGACGTCATGTTGAGGTTGTACAGGAAGTTGGTGAGGCCCCCTCTGGAGTACTGCTTGCAGTTCTGGTTGCCCCGTTGTATGAAGTTGTAAACTGGAGACGGTTCAGTAAAGATTTACCCAGGATGCTGCCAGGAATGGAGGGTTTGAAATATAAAAACAGACTGGAAAGGCTGGAACTTGTTTCACTGGAGGGTAGGAAGCTGAGGGGTGATTAAGATTTATAAAATCATGAGGGGCTTAGATAAGGTGAATGATAGGGTCTTTCCCCTAAAATGGGGGAGTTCAAAACTAGGGCACATAATCTTAAGGTGAGAGAAGAAAGATTTAAAAAGGACACAAGGGGCAACTTTTTTTTTTTTTACACAAGAAGTGATTCATGTGGAATGAACTGCCAGGGAAAGTGTTGGACACAGGTACAGTTACAACATTTAAAAGACATTTGGATAAGTTCATGAATAGGAAAGGTTTAGAGGGATATGGACCAATTGCAGGCAGGTGGGACTCGGTCAGTTTGGTAACATGGTTGGTGTGGACAGGGTAGACCGTAAGGTCTGTTCCCCTTCTGTATGACTCTATGACACTATAAACCGCCATTCAGAAAAACATCAATGGAAAGATTCAAGTAGACAGATTGTCTGTAGCCATGATAACCCACCAACAGAAACTTAAACATGGAAGCTACCAGTATTTAAAGAGGTAAAACATTTACAATCGGAAAATGTGAAATGGATACAGCCCAACTCCCAGAAAACAGTTCTCCAAATTAGCTCCATTTTTCCAAACCAAACAAGGTTTTAGTCTGTAAACAGTTCAGCCTCTGAACCTGAAGCAGCTTCCCCAGTTCCAGCTACTTTTGGATGAGTACACATTGTTCACCAAGTGTTGAGGGGAATTTTATGAAATATCTGCTCAAGAAAGCTAGTTTGATTCAGTGTCACTTCTCACCATGACAGCACTCAAAGTGAATATTTAGAGAATTATGAATATTCTTCACGCAGAGCCAGCTGTTGCTGCTTGCACTGTTTCCTAGACAGACACATTTGACAAATATTTCAAACGCCTTGCTGATATGTCCCATGTAAAATGGAAAACAGAAAATACATTAAAAAGCACAGCAGGTTAGTCAGTATGGACGAGAGATGCTTGTAGTTCTGCTGGAAATATCCACCAAAACATTAATTTCTCTGCTATTCTGGTTTTACCTTTCATTTCTAATTCAAATGCAAATTGTTCTAATTGGATTGTGAGAAGGTAAATTATGTGCATTGGTGTGAAATCGTGCATTCGGTGATTTAAGGGGTATGCAGTTGTGAAAATAAAAACACATCGGGGCTTCAAATTTAAAAGATGGCTAAAGATTTGATTGGAATTATATAACAGTAGGCCTGAAATGGTACAACATGCATGAACACTACGTCGGGTAAATGATGGCTTAAATGGAATCATGACTGCTGAGAGTCCAGCAGTTAGGTGATGTTATCACTGGTTGTTAATTTGATAAGCCATTTTCTTCCTGCTGGTCTTAGCTGCTGTTTAAATTCGTCTTCATTAGCATCTTATAAACAGGATAGAAAAAGACACAGACAAACATTTATTTGATTGGCTAGTTTATGTAATTTTACTGGGAAGTTAAAACAGAAAACAGCACATTTAAAGTGAGAGACAAGCAGTATGTTTGATGCACTTTTAAAAATTTATTTCATAAGGTGTGGGCATCACTGGCTATGTCAACATTTATTGCCCATCTTTAAATGCCCTGAAGAAGGTTGTGGTGTGGTGCCTTTTTGAACCACTGCAATTCACTTGAAGTAAGTGCGCGTGCACGCGCGCACACACACGCACACACACACACACACACACACACACATTTTGGAAAGGTGTTCCAGGATTTTGATTTAGCCATAGTGACGAAATGGTGACCTAATTCCAGTAAAGGAAAACAAGTCACGATAGTGTGTGGTTTAGAGAGGAACACGCAGATGGTGATGTTCCCATGCTCCTGCTGTCCTTGTCCTTCTAGGTTGTAAAGTCATGGGTTTACACAGTGCAGTCAGCAGAACCTTGGTGAGCTGCTGCTCAGTTTTGTACATGGTATGTACTGCTACCACTATGCATTGGTGATAGAGGAAGTGAATGTTTAATGGGATGGATAGGGGCGCCAAGTATATGAGCTGCTTTGTCCTGGATGGTGTCGAGTTTCTAGTGTTGTTGGAGCTGCACTCACCCAGGCAAGTGCAGATTACTCCTTCACGGCTATCATCATAGCTTTGTCTCTTGAAACAAATAGTGAAACTTCAATGCCATTGGTAAATGCGCATCAGAAAATAGGACCTATTTGATATCCCACTTTTGCTATTAAAGTAGAGCTGTAGGCAAAGTGACCGTCTCTTTAATTTCAAAAAAATTAACCTTTTTTTAAAAATCAACCTGTTCAGAAACATTATTACACAACTCTGGACCAGATGGGACTTGAACCTGGGCCTCCCAGTCAATGGGGTAGGGACACTACCACTGTACCACAAAAGGGCCTGACCCTCTTTTTAAGGCTGAAAAGTCTACTATGAAACCTTTCAAAGTGAATTAAAGGCTAACTGCTCCTAGACAGGTGGCTTCTCCAGGCTTTTAAAAATGCAGCGCATGAGTGGACATTTGTTTAGAAAAATGAGTTTTGCCTCTGTAATGAAAATAATTGGGTCAGATTGGGTCAAGAAGATGGGCATTAGGAATTGGGAAAGTTTCTGACCCCTACAACACTTCTCCTTCATGGATGTCCCGTTTGTCTTAGTTTCATGTTGGGTAGACACAGGAGACTTGAGTCAGCTCAGTGCCTCAAGAGTCTGGCCATTTAGCAATTGAGCTAGTTGCTTGGCAAGTGTGGAAGAGATCTAGAACACCCACCTCTGTTTACTGGAATATGACCAAGTTTTATTCATGATTGTCAGGCCTTCAAGTCCTCACCACTCATCTCACCCAAACACCCCCATGTCCCATCCATGCCCTGTCACATCTCTCATGCCTCCACCATAGAACATTGAACAAAACAGCACAGAAACAGGCCTTTTGACCCATGTCTGTGTAGACCATGATGCCATTGCAAGCTAATCCCATCTGCACCATGTCCCCATATCCTCCATGCCCATCATGTAACCTCATATCTCCCTCTTTGCCCGCATTTTGTCAATGGCCTCAATGTCTTTTTCATGCCCCCATGCACTCTTCACACCCATTTTCCCAGTATCCACTACTGAACCAGTGAGCCATTGATAAGTCTGGCAAGTCTTTGAAATGCTCATTAAAAACTGACACAATAAATAAGAAGGCTTTGAATATCTATCGTGAAAAATAATACTCAGCTTACAACTTCAAAACAGTGTCAAGAAATTGCAGCCATTCGTGGACTTAATGACAATAAATATTATCAATTTTGCCCCACTTAACCTTGTGTCAATATACATACAGCTATTGAAAAAAAACTCTTCAAAAATGATCTGTATATTATAAAGTAATAAATACGTACTGCTAACAAAGCTATCACTCCTTTCTGCAGGTGGGAAAGCAGACTGCAGCTCAGTATTAAGTGGAGTAGTCACACCTAGTCCCAAACCAAACATTCATTATGATGACATCTAGCAACTGTATCATTAAATGATGTTGAGCAAACTCTCTGCTTCTCAAACTCTCACTCCTACTTTAAGACATTCCTTAAAACCCATCCTGTATGACCAACTCATCTTAATGTTTCCTTGAGTGGCTTGTGTTAACTTTTGTATAATAATCACTGCATGGAATGTTTTATAACTTTAAAGGTAATATGTAAACACAACTTGCTGTTGTTGTAATACAAAGTTAAATATGTTTCTGGATTTCTGTATGTTGATCAAGAGTTATCTCCCTAATTTCTGATAAACCTTTAAACATTAAGTCTGTGTTTTCACTGCAAAATATGTTTCTCAAAATGTATGATAACTCATCATTATCTGGCGATCATATATCCATCTGGAGAGGTATGCTTTGCAGTTATTTGACAAATTTGTTGTCTTGCCACTGCTTGCTGTCACTCAACATCACTTCACAATCATTGTCATCAGAGTAGTCTTCATCACTATCTTTGGGCACAATGGGCTAAATAGTTTTATCTTGTTTCATACTGGAGATCTGGTTGTCAGCTGACTCTCACTCAATTATCGATTATCTTGGCTCCATGACTGATATGAACTCTTGCGTTACTGGGTTCAAATGGAACTATTTAGCAGGTGTGGCTTCAACCATTCTCTGCTATTTTCTAGTTAACCTGTTTAGAGATCACTACATACCTTCAGAGCAGGTGGAACTTGAACACAAGCCTTGTAGCTCAGAGATAGGTACAGCTCAACCACTGTTATCCTTTACCTGATAATGCCACATGCATTTTAGAAACAGAAAGTAGAAAGAAAATGCACAAATCACTCTGAATCATTTTACTGAAGAGTCTTCAGTACCGTTAACACCTTGGGTTATAGTTTCCAAACGCTTCAAGGTCGTAGCTGAAATTCTGCTATTTTTATAGAAGCTGAACACATTGTGTGAGAGAGAAATTTCAGATGAATGTTTTAAGTGCTGTTCCTCCATTATTAAGAGTGTCATTTCAATGAGATTTATAAATCCTTGTGTAGAGAACACCAAAAATAGTGAAAATTAAAGAGTATTAAAACACTGAAAATACAAATCTTGTTACAAATGATTGCTGGTTTTATTTATTATGTATGTAACATTTTCCACAGTGTACGTATCATCATGCCCAGCAGTTCATCCCCTGCATAAACAGCCTTCATCTGGTAAAAGATTAATTGCTCAGACCTCTACCTGACAAGAGGCTTCTGCATTCAGAGCCAGCACCGTAGGATGAATCATGGTGGCAGGATAAGTATTAACACATGAATTAGAACATATTGGTCTAGCTTTGAGTCTACAATATGTCATATTGTATCCGGAACAATTACGGTTTAATTTGCCACACTTTTTGCAGTTCCCTCACACGGTCATTTCAGGTTACCATTTGTAGATTAATTTCAACACCTTGCTTGCTGAAACACAGTAACAACGTGAAACGTTGGCAAAGAAAGCATGTTCACTATAGCATGCTAATACTTAAGAAATAATTGGAACAACAATCCTGCCAATACCTCACTTTTTCTTGAGTATGACTTTCTGTATAAATATCAACATCTAAAATGTCAGAATGGTGGCTTTATTAATACTTTGGAAATAGATAAACCTGTTGCTTGATTCAACAGTGAGTAAACATTTAAAATGAGAAATACTAAAGTTCTAGGCAAGCTGCACAGAAATGAGGGTTATATTATTTAAATTCAGATTTTCAAAAGAAATCTTGGCACCTTTGCCAAAAACTTGACTTGAAAGATTCAAAGGTGTTATTGCTTAGAAATAAAATCATTTTGTACATCTAGCTGATAGATTTTTAGACAAATAAGTTGCTGTTATAAAATTGGGTGGTCCAGTGGGTTTACATCTTGTCCTTTTACCACATACTGTTGGGGTGAAAATCTTTTTAATGAATTTAAGTAATCTAAGTAAAGTGAACTTGATCATGTGAATGTCGCCTATTGAAAATTTGTGAGTAGAGTTCAATGTGTATTTAAAGCAGTTGCTTGCACCAATCATGATGCTACTGATGTTCCAGCCCTACAGGGGCAATATTAGAGAGATACGCTGCTGCTGCATCAATGAAAGATAAAAACTGGTTTGGCCTACCTATCTAAAGTGAAAAAACAAAACTAAAGTTGCAGTCTTTCTAATATGTCACTGTGTCAGTTCTCAAATAGAAATAGATCTCCAAGATTGATTATAGTGAGATTTACTATTATGGAGCCTGATTACAGCACTAATGCAATGTCTAGGCAGGACAGAGGTTAACCAAGCAGTCCGAAATCTTGAAAATAACATCAGGCAGGTAACAACGCACATGGTCTCGGTGAAGAAAGGAAGGTCAAAAAACATGTCACCCTTCTCACACTTCATTAAACTCATTCTGCCTCCAAAGCAGGCCACAATGTTTAGACACATATGCTCAGATTTGCAATACTCCTACTACATCAAATAAAAATACAGCTGGAACAGATTTCCAATATATCAAAACATAGGATGAATTCTGGACAGAAATATTCTTAAATCTATATTTAACCAAGTAGGAACTTATAAAGTGCCACACTAACTGACTGTCTATAAATTGTGTGCATTTTGAACAAAATAGAACGTATCTGCAAAAACAAATTCACTCCATAGATGTGTGTGTGTGTGTGTGTGTGTGTGTGTGTGTGTGTGTGTGTGTGTGTGTGTGTGTGTGTGTTCCTACTTTAGAAATAAAATCAGTCTGACTCCAAACCAGATTCAAACCAGAATACAAACAGAATCTGAACAAGGCCTCACACCTCACATGCATTGTCTGACCTAAAATGTCACCTCTTCTTTACACTGATAAAACCTTTAGTTCTCTCCGGGCAGGGACTTGAAAGGAATTCAGTAATTTACATATACTTATGCATCAATTAAAATCTTCTAACGGATTAAAGATTTAACGGCATCTTCGGTTTGTTTAATACATCCTCATCAGTGGTGTGACTCTTTGATCTTTTACTTATAAAGCCTGTGTCTGATACTACCTCTCTCACTAACACCTAAAGAAGAAGCGAGTTCTGAAAGTTTGTGTTTTCAAGTAAACCTGTTGGACTATAACCTGATGTCGAGTGATTTCTGACCTTGCAAAAACATGGGAGACTTTCAGCATAATTACCTGAGTTGACTGTTCCATAGGGTTAAACTGGATTAAACTCCAAAACTTTAAACAATTTTGACAGCTCCCATTTTAAATACTGTATTTCCAAGAACACTAGGACTTTTTTTTCCTGAGATGATAGAATTTTACTGCAGTTTGGTCCATTATTGACAATATCATTATAAAATCAAGCACTGCATCACTCAAAGAAAAATTCAATATTCTTAAAACTAACCTCTGTTCTTTATCCTAAAATACATGTCATGAACTTATTCAATGAATCTCCCTGTCAGATCTCAAACTCGATGTTACTCGGCTATGATTCTCCAGACATGCTTAGCCTGCAATAAGTCATTTAATATGCAGATTCAAATATCTTACCTCTGATAACCTGCTACTGCTATTACCAAAATTGATAATCTCCGAAACAGTCCATTCCTGAACCAACAATGACTCCTTAAACACACGTATTAACAGATTCAAGAACAGCTTTTTCTCTGCTATTATTAAACTTTAGAATGGCCCTCTCAAATTTCAAAGTTAATGTTGATCTCGCTCTTTGTGTACCTTCTCTGCAGCCGTAACATTGTATTCTTCACTCTGTTTATCACCCTAACGCGCTGTGTAGTATGATCTGCATGTAGTGCATGCAAAACAAAACTTTTCACTGTACCTGTGACAATAATAAATAAAATCAAAAAATAACCTGCATAAGGAATTCTTTTTTGAAGTAAAACAGTTGAGTAGATCAACATAATATTAAAGGGCAATGGGATTAAAAATAAAGTGGCTTTAAAAGTTTAAAAATCGGTTTACGCTAATATCAATAGGAAGTTTGACCCTAATGTACCTTTGTTCATCCAACAACCAATTTACCAATGTGATTACTTACTTGATGAGAAACTGTTTTCAGTGTGAACGGGAGGAGTAGAAGGAAGAAAAGATGGGTATCCCACAAAGAAGGAGCGCAAAGACCGTTCGGAGAGGAGAGGGGAACGCTGAGCAGGGATGTTCTCACAGCTACCAACACTATTGTGAATCTTCAGGTTTAGAGGTTTGTTCTTTTTCTTTGCTCTGACAGAATAATAAAAAGGCAAGGAATCAGTAAAAAGCTGTTCACATGTACAAAACTAGGCTCAAAAATATAATAAAGACTCTTTACTAATAAACAATAATGAGCATGGTAACAACCAGAGATGGGTACTCAAAGTGGTGCAAAATCTTTCTGACACTGTTCATCTTTGTTTGGGTTTTACTGCAGGATTGACTGAATTTCTAGAACCGATTATGAATAATTCAACAAATTGAACAATGGAAATATCATAAATAGTGAATGCACATATTTCAAAAACCACACAGTTCTCCATTTCCAAAGTATCTAGATCCTGGATCAGTGAAAAATATTAAGGAACACATTAGAAAACTGAAATTTCCCTGCGAGCGAAGAAGAAATGTTTCTATTTTAATTGAAGGATTAACAACAAAACTTGTTGCCTTTTAAATTTCACCTTTTTAATTAAGACTTCTGTCCTTTCCGTTTTCTGCATGTAGTTGACTCCATGAAGAATCATGAGATATTCCATTAGGTTAAAGGTGACATTTAGTGCAAATTGTTGCGATCTTTGAAGTTAATCAGTCTGAAGAGTATTTTCTTTGTGGAATACCTCTGCACTGTAAGAATGACCCTCACCCTCCAGTTGCTTGCCATCTCAACAAACCACTTTCCTCCCATGCTAATTTTTCTATCCAAGACCTGCTACAGTGTTCCAAAGGAGTTCAATATAAGCTGGAGGAATAACATCTGATGTTCCGCTTAGACACTTTAAAGCCTCTAGCACTCAACATTAAATTCAATATCTTCCAACATGACCTTTGTTCTCCATGGGATTAGTCAAAAATGCTTAGGATCTAAACTAGGTACTCAGTAAAAATTAATCCCGATTTGATTCCATTTTTAATTTTTTTTTCAAATCCCTTCTTTACCATTATGACTCAAAAGGTATTTCACCAAAGTGTTTCTGAATTTGCTTTAGCACATGCTTTATTTGAAACACTCAAGAATATGGAAGATATAAACCTACAAAACAACTAAAGTTGAAACACAAATATAAATCTGCACCATTCTCACAAGTAGACTCAAATACATCTGCAATAATATTAATGTTCTTAGTTGCCATTTTGTTTTCGAAATTACTGTCAATTTTTCAATTTTCATTTGAAACTCATTGTAAACTTTGAGGTAAAATTCAATTTCATTAGTAGATGAAGGGAAAGGGTGTCTATCGGCCAATGGTTATGGTCCCTGCCCAATATTTGACTGGTTGGATGAACAGCACGAAGTAGCAAGAACTGCCAATCAAAGGCATGTGGAATTTTTGATGCTGTCAATGAAAGAGGAAACGAATTGTGAGAGCAGTGTTTCCCCTACATTTTCCCACTGTGACTCCAATTCAAGACTTTGAAGTTGTCATCACCTTCCAGTGAGAGTGCGGAGGATGGGAGTGAGACTTGTAGGATCTGGTGGGAAGGGAGGGAAAGTTTGTGGGGGGACTGGTGAATTGGGGGCCTCTGAACGCAAGCATCTGTTAGAGTGGGAGTACGGCTCTCATAATTCAGTCAGCATTCCATTATTGCCAACGTCACCTCACTGCTTGTGCCCACAATTAGGACCTGTGATTTAATGTTTAAAATGTCCATTCTAACTTAATTTGAGACAGCTGTTTCTTTAATCCTACTGGTTCTTCATGATATGGTTGAAGAACATTCATGGTGTATGTTTCTCAAAAGTTTTGGGGATTAACGAAGAAAGTAAAACTGAGGGAGAAAAGCGTTGAGTAACAAAAATATAATGCTTCCCAAGTGAAATATACAGATGATTAAACACTTGTTAAATGAGAAAAGGTAAAAATTCAGTGACTAGCTAGTCACTGAATGGTTACATGATATCCTATAGACTCAACAACTGTTGCATGGATGATTGATACAAGACATTTTCCGATAAAATAGTCAAATGTATTATGAAGGCTCCTTTATTGTCTCAGTAATATTATCTCCCATTGAAACTATGCAGATGACCAGAATAGCTCATTGATTCCTCTTTCATCCAGGGGACATGAGGCAGTGTTTCCTGCATCATTACTTTACAATAGGATTTCCTCCTCCAGCAATTACATTTTATGCTCATGAAATTAGTTCATTTTGAATAATAATTAAATTGTAAAGCCATCATGCCTTTCTGACAGGAGCATTATTTCTAACTGGAGAACAAATGAATGGCTTTTTGAAAGTGAAATATTCATTTTACAAAATAATGTGGAAAACTAATTTGAAAAGTAGTAAGACATTTATTGGCATTTGAATATGACAGAAGGAGCAATACAAATACAGCATGACAGGATAAGGCACATAGTTACATCAGATCAGACAGCTGTATCAAGACTGGCATGTGGTACTTGTCAAAATGAGGACTAGCTCATCCAAAATGGCACTAACTGTGGTTTCACACAGGCATACAGTATTTTCTACAGCTATAAAATAGATTCATGGCAATTATGATATTAATGAGTAAACACCATGTTGAGCTTTTCATTTAAAACTATGATATATTGTAGAAAAACAATGAGATAGTTTTAACTTTAATTTGCAATGGGACTTCCATATTCTCCAGTTTATGACGATGTAATATAGGAAATGCTACAGGGAAATATTACTAGTCTTTATCTGGGTTTTTCACAATGGGATATTGTATCATTAACAATAGATGTATTTGTTTATCCCTGGAAGTATTGCCCCCACACGTCGTGCAAAATTTTACAAAATAGTTTGTTTAGAGATAGTGATAATTAGTAAAACAGAAGTTCTCAAATTCCGGTCACTAACTGACTGGTAGCACTGTACCTGCAAACTTGGCAAATGCAATGTCTATATTCTGCAGCCTGAAAACAGTTTCTTAGAAGAGTCAGGTTAGCCAGCAGTCTTAAGTCTGCTCCAACTTTAGCATCACTCCAAAGAAGAAGGCTCTAAAATTCCTGTATAAATAACCCCAAAACAATCCAACGGAGGTAGAATTTGACTTCAGTGTGTATGTAGAATGACTGAACTGCAGCTGATGCCAGTTGCACCCCACTCAGTAAGTAGTTCCACTGAAGTCAATGTGACTGAATATTGAGCTGGATGTAGAATAGTGGCAAACGTGCCAAAGTTTAATTTCACTCCCAGGGTGTTTACCTCATTATCTCCTTCAGTTTGGTTTTGCTTCAGTCACTAATTATTCAGATATGATCATTGACATTTCAAGTTGAATACAAATTTTCTGAAATAATTTTTCACTGAAAAGATTAACTCAGTTTCTTTCTCCACAGATGCTTCCAGAATTGCTGAGTATTTCTGTCATTTTCTATTTTTATTTAACATAGTTTTGTTGATTTTGTACTCCATGCTCCTACTGACAAAAATTGCAATGCTCTGCGCTTTATTAACTGTACTGCAATTTGTCCTGTTACCTTCATTGATTTAGGCATGGATGCAACCTGGTCACTTTGATTCTGTTCCCTCGCTCAGAATTTTGCCCTTTATGGTATAATTCAGATGGTTTTACACAACTGCAGGTAGCATTCCTGCCTCTGATCTGGAAGCTCCAGCTCCACTCCAGGAGTTGATAGCCAAGAGAGGTGAGCAGACAAACAGATTGATGATTGATCCACAATTGGATGAGTTTTCTGTTGTTGCTTCGTACAACTCCTACAGCTGTGTGAACAGTCTGATAACTGCTCAGACAGTTGAATGCCCGCATCTCTCCTTTCAAGGACCATACCCAAACCTGTTCCCGTGGTTCAAATATGTCTCTTGCACAGTGATGTCTATTAAAGCATGTGGCCTCCTGCTCATAGTGGAGCAGCTCCTTATATATACTTTCATAGGTCATACATATTCTGATAGTCTTACAGGTGTAACTGAATGGTGAATTTCTCTGGTAAACCACACTGTAGTTTGAAAACGTAGCAATGGTATGTGAACGTCAGCATTTTTCTGCAAATGTGACAACTGTCTGGACCTCATGCTCGGCCTCACCATTTGACTATGGGGCAAACTGTTGACGTGTTCAAATCCAGAACTGGAAGCAAATTGGCTGAAATATACTTTAGCGACTGTCAGCACTCTCCCTGTGTCAAGCTTAAAATTAGTAAGATGTCCACCGTCATAGATATCTTCTTGGCAATAGGCTAGATCTGCATCATATATTTCCCCTAATACCACCTTTGGCTTTGCTTCTATTGTAGGCTGCTTTACATCGTTACTGTCTTGGCGTGAATAGCTATTTATCTTCATGCTGTTCCGTTACTGTCCCAATTTGGTACATTTTTTGAACAAGGCCTATTAAGACATTACTTTCCTGCTTGTGCCTCTGACGTGACAATGATTGTCAGTATCTGATGTCTTTCCTTCCTGTACTGGCTTCTCAAATGTTTTAGGGACTTTGCATCTTAAGACCTCAATGGATTCTGCAGATCTCCTGTGATAAGATTGATTCGAGACATCTGCTTCACACACCACCTGAATGACTTTCTCTAGAGTTGCATCTCCTCTTGAATATAAAAAATCTGATAAAGATTCATGCGCAGTTCCAACAACAATGCTGTCTCTTATGATTTGTGCCTATATAGTTCTATAATCAAAATTTATTCACTAAACTGTAGAGATCATTAATTAAATTGTCTATTAATTCACCTAGATCTTGAACTCTATTAGATCTTGCTGTTTCAAGGATTTTGTTTGTTCTGAGATTAAAACGATTGTCAATGGGTTTCAGTGTTTCTTAAAAGTATCTGTTGCCTAAATTTATGCCTTGGTAAATGACAGTGCTATCAGCTATATTCCCAAAAGTATTAACATGTCCAACTTCAGATTTAGTACCGAGCTTAGAAGAGATTCTGCAACTTTAGAAGAGTATTCTCCAAGATGTCTAATCCTATGTTCTATTTGGCCCATCTTTGAATTTGATCTTCCTGGCAGTATTATTTCTGCTGGCATGTTCTCCTGGTGTGATTATTTATTTTTCTTCTTTTTTTGCACGCTTTTAAATCTGCAGAATAGCAATGCGTATGCCTGCACTGGAGACCTTGCTCACCCTTTTGCTGTCAAGGTAAACATTTCTGCCTTTTGCAGGTAAAATAGAGTACTTCCATTTCTTACAAGAAAAACTGAGAATTTGTGCCTTTTTTGCAACTATTGTGAAAGAATTTTGCTAATCATGGCCTTAATAAACAACTCCCATTCCTTTACTAAATTCATCCCACTTTTTGCGGCTCTATAAAATCAAATCTCACTCCTTTAAAATGATTTCCTTTCGCAATTCCCACTGTTAATGGTGCTACTAGTAATTGCCCTGCTTCAAGGTTTTCTCCTGGATGAATCCTGCCGTGTGCGGTTTGTATATATTCTTCCCACATTTACACATAATGGATCTCCTGCCTTTCCTGCAGCGTCGTCACCCAACCTCCTTCTTCTATTAGACTTTGTCTGTTTAGGCTTCTAATTTGTGCCTTTGTCACTTTAATCTGGCTTTGTGTCATTCTTTGGTCTGCAACCTCATATTAAATTGCTTTTGTGACCCTTGGCTTACCTTCCCATAGCTATGACTCGGGGAGCCTGTGCACAATGGTGATAATGCTTGATCTGATCCATTAAAGTGCCTCACTAAGTTTACCAACCTACAGACTGCACCATTTTAAAGTAAATCCTTAGCTTTGAGGGATTTATTCACAGAACCTCCGGTGTCTGCTCACTCTCCAGCTGAACCTCAACTAGAGACTGCTCCTATAAATTACTGACTCTCAATGTAGTTGCCGAGAGGTCATAGAGATATACAGCATGGAAACAGACCCTTTAGCCCAACTCGTCCATGCCAACCACGTATCCTAAATCAATCTAGTCTCATTTGCCAGCATTTGGCCCAAATTCCTCTAAACCCTTCCTATTCATGTACCCATCCAAACGTCTTTTAAATGTTGTAATTGTTCCAGCCTCCACCACTTCATCTGGCAGCTTGTTCCATACACACACCACCCTGTGTGAAAAAAGTTACCCCTTAGGTCCATTTTATATCTTTCCCCTCTCACTTTAAACCTTTGCCCTCCAGTTTTTTGCCTAGTGTTACAGTGCCATGGAGCTTCTAGCACTCAGCCCCTGCTACATGCCTCTTACCCATTCTGAAATGCTTCTTGCCATCGATTGTAGATTCTGCCTCAGAATCTCGACACAAGATTCTGTTTCGCAGGATTCTTGAATGTTCAGCATTTTCTGCTATTGACTGTCTGCTCAAGCAGCTTTCTTAAGACTTTGTCTGAAGAATTTTCTGATCTCCATGTCTCCCAGCATTTTGTATGCTGCAATGAAAGGGAGTCTGCACCACCTGCTACTATGTTTTAAGACGGACGCATGCATTCACATTACATGCATTGGTGGAACATGGTATAAGATCTCGCAGCAGAGCAAGCACAAGCCATGTCCCACAGCTGAGCGGAGCTGGTACGGGCCGTGTCTCACAGCAAAACGAAGCTGGTACGGGCCGGGTCCTGCGGCAGAGCAATTCCCGGAGCAGTGTCAGAGTGAGTCCTGGATGGAGGCCGGAATGTGGAGGCAGCATGGTCTCATGCTCTGGAGCCTGTAGGCACGGACTGGAACTGAAGTACTTTATTCTGCACTTTTTCACTGTTTCATGCTTCTTTTTTCTATATTCTTTTTTACTCTGTAACAACACTTTTTTTTAAAACTCTGTAAGGTTTGTTCTTAGGTACTTGTACCTAAGATGGTGCCATTAAAGGCAGCCATTGCAAAAACTTTTCACTGCACTCCTGTACTTCTGTACTGGAGTACATGTGACAATAAAGGATATTCTATTCTGTGTGGTAGATTTGCTGCCAGCATCCTCTTTCCCACGAAGAATCTACAGGGCTTACTCAGTCTGGTGTGGAACAAGGAAACCACTCAGTGGTCGAAGAGAAAGAGGCCCTTGTCTTGTAGTTTATTGTATAACATAAACTAGGTACAAGTTACAACGATATGATACACATTGTTACACAGACATCCATATTAGGTTTTCCTCCTTCGAGATCTGAAGCTGTGTCCTCACCTTGTCTCGTTTTCAGAAGTAACAGTGACTATCCAGTTGAGATTAATCCTCAAAGTTTGCACTGTGAACAGGAACCTTCACTGTTATCCACACCAATTAGAACATCATAGACACTACGGCCATGAATTTCTATCTGTGCTGATGGATGAATTGTGGGCAGTTCATCTGTGTTAGTCTCTGTGAGAGAAGACTATACATGTATTTTGATACATTTCAGCCCAGATAAGCAACTAATCCAAATAGAGGGACATTTTTAAAGGTTTCTTGAAACAAAATAATACAATTGGATATTTTGGAAAACAAACTGACCTGTATTCATCTGCTGTAACAAGGTGTGGGGCTGGATAAACACAGCAGGCCAAGCAGCATCATAGGAGCAGGAAAGCTTGACGTTTCGGGCCTAGACCCTTCATCAGAAATGGGGGAGGGGAA
>JAHRHZ010000099.1:9238489-9248873 GCA_024137785.1 Ginglymostoma cirratum
ACTCCCCCTCCCATTCCTCAGACGACATGTCCATCCTGGGCCTCCTACAATGCCACAATGATGCCACCCGAAGGCTGCAGGTACAGCAAATCATATTCAGTCTGGGAACCCTGCAGCCCAATGGTATCAATGTGGATTTCACAAGCTTCAAAATCTCCCCTCCCCCAACCGCATCCCAAAACCAGCCCAGCTCATCTCCGCCTCCCTAACCTGTCCTTCCTCTCACCTATCCCCTCCTCCCACCTCAAGCCCCACCCCCATCTCCTATCTACTAACATCAACCCGCCCCCTTGACCTGTCCGTCCTCCCTGGACTGACGTATCTCCTCCCTACCCCTCAACCTACACTCACCTTTACTGGCTCCATTCCCGCCTCTTCGACTTGTCTGCCTCCTCTCCACCTATCCATCTTCTATCCGCCTCCCCCTCTCTCCCTATTTATTTCAGAACCCTCTTCCCCTCCCCCATTTCTGATGAAGGGTCTAGGCCCGAAACGTCAAGCTTTCCTGCTCCTATGATGCTGCTTGGCCTGCTGTGTTCATCCAGCCCCACACCTTGTTATCTCGGATTCTCCAGCATCTGCAGTACCTTTTATCTCTTGTATTCATCTGCTGTCATTTTTGGTGTAGTCTGATATTTAGCACAGTATTTACAATTTCGCAAGCAATTCTACTTCTGAAAGTGTATTTCTTTTCCCCTAATTGCTACACATATTTATTCCTACACACAGATACTTACTCTGAAGTAAGGCACCAGTATAGTGGTAATGTTACCGGGGTGATAATCCAGAGGATCAGGCTAATGCTCAGGGGAAGCATGAGTTCAAATCTCATCACAGCAGCTGGGGGTATTTAATTTCAATTAATTAGATTTGGAGCTGAAAGCTATTCTAAATGATGGTAAATATGAAATTATTATGTGCACCCTTTCCTAAACACTATCAGTTCTGAAAGAAGTGTAAGTGGGCTTGATATGCTGACTCTGTTTTCTCTCCACAGATGCTGCCAGACAGACATGTTGAGTTTCACTAGCAATTTCTGTTTTTGTTTCAGGTCTTCAGCATCCGAAGTTTTTTGTTTTATGAAATTACAGTTGATTGTCACAAAAGTCCATCTGATTCACTAATGTTCTTTAGGGAATGGAATCTGCTATCCTACTTGTCACTCTGGACACACAGCAGTAATTTCCTCTTAATTGGCTTCTGAAAGGGCTTCGTAAGCCATTCTGCTCAGATGTAATTCGGGATGGACAACTCATGTTGGTCTTTTGTCAACAGGTCACGAATACAGTGGACTGAAGAAAATCCCATAGGATCAGCATACACATGGTTGGACAGTTGTGAATAACTGATTACCATTCATAAGTTTAATCAGTAAATGCAAGATGTATAAAGGTTATCTTTCTTCTTAAAAATATGATTCCATAAACATCAATGCTTCAGCATTTTTGTACTTGCCATTTAGTAAAATGTACCCCAGAGAAGTTCCAACTTTCAAATGGCATTTGTTGATGTTATTAAGAGGTTAATTAATTTATAATTGGCTGCATACATTGGACTTTTTCACATTTGCACTATTTTGCAGCAAAGGATAGCAAAGTGTGGCACTGGTCAAGGACAAGCCTTTTCTCTGGACACACAAAGCCTCCAGAGCTTTCAGATAGGTTGCATGACCCAGTTGAGTGTGTAAAAACTACTAGTTTTAAACTAACAGTCAGACAGACAGACTCAAAACAGAAAGGAGCCTTAGAGTGTGGAGCTGGAGGAACACAGCAGGCCAGGCATCATCAGAGAAGCAGGAAAGCTGACGTTTTGGGTTGGGACCCTTCTTCAAAAATGGGGAAGGGGAAGGGAGCTTTGAAATAAATAGAGGGTGGGGTTGGGCTGGGGAAGGTAGGTGGGATGGTGAAAGCAGGTAGGTAGTGGTTTGGGGTTGGTCAGTGAGGTGGGAGGAGCGGAAAGGTGGGAGAGAAGACGGACAAGTTAAGGAGGCGGGGATGAGAGGGAGGGTTGGTCTTAGGATGATGCCGGGGGTTTTGAAGATAGTAAAGTCCACATTGAGACCATTGGGTTGTAGGCTCCCAAGGCGGGATATGAGGTGCTGCTCCTCCAGTTTCCGGGTGGTATCATTGTGACACTGGAGGAGGCCCAGGATGGACATGTCGTCCAGGAAGTGGGAGGGGGAGCTGAAGTGGTTCACGACTGGGAGGTGTTGTCGTTTGTCGTGAACCGAGTGTAGGTGCTCCTCAAAGCGGTCACATTGAGACCATTGGGTTGTAGGCTTCCAAAGCAGAATATGAGGTGCCTTATCCTCCTCTTTCTTTCTTTGTAAACCTCTCAAAGCTGACCAAAATGTAAGTTGAAGGTCCACTGCAAGACTTTATGGTGCGAACTAAGATTTCTCAGGGGAGAATTCTGAATCAACACCACTATTGCCAGGAGCACAAGTGAAATTACCCCCGGCTTCCCAGCGTGCGCTCAAGGCATTTATATGCCATTAGTTTTGTGGTTGAAAACGAATCATAATCATTTACTATTCCTAGTGTCTACACTTCAAGAGTAAGTTTCCAGCCTTTACACATTTTAAGACATGCTGCAAATACGAAAAATTTATTTTCACTTCTTTCTTGGTTGGAGTGGAGGCGAATGTTGATCTCACTAAACGGGTGAAACTCAAGAGACTGCATGCTTTACTATCTGATGCCATTTCAGGCAAGGCTGATCATTCTCATTAGAGTATGCAGGCCAGTCATGAAGACCAATGCAACAAATCTAATGCTGCTAGTTCTTCAAGAAGCTCATTTTTTTTCCCTTAGGAAGGGGAAGGAGATGTGAGAAACAATGGAGGGCATTTTTGGTTTGAGCTCCATTCAAAGTTGTATTAGTCACTGTGGAATTTACAAATTCCTCCAGATTATGTCACTGAATCTTGGTATGAAAAAAATTCAAGACAAGCTTGCTAGATGCTCCCTTTTCCATCTGATCTAGGTAAGCAAAGATGACAGAATGAACAATTAGTTATCCCAATGGGTGGACAAGAACAGGATCTGTTGTTATCAAAGAATCTAAGTAATCATCATATTTCCAAAATCTGGTCTAATTTATAAATGTAAACAGAGTGACACTGACCTACTGAGCTCTTCGGTGCCGGATGGAAACAACAGAAAAATCATTTGATTTCTATTCTGACCACACCAGCTCTAATCAGACTGCTATTCAGCAGGACTATGTATTTCTTTAAAGCAAGTTAACTTTGTGAATGTGGGTCCAAATCCTGCCAGTGACTGTGTTGAGGAGACTGTATGTGGTACAGAGCAAACGCCAAATTGTAATTTTATCTGACAAAAAAAAGGGTCATCTTAAGTAAACTTGAAACATTTTGCCTGCCAACTCAGAATATGCTTTGCAGATAATCCTAAATCAGAGATCATGATAATGATCACAATTGAAAGCTTGGACAGCACCATTTAGTGGCTGGCACTTGAAGTCACTCCAAACAGGAAGGATAAATAATGCACCTCAAACTAATAAGAGAAATACTGAAATTCTTCACGAAAGATTGTAGTCATGTTGGAGTATATTCATTTGTAATTTCATACCTTTATCTGAAAATTCAGAATCTCTAATGATAACCAGCATATTTTCATTCTTTCGTGTCTATTGCCATTTACCTCTCTCCTCCCTCTAAATTATATTGGGATTTGAGCTGTAGGCAGGTTTCACTCAGGTGTTTATCCACAGTGTGTAAATCTAGACAGCAAAGGTCAAGCAGGCTAAACAAAAAGCAATAAGAAAAATCATGGATAGCTGGAAATAAAGGAAAGCATTAAATGCCAAAATCCATATGGAGAACAAGTTAACACTTCAGAATTCAGATGTTTAATCAGAATCTCTTAAGAAGGGTCTATACCTGAAATGTTAACTTGTCTGCTGTCGTTACAGATGCTGATGACTAGCTGTGTGTTTCTGGCATTTTCTGCATTTATATCCGTACATTTTGTGACGATAAGATTCACACAAACAAGCTTTCAATAACAACACCTTGCATGAATATAGCAACGTGAAGTTAATAAAACACACCAAGCATCTTCATGGGGTTATCATCAACAGTATTTAACACTGAGCTACAGAAAAAATCATCACTAAGAAAAAGGGTGGACCGGGAGTAGCGTGGATCTTGCAACTGCTCCTGAGATTGCAGGTGTATTTCTACACTTACTTCTAGATTTCTTACAGTTATTACATTTCAGTAGCATAAGATTTTTATTTTAATTCATTTTTGATTCTTTCATAGTCAAAAAATGAACTTCCAGAGCAAATGGTGGATGCGGGTACAGTTACAACATTTAAGTACACAAATCAGAAATGTTTGGAGGGATTTGGGTCAAGCGTAAGCAGGTGGGACTAGTTTAGTCTGGGATTATGGTCGGCATGGCTGATTGGACCGAAGGGTCTGTTTCAATGCTGTATGACTCTACGACTCTAAAAATGTGGCTTAATTTGGAAGAGTCAGCACAGATTTGTTCAGGGAATAATTACAATAATGTATTATTAATCTGGAGTTTTTTTTGAGGAGGCAACTGAGAAGGTGATGAGGGGAAGGCTGTTTCTGTGGTGTACATATACTGCCAAAAGGTGTTCACTACAGTGCCACACAACCGAGAAGGAAAGTGAAACTGAAGGAAGTTATAAGTCATGGAATAAAATGGACTGCGTGGCAATGTGGATACAAAACTGGTTTAGAAATATGAAACGGAGAAATAGTTAGATAGGAAGTTTGCAGAAGATAGTGCTAGATACTGGGGCAGCACAGTGGTTCAGTGGTTAGCACTGCTGCCTTGCCCAGGTTCAATTCTAGCCTCAGGCGACCGTCTGTGTAGAGGTTGCACATTTTTCTCATGTCTGTGTAGGTTTTCTCTGGAGGCTCTGGTTTCCTCCCACAGTCCAAAGATGTGCAAGCTACATGGATTGGTCATGGAAATGCAGAGTTATAAGGTAGAGGTGTGAGTCTGGGTGGGATGATCTTTGGAGAGTTGGTGTGGACTTGTTGGGCCAAATGGCCTGTTTCCACACTGTTAGGATTCTATGGGGTAGAAAAAAAACTAAATTTGGCAGAATCGGAAATTGTGAGGAGGACATTGTAGAATTTCAAAAGGACACTGAAGCATTGGCGGACTGGGTGGACAGGTAGCAGATAATTTAATGCAGAGAACCATGAGATGATAGACTTTGGTACAACGAACATAGACAAATAAAATGAATAGTACCATTCTAAACAGCCTGTGGGAACACAGGAAACTGGGTTATACGTACATAAATTATTAAAGGTTATAAAGTATACAGTATTCTAGGCTTCATAAAGAGTGTCATATAGTATAATAGCAGGGAGGTTATCATGAATTTTTGGACTGACACTGGTCAGACCTCAACTGCAGCAGCTAGGATGGACGCGCATGCATTGGAGACAGTGTGGAAGAGGTTCACGACAATGGTTCCAGAGGTGAGACACTTCATTTCCAAAGAAAGATTGGAGAAGTTGGGTTGTTTTCCTTAGACAGGATAAACAGGAGATTTGATAGAAGGTTTCAATATTATGACAGGCGTGGACAGAGTGGATAGAGAGAAACTGTTTCCACTCATAAATGGATCAAGATCCAGAGGACGTGGCTTTAAAGTGTTTTGTAAAAGAAGCAAATGCAAGGTGAGGAAAAGCTTTTTCACACAGCGAATAGCTATTCTACAACCCACTGCTTGGAAGTGTGGTGGATGCGGGCTTAATCGAGGCATTCTAGATGGTTTTGAATGATTATTTAAATGGAAAGAATGTGCAAAATTACAGAGAAAAGGCAGGAGATTGACACTAAGTTAAAACTCTCAAAGAACCAGTCTATACAATAGGATCCTTGTGCACTGTAATAATTCTGTGATTCTGCTCTCAGAAGGCCACCTCTGTGGATGACCATGCAGACTGGAAAAGAGGAAAGGGACTTTCATAGCCTCTCAAAGTGGTCTAATTTTCTGATGGGTACCTGCCATCACCCCTCACCATCTCCCACTCCCCCAATCTGGAACTTGCCTCTCTGTATGTTGTACTGAGACAGAACCATGGCTGGTAACATGTTTTGTGGGCTCTTCCACCTTCAGTCCTACCTCCGCATCCAAACAAAAATGCTACTGCTGATGATTCAATGTTGTGCTACCAAATTTGATATTGCAATCAGTTGTTCCTTTTGGAAGTTAAAAACACAATAAGAAATTTATTTGTCCTTAAAAATTCCCAGTAATCACAAAGGGCCATAAAAAAGGAACACAGAGCCCATTTCCCCAATCACACATCCTGCACTCTCACTGACATCATGATACCACTTGAATCTGTCAGCCTGCATGCTTAATGATGACAACGCTATTACCACAAACATCCAAGCTTAATAAATCAAATATGCATGGGCAACAAGAGAATTCCAGCCATCAACAGTAGATTCACGTAAATACTCATATAAATTCATGATCATGCCTTCAATTCCTTGTAGTTTGAAGTTGCAATGCTTTTCATTAAATGAAATGGATCATGCAAAGAATTAGTTTATCCTTACCACACTTCAACACTCTGCTCTCCCTTCTTAACTTTATGCTGGTAGACAGCTTTGATACAAGTTTGCAACAAATAGAGATTCTAACTTTTTAACGTTGATTCTTATGTGGCAATGCAGCCTGTTGCACTTTTGATACAATTGTGTCATTTGGGGAAATAATGTCTTTGCTGGGGTTATATGAAAATCTACATCCTATTTACCTGGTAGAAACATTACTATCACTACTTAGGAGAAAAAGGATTGAATCTGAAGTTGCTTCAGTTAAATGTTAGCTAAGTCAAGATTTTTGGAAGGACTTTTGCCACAAGGCCTACTGAGACCTTTCTCAGTAGCAAACTCACCTCATTAAACTACCTACCCAGCCAAAATGGAACCCCTCTTGACAGACTGTAGCCCCACCTCACCTCAAGCTGTTCATGAATATCCACCAAAAGACCACATCCCTGGTGACTGTGCCATGTTTGAAAAGCTGCTTTGCAGCCCGACCAGCATTGGTGATCTGGCATTGCTCCTCACCGGATACATCATGGCATTGCAGCTTCAAAGCTGCACTGCCCACAGCACAGAGCTGACACGGCTGATACCCCCTCACACCTACAACACCATTCTTTGACCATAGTCGCTGTTTAACCATTGCACCAAAGTTTACCTGTCCTGAGCTACATCCTATCTAAACACTCTGTAGGTCACCGCTATTCTGTCCACAGTGTCATTCTGTACAAGTAAACATGTTGGACAATTCCAAACATGAGCATTTACTTACAGCCAGCAAAAATGTATAGAAGCTAAATAAATAGAGGTTGTAGTTTATCACCACAATGGAAACCAAACGTTGACAGTATAATCAATGAATATTTTACATTCCATTATGGTCTGCTGCCCCAGCTCTCATCTACTAGAACCAGGTGTCAACTGGATTCTGTCTGGCTTGCAATGTTCGATACAGCTGAGCTCTGTCATGCATAAGGAGATCTTCCTGCTCTCCATTAGCCTCATCCTCGTCCTTGGAAGATTGCTCCCATTCTCCCAACTCCTCAGCATCCAGCATAACACCTTGTTGTCTGCTCCAACTGCGCAGACCACAGTACACCAGAATGATGTGGCACACTCTGTTCGGACTGTACTGGAGGAGGCCCGCAGACTGATCCAAGCAGTGGAACCAGCTTTCACAGCCCTATCTCCTGCTCCACCATGCAGCAGAATGGGCAACAACCCAGTGAAGGTAACTGACTGGCTCGGTGAGCAATGCATTACTTCAGAAGAATGAGTGCGTTCTGAACTCTGGCCCACTTCCTATCCCAGACTCCCAGCTACATTCAATTTATCATTGAATTTAATGCCGTCCACTGCAATAATTACACAACATGTCACAACTTCTGGACCATTATAATGCCAACATTAGGTTTAAAAGCAATGATGTCTTGATGCAAATCACCTTTGACCAGCATTTGAACCCGAAGCACATTCACTCTGCATTGCAAACGAACAATGAAAAGAACCGCAAATTAAATGTAGCTGTAGTTTCCAACACTAGTTTCAGGTATTTGCCTCTTTAATGTCATCTCAGTGTGCAAGGGTAAAGATAAACGAACTTAAAATACTGAGGGCTTGTAGAGTTTGTAAACTTTAATAATAGTTCACTTTCTGAATAAATCTAAAGTAAGGATTGACTTCTCACTTTCTCCTTCACCAAGAGGCTGCTAGCAGTTTACTGGGAAGTACATAGGGTAGGAATGGGTTGGGTGATGAGGGGTTTAGGTCATGCATCCTGCTCACTGTCAGTGCAATTCTTACCCTCGTGACTAACTGGTGATATTTCTGGTTGTTTTTAAAGACTGTTTGGCTGTCAGTTGTGAGGTAACATCTTGCCCCAAAACATTAATTGTGTTGTATTATGCATTTGTTGTTAATTTCAGGTCGAAAAACAACCTACTTTGAATGCAGCATAGATGGATAACAAGTGAATAAACAACAATATGATGCATATGTTTACAGCAGATAGTCCAACTTGGCCATCTCTTCAAAGAAGGAAAATAATGATTTCTAATCAGTACACTTGAGATATTTTATAATTAGCTTTCATCTACACGGTTAGCATTTATTTGCAAGTGCAAGCCAGACTAGCATTCCTTCTAAGAAATTTCCAGATGAGCTTAAATGTTTTGAGCAATTCCAACTCTTCATATCTTAGCAATCCAAGAGTTATCTGGGCTAGTGCACTTGAATGACTGTCAGTGAAATTAAATAAAGGAGCTGCCAGTCATGAATGGAATGAGCAAATCACATAACATTTTTATTTGAGTCAACAGCTTAACTCTGCCCTCAAGGCAAAAGCCTTGGACAGTATCAAATGGTAACAACTGTATTCAGTTGGGTTAGAAACATGAAATCACAGAATAATTAAAGAACAGAAGGAGCCCATTTGGCCTGTCATGTCCATGCAGCCTTTCTGGAACAGCAATTTAGCAACACTCCCCACCATTTTCCTGTAGCCCTATGGTCGCTTTCTCCTTAGCTTTCAAAACTGATTCAATAAGCACCTTAGGGTGAACTGGTTTTTTTGCATGTCATTGTTAGCTCTTTTGTCAATTACCTTATGTCACTATATTCTTGTTTTTGAACTTTCTGCCAATGGAGGAAAAAAGTTCTCTCCACCAACTGTCTGGTCCCCTCATAATTTTCTTCTCATCTTTCTCTTTTCCAAGAACAACAATCGCAGCTTCTCTATTCATGTAACTAAAGTGTCTCACTGCTGGAACCATTCTCACCTAACTTGTACCCTCTCCAAGGCCTTCACATCTTCCTTTAAGTGTGCGGCCAGAATTGAACCTGGTTCTGCTGTAGAAATTGAACCAGATTTTTCTAAAGATGCATCAAAACAATCTTACTGTTTTACACTATTCCGCTATGATAAAACCCGCAAAATTTCCTACACCTTTTTAACCACATTCTCAAACTGCCCTACTATCTTTAATATCCCTTCTGACTGCTGTAGTTTATCCCTTGATCAATATAGTGATGCCCTCTCCTCTTTTATCTCCTTCCCTTTCTTGCCAGACGACCATGTATCCTGGAATATTGAGGCGCCAATCCTGCCCCTCTCTCAACTATGCCTCAGTTAGAGTAATTACATCATACACCCATATTTAATTTATGTCCTTAACTCAACTGCCTTGTTCATCAGAGACTCCTTGTATTAAACCAAATACCATCTGACCTTGCCAAACACTTTTGTACCTTAACCAGCCTATAATTACCATGCCTTCTTACTCCCGCGCTGTTTCCTCTAACATTAGCTGTTCATCTCCCTCTGCTAAACCTTCTCCTGGACCTCTATGTCTCCATCTCGGGCAACCACCTAGAGACAGATGTCCATTTCAAGCCCACTAACTCCCACAGCTACCTGGAATACACCTCCTCCCACCCACCCTCCTGCAAAAATGCCATCCCCTATTCCCAATTCCTTCGCCTCCGCCGCATCTGCTCCCAGGATGAGACATTCCAATCCCGCACATCTCAAATGTCCTCATTCTTCAAGGACCGCAACTTGCCCCCCACAGTGGTCGAGAACGCCCTCGACCGTGTCTCCCGCATTTCCCGGAACACATCCCTCACGCCCCGTCCCCGCAACAATAACCAAAAAAGAATCCCCCTCGTCCTCACATACCACCCCACCAACCTCCGGATCCAACGCATCATCCTCCGACACTTCCGCCATCTGCAGTCAGACCCCACCACCAAAGACATTTTTCCCTCCCCACCCTTATCTGCCTTCCGGAGGGACCACTCCCTCC
>JAHRHZ010000099.1:9249273-9300030 GCA_024137785.1 Ginglymostoma cirratum
TCCACCTCCCTAACCGGTTTTTCCTCTCACCCCAAGCCACACCCCCACCTCCTATCTGCTAACATCATCCCACCCCCTTGACCTGTCCGTCCTCCCTGGACTGACCGATCTCCTCCCTACCCCCCTACCTATACTCACCTTTACTGGCTCCATCCCCGCCTCTTCGACTTCTCTGCCTCCTCTCCACCTATCCTCTCCTCTATTCATCTTCTATCCGCCTCCCCCTCTCTCCCTATTTATTTCAGAACCCTCTTCCCCTCCCCCATTTCCGATGAAGGGTTTAGGCCCGAAACGTCGAGTTTTCCTGCTCCTATGATGCTGCTTGACCTGCTGTGTTCATCCAGCCCCATGCTTGTTATCTCGGATTCTCCAGCATCTGCAGTACCTTTTATCTCTGGATCATACCCTTTCTCGACCAGAAAAACAAACATTAACAACTGACTGCTGTTTCCTGCCACTCAACCAAATTTATATTCATTACACCGCTGTCCTTTTTTATCCCCCACAGACTTCAACTTTGCTGGTAAACTTATTATGTAGGACTTCTAACAAATATCATTTGAAAGATCACATACACCACACCAAATTGCATCATCCTCATCAACCCTCTATTATCTTATCAAAAAAATCTTAATGTTAGTTAAACCCAATTTACTTTTAACAAATCTGTGCTGGCTTTCCTTAATCAATTCATATTTGTTTAAGTGACTGTTCATTTTGTCCCACATTATCTTGCCTAAGTACTTTCCCAATATGAACATTAAACTGACTGACCTGTAGCTACTAGGTTCTTCCTTGCACTCTTATATTTTGAGAAAATGTACAATTTTTGCAGTATTCCAGTCCCTTTGCAGCACCACTGAACTAAAGAAGGAATGGAGTAGTTTCCTCCACAATTCTCTCCCTTTCTTCCATTTGCATCCTCGGATGCATCATACCATTTCTAGTGACTTATCAGCATTAAGTAGTTAGCCTTCTGTAATATATTCCCTTCACTTATAGCCTAAGAAGTAGTTGATTGTCTTAACTACATCCTCTTTCATTATAACCTGGGCAGAATCTTCTTCCTTGGTACAGAAAGATGGAAAATATTTATTCAGTGCCTTAGTCTTAGCCTCTACCTCTATGTATATCCCAAAACATTCCTCACCTCCTGTTACTAATCTTTCACTACGTATATGAATCATAGAATTTTGCAGTACAGAAAAAGGCCATTCAACCCATTGTGTCTGTACCAGTTCTTGAAAAAGCTTACTCGGGTGATAGCAGTTTTTTGTGTCGGCTTTTGCCGATCTCTTTGCAAAATGTTTTTTCCCTCTGATTTCCTTTCTCACATCCTTCTAAATGTCCTACATTCAGCCTGGCTCTTACTTGCATTTCTACTTGTAAGGCAGTTGTAAAGGCAAGGGGGCATGCAAAATATGGTGATGGCCTTCCAACTACTTATCTGCCTACCTTCAAAAACTGTATTGCATGTCAGGGGATGTGTCAGACGGCCATGTAAGGTTCCTCAACGTGACTGTAATGGGGGGTGGTGGTGGTGGAATTGAGGCTCCTAGCATGCAGAAAGTGAGCATGTGAGCCAGTGTTGGGTATGCTGGTACAAGGAACCTCCTTTGCAGGTTTCCCGGATTCCTTGCTTGCTGCTTAGCAATGGTGAGACTGTCTGTAGTCCCAGCAGGACTACAGCGGGGGAGAGAGAGTGCTTGAGAGATTTTCTAAACTTCAGTACTTCGCAGCTGAAGTCATGGCAACCAATCGAGTCATCAGAGTTAGATGGCTGAAGATAATTTGGGGGCTTCTAGGGTTGGAGGTGGCTACAGATATAGGAAGAGGATGAAGGCGGGGATCAACCTTTGCAGGAATTTGAAAGCATGGATAAAAATTTAAAAAAAAGCTTTGCTTAACCTGGTGCCAATATAGACTAGCAAGGTCAGGGTGATAACTGAATGGGATTTAGTGCAAACTTAGGAGTATTAAATATGGGAAGGCAGCCAGGAATGGATTGGATTAGTCAAATTTACAAGTAACAAAGGCATGGCTTAGTGATTAAGCAACAAGTAAGTGAAGGCAGTGCAGGACTGGTTGATGTTTCATAGATGGATATCAGCAATCTTAGTGATAGCATGGATATGTGGCCAGAAACTCATCTTGGAGTCAGACATCGCCTAAACATGACTGGTGGGTAGTGGAGATTCATTCAAGGTGTGAATGTTCTATTCACTATTCTGACTTGGAAATATATCGCCATTTCTTCTGTGTTGCTGGGTCAAAATCTTGGAACGCCGTCCCTGAAGGTATTGTCCGTCTACCTATAACACATGGACTGCAATGTTTGAAGTCAGTAACTCACTACCATTTTTCCAGTGCAACTAGGGATGGGGAATAAATGCTGGCACAGCCAGCAGTGCCACATCCCATAAATGGATTTTTAAAAAAATTATTTTATGTAACAAATCCTCAGTTTTTATTCCTCTGTCCTTTCGAAATAGAAGAATAATTATTTATTATTTTGAAGAAACACAAAGAAATTCCTGGAATAAGAAGTAGCAGTAATGAGGAGGGCGGTGTAGTTGCTGGGCACTATCTTCCGGCCATGGAATCCATTCTACATCTGAGCATGGGGTCACTAACAAATTCAGGGTGGGCCTATCAGTGGAAACCACTCCAACTGAGGGTGAGGTGGCTAAAGTGGTGCAATGTTACTCCTATCGAGGTCTAGAAATGGGCTCACCAGATATAGTAGGATAAATGCTATAGTGCTGCTTCTGGGACGTAAATAATATTTGCCCCCTTCAGCATTTTGCAGCCTTTGTGTGGGCAATAACAACATGTGCATATGCTCTCAGCAGGCTGAGAACGCACTGGGTTGACAAGGAGGAAGAATTTGGTTACAGTTGTGTCCTCCTCTTCTTTTTCCTCTCTCATGCCACCTTCTCCCTCATTACTACCACCATCGGAATCTAAACAGGATAAATCCATGACATAGTCTAGTCCCATTTCAAATTACTGTCCCCACTCACTGGGTGGAACTCAGGCTTTCGATTGCAATTTAAGAAAAAAATCTGCCTAGTACAAATTTAAATAGAATAAAATGTGATGACCAGTTGAAATGATCAAGATTGAGAACTCAAACTTGTTGTTAGATAGGGGTATTAAAGCTTGTGGAGGAGGGTAAATAAAACTGAGCTACTGATCAGCCAGATTAGACCTGGGTTCAAGTCTACCTGCTCCAGTAAACTTGTTGATTAAAACAAAAATTGAACAAAATGACTTTTTTGTTAACTAACTCTATACTCTACATTTAAATCTCAAAGTATAGCTAGAAATTGGAAGTCTTGGAGGCCAGACTGATAATTATCAGCTGATAATTATCCATTGCTCCACTCATGCCAACAGAAGAGAGAAATCTGGGCAAAAAGAGGGCATCTTCTGAATTCAGCTATATGAGTAATAGATTTTTGCCATCAACAATTTTTCCACACAAATCGATCGATGTATCTCAATTCAAAGTCGTTTACAGCAAATACATGCAGACATCATCAACTGAATAATCTTTGTAGCATAACTGTTCTCTGTTCTAATATGAGAAATTTTTGATACAGATCTCAGCACACTGTATTCCTGTATCCAGTAATAATTACTGAAAGCATTTTTTTAGTTTGGTTATGTGATGTGAGTATCTTGGCTGGGCAAGCATTTATTGCTAATCCCTTGTTGCCCTTGAACTGAGTGGCTTGCTTGGCCATTTGGTGGAATCAGAATCCCTACAGTGTGGAAACAGGCCATCCACCCCTACAAGTCCACACCGACCCTCTGAAGAGCATCCCACCCAGACCCATCCCCCTACGCTTTCCCTATAACCCTGCATTTCCAATGGCTAATCCACCTAAGTTACATATCGCTGGACACTATGGGCAGTTTAGCATGGCCAGTCTACCAAACCTGCGCACCTTTGGACTGTGGAGGGAATCCGGAGCACTGGTGGAAACCCACGCAAACATGGGGAGAATGTATGAACTCCCCTCAGAGAGTTGCCCGAGGGTGGAATCTAACCCGGGCCCTGGGCGCTACAAGGCAGCAGTACTAACCACAGAGCCACTGTGCCACCCAAAGGAGGGCAGTTAAGAATCAAGCGCATTGCTGTGAGTCTGGAGTCACATGCAGGCCAGACCAGGCAAGGACGTCAGATTTCTTTCCCTTAAGACCGTCAGTGAACTAGATGGGATCTTACAACAATGGCCAATGGTTACATGGCTACCATTAAATAAGCTCTTTGTAATCCAAAGTTTTATTGAATTCAAAATTTCACCATCTGCTGTGGTGGGATTTGAAACTATATCTCCCAGGACACTAACTTGGAACTTTGGATAACTAGTCTCGTAACATTACCATTACACCACAGTCTTCCCTCTCTCACTATGAACATAAGAATTTAAAAATAAATGTACCTTTTGACGTTCCATGGAAACTGACAGACTCTGGTTCAGTTAAGTCTCATGAGAGGGTATTCAAGATTATTTATTGTTAATTGATATGACAGTGGGTTTGCAGAGGTTAAATGTAGATTTCTATAAAATGAGTTATTGGTGTACAGACGTTTCAGATGCATTGACTTTTTTGAAACACACTAAGCCTTTAAGATGGTGAATGCATAACTTTAAATACCAGTTCGATATCAGAAACCACTGAAAACAAAAACTGCCATTTGTCATCCAAAGGAAGTGGCAGTCATTCATTTTCAGTTGAAATACGTAAACACATTTAGACATATGTCACTTTGAAATGTTGGCTGTACATCTCACTCTGAACATTTTCCAGATGTTCACACTCTATCTTTGGAGACTACAGAATCTTAGATCGAGAATGAAACATGCTCTTTAAAGTACTCAACACTATAATCATTCAAAATTATTGTCACGGATTTTGGATAGCTTGAGCAGGAGGACATAAATTAGTTGAACTGTTCTCACTCCACGTAATTCTTACAAAGAGCAAAAAACAGCTTGGCACACTCAAGCATTAATAATGTAACATCTGAAGAAATACAATAACACAATCAAGATAAAAACTCTTCTTCAAAATTAAAATCTTTGTTCTGAAATTGTTGGCACCAATCTTGTTTTTATGCACGTTAATTTTTTATGGTATGCATTCATTCATCATAAGAAATATGTCACAAAAATAAGTTAAGCTGTCATTTTCAATTATCCATTGATTATTGTTAAATTGACAGTGTTATGTGAATTTCATTCTAAATGAAACCTGCTGTGTGGAATTGCATGCACAACAGTGAAGTCCATCAAACACTACCACGAAATTAATTAATTGGGCCTAGATTGAAAAATCATGTCATTGAATTAGAAACCATCTTCAGTGACTGAGAAAAACTGAGCCCATGAATGACATTTACAATTGGAAGTTGCTATGGGTACCTACCATTTTATTATATATTCCAATTAAATTTGGATTTATATTTGTCTGTCTTTATTTATTTCAAACATAAAAATACTTAATGAAACTTTTTTATGACTGAAAAATTAAGCATGTTGTCTAGATGTGACCACCTGTAGCAAAAATCTATTAACAACACAAAACAATTCAATCCAAAGTGTGATTGGAAAACGCTATTCATTTTAAATAATTTACTTTAGGTATTTTTTTGGAAAAGAAACTTAAGATTGGTTCAATCTGTACGACTGTAATGTTTGAACTTTCAGCTTTATTTCTTTATTTTCTACTTAAAACTAAGAAGGTGTCGCTGTACTATAATCACTGCAATGTTTAACTTTTAACTTTGTTCTTAAGATTCTGTACTTCGGTACTTGTAGCTAAGATGGCGCTTTGTGTTGCAACATTACTCACTTTCCACTGTGCTTCTGTACTTTTGAACTTGAGTATACGTGACAAAATCAAAATCAAATCATGAAACTTAGTAACTACATACACTAGTGTAATCTGTTCAAAAAAATACAACATCTTTAAGGAACTGACTCAACATAATTGTAGCTTTCTATTTATAATACAGAACAGTACAGCACAGGAACAGGCTATTTGGCCCATGATTTTGAGACGAATATGATGCCAAATTAAACTAATTCCTTATGCCTCCCTTGATCCCTATCCCTCCATTCCTTGCATATTCATGTGCTTATCTAAAAGTCTCTTAAACACCTCTATTGTATCTGCCTCTGCAACCACTCTGGCAGCCCACTCCAAACTCCTACCACTCTGTAAAAAAAAACTTGCCCCTCACATCATCTTTGAACTTACTCCGTTTTACTTTAAATGCATGCCCCCCAGTATTAGACATTTTAACTCCAGGAGAGAGATTCTGATCATCAACCCTATTCATACATCTCATTATTTTACAGACTTCTATCAAGTCTCCCCTCAGGTTCCGCTGCTTCAGAGAAAAACAACCCAAGTTTTTTCTAGCCTCTCCTTATAACTCATACCTCTAATTTAAGCAGCATCCTGGTAATCCTCTTCTGCACCCTCTCTATAGCATCCACATCCTTCCTGTAATGTGGTGATCAGAACTGAATGCAATATTCTACGCGTGGCCTAACCTTATAAGGCTGCAACATGACATCCTGACTCCTGTACTCAATTCCACAGCCAATAAAGCCAAGCAAACTAGACACCTCTTTATCACCCTATCGACTTGCATGGCCACTTTCAAGGAGCTATGGACTGGAACCCCAAGATCCTTCTGTACATCAATGCTGTTCAGGGCCCTGCTATTAACTGAACACCGTTTCTTAACATTTAATCTCCCAAAGTGCAGCACCTCACTTACCCAGATTAAACTCCATCTGCCATTTCTCTGCCCATATCTGCAGCTGATCTATATCACGGTACATCCTTTGACTACCTTCTACTCTATTTGCAGCTCCATCGATCTTTGTATCGTCTGCAACCTTACTAAACCCTCCATCTACATTTTCATCCAAGTCATTTCAAAAACAGCGGAGGTCCCAGTACAGATCCCCACAAAACACCACTAGTCATGGACCTCCAGCCAGAAAAACACCCTTCCACCACTGCCCTCTGCCTTCTGTGGGCAAGCCAAGCCAAATCCACACGGCCAAGTCACTGTAGGTGCCATGCATCTTAATCTTCTGCAATGAGCCTACCATGAAAGGTCTTGTTAAAAGCCTCACCAAAATCCATGTAGACAACATCCACTGCTCTACCCTCATTAATCATCTTTATCACCTCCTCAAAAAATTCAATCTAGTTAGTAAGACATGACCTGCCCCACACAAATCCATGCTGGCTGTCCCTAATTAGGTGATGCTTTTCCAAATGCACGTAAATTCTATCCCTAAGAATCCTCTCCAAGAGCTTCCCAACCACTAATGTGAGGCTCACCAGTCTATAGTTTCATGGATTATCCTTATTTCGCTTCTTGAACAAAGAAACAACATTAGCCCAAAGTACTGCCGTTCCTTCTGACCACACAAAGAAAATCATACTGGGCCTTTTCCATCTGCAATTCTTCTTCGCAATAAATTGAACTGGCAGAAGGTTATAAGGACATCCACATCAGTTAACACTTCAGTGGGACCCTAATAACACCACTGCAAAGTGAGCTGTATTTTCAAATGAGAAGCCTACTGATCTCCAGCAGGTGTTCCCCTTGCACATTCATTGCATTACAATAAAATCAATATCCAGTCAACCAGTGCAGTTTCAATAAGTAACATGGGATTGCTGGCCCTTGCAGTTTCCCTGGGCAATATCTGTACAAACACCTTCATGACACAGATGCTACTGTTACAACCCTGTCAATTTAAAGTCATCTTAACTACCCCTGGATTCATGGCATTAATGATAACAAGCCACATGTACCTCTCCGATAATGAGACAGTTGCATCCTTGTGTGACCCGGCGCTACAGAAAATCATGTTATAGGGAAATCATTATAGAAAACCACTGTACAGCAGAAATTTTTTGTAGTTTTATAGTTCTGCTATAATGCATGTTTCGTTAACGCAAATGGGCTGTAACATGATTGGAGTCCGGCCCTTAAATTTGTGCATGACATTAGCTAGGCTGAGAACCTATACCAGGGAACCTTTACAGATTCAGGGTGCAATCTCAGTTCCAGTCTCTTGTGAAAGGCAGCTGGTTTGGGTGCCAGTGATTGTAGTAGAAGGCTCAGGCCCACCTTGATGGGGCAAAATTGGTGGTGACAGATTCACCGAGATTGGCTCAACATTTTCAATTAGAAAA
The DNA here is from genome assembly GCA_024137785.1 of Ginglymostoma cirratum. Taxonomy (NCBI): domain Eukaryota; kingdom Metazoa; phylum Chordata; class Chondrichthyes; order Orectolobiformes; family Ginglymostomatidae; genus Ginglymostoma; species Ginglymostoma cirratum. The sequence goes on from JAHRHZ010000099.1 coordinate 9,257,515, forward strand.
TAGCTGCCTCATTGAAGTCCTAATTAAATGCCTGGAAATTTTCCAGGAAGGTGTCGGGACTATCAGAGGAGACAAAGCAACTTCACATGTTGACCAGGAAGCAATTCCATGAATCTGCAAGGCCCACCCATTTGCTTCATAACAAAAATAGAAGCAGAACTCAGAAGACTAGAAAAGTGAAGGAATCATCCAATCGGTCCAATTGGCAGAATGGGCAGTACCGGTCATACCAATTTTGAAGCCCAATGGGTGGGTTTGCCTTTGTGGGGATTTTAAACAAATGTTAAACCCCTTTTCACAGCTGGATAAATACCCAATCCCTCAGACAGGATTTATGCAAAGCAGAGATGTTTGTCTTTCACGAAGCCTGACATGAGCCACACTTACTTGCAACTGTGTTTAGACTGGTTTCCCAGACGTATGCTACAATTAATAGCTATAAGGACTTGTACCAATACACAAGATTGCCATTTGGCATATCGTCAGCCTGTTCCATTTTCAGCAGACGATGGAGCGCATTTTGCAACGTCTTCCTCAGGTTAGCATTTGCCTAGGTGATGTCCTTATAACAACAGGGACTTTAGTTACTTCTTAAAGTTGAACAAGATTTGACATATTAGGGCCATTCCAAACCACCCATCATTCAATGTCCTGGCAGAAAGAGATGGCCAAACTTTGAAGGGTGGACTGAAGAAACAGCTTACAGCCTCACAGGATGCCAAGTTTTCACATTCTTGTTTGATTATAGAGCCACTCCACATGTAACTACAGGGATAGCCCCGGGCAGAGTTGCTAATGGGTAGGAGACGCCGCACCCAGGTTAAGTCTGATCTTCCTGGGCCTAGGTGGGAGGGTGAAACGGCATCAGGAGCTCCAATGCTGAATCCAAGACTCGACCAAGGGAGAAAGACAGTTTGATACCGGGATGAAGTTTGGTGCAAGAATCATGGAATTGGTCCCTCATGGGTAAGAGGCATGATCGATGCAAGATCACGATCTGTGATATACAAAGTTCAGGTAGGTGTGACTGCCCTGAATAAGCAAGTGGACCACTTGGAAGCTGCAAATTCGCAGACTGTGTGGGAGAAAAACATGCCCTGCCCCTCAGAAATACTTCAGGAACCCAGTGAGTCACCGTTCCATCAAACATTATCGAATCAGGGATGAATATGACAGAAGAAGCCACCTCAATGCTTCTGCCTCCAGAAGAAAGGAGTGAAAATCTACTGAAGTGCTCCAGGCACAACAGGCGAGCTCCCTTTCTCCCAATACATGCTGGATTCCAAGTTGAAGGAACGTGACCCGGTGCTAAAACACCCTAGGAGGCTCTCAAAAAAAAAAAAAAAAACCAGACTCAGTCCATGGACTCAGAGGGGGAGGGATGTAGTGATTCAAGGTTAGCCAGCTGGACCTCATAGGACATGAGTTCCCTGACTGGGGCTGTTTATTTGGTTCAATTAGGGAGTCCTGGTTGACATAAAAGTATGAATGTTAGGGATTTGAGCCCCTGAATGCCTCAGAGGCAGTGCTATTGTTAAAGGCTATGCATTTGTAAATAAAGATGATTGGTGAAGGGATGCTGGCCTCTGAAGAGTTATTTCAACAATGTTTTTGGAAATAATAACGACACATCTTATGTCTAGCGTGAGCAATGTCCACTTTGATGCAACATAACTTGCATTCATCTGTTTCCACACTTGTACTCTACAGTTTGAAAGAAAGTTTACACAATGGTTACATTATATAATAAGTAAGTTTGCTAGCCCAATGGACTTCATTTGGAAAACTATTTTGATGCTGTCATAATGCAACCTCCTGTCTAATGTCAAACACAGATACAGTGCAACCCCTTCTTCTACCAGGTCACCATGGAGCAGACAATTGGCGCGGGGGGAGCTTTGCAATACATTCCATACAGAATATGCTGCATAATCCTCGCAGGCTGTACTCTCCACAACTACAGGACGCAAAAAGCAGGTGAACGGGCACTGAAGAGCTGGAGGAGTAGCAGCAATCTTCCAAGGAGGAAGATGAGGACGTTGAGCAGGAACAACATCACTTTCAGCACAATAGGGTGGTGCAGCATTGGCTACAAAAAAATCCAGACAGGACCTAACTAACAGCCGCTTCCAACAGATCAGAGTTGGGTGAAATAATTATTCATTGACTGCAAATTTGTTGTTGGTTAAAAGAAAAGCAACACATTTACAAATTCTGAGGAAAGGTCACCGGACCCAAAATGTTTAACTCTGATTTTTTCTTCATAGATGCTGCCATACCAGCTGAGCTTTTCCTGCAACTTCTGTTTTTGTTCCTGATTTACAGCATCCGCAGTTCTTTCGGTTTTTATTTTACATTTACAAATGTGATCTTCTATTTGCAATTAGTCTCACTGCTGCCACCTATGTGCTGGTGTTAGGACTTACAAGGGATCATACATTCTACAGGCCTTCTTGAGGTACAGAGCAATAACCCCAGGAATTAGTGGGTTATTTTCCCCATATTGGAAGGGGAACTAGGATAAGTTCTCACATGATATTTTTCCTTCGTTCAAAAATGGGATGGATGTCAATTTTGGTGAGTTTCGCTTTGTGAACTCTCGAGAGCTATCTCGCCTAATTCTCTGCTACCCACCTCATTATGTATGCACTATGTCTCGACAGAACCACACTTGAGCTTTCATGTACTCACCATGGTCAAAACACTTGCCAATGCCAGGACAGTCTGACTTTCAGGCCATATTTGAAACCCAGCTCTGCATCAGGTCAAACTCTGTCAGCCAAGAATAACCATTCACAGTACACATGTTGGCAGGGCAAGTGAAAAATAAAAGCTTCTGAGGGCCCTGGGTGGCAAGGGTGAGATTTCATTAGAAATGCATCGCCACTTAACATTTTCACCTGATCTACTATCGTAACAGAGTTGTGCATAAATATGTACAGTTTTGTACTTTGAGATCAACTGATTCCTGTGATCCCAGCAGACTTACATGTTAAGAATATGCTCAGTTCATTTTCTGTGAAACCACACATTGGCTGCAAAGGATTAGCATGATCTCTCAGAAGTCACCAATGCACTTGCCTTTCAATGTCAAATACTGCTGTCATGGTGGACAGCTTTAAATTGAAGGCATCTTCAAAGCTCCTTACACTTTTGGGAATGCCCCTTGCAGGACTCTGTAATGCTGTTGAGGGTTGTAGTGAAATTCCTATGCTTTGATTGTGTGTTCTCCAAGGTTGCCAGTGTGATCTATGCAGGCATCCAGAAGAAAGTTTTGTATTCGGCCAGCTTCGTGTACACATGTGGCATTAAGTTGAAGACAGTCCACTCTGCTATGTGGTATAGAAGTCCAAGCCTATAGGTGCCACATCAAAGTTCTGGAATGCTTGTACCAAAGAGAATGGGAGAGGGGTAAGAATGTCAAATTTACTACCACAGGTAGAGTTCGAACTGAATCGTATTGATGCTTTTAGGAGGAAACTCAATAAACATACACAGGGAAATAACTTGTGCCAAGAAGTCAGCAGTGTGTCCAAAGTACCAATTCAAGGATGCTGTCAAAAAAAGATACAAAAGCCCTCAACATCATTCATAACAAGTGGGAAACTCTACCTAACGACTGATGCAAGCAGTAACACCAGCTATAAGCAGGGGTCCACCACCAGGTCAACATGTGGTTTCAGAAGCTCTAAGACCAGTGCCAAGCAAGGCATCAACAGTGATCATCCTACACCACTGGCAAGGCACCACTTCACATGTAATACTTGTGGCAGACTTTACTGTGCCAAAATTGATCCATTCAGCCAAAGGAAGTGCAGCAGATGACCCCATCCTTCCTCACCAAAGTTCTGAGGCTGCATTCCCATCATCTCTTGCAGATGGAAGGTCAGCCATCCTTATAGCACAAGGGACCAGAGAAGTGAGGTAATGCTGATTGAGTTAAGGAAATTAGCAGTACAGAATATGGTCCCCCAAGGCTGCACCACATTTCAATATGAACATGACAAATGGGAGCAGCTTTAAAAGGATCATAAACATGGCTGGTGCCAGCGGATTAATGTGACGTACATTCTATGAGCCAGACCTTCCGAAGAATAGCAATCATCGTCAGAGTGCCACTCTATTCGAACATTCTCTTGACTGAATGATACTCTGCATTCCATGGTGGGTGATCCCAGCCTTGCTTCTCATCAAATGCAAAGTGCAGTGTCCCACTAATATCTATCATAGCAGATTAGGGAGATGACAAGGCCCCACCCCATGAGCTGGCCATGGGAAGTTGAAAGGTCCAGTTTGAATATAACGGCATGAAAAGTTAGTAAACAGATGTAAGGGTGAATGATGAATGAGTGAATGGGCATGATGGCTAGAGACTGAGGTAAGTAGGTACGTGTGCAGGGTATTTTTGGTCGGTAGGTTGTGTGGTTGAGGTGGTTAGTGGGTAGGGTGACATGCAATTGAGTTCAGGTCAGCTGGTGGGGTACCTGGTCTCAGGGGAGTAATTGGAGCAGTCAGAGTAATCGGACATGTTAGGGAGGTAGTCAGGGATTGTGACTGTAGATACTGGGTAGGTTGGGGTGGGGAGGTTGCTGTTAGTCATGGGATCTGGAAGCTTATCAGGATTCGCTGGTAGTGATTGGAGTGTCACTTGTGTAGTTATCCAAGAATTCATTTGGATTTTTTTTTTTGTCTAACATTTCCTAAGTGACTATTCAGTTGGTAAATTGGAACTGTCCAATGTCTCCAATTCTATTCGGAGTTGGAGATATTCATGGAGGATCCTGGGATGCAGGGAAATTGTTGATCGGAAGGTCAAACTTCCTGGATAATTCCCATGTAGGTCAGCATGTCAGGACCTCCACAAGTTCCCAGCCTGCATCTTGAACTGGCCTCCGACAATCTGGAGACCAGAAGACTTGGGCCTATGTAATTCTACACAAGGATACATTGATTTCAATACAGACGTACCAGTTAAATAAAGACAGACAAATGGAACATGGTTAGATTTTTGAAATGGGAGAATGTCAATCAGATGACAAATTTCATGATTTTACCTGAAGAGGTGCCAAGAGGTTGTCTCCAGATTTGTCATTTGTATAATTCTATATCTTCTCCACGTAAAGAGAATTGTACTTTTACTCTTGGTACAACTACCGAGCTTATGCAAAGGGAGCTATGTCACTGTGACATCAGATCACGTGGAAATACAGCCCGGGTCTCAAGGGGCCTAGAAAACATACCATCTCTTACTATTCTCTCTCTCTCTCTCTCTATGGAGTTATAGTCAATAAAGCGTGTTGCTATTCACTCCCAAGACAGTAGATCTCATAATATTACATTCTAAATTCAGTTGTGAAGTATTATAACACTCATTCTCCAATATTCCATTTGTGTTTCATGATTATGACTTAAAAAAGCAGGGTGTTTCGTGCACAAGTGCATACAATTACAATGCAGATAGTTGAACTTGTCTATTAACCATTAATATATTGGCTCTGAATTGAACACCTAACAATCCAGTGGAGATGATCCTCACCATAAAAATAAGTCATTTCTAAAACCAACGGTTATGAGTATTCTTTCTACAGTTAACAGCATTTAATTCCACATAACTTGTACAAGTGTTATCGTTTTCACAGCTCCTTTAAATTTTCACTAATATTCTCCACTTTTCAAGCGACCCTATTCCTAGCGATCTTTTAAGATCCTTAAGTATGGATATTCATAAGTAAATTGGCTTCCAAGTGACTTTAATATAATTCAATTCATATGCCATCAATTCCCAGTATTCCCAAATATTAATTAAGTATTGCTGGAAAAAGACACATTTTGAGGAGGCTTTTTGACTTGCACTCATCAGGACATTTTGTAAGAATCCCAATTCACCAGGAAAACCTACATTTATACTGCATAAGAGGGTAGTGCTGATTGGTGGAGGCATTGCCATGGAGAAAGCTCCATTAATGATGATTGGCAGTTAACTGCCAACACTGTTTGAATTTTAAATCAGGCAATTTCGTTATGATTGGGCAGTGCATTACCTTGAGAAATGAACCAGTGAAGGCAGGCCCCTATTTTGTTGAGCTGAAACAGACACAAATGTGTGTACATGTTCTTTCTGACTACAAGTAGCAGGGGTCTATGTATTAATAGCTTCCAAGAGTACTTCACTACGAGCCCAAAGGACAATATTAAATTGATTGTCAGTACTATTCCTCACGTACTCAGAATTATCCAGGAAATACTGTCCAGAATCACATTTAATGTTGGACATGATGCTGCAAGTTTTGTAAACACAGGCTGTTGCAAACAGTCAATATCTTGCTTGTTGCAAAAAGCGAAAGTGATATGCTGTTTGATATAATATACCAATCTTTTGGACACAAAGCCTCCACACATATGGCAATACAAAGACACTGAAACTTAGATACTGCCTTACTCATTTGTGTGATATGTAGAATGTCTCTGGCTTTTTGGTTAATATTAATTAGTTGATTTCCTTACTTTTGTAAAATAACTCACAAACTGCCCCAACAGTTATCTTCACTAATATTTAGTTTCAGATCCCCTATAGACATATCATAATTTGAGCAGATACCCCAAGTTAACTACCATTCCCAAGCTTGACTTTCTTCCAATTCCCAACTGAAACTTCCCAGCAGTGCTTCTTCATCCCTTTCAACAGTGCCTAGCTGTCGTCATCCTCTTGAGACTGAATTGAAAATGTTAAAATATAAAAAGGTACTCATGTGGCAGGTGCTTGGTAATCTTCAAGCTAATCTTCACTGAAAATGATCCAGAAGAAGCTGCCAATCTCAAAGATCTTACTGTTTTAATGCTCAGCTGAAAGAAAGCTAGGGCTGGGTTTTGACGATCCCTTCCTCCTATGTTTTGCATCCAGAGATGCACATGATAACAAATGGAATATTTTACTTATATCATTCGCATATAAATCAGTTTCAAAAACATAATGAACATAACTTTTATTGAAAAAAGTTAAGTTGATAGTTCTCTGGGGTCTCCTCACGTGATTTTATGGTGATGGCGATGGCCTCATGGTATTATCACTGGACTGTTAATCTAGAGACCTAAGTAATGGGGAACTGGGTTCAAATTCTGCCATGGCAGATGGTGGAATTTGGAATCAATAAAATTCTGGAAATAACAGTCCAATGATGACCACAAATCTGTTGTCAATTGTTGGAAAATGATGAAAATCTGGTTCACTAATGTTGTTGAGGGAAGGAAACTGCCATCCTTATCTGGTCTGGATTACGTGTGACTCCAAACTCGCTGCAATGTGATTAACAACCAATCAGCCTGTGGGATGGGCAATAAATATTGGCTTGGACAGCGATGCCCTCATCCTGCGAATGAATAAACTTTATAAAAATCTATGCTATTCTGATTCCTAACTCAGGGCTCCCATGCTCTCTTCCACTGTTCCTTCTTCATATCAGTGATTTCTTCCACTCATCATTTACTGTTAGTCGTGATTTCATGCTGATTACATGCCTTCACAACTCACAGCACATCCCTCCCACAGTGAACGTGTTCAACACCTCTAATTTTTCCATGTCCATTAACAGGCTAATGGAAGACTTGATTGAAGAATTTTAAGAATTGAAATAAAGATACAATTCCTTCACATCTTCTGCAAGTCCAATTCATGCAACATCATTCTTTCATCCCATTTGATCTCAAAATCCTCCAGCAGGTTTCTTTTCCTCCCTTCCTCAAGGCCAACTCTTCCTGAATACCAAGTTGGTTCAGAAGTTAAATACTGATACCACACCGGGGAAAATTCAGCTAACATTTTTGTTATGCTCCCAGGCAAGTACAAAAGTGCTGCCATCAGAGAGACAAAATGGTCTGAAAATTCAAAACAATGGAATCAGTAATGGAGTTACCGAGGTGTATGCCTAAGTTTGCCTGTCCAGGTAATGTGACTGTTCAAAATCTCTGATCCTAGCCCAAACGTCGGAGACCTAAATAGAAAGTAAGGAGCGAAAGAGTCAGAGAAGAAGTTAGAGAAATGCAACTCAGAAATCTGATAGACATTGCAACAGGACAATGTACGAAATGAAACAGAACAATACCATCAAAAAATCCTCAACTTTTCAATTTCGTTACAGCATGACATGGGTTTGGAGTGGATGGAAGATTTCTTTGAACAGATGTGAAATTTGTGCGAGTTGTATTCACAACATTATCCAGAATATCCAGTCACTGAGCAGTCATTCTGTGAAACTTGGGGCAGCTTCACAGACACACAATAGTCAGCAACAAAAAACATTAGTGGAAGATGGAAAAATCCAGAGGGCAGGCAAGTGAAGAAAGATGAAACAAAAAGGAAACAGAAAAAGAGAACAAAATAAATATGCTCATGAGAAACAGACGATAATAATTGAAGATAGACGAAAAGAATCAGGTGAATATAACATCAAATATACTGATGCAAACACAGAGATATATGTACAAATATGGGATTGATCTATCACTTTGCATCATATGCATTTACATTTCATCAAGCAAAAACAGGAGTGAAGACAAAAAGCAAAAGAATGGAAAAACAATTCTTAATTTTTGACTGATAACATAAATTTATTTTGCAGCTTCATGCTAATTTTGTTTATTTCATCAATTATTTGTTGCTGAAAATGGATTGAGCTGATAAAGCCCTCAGTGAACCATAACGAAAATAAGTTAGAAATTCTCATGGATATTGGTCTCCATAGAATCAAAAACCATCACTGTGAGGTCATGGTCCTATCTCTAGTTTTCTAAGGAAGCATAATTTTTCACATTTTTCCAAATAGTTGAAAAATGTACTTTCAAGGCACTTCACATTTCCAGAGTGCACTCTCAATCGGTGAAGGTACACAAATTTGCTCCTTAAATTTAAAAATCAAAGTTATTCCCCAAACTCTAAAAGAAATATAACTGCATAAAGTTTTGCAATAAAGTGCTGCCTTTAGACTAGACACCTCTTTGCAGAATACCTCTACTATTTTCACACGACTTACCCCATACTTCTTTCTGTACCTTTGCTTACAAAGATTTAGTTTACACTAATGTAGTTAATTCATCATCCCTGCACACACTGCTCCTGGTCTGCTCATGTCTCAATTTTACAATTCCCATTTCCATGTTCAAATCCTTGCATGGAGTCTCTCTTCCCTACCTCTGTTAAGTCTGCTGTCTGATAACCCTCTCAGAAATCTGGGTTCCTCCAACTCCAATTTTTTATTCATTCCTCGCTTTCACCAGTAGATGGTCCTGTTGGTCTTGCCTATTTACAGGTAAATCCTTACATTCAAAAGGCCATAAGATTCATCATGATCAAAGTATCCATTAAGCAAAGCAAAGTTTGTTGCTTGCTTATTTTTCCTTCCAAGCTAATTTCCTTTTTCATGCTGGGAAAGTTTGTCCTGAGGATGCAGGTTGTGTTAGATGATCTCCAAAGTACAAGCTCAGAATCCTAGTATTCTCACTGTTCCAAATGGGCATTAAAAGTTCCCAATTCCTTTCATTTAGTAACATCTACTTACTGCTTCAGCCATTGATTGTGGAAAAATTTGCTCCAAGAGGGAAAATTTACTCATTTGAAGCTCTTATTGTCTCTTCATCATTCTGTTTGATATTTTAAACTTCATCCAGTTTTCTGCTGCACCTGTTTCATTTTCTGTGTATTATTTATTTCATTTTTCTTATTCTGTTCATTTTACTGTCTATTTCCAAGCTGTTCTGTATTTTTAACCTCAGTGTCATTCAGGGCTATTTTAACTCAGCTTTCCAAGTGACTTCCTCTCCTTAGGCACTGTTTCTCTCTAAAGTGGCCATTTCCTATGCAGTATCACCCCTCCTGCATTCCCTGGAGAGAAACATGCCACTTCCATTTATGCTGTTAGGCAGTGGGTAAAGCATGTCTGCAGTTATCAAATCAGAGCCACTGCAGCCTGGAATGATGAGTAAGTCATTTGCAGCAAACAGGACGGAAACAGCAATAATTATTTTGAAAAAACTGCAAACTATCATGTAAAAGATCCACATCCACCCACTAATTACCCCAAATACAACTAACACATTCCATATTGCTGCATCAATATCAAAAGTATAAAGAGACTACAGCTTCATATTTTCTGAATTTGAAGTATTTCTCAAATAAAAAAGTTATGAGCATTCCTCAAATCATGCTTAGAACATTAAGAATGCACAGAAAGTCAGTTTTGTTGAGATTGAATAGCAATAGATTCTGAAAGTGAGGTGTTCCACAGTTACAGAGTAAGAGAGTCATACAGCATGGAAACTGACCATTCAGTCCAACCAGTCCATGCCGATCTTGTTCCCAAACTAAAGTAGTCCCATCTGCCTGCTCTTGGCCCATATCCCTCTAAACCTTCGCTATTCATAAACTTATCCAAGTATCTTTTAAACATTGTAACTGTGCCTGCATCCATCACTTTCTCTGGCAGTTCATTCCACGCATGAACCACTTTGTGTAAAAGAAAAAGTTGCCCCTCATGTCCTTTCCAAATGTTTCTCCTCTCGCCTTAAAACTACGTGCCCTAGTTTGAACACCCCCATGCTAGGAAAAAGACCCTTGTCATTCACCTTATCTATATCCCTCCTGATTTTACAGACCTAAAAAAGGTCACCTGTCAATCTCCTACCAAAAAAATGCTGGTAATTTTTTTCTGAACCCTCTCCAGCTTAATAGCATCCTTCCTATTACAGGGTGACCAGAACTGCAAACAGTACTCCAGAAGAGGCCCACCAACATCCTGTACAACCTCAACATATGACATCCCAACCTCTATACTCAATTGTCTGTGCAACGAAGGTAAGTGTACTGAATGCCTTCTTAATCACTCTGTCTACCTGTGACGCAAACTTCAAAGAATTATGTACCTGAATCCCTAGGTCTCTCTGTTCTATTATCACAATTTAGGAGAAAAGGAATGTAATGTGTACTCCAGACCCATTCTTCATCATATTCATAACGAGCCAATTAAAAATAATACCTCTGAATGTAAGTGTAGACATCTGAAGGAAAAGTCCGTGTTAGAATTCATTAACACCTGTTATAATTGTTGATTCAGAGATCACATTTTATTCCACAAGGATTGTGTTAAATATCTCTCAATATGATTTTGTTGAGATAAAAATTACAAATGCGAATAAGCAGCCAAAAAGAGGCATAAGCCCTGATCTTTCAAGTCTTTTCTGAAATCAGTGAAAAACCATAGGAAGTTGACCTGCAATTTTCTGATAGGTGATTGTGGCCCCTTACAATGGGTAAGAAATAGGGAATTTGGTGTGTTGTGAAAGGTCACAATACATGATAAAACAGAAAATGTAAAAATAGAATCACTGATTAGAAAATAAATGGTGAATAAAAGTGAGTTTCTCAAGCCAGTAAATAAACAGACACAAGCATTTAAAATCAACATTTATATTGTTCTTTTAACTAACAATGCTGAATTCCTGGACCTATATGAATAGCTTTCACAGACAAGCTAATTTTAAGAGGCATCAGAGTCATAAATCAGTCAGAGGCATATATTGCTAACACATGAGATCTGATTTTGTTTTCTAACTAAAAATAACATACACATACTTTCTGTGATGGATTGGCTTATAGTGGCTTGCTGAATATCTGACATTGTCATTTGGTGAAATGAAGTGAAACTAATTTGGAAGTGTGTGCTTATAGTTATAAAATTATTGTGAATTTTCTGATACAAATCAAGTCTGTAATTCAAATTAAATTCTGAAAAATTATGAAGCAGGTTGCATCAACTTGATTTGCATTCTCTTTGAGGTTAAAAAGAGTTATGAGGTGATCTAATAAATTTAATGGAAATTGACAAGGGACAGGGAAACCATTTCCTCTCCAGGAACTTAACCTTAAAATTAAAACTTAAGTACTTAGGCTAAAAACGAGTGAAATTCGTAAGCCTTTACATATGAGTAGTGAAAAGCTAGAATTCACTCCCTCAAAAATGATGAGGAAGCTGGGATATATTTGAGATTGATTTTAGGGCATCAACTGAAAATTGTCGAAAAGTGGCAATCCAGATACAAATCAGCCAAGTTCTGTATCTCAACTGAATGATCAACTCCTGTACCTATATTCTCAAGATCACTGATTTTTTATTTTTGCCCACTGTACCCCACAACTAGTACCTACAATCGTACTGTAACAATTAGAACAGTAAACATATTGGTGTCATCAATGCACTTCATTGACCCAACAGCAGCTTGGTTCTGTGTTATTAGATGTTATTTAAAAAATAAATTGCAACTCTTCAGGGAAGACAGCATTCAATTCACTAAGTAATTGGGAACATCATGATTAGTTGTTCATTTTCGTTTTCAAGGGCTGGAAAACACATTGAGTGATATTTTCATCATGCTTATTATTTTTGCATAGAGTTTATTTTTGCTCTTTCAGTGTATTACACTATTCAAAACAAATTTCCACTGTGTTAATCCATTTAAAATTTATTTTTTCCAGGAGTCAGGACAGACACAACGGGTTGAATGATCTCCTTCTGTACTGTAAAATGTTATGATTATACTATTCTATAAAGTTGTTCCATTTCTGCATTTTCAAGATGAATGCACAAAGAAAACATGGAATGTGAAGGAATGGTTTCCCAGACTTTGAATGATGTGGGCAATGGCGACTCAGTTGTGAAAATAAGCTGACATTAGAATCCCTACAGTGTGGAAATAGGCCCTTTGGCTCAACAAGTCCACACTGACTCTTGGAGGATCCCACCCAGATCTATCCCCCTATTACCCACATACCCCTGAACACTATGGGCAATTTAGCATGGCCAATCCACCTAGCCTGCACATATTTGGACTGTGGGAGGAAACTGGAGCACCTGGAGGAAACCCACGCAAATGTGCAACCCACGAGAATGTGCAAACTCCACACAGACAGTCACCTGAGGCTGGAATTGAACCCGGGTCCCTGGTGCTGTGAGGCTGCAGTGCTAACCACGGAGCCACCGTGCCGCCCCTATTGTAACAATGAGATTCTTGACATTGAAAAAAAATCCGACTTTCCATCCAAGGTTTGAACAGTGAAATGAGAAAGAGGCCTATGTTCATGCTTTTATGTCTCACTAGTTTCTAATCTCACCTCATTGATGTGCAGTTTGTTATTCTTCCACATGGAGATGAGAAACCAGGTGGCAACGATTCACAACGTGAAAGTTCCAGCGAATATGTGACAGCTTCAGCTTTCCACTTGCTCACCTGGGAGTCTACCTTAGCCAACAGTCCCCAGCATTTCAGAGTTCACTGAGATACAGCCCCTTCAATGGATGCTGACATTTGACATGTGCCACCATCACCACAACATCATGCCGCATTTCAGAATAACTTGCAACAGAGTTCTCCTCCTCAATGCCACCCTCTGGAGTGCATTGATAGCTCTACATTGGAATGGTACTGCCAGAACACTTAATGTGTAGGGCCAGGCACCTGTCCAACTCATACATCAGCAGGGTGATCTCAGGGCTCTCAGCAAGACCTGTAAGTCAATAAGATTACTGAAACCGTGCCCCATCACCCACGAAAGGTAGTGGTGTGTATAAAAGCATGTTGGTGAATACTTACAGTTCAAGCTAAGAGGAAATCAGTTACACACCTTGAGCAGCCTAGGACATCTTGGATTTTCTTTATGTATTGTGGCACACAGGTGCCACTTTTAATGTTCCCTGTGATTATTTCTGTTTCAAGGAAATGACAATGATCAATTGGCAATGACCAATGACATGGTAAAGATTGTTTGTGGCTATGAATTGTATCCCACATAGTTGAACACTGTGTGCATTCCACATGCAGAATTCGATGATTAGAGATACAATTGCCCTTTGAAGGGCTTCATATCACTCGGAAGTACAGCCACACGCTCACACTGAATAAAACAAACACTTCCTTCATCCACTATGGGTGTGGTTGCACCCATTTTGCATTTCCAGGGAGCTTTCATGAGTCACATGAGTATGGAAGGTGATGCTGGTTGCACTTGACAGAGTGAGTCACAGGCTCAGTCTGCAAATCAAGAAGCCCTCCCTGAATTTCTATGTTCCTTTTTTTTTTTTCTGGCACTCCATGTCGACCCCATCAGCACCGAGCTTCCACACATTCTCACGTACCACTCAGAATTACAGCTTCATCTCCCAATATTATCCCGCCAAGAGCCCTGGCCATATAGCTGTCATGCCAATGGCTGTGCTGCACTGTCTATCCATCAAGGTAAGGGTGGATGTGCCTCTCAATGACTTGCTCCCACCTCCCTTTAGCCCAACTTCCCCCCACAGTAATAATCCATGCCCACGAATGCAGTATGGTCTCCCCACTCATGTGTTCAATCTCCCTCCTTTACAATTATTATCCCCTGTGCATCTCAGGACATTGCCTTCAGCCCCAACATCCCTATAACAGCAGTACACCTAATTACCCCCCTTGACTTTCATTGAGCTAACTCCCAGGACTGACCATGGCCGAGCATCCCCTCCCACCCCTCAACAGACTTGAAATGACAGTCCTTCCTGATGTTCAGACACTTGGCTGATCTCTGAGCAGCTCCTGATCTGATTGTGATTGCCCAGACAGATTGTACTGGGGCTGGAAGTCTGATTGTGGACCACTCCCCAGATTTGACTAAGATGCACCCACTGGACAGGTCCTGCAGCTGCAGGCTGACTGTAACCAAGCCCCTGCACTGATATCCCAGGCTCCCTTGACTTATTGTGGCAAGAACGCCCGATTGAAGACTAACAGGGACCAGTTTCCTTTGACTTTGAGACCTGACTGTCTGGTCGAAGCACATTCAGTGTTTTTTTTTTCCACTTCTGCTGGTGGCATGTGGTACAGATGTGAGATTGACATATCATGGTCCCTACAGCAACACTTTCTTCCCCTTGACTGATCACTGTTGGTAACCAAGACAAGCTGACTGGCTTCGTGTCTGCACTAAAGGACAGGTTAAGACAGAAGCACTATGAGCTTTTAAACTCCTACTGAGGGGATAAAGTACAAGAAGGTCGGGCAGAGATGCTGCAAGCATCCAAGCAGGCACAAGTGAATAAGCATTAATGAAACAATCTCAGAGACCTTAAAAGCACCGTGGTCTGATCCATGAGCTGGCTGCCTTTTCTGGTGCCAACATTGCAATGTAAGGTGCTGAGGGTGCACTCCAATGTGGCATGACAGTGTGCAGGGGCTGGTACGTGTCCAATGCCAACCACTGTAGGTGGGCAGGCAGTTTCTTCCTCTGGAGTGGTGAGCTGGAGTCACTGGGTACCAACTCTGATTTTCATATTGGGAGCTGTAGCTTTCTAGTATCAAACAGAATTCTCCTCTTGGCATTGAAAATCTCATTTCTGCCAATAACACCCAATTTTTCCAATGTTCATGTTGCTCAGGGGCCGGTGAGTTCTTTCCATAGCTTCTCTCACTGCACTGCTATTAGTTCCCAACTTCAGTAAATTGCCACTGGAAAACTAAATGAGCAGGGGAAAATTTAACCAAGACAGACACTTTTAGAGGTCCTGCTACAACACCCTTTTAACAACTATTTTTGTAAAATATTGGTCAACAATTTGCAATACATTGTGCCAGATTTTCAATGGCAGCAGTTACCACGCTAGAAGCATAATCGAGTGAAATTAACTTCCACCTCTTCAGCTTGATTTATACTATGTAATTGTCTTCAAAGTCTACATAGCTATTGACAGATTTGGATGTCATTAATTTCACATTAAAATGTTTTAATGTTAAAACAGAATTGTTGTGATAACACAAATGGAGGTCATAAAGTTCAAAGAAAAAGAATGATGTACTCAGAGCGTTTAACTTACTTTGGTGTTTGCGTTTCTTCCACTCTGTTTCCTAGCTGGAACTCGTGTGATTTACTTCGGTGTAATGCAGTGAAGCCAGGAATGAGGTGAATAAGTTTACGAGAGGTTGGCGGAGGTGTTCCGGGTGGTTTCAGCTTATTCCTTCTCCTCACTGGAGGAGTTCCTGGAGGTGTCATTGTTGTTACTATGGGAGGAGTCCGTGGAGGAGTGTGCATGGCGTGCCGTTGTCGTGGAGAAGGTGGCAGAGAACTTGGTCCACTCTCAAATGTAGGGTAAAGTCCAATTGGATCTCCAATGGTTAGTCTATCTGTGTATGTACAAGTGGGTCCCAGCACAGGCACTGAATGGAAGTCTTGTTGCAGGAATTTTGATGGGAACTTGGGACTGTGCGCAGTATGGCATCCAGGCCACTGGACTGGTTCTGCTTGGCTGACGGGAGTGTTCTCTTTGCCAGTTTCTGTTGTAGGCCACTGGATAGCCCAGTCCTGGCTGGAGTGGCTACTCCCTGCATTTCAAAAGCAAAAGACACTTATTATATCTACCAAAAACAAAAAAAATTTGCATACAATTTTTCCTGAAAAAGAGTAACAGATTATGTGACTCCAGTTAATTCAGAAGTTAATGAAGTTTAGGCATAAGCTCAGCTTATTTCCCGATAACAGGTTACCTATAGGTTGAAATTGCATAAGTGCCTAATGGAGCACAGGACCAGTTTAAGCTATATTGCTGAGTAGCTTCTCAAGTAAATAATTGCCAGTAAACACTATGTGCTGTTGTGCAAACCATTGTAACTTTCTTTCTCTCTTTCCCATTTTCTTTTTTTCTCCATCACCTTCTCTCTCACTTTCTGTTCTTGAAATAAGCTGTGAATTCAACCCACATTATCTTATAAAAGATACTGGCTAGCATTATTCCAATTTGATTGTTAATTTGATAAAGTATTTAGCGAAGTTGTATCTTTTAGGATAGGTGAGAATCAGGAAGTTCTGCTGCTCAGTTTTGATAAGCCATGAGTTTATTTTCTCATTAGTTTGAGGTGTCTCTCCCAAGTGAAACCTTTGTCAGGTACATCAATCAATGCAGTTGAAAAAAATCTCCTTTCAATTATTACAACAATGTATGCTTAACCTATGCTTGCATTATATTTTCAGCACTTAAAAACATAAACCATATGTTTGAAATATTTTGATGCGATTTATTACAACTATAAGTTCAACTCCAGGAAAACACCCATTGTCCATTAATGAGGTTTCCAGTCTTTACAGCATCCATTTATGTGGCCACCCAACATCGGCCCTAGATTTCATCCCAAATAACTCCAAATATGGGTCAGTTCTGTGCTGTGGACCTGTCAGGTCCTGAACTGAGTCCATCAAAACTGGTTCATTTGAAATCTCCGACACCAAAGAATTCACACTTTGATTCCGAGAACGTGGGCTGAACTCAATTTCAAGCCCTACAGGTGAAAGCAGAGTGTTCTAGTTTATTGCACCACCCAGATCCAATGTTCATAATCATCTATCATATTTCTGAAATCACCACTCTGTAGTAATTGGAGAAGACAGCTCTACAAAGCAAAATTCAAATACCGAAAAAATATTTATCATCAGTTCTATTATCAGCGACTGCTGATATCCTAATTCCACTCAGTACACTTTCAAATGAAGCCGCTTTATTGTTTGGATGACACTTTCTCACTTTAATCTTATGGTGTTGATTTTATTTAAATGTAAGCAGGATTTTAGATATATCCCTCTGGTTATTATTAAGAAATGCCGAAAGGGATCTACTTAAAGTTCAGTGATTGATGTACCAATGTGGTATATAAGCCTGACCAAAAGAAAAAGATTTCTTATCACAGCTTTCCCAAATGGAAAACAAAGTCACCTATTTAAAGGCTTTGTGCAAGTTGATGTTTCCTCCCGTAATAAACATAATATGATATAGCATTTATGGACTACAGTAGCATGGTAGTTATGTTATCGGACTTATACATTATTCTTTCACAAGATGTGGGAGTTACTGACTCAGCCAGCATTTACTGCCCATTCCTAATTGCCCCTGAGAAGGTGGTGGTAAGCTGCCTTCTTGAACCACCTCATCCATATGGCTTAGTACACCCACAGTGCCATTATAAGGAGGGAGTTCCAGGGTTTTGATCCAGCAAGAGTAAAGCAACAGCGATAGAGATACCGAATCAAGATAGTGTGTGAAATGAAGGGGAGCTTGTAGATGGTGGTGCTCCCATGCAACAACTGCCCTTGTCCTTTTACAAAGTCAGGGTCCAATTGCTTAATGTAATCATTTACACATCTTCAAAGCCCCATCCCCTCAATAGCAGCTGGGGAAATTTAATCCCAAAGAATTAGCTACCTCTGGAATTTTAAAAAAAAAAAAAAAAAAAAAAACCACACTGGTCTCAGGAATGAGTACCAGTTTTTTTTAAAAACACTGACCCGTTAATTTTTTGAGGAAAGAAATCTGCTGTCTTTACCTGATCTGGCCTGTATGTGACTCCAAACCCAAAGCAATATAGTTGACTCTGGAGTGTCCTTTGAGCAGCCAGAAAAAGACTCAGTCTTTAAGAAGGCTTCTAAAGGGCAATTTCAGATCAGCAATAAATGCTAGTGGAAGATCAGTGCTAACAAAATTGCCCTAAAGGCTCTATGGATCGAAGAATATTGGCAAAAACTGATGAACAGCAAAATTACTAATAGACCAAGAAAACAGTATTTAATGGCACCTTATGGAACAGTCCTGCACCCAGGTCCCTCTCCAGTTCATGAAGCATTACTTCATTAGATGGTCACCAGGAGATTGAGATATGATGGTGTTGCATGAGGGGAGGGGATAGTGAAAATGCAAATCACTGTGTATACTATTCACAAGTTGTAGAAATGGGTGAAGAAAATGGCACATCTTAAGGAAGCTGTGCGCCTTAAACCAAAAAAGTCAGAAGTCACACGACACCAGGTTATAGTGCAACAGGTTTACTTGAAATCACAAGCTTTCGAAGCCCTGCTCCTTCAACAGGTGAAAGCTATTTCCATGAAAAACAGCCCAAGAATGCAAGGCATAAAATGCATTGCCAGCACCATTTCACCAAGGGGTTCCACCAGTCTTCCATCAAAGTTATGGCTGCACATCTGGGGAACTCCAGCAGAATTCAGAGTTGTTCAGTGCATTTTACTGTACACCCACTGGAAAACTGACACGATTGAATTCTGAAGAAGGGTCACCAGACTCAAATAGTTAATTCTGCTTCCTCTCCACAGATGCTGCAAGGTCTGGTGAATGTCTCCAGCAATTTCAATTTTTGTTTCAAATTTCCAACATCTGCAGTTCTTTGTTGTATTGAAATCATTTGAGAGTCGCATCTGATGGGTATAAAGCAAGTATACTACTCCATTCCGTTCGCCACTGGTGAGTTAAGATAAAATTATTCCACTATCTCTGTATGCTCTTTCTTCCACTATTTGCTTATTCATTAATCCAGTAACCTGTCAGGGAAGTTTACATAGCTGATTTGTCATGAACAGAATTAAAATGACAAAATATCAAAGCAGCAAATGACAAGCCCCAGAGAAAATACTTGATGGTAACAACAGAAGATGCAAAGATAGAAAGGAATAGAATATAAGCGCAACATTATTAATGACTCAGAGTCCACGGATCAAGCTTAAGCATACTTTCATCACATGGTATAAATTGTTGTTCCTTTTAAGATTCAGTATTCTTGAAATCCTGGAATTCCCTCCCTAATGTCATTGAGAGTCAACCCACAGTAGGTGGACTGCCACAGTTTAAGAAGGCAGCTCAACACCACCTTCTCAAGGGCAACGGGAGATGGGCAATAAATGCTGGCCAGCCAGCGTCTTCCACAACCAAGAAATGAATGTTAAAAAAAAATTCTGTTCCAATGCGTGCAAGCTGAAGTGGTTGTGAGCTGCCTTCTTGAACCAATGTGTCAATTTCAGTCACTTTCATGCACAGCTTCTCTCTGTGAGCCCTAGCAAGAGATCGCATGCAATTCTCTGTTCCTCATTTAATTATGTATGCATCATGCCGCTATGACATTGCTTTCGGGCTATCGTGAATTGAGCAGTGAAAGCAGTACTTGCTGCTGCTGAGAGATTCCAGGATATGTGCTGCCATTACCATATTTAAACCCCAGCTGTACACCAGGTCAATTGCTGCAAGCTAGGAACTGCCACTCGCTGTTGAAATGTGGAAAGAACTGCTTCAGAGTTGGCTGAGAGAGGCAAGTTGGCAGTTTCTTTTGTTAACAGGGACCTAGGGATAGGGGGGTACAAAGGACAGACTTCCTCCATCCTTTGGACAGCCCTAGGAAACCACAGTAACAGACCCTGCCAGGTTGATCCAAAGTTGCCACCAGGGTCAGTGTATTGTCCATAGTCCAGAGGAATTCCCACCAGTGCTGCAAGAATGACCTTTTGTGTTCCACACAGATAAGCACCACTACCTTCTCTCAGCTATCTCACACTCAGTCTAACTCTGCTACTGCACCCATCTCTCACCAAGGTCTACCACTCCCTTAGTGCTCCCACAACTGCATGCTTCCCTCATCACATACACAGACAGCACTTTGTATTCTTTTCCCCCACCTGCACCAGCATCAGCTCAAACCTGAAGCTCCCTCCCTCACAGTATGAAGCACTTGACCTCATCCATTCTGGGAGTGGTTACAGCTATTTTCGTCTCCATTGTTCACTTGTTACTTACAGCTTGATAGAAGGCAAAAGCAGTAACTCCTCATTATAGTGAGTGTCGGGCTCAGCCTCTTTGAATTGGTAAACCCCCAAATCAATACATTCCTTTCCTGGTAGCTCTCCCCATCAATCCAATTGGCTCTGCAGTTCCCAAAATCCCTGACCCACCTGCCTTCTTCTGCCTACTTTACACCACCGGCCCTGGATCTATCAAGTAAACGTGCTAGAATGAGGCATCCACTTTACAGCAGTAGAAGCCAGGATGCTTCTAACAGTCGACGACCCCTTCTCCCACATTACCACTTTCCCTGGGTGTGTGTGCATGCAGTCATTGTCCGTGGAGAATACTCAGTCCTTGGTGGCACGTGATCAAGATAGAAGTCTGGAGGAGTGAGCAATGAGCTGACATCTCTAGGTTCCCTAAATGGCTTTCATGTCAGGAATTCTCAGAGTTTAGTTTCTATCCGGTGGATGTTACAATGGGAAAGTACGTACGAAGGAGGTGAAATTAAGTAATATCATGGGTGATGAGTGATAATCCCCATTAATAGGCCTCTCACCAGCGAGACTCTCGTGTTGTCATACAGCACTTGGTTAGAAAATGCAAATTTGATCTCAATGTCGAGAACGACTTCACTCAACATCTCACCAGTGTTCCTCAAATTTCCCACTGTAATCCACGCTTGGAAGATTCCACTCACTATCTCTGAATTACACTGCTTTATAAACGATCTAAATTTATTTTTGCATTTTTATTATCTTAATTGAGACAGAAGATATGTTAGCCCATTAATTGTTTTATTTATTTAGCACTTACATAGAAATCATAACAACTAACTGCAGTGTTTTTAATTATGCATCTTGCAATCTCTATTAAACTAATCAGATGGAACTGCTTCTTTACTATTGACAAAAGAACCACTGTAATTAATGAAACAACGATTTCAATCATTTCACTAGCACAGATATGAGAGGATACTCTAAAGGGAGAAGTAAAAAAGAAGTTATTTAGGCAAGGTTCAATGTTAGCATTTGGTTTCAGATGATATAGTCTTCATTTGCATAGAAAAAGCAATTCAAAGTCCATCTGAAATTCTTTCAAAACACATAAATTACGAAGAAACACCACAGGGTTGCAATAAAGAAAACAGACAGATTTCAAGTGGAGATCCTTCATCAGAACTGGGAAAGGAATAAGAAAGCCTCTTCGCAGGAGTGATAAAATGTTACACTGACCTTGCAGATGGTCTTGGTACCAGTGGTCCTGACTTGGAGATACTGCAACACCGGAGGTTCTAGTGCAATATTAATAGATCAGATACGATTGTGGGGTTTTACGAGTGGCAGGAGGATGACACATACCTGTGGAAGTCCCCCTGTGTGAGCACCCTGTGCCCAATGGAGTGTTCCCCTGACTACTGCCCATCCTCTACAATATCATAGGCTCAGCTTGTTTCCCCTCCAACCAATGCGAACTTGTGATATCTGCCTCTTTACACACCACTGACCATGCCAGGCTGCCTGACCGGCTTGCAATGCCGTTCCTCAGGAGGGAATGGCAATTACCATCACAGCTGGGACTGACAACCTGTTGGCCATCTCCACAGCAGCTCCTGAAGGTAGGACATTTGTTCACACCACGGCAAAACAATGGCCTTAGGCAGGTAATTGCCCGATGACCATAAAATCTGGTCACGGATTCCTGGCTTGCCCCTGAAATTTTCAGCTGTTGATTGGGGCCTCTGCCTCTTCAAAACAAAATCTGCTTTCTACCTGGTCTATTGAACATTTGCGGTATTTTCACATTTAATTTCATTTTGTTCCATCAGCAACACTTTGCTGTTTTCTTTGACTTTTACATTGTTGCCCAGCAGTACAAGAACTGGGTAAAAGGTCTCTCTAAAATCCACATAAAATCAAACGAAAGAGCATTTGAAAAGCATGCAAATAACATTAGCATTGAAAGACTGAAAATGATTACAGAACCCAATTAATTGCTTCATAGCCTAGAAACATGTCCTTTAAAAGTCTTCTTCTGGAGAGATGAAATGGGGTATATGATAAACAATAACCTTGCAGATATGCTGGGATAAAAACTACTAAAAACCAACAATGAAATCTTTTTAAAAACATTAATACTTATCACATTACCATGAAAATGAATGAATAGTATAAATTTACAATCTGGCACAGTGCGTATGTTTTTTTTGTTTAGCTGATCTGGTTTAACTTTAAATTATAAGTGATAATCTTACGAGCATACATAGGTAACAGCAGATTTGACTGGCAGGGAGTTTCTGCCAAAGTTCAAGGTGTTAGCTGATACATCTCCATAAGATAGTGAAAGATTGAGGGAAGTTATTCGATCAGAAACTTTCCAAAATATATGATGTTAGTGGATAAGTCATCTTGTCTGGATTGGATGCACGCTGCTGTGAGAACCAAGGGTAGAATATGCAAGTTTGTGATGCTTCTGACACTTTACATCAGTTCCACAATTTCCAATTTCCTGGCCTCAGTCACCTCCTCTTCCTCAGAATCCCTCTACACCTCCACCTGCTGTCAGGACAGACTGAGGGCCTCTGCTCCTTCCTTAAAGGTCAGCTTGAACAGTCCTCGTCCACCATCACCCTCATCTGTTTGGTTGAGCTCATTCTCACTTTGAGTAATTTCTTCTCTAACAGATGGGTCGAGGAGTGGGAGATGGAGTTTAATTTAGATAAATGTAAGATTTTGCATTTTGGTACGGCAAATTATGGCAGGATATATGCTTAATGATAAGGCGCTGGGGACTGTTGCCGAACAAACTGGCCTTGGGGTGTGGATGCGTAGATCCTTGAAGGTGGAGTTGCAGGTAGGCAGGGTAGTGAAAGTGGTGTTTGGTACGCTTGTCTCTATTGGTCAGCACATTGAGTATAGAAGTTGGAAGGTCATGTTGCAGCTGTACAGGTCATCGATTCGGTCTCTTTTGGAGGACTGCATTGAATTCTGGTTTCCCGGCTACAGGAAAGATGTTAAACTTGAAAGGGTTCAGCAAATATTTACAAGGACGTTACTGGGGCTGGACTGTTTCAGCTATAGTGAAAGGCTGAATAGACTGGGGCAATTTTCCCTGGAGCATCAGAGGCTGGGGGGGTGACCTTACAAAATCATGAGGGGCACAGAAAGGGTGAATAGCCAAGGTTTTTTTCCGCAGCGTATGGGAGTCCAAAACTAGAAGCCATGAGTTTAAGGTGAGAGGGGAAAGATTTAAAAAGGACCTAACAGCAACTTTATCCCACAGAGGGTGGTCCATGTATGGAATGAGCTGCCAGAGGATGCGGTGGAGGCTGGTACAATTACAACATTTAAAAGGCATCTGGATGTGTACACGAATAGGAAGGGTTTAGAAGGATATAGGCCAAATGCTGACAAGTGGGTCTAGATTAATTTAGGATATCTAGTTGGCATGGATGAGTGGACCAAAAGGTCTGTTTCCATGCCGTACAGCTCTATAACTCTCATTTTTTCCAATTAGAAGGTGTGACTATAGACATCCACATGAATCCTGGTTATGCCTGTCTCTGTGGGGTACATTCCTTGTTTCAATCTTAGCTGGGATCCCTACTATAATTCCTTCTTCTGCTACATTGATGAGTACATTGATGTTGCTTCCTGCCCATTTGTAATTGGAAAAATTCATGAATTGTGCTTCTAATTTCCATCCTTTTCCAACTCACCTGGTCCTTCTGACTTTTCCCTTCTCTTTCTTGACTTCTCAGTTTCCATTTCTAGGGATAGGCTGTCTACTAATAGCCATTAGAAACCCACTGACCCCCACAGTTACCTTGACTGCACATCCTGCCACCTCATACCATACATCCTGTAAGGACTCCATTCTATTCTCCCAGTTTCTCCTGTAAAGTGTAGCAAACAGTGAGGAAGACGATTCTAGACTTCAAGAGGATACAGACAGGTTGGTGGAATTGGAAGACACATGTCAGGGATTAAACTCAATGCAGAAAATCATGAGGTGAATGTTTTTCATGGGAAGAATGGAGAGAGAGAGAGAGAGAGACAATACAGGTCAATTGTACAGTGTTGAAGATTGTGTTTGTGTACAAACATTTGAAGACAAAAAATGAGTTAACAAGGCAGCTGACAGACCTTTGGGTTAATGCATTTTATAAATAGAAGCACAGAGTTCAATGCCAAAGGTTATGCTAACTAATAAAGTGCTGGATCATCACAGCTGAACTATTGGCTGGAATATACCAGACATAAAATTCTTGGACGGCAGAGCCATTTCCAAATCAGGCAGCTGTTGCAACTGGAAGCCTGCCTCAAGTGAAAGCAACCAAAGGTGGAAAAACACTGGGCAGCCAGTCGAACATGCCTCTTCTAGAATTCCCACACCAATCTGCACTACAGTGCTGCTTCTCTGGAGTTGAGTATCTATAAAATGTTAGTGTTGGAAAATAGGTTGAAACTTTGCTTGCTGTTTATGCTATAAATACATTCAGGACAAAAGGGTATCCAGGGAGAGAACAGGGTCCCTTAAAGATCATCAAGGCCCTATGTGTGGAGATGGGGGAGATACTAAATGAGTATTTTGCACCAGTGTTTACTGTGCAGAAGGATATGAAAGATAGAGAACTTGGGGAAATAAATAGTGAGCTCTTGAAAAAGGTCCATATTGCAGAGGTGGTGGTGCTGAACATCTTAAAACGCATAAAGGTGGATAAATTCCCAGGTCCTGATCAGGTGTACCCTAGAACTCTGTGGAAAGTGAGGGAAGTGATTGCTGGGCCCCCTTGCTGAGATATTTGTAACATCCACAGCCACAGGTGAGGTCCCGGAAGACTGCAGGTTGACTAACATGGTGCCACTATTTAAGAAAGGTGGTAAGGAAAAGCCAGGGCACTATAGACCGGTGAGCCTGACATCAGTGGTAGGCATGTTATTGGAGGAACTCTGAGGGACAGGATTTACATGTACTTGGAAAGACACGGACTGATTAGGGATAGTCAACATGGCTTTGTGCATGGGAAATCATGTCTCACTAACTTGATTGAGTTTTTTGAAGAAGTAACGAAGAGGATTGATGAGGGCAGAGCGGTGGACATGATCCACATGGACTTCAGTAAGGCATTCGACAAGGTTCCTCATCATAGACTGGTTAGCAAGGAATACAGGGAGAACTAGCTGCTTGGATACAGAACTGGCTTGAAGGCGGAAGACAGAGGGTAGTGGTGGAGGGTTGCTTTTCAGGCTGGAGGCCTGTGACCAGCGGTGTGTCACAAGGATCGGTGCTCGGTCCACTGCTTTTTGTCATTTATATAAATGATCTGGATGTGAACACAGGAGGTATTGTTAGTAAGTTTGCAGAAGACACCAAAATTGGAGGTGTAGTGGACAGCAAAGAAGATTACCTCAGAATATAATGGAATCTTGATCAGGTGGGCCAATGGGCTGAGGAGTGACAGGTGGATTTTAATTTAGATAAAAGTGAGGTGCTACATTTTGGAAAGGCAAATCAGGACAGGACTTATATACTTAATGTATAAATGTATAAAGATCCTGGGGAGTGTTGCTGAACAGAGACCTTGGAGTGTGGGTTCATAGTTCTTTGAAAGTGGAGTCACAGATAGATAGGATAGTGAAGAAGATGTTCGCTATGCTTGTCTTTATTGGTCAGTGCATTGAGTATAGGAGTTAGGAGGTCATGTTGCAGCTGTACAGTACATTGGTTAGGCCACTATTGGAATACTGCATTCAATCCTAGCTTCCCGGCTTTAGGAAGGATGTAGTGAAACTTAAAATGATTCAGAACAGATTTACAAGGATGTTGCCAGGGTTGGAGGGTTGCTTTTCAGACTAGGGACCTGTGACCAGCAGTGTGCGAAAGCATTGGAGCTGGGTCCACTGCTTTTCGTCATTTATGTAAATGATTTAGATATCAACATAGGAGGTATGGTTAGTAAGTTTGCAGAAGACACCAAAATTGGAGGTGTAGAGGACAGCGAAGAATGTTACCTCAGAATACAACGGGATCTTGATCAGATGGATGAGGCTGAATAGGCTGGGGCTATTTACTCAGAGTATCAGAGATTGAGGGATGACCTTATAGAGGTTTATAAAATCATGGGTCATAAATCATTGGTTATAAAATCATGAAGGGCATGGATAGGATAAATAAACAAGATTTTTTCCCTGGGATGGGGGGTGTCCAAAGCTATAGGGCATAGGTTTAAGGTAAGAGGGGAAAGATTTAAAAGGGACCTAAGGGGCAATTTTTTCATGCAGAGGGTGGTGCGTGCATGGACAAAGCTGCCAGCGGAAGTGGTGGAGACTGGTACAATTACAACAGTTACAAGGCATCTGGATGGGTACATGAATAGGAAGGGTTCAGAGGGATATGGGCCAAGTGCTGGCAAAGGGGATTAGATTTAGCTAGGATACCTGGTCAGCAAGGACAAGTTGAACCGAAGGGTCTTGGTTCCATGCTGTATATCTCCTTGACTCTGACTTTAACTGCCTTCTATAGATATCTATAGCTTTGCTTGTTTTATTTTTCTTTTGTGATAAACATGGGTCCTGTTGTTAAAGAACATCTGCAGCCTCATGTGAGTACGTTTCAATGGTTAGCAAAAACATAAACCAACTTCAAACATGAAATACATGATCAATAAAGACAGGTTCAATTCTGGGATCATCAGCTTTCATCATTACATAAGGGGTTACCCATTTGAGACAGATGAAGAGAAACATTTAGTTTTCTCAGAGAATTGAGCGTCTTTGGAACTCTCTTCTGCAAAGGATAATGAAAACAGAATTGTTGAATATTTTTAAAGCAGAGGTCAATAAATGCTGAATAAACAAGGGATTGAAAAATTATCAGGGTAGACAGGACAGTGCAGCAATTTGAGTAGTTATTATCTTAAGGAATGGAAGATACTGATTGAAGGGCCGCAGGGCCTACTCCTGTTCCTAATCCATATGTTCATAAGCATCTCAACTTTAAGATTCAAACTATTGTCAAATTCTGGATATCATTTTAGAAGGGACATAACAGCTTTGGAAGAATACAGAAAAGAATAATTAGAATGTTTCCTGGCATGAAAGATTAGACTTAAAAGTCTCAGGATGTCCATATTATCTTCCCAGAGCAAACAACAGGAGGAAGTTTGATACAAGTATTTAAAATCACGGAAGATTTAGATAGAGGAAATAAAGGGGAATTTTGTAAATCTTGTATACAGAAAGAGCAAAAGAGTTCAGTGAGAACATTGCACAACACAAACATACAAGTGGATGAACAGAGGATCAAGCAAAGGCCTGTAAAATAGAGATATAAAACACAACAATTAGTAAGTTAAAAAGAAGCCATTCCTCTCATCCTAAAACCACTGGTGTGAGGCAGTAGTGACCGAGGTAAAACCTGAGCAGCTCGAGATAGTTAATATAATAAATGATTCCTTTTCTAGTGAAAACAATGACAAAATAAAACTTATCTTGAAAGATTAATTCATGGTGATTGACAAGAGAACCAGAGGGAAATATGAAGAAAATTTTACCTTAAGCAATGAACAGTCAGAATTGGGATTGCATTGTTTCATAGGGTAGCGGAAACAGGTTCAAACACTTTCAAAAATGGATTGGATGAGTATTTGAGTGAGAAAACAAAAACTGGAAGGATAGGGAATAAATAGGATTGCTCTATGAAAGTCAATGCAGAATAAGTGGGTTGAATGGTCTCCTTCAGTGCTTCATTGCATTATAATTAGAAAATTCCATGAAATACACAGTCTCAGAACCTTATTATTCCTTGGTTGTAAAGAAGTACAATGAATTCTAGAAAGGAATAATGACTTCATTTGTAGACTTTGGGGCATCATGAAGAGCTTTAGGGTCAAAGTAGTACTTTTAAAGTGTAATCAATCTTACGTAGGAAACATGGCAACTAACTTGGATAAAGCAAGACTCTGCAAACTGCAATAACAATAAATTGCTAATTTTATTCCGGACAGTATGCAAGAAAGGTTACTATTTTAGTTCTTTCATGGATATATCACTAACAAGCCCAACATTTGTTGCCCATCCCTAATTGTCCTTGAAACAAGTAGTTTGCTAGGGCAAATCAGAGGGCATGCAAGAGTCAACCACATTACAATAGGTCTAGAGTCAAATATAGGCCAAGGCTAGGTAAAGGTGACAGATTTCATACTCTAGAGGACAAGTGAACTAAATGGACTTTTATAACAATCGGTGCTAGTTGTCATCATCACTTTACTGAGGCTAGCTGTGGGGTAGAGATAAAGTCTTTGTGATAATTTTAACACTGAGCCAAAAGGCCAGCCTTGGTTCAGTGATAACACTGAGTAAAAATGTCCTGAGTTCAAATCCCTCTATAGTTAAAGAAAGAACCTGTAGTTGGATAGCATCATTTGCATGGAGAATAATCCTT
This sequence comes from Ginglymostoma cirratum, assembly GCA_024137785.1. Taxonomy (NCBI): domain Eukaryota; kingdom Metazoa; phylum Chordata; class Chondrichthyes; order Orectolobiformes; family Ginglymostomatidae; genus Ginglymostoma; species Ginglymostoma cirratum. The sequence goes on from JAHRHZ010000099.1 coordinate 9,286,575, forward strand.
ATTCTAATTATTTCTGTTGATCAAATCATACATATGGTGCTTTATAGAAAATAGCTACAGGAAAAGGCCATTCAGCCTATTGAGCCCCCACCAACATTCAACACGGTCATGACCAATCCTCTATTTAAATATAATTCTCCCACCAACTCCCAATGACACCTGACACTTGTAGCCAACGGAAATCTATGTATTTTTTCAAAAAAATATATTGGGTGGTCCCACCTCCACAGCCTTCTGTGGTACTGAATTCTACAGATTCACCACCTCAATCCAAAATGACTACTGCACATCCTGAAACCATGGCCCCTTACTCCCCAGCCAGGGGAAACATCATCCTACATTCCATCTGTCCTGTCCTGTCAGAATTTTATGGGTTTCAATGAGAGGCCTCTCATTCTTCTAAATTTCAGTGAAAACAGAACCCAACCTCTCCCCATATGACATATCTGCCATCGTAGGAATCAGACAAGTGAATCTTCACTACACACCCTCAATGGCAAGTACATCTGAGGTAAGGAAACCAAAACTGTACGCAATGGTCCAGATGTGGTCTCATGAGTGCCCTATACATCTGCAGTAGGATTTCCATACTCCTGTACTCAAGCTCCTTGTGATGAAGGCTAAAATACTATTTGACTTACTAACTGCTTGATGCACCTGCATGCTTGTATTCAGTGACCAGTATACAAGGACACCCAGGTCCTTTATAAAAACAAGAATATCACATCTCAGTCCAATATCGTCATCAAACTCATTGTGGTGTCAGTGGTATTGTAAAGATGAATTACATTTCCACTGGTAAATAACCTTTTGTTTTGGGTTTGGCTAGATTGGTGTTTGTTTTCTGCAGATTTATTAACAACTTATTTTAAGATTTGTATTCCTTCAATGTCTAAAGGACATCTAATTCACCCAATGGGTAAAAGAATCGCAGAGGCTAATTTTTTGGAAAGAATATAATGCATTCCCACAGTCCAACTTTTTGCTATGATCTACCGTTTTAATGCATTCTGTATCCTTGAATTTGAGCTGTTTGTAACTGTCAAGCTGACAACTGGAAACTTCCTAGCCAGCTAAGCCCTTATTTTCAAGAATGTTAATTGCATTCTTCACTTTTCATAGTAATTGTAATATCTGCTTCAGTCCTTACCCTTAGAAGCTCAATACAGTAAAAGTGCCATTAAAAATTCCTTTCCTCATAACAGGGCATTATGTTTGAAAATGTAATAGCCTCTCTTTCTCAGAATAGATATTTTCTGTCAACCCACTCAGAGGTGATATTATCCTTCTAGCTCAGAGACAGAGACAGAGACATTACCACTATCACACAGGCCCTCTTTTCCTCACAATGTACCATTGCTATGAGACAAATTATCTGACACACTGACCAATTTAAATTACAGTGATCATAATGATGGCTTTTTCAGGTCCTTAATATCATTTTCTTCAGTTTTATTTGCTTCAAACAATATTCCTTATTTATCTAAAATTCAATAGTAATTACTTCATTCACTAAAGCATATACATTGGTGTGACTTAGGGATGTTCTCTGGTTCAGTATAATTTAAAAGAACATTTGCCCATAAGCTGGTGATCTTCTCAGTGAATGCAGGAAACTACTTGCATGTGAAGGAGCTAATCTTGAAGTAGGGCCCAATCTACCCGGTCTCTGTCACAAATGGCATGCACCAACAGAATGGCATATGACCCTTGTACCTGGGACTTTAGTTTGAAGGAAAAATGTGCCAGGACGTTATGTTTTAAAATGGTTACAGATGTCGCCTGACCAACAAAAAGTGCTGAATTGGATTAACAGAAGATATGTCTGGGCAGATGCCCTACAGGATGTCACACGCTCCGTTGTTTGAAATTCCTGGGCAAACAACCCAATGATAATAAACAACAAAAATCTTATCTGGAGAAACTGCCAAAAATAAGGAAACCCATTCTGCATAAAAAGGACCCTGAAGACCCACCAATCTGTTTCAATGGCAAGTTGATAGCTTTGACAATGGTAGACTGGAACTCAGTCACTGACATGGATTGTCCTCATTATACTCCAGTAGCTATCACATGATTAAAACCCCATCTTGCGAAAATCTAAGTTTATAAGCTTGTTTGCTACAGCAGGGGTAATATTAAGGCAGCCAGCAGGAACATGGAACAGTAACAGCAGAATTCCCTAAACAGTCTTTATCCCAAAGCCCAAGCTCTGTCTGTTAGAATTTGAATTATGTCTATGACAGAGAATTTAAAAATGAAAGGAATCTCAGGCATCATAGTACCCAGTTGCAACTTAAGAGATGGTCTCCAGAAGAACAACATACATTTTAGGAACCTCATGTCCACCATATGGATCATTTGAACATTTAATTCTTTTTTATTTATATGCTTAAACTTTATTTCAAGTCCACCTCTCCCACTTTATAACTTGTTCTGTTTTGCACGCTAACTCGTCTATATGTACGTAGCAAGATTCAGCACAGGTTTTTAATCTATTTCAGTAAGTTTTATATTTTACTTGAATGCATTTCACAGTACAACTAACTCCTTACTTTTGTTAAGAGAACTGACTGGCCTATTTCTTCAGGCATATTGACATATGGTCAAGTATTTGCTAAATTGCAAAAGAAAATCACATCATTAAAAAAAAAAACAACACTCACTCATTTATAGACAACATCATGGATGAAAAAGAAGAAAATATGCATGCCAGTGGACTAGCTCATAAAAAAAGCAATCACCTGCCAGATCACATTCAGGGAGAGACATGTCTGACAGCATTTTGAAAGGCCAGTATCTTTCTGGCAGCTAGTTGCATAACAAAACACAAAACAGTTTGATTTCAGCCATGCATCTTCATTTCGCTTTCCAGGTGCTCTACCAAAGCCATTGCTCTCTTTGGTGATTTTCTGCACCCCAATACCACTAACTGGCATGAGTTGCTGCAAATGTTATGTCCTTAATCGTGGGAATTCACACATGATCAGCAAAGCAACATGCCAGCAGATGGAGAAGCCATTTTGCCATAACTATGGAGACAGACAAGCACTTACAGGCTTGCTGTTTTTAAACAGAAGAAAAATTGAATTGAATTAGCTTTATTGTCACATGTACTCAGATGAGTACAGTGAAAAATCCTTAAGTCACCACTTATAGAACCATCTTAAGCACAGAGGTATCCGAGTTAGAGAATGAAGAAAAGTTACAGAGAAAAGCCATATGTTGGCAATTATTGCCACACAGAAGCTCTCAGAGGAGTCTCCTTTAAGCAAGAGGGGCAGAAAATAGAAGTAGCAAAACAAAAATTGCAATTTAGAACAAGGCTCTCATGAGACATTTGCCAATTTGATTTCTAGTAAGTTGCATTGATGAATTCCTTGATGCAAATTACAAGAAATTGTTAACAAACAGCAGAGTTAATAGTTCACTTGCTACCCTGGTTTAAAATCAAATGCTAGGACCTGATTTTAAAGGACAGCAACAGTCCGGTCCACCAGCCTGAAAGTGAGGGTAACCCTGCCCACCTCAGCCAGTCTAGGAACCACATCAGAATTTTGGTAGGCTCCAGCAATTAATAACTTGCAAATGGGGCTAAATGACAAGATAGCCAAAATAATTCCACAAAGGCCAGAATCTCATCAGCAAGTCACCTTTTAGTTGCATATGGACAATCCTTGACACTAATCCAGCTTCCTCACAGCAAGCTCTCAGTGAGCAGGATAGCTGGCACTCCTATTTATATCTATCAGCTGGGGCTCCCTGATTGGACCAGATTAACAGCCCTATTCAGGGAGCTCATGTTCTAATTGGTCCACCTGGCTGACCTCATTACAATCACTATATCACTCCACCTCTAAGTCTAAAGACATAGGCTGGTTTATATTTGTGTAGCTCCTCCTGAGGCATTTAAGCACCAGGTCAGGTTTCTCCAATTCTGCCTCTGATACAGATGGTGTATAATGCACAGTAGCTTGACTCAGGTGCTCAAAGTGTCTTGGAAGAAATTCATTCTCCTCTTCAAGCAGCAAAAGTGTCAAGGCAGTGAGATCCGCTGTGTCCATTTGGATTCCAAGGTATCTTCAACGCTTGAAAGAGAGGGAGAACCCAAGGATTTGAGAACAGTCCTGTATTATTACAAATTTACATCTGTAAAGGAGCTCCCAGACTCCAAGTATGACTACCAAACCTTCTTTCTCTATCTAGGCGTATTTATGCTCTGCATCAGCCAGAGTCCCAGATGTATACACAATTGGTTGTTCCTCTCCATTGGGTCACCTATGATTTGGATGTTACTAAGCAATTTAACTATTCCAAACCAGGTGTAGGTGGGCTTTCTATGGTGAACACTTTCCTGGATACCAGCCTATGAGTTCTCTTACTCCATTTAGGTCTAGTGGGACTCTTTGCTGTCTCAAGTCTGCATACTGGCAGCAACTATAATGGCTTGCCAGCTCGGATCCTGAGGAGAATTTTAACCATTTGGCCAAAGCTTGGCTTTGTTTTGGCATTTTGCTGTGGGCTGAGCTGGAGCCCTCATGTTCAGGATATCACCTGAGTCAGGCTATGCAACTGCCTTCACTCAGTGGTGTTCCCAGAGTTCAGTCAGACTGGCAAGGGTGTCCACTTCCATCGGAATACTCTGCAACTCATATGCTCCATTTGTGGCATTTTACAACGATAAGCCTAGTGGTAGTAACTGTTTGAAGTCCAGTTGGGCTTTAGCTAGTAGGCGCTTTTGCCTGGTTACATCATTAATCCCACATACCAAATGGTCTCTCAGTATCTCACTAAGGGTTAAACCAAAGTCATATTCTTCTGCCAGTCATCTCCACCCAGTACAGATTCCCCCGGTTCTTGAATTGCTGAGGAAAACCGATAGCATCTCAGAATTAGAGGAGGATTGGTGTCGTAATATTTCTTAACTAAATCTGTCATCTCTCGAAAGGTTTTGGCATCTGGTGCTCAGGGAAAGTTAGGCTCCTAATAACCGAAAAATTTACGATTCCACAAGCTATCAGAAGATTTACTCATTGCTTTTCATCTTCCCCAATGTCATATACATGGAAAAAATAATGCATTCTTTCCACATACTATGCTCAGTCAACCACAGCAGGATCAAACAAGTCAAGTTTTCCAAATAATGGCATGATGCCAGAAATACTTACCCCAACTCAAGGACGACTGGTGTGAGTGAATTTCTTCAGGACCGTGCTTTTCTCTCATCACCAATGAAGAAACTCCACACAGGTTGGTATTGCGTCACCAAGTCATCCTTGATTTACACGCAGAAAGTCCTTGACACTTGTCTGGCTTCCTCAGAGTGAACGTAACCTCTGACACTCCTGTTTATATCTGGCAGGCAGGGCTCCCTGATTGGACCAGATTAACAGCGTCAATCAGGGAACTCATATTCTGTGAGGTCCACCTGGCTGACCTCATCATAATCACTACAGTCGCAGTCCCAAAATTAGTCTGCCAACTAAAGGGCTGACAATTCTTCAGTCCTAGCTTCAGAAGCAAGGGAGATGAATTGGATCCACCAGGACTATTCAGATAGCAACTCTAAGTGCTTGTATATTGTCATAACTATGACAAAATGGGGCTTTCAGTTGCTGGCATGTTGCACTGGGCATTATGGAGAAGGGGGTTGTTGTTTGCAAAGGTGCTAGTATCATTCGATAGGGCATGAAATTGGCAGTGACAGGGATTGAAGGGCAGGCCTCCATGCTCACAGAGTATCCAATCAGGAGGCTAATAAATATCAGTTACAGAGTCATAGTGATATACAGCATGGAAATAGACCCTTCGGTAGAACTCATTCATGCCAACAAGACATCCTGTATAAATCTAGTCCCATTTGCCAGCATTTGGCCCATATTGCTCTAAACCCTTCCTATTTACATACCCATCCAGATGTCTTTTAAATGCTGTAATTGTACCAGGCTCCACCATTTCCTCTGTCAGCTCATTCCAAACATGCACCACCCTCTGTGTGAAAAAGTAGCCCCTTAGGTCCCGTTTCTCTTTCTTTACTCATTTATGGGATGAGGGCATCACTGGCTAGGCAGCATTTATTGCCCATCCCTAAATTCCCAGAAGACAGTAATGAGTCAATCACATTGCTATGGGTTTGGAATCACATGTAGGCCAGACCAGGTAAGGATGGCAGTTTCCTTCCCTAAAGGAAATGAGTGAATCAGATGGGCTTTTACAACAATTGGCAATGGATTCATGGTCATCATTAGATTCTTAATTCCAGATATTTATTGAATGCAAATTCCACCATCTGCCATGGTGGGACTCAAACGAGGGTCCCCAGAACATTATCAGTGTCTCTGGATTAACAGTCCAGTGATAATACCTCTTGTCCATCGCTGCCTGCTTTAAAACCTTTTAAATCTTTCCCCTCTCACTTTACTTTTGGACTCTCCAACCCTGAGAAAGGGGCCTTTTCTATTTACCCTATCCATGCCACTCATGATTTTATCAACCTCAATCAGGTCACCACTCAGCCTCTGATGCTTCAGGGAAAATAGCCCCAGTGTTTTCAGCCTCTCCCTACAGTTCAAACCCTCCAACCCTGGCAACATCCTTGTAAATCTTTTCTGAACCCTTTCAAGTTTCACAACATTCTTCCAATGTCCTCTACAGCCGCAAAATGTCCTCCTGAGTCCTATACTCAAATGCACTGACTAATAGAGGCAAGCATACCAAACACCTTCTTCACTATCCTACCTACCTGCGACTCCACTTTCAAGGAACTATGAACCTGCACTCCAAGGTCTTTTTGTTCAGCAACATTCTTCAGAACCTTACCATTAAGTGTATGAGTCCTGCCCTGATTTGCCTTTCCAAAATACAGCTCCTCACATTTATCTAAATTACAGTCCACCTGCCACTCCTCAGCCCATAGGCCCATCTGATCAAGATCCCATTGTACTCTGAGGTAACCTTCTTCGCTGTCCACTACACCTCCAATTTTGGCGGCATCCGCAAAATAGCTAACCATACCTCCTATGTTCACATCCAAATCATTTATATAAATGACGCAAAACAGTGGTCTCAGCACCAATCTTGTGGCACACCACCGGTCACAGGCCTCCAGTCTGAGAAGCAATCCTCCACCACCACCCTCTGTCTTTTACGTCTGAGCCAGTTCTGTAACCAAATAGCTAGTTCTCACTGTATTCTGCTTGATCTGACCTTGCTAACCAGTCTACCAATAGGAACCTTTTGGTGCGCCTTATTGAGGTCCATATAGATCACATCCATCACTCTGCCCTCATAAATCCTCTTTGTTACTTCTTCAAAAAACTCAAGTCAAGTTAGTGAGACATGATTTCCCATTTGATTTGTTTTTAAGAAACCTTAATAGTGATGGCGCACTGAAGCAGGTGATCCACCAAGCCCATTCCAAACCCAGAAGCTTCTACACTCACGGTATGGTTGCCCAGACCTGCTCCCAGAGAACCCAGACGCCTCAGAACCAAATATCCATCATTTCAGGGCTCTGCAAAGTTGGAAAAAGTCTTGACTCTGCCCTCCTGATCTGGGTGTGAATATCCAGGCCCTAACGTTCAGAGGCTAGGATACACAACTCTATCTTCTTTATGATAGGTACAAAACTGTAATGAAAAGCTTTCAGTAGCGAAGGCATTGGCAGCACAATGACATTCTGCACCATCAAACGTATTGGTTTTCCTTTCCAATGCCCCCTAATGTCACTTGTCACATTTACTAATGACAGTTTCTCTGTCACAAGTCAGTCATGTGTATTTTAAGACCAGTCAGTGTAATGACATCCATGACTGCTCATGATGTTACATGTCACAGCTCCCTTGAAACCTTACACAAATAGAAACTTTAACATTAGGCTCTCCTGCTTGTGGTTTGCTGGGCCCAGCTGGAATGAAAGGATGTATCACTTTTTCTGTAGCAGTCCAGTCAAAGTGAATCTGTTGGTCAATCTCTCTGAGGAAGATGAAAAGATATTATGTCTAAGGAACTGCTCTTTGATAAAGATTTATATCTTAGAAAAGGGTCTGGCATTCCTCAGGCAATGTTTTAAGCACTCCTTTTTTTAAAAATGTAATTTGGTATTTTTAAATATTGTAAGAACAGTCCTTTTTTTGCAATGGGGTTTAATGTAAGATGTCAGGGCTAAGTCATTTCTTGGCAACTTATAAGGTAGATACTTGAGAAATGGGTGACCTTGGCCTCTGACCTTTGGTCCAACAAAGTCATTCATTCTTCTTATAACTCATATGTAGATTGACTCCTAACTTATAAGTTCAAGCTACAATGTTCAAACACTTTGTACGTTCACTACTGAAACCAAACTCGGTCTTATGCAAACCCACCCAATTATTTGTAAAATCTTCCCTCACCTGCTCTCACCCACCCCAATACCTCACAACTAACCCTACATGGCCTCTGAGGTGCCTACTCACTCACCCAGGACAACCACTATCATTCAAACATCTGAACCAGCATCAAGGGCAGCACAGTGACTCAGTGATTAGCACTGCTGCCTCACAGCACCAGGGACCCAGGTTCAATTCCACCCTCAGGCAACTATCTGTGTGGAGTTTTCACATTGTCCCCGTGTCTGCATGGGTCGACAGGTGTGTCACCCTCTTTTTACCTCACTCAATTAAAGGAGAGGACAGCCCATAACAGACCAGAACAAACTAATATGGGTAGAGGTAGCCAATATTAGGGTGTTCACACTCTACAAGGTGAAAATCCTGGCCCTTGCCGAAGAAGACTGGGACTGCTCCTGCAGGGATACAGAAATATCCATGTCCCACCAAACCATTAACTTCCACTCTTCATTCCACTGCACTTCGCACATTAACCCTGCAGTTAGTCTCATTCACAGCGTCTAACCACATAGACATGGTTGAGGGAGAAGTAGGACCAGCCACTCAACATTCCAGGATATAGGATCTTCATGTGAGAGAAAAGAGGATGTAAAAGAGGAAGTGGTCTCACATTATTAATTAAGCAGTCAGTTACTGCAGTAAGGAGGGGCGATTTTTTTGCAGGCCCTTTAAATGAGGCTTTGTGTGTAAAGCTTACAAATGAAAAGGGGGCAGTCACACAGCTGAGCAACAGGAGAACAGATATGCGGACAATTCACTGAAGCCTGTAAAAACAATAATAGGGTGATTATATTAGTGGATTTCAAATTCCCCAACAATTAGCTGGGATAGTCATAACTTAAAAGGTTTACAGGAGGCATTTTTCTTGATAGGTATTCAAGTGAGCTTTTTACATCTCAAAGGTCAAACATGAGATGGTGCAGTGTTGTACCTAATTCTGGGGAACACAGCCAGACAGGCATTCGTGGTGGCATTGGAAGAAAGACAGCATAGACAACATCCTACATTTCAAGTCTGTTTTGGAGAAGGAAAAAGATGGTCTGCAGAAAATGGTTTCAGATTGGGAGAAAGTAGAATTTATTAAAATAAGGCAGGATGTGGCCAAAGTTGACTAGAAACAGCTAGTTCTGAGTAACTCTACAGAAGAATGGGGCAGAGGGGGGAGAAGAAATTGACAAGAGTACAGGCCCAATATGTTCACTTTGGGGTGACATGTAGGAGTAATAAGTCCAGAGAACTGTGGATGTCTAGAAATATTTGGGAACGAATAAGAAGGAACAGAGAGGCTTTTAACAGGTACACAGGGAGAAAATCAACAGAGGTCCTGTGGAGTGTAGAACGTGTGGGGGGATCTCAAAAAAGCAGTTAGGTGAGCGGAGAGGGTGCACGAAGAAACACTGGCAGGCAAGATTAGGGAGAATCCCAAACTATTCTAATTGTACCATGGGGAAGTGGACGACCAGGGAAAAGTAGGGTCCATTAAGGACCAAGGGGGCAATCTGTGTGTGGAGTGAGAAGGCACTGTTGGGTGCTAAGTGAGTAGTTCACATCTGTCTTCACTCAGAAGGAGCATGTAGGTACAGAATTCGGGAAGAGGTATTGTGAGGCTCTTCAGCAGTTTGACATAGGAAGTAAGGAGGTATTGGAGGTTTTGCAATGTTTAAAAATGGACAGGTTCCCAGGTCTGATGAGTTGTATCCCAGACTGCTGGGAGAGATGAAGGAGGAAATTACCCAATTTTTTAATTCCTCTCTGGCCACAGTGAAGTTTCAGAGAACTAATGTGGTTCCAATTTTCAAGGAAGAGTTGTAGAAATAAACCAAGGAATTACAGTCCACTAACTTTTACATCAGTGGTAGGCAAACTATTGGAGAAAATTCTGAAGGAGCGAATTAATTTCCAATTCTAGAAACAAACTTTGATCAAGGATAGTCAGTACAGAGTTTTCAGAGAGAAGTCAAGCTTAACAAATATGGTTGAATTTTTCAAGATGACCAGCTTTGTAGATGAAGATAGTGCAGCTGATGTACTTTATGTCGATTTCAACAAAGCATTTGACAAGATTCCACATGGGAGACTGATAAAGAAGGTAATGACAAATGGGATCCAGGCTAATTTCACAAGTTATATCCAATGTTAGTTTGGCAGTAGGAGACAAAGGGTGGTGGCAAAAGGCTATTTGTGTGACTGGATGCCAGAGTCCAGTGGCATACCACAAGGATCAGTGCATGGTCTCTTACTGTTCATGATATATATACATATATACATATAAATGGTACAGAAGAAAACATGGGCATATCATAAGTTTGCCGGAAGAATGAAGTGAAGATTGGCCAAGTAGCTGACAGTTAGGAAGAATGTCTCAGGGTACAGGAGGATATAAACAAATTAGTCAGATGGGCAGATTAGGGCAGATGGAGTTTAACCCAGGTAAGTGTGAGGCGATGTACTTTGGAAGAAGTAACAAGACAAGGGAGTACTCTGTGAAAGGAATGATGTTAGGCAGCTTGGAGGAATTATGGGGTGCTCGTCCAGAGATCCTCGAATGTGTCAGCGCAGGTTAATAGGATAATTAAGTATGCATATAAGACACTTGCCTTTATCAGTCATGGTATAGATTATAGGAGTAGAGAGATTATGTTGGAGCTGTACAGATCTTTGGTTGGGCCACAGCTAGAGTACTGTGCTCCATCAGGCACATTCACTAGAATGCTGCATGGGATCGAACAATTCAGCTGATATAAAGAGGCTGAATACGCTCCGGTTGTTTTCTCTAGAGCAGAAAAGGCTGAGTGGGGAACCAGACTGAACTGCATAAAGTTATGTGGGGCGTTAACAGGGTGGATAGAAAACAGCTGTTCCCCACACTTGGAGGATCAATAATGAGGGGACACAACTTTTAGGTGCCGGGCAGGGGGAGTAGAGGGAATTCGAGGAATTTATTTTCACCCAGAGGGCTGTGGAAATCTGGAAGAGATGGTACTTGAGGCAGAAAACCTCACCACCTATTAAAATGTATTTAGATGAACTCTTGAAATGTCATAACAAGTGTTGGAAAGTAGGAGACATGTAGATTTGCAGCCTCGATGGGCCAAAGGGCCTCTTCTGTACTGTACGATTCTATCAAGACGACCAGGGGACAAACTGTTTTGTTTCACACATAGTGACATTGCAAGTACTTGTTGACATTTTCCAATGGTTCACATAATATTGTAAATGCCTTCAGACACCTTTGGGAGTTATGTTTAAAAGCCAGGATTCGCCAAGACTGATGAAGGTGAATGAAGTCCATTTCTCAAACTTATTTTAAAGGCAACCATTATTTTCATCTGTTTCATCATGTGAAAAAATAAAATTGAGATTTTATTGTTTGGGTCCTTTTCGCAACACAATTTGCATCACCCCTGACTGAGAGGATCATCAGAGAATATGTCTCAAACCCCTTGAAAATCCTGCCATTTATCAGTTCCTAACTGATAATTGTTGACACACATAACATCTGGCTATTCTAAATCATTAATGATATAAAATGTGACACATGGTGTCACTTGTCATTATCAACTCACTTGAAGGTGCCTCACAAATATGTGAATGGATGTTTCTGGCATCTGGCACAACTAACAGCAGAAAATGGATCAGACAGAATGGACAGTACATGACCCATTGCACCAATGTTAATATCATAAAGGGAAGAAAAGTTATGAACTTGGAAAGATAGAAGTATATGGATCAGAAAGTAGAAAGGAGAGAGCCTAACTAGCCTTTATTGGGCTATGCTTTACTACCTCATCTAATATCTTGCTGACATTACTGAAATTGTAATGATACACTCTTTTTTCTCATGTTCTCACCCACTACATGCTGAAGCAGGTACTAAATAAAAACCGAAAGAACTGTGGATGCTGTGAATCGGGAACAAAAACAAAGTTGCTGGAAAAGCTCAGCAGGTCTGGCAGCATCTGTGAAGGGAAAAACAGAGTTAATGTTTCAGGTCCAGTGACCCTGAGTTCTGAGGAAGTTCTGAAAACGCAATTCCATTGGTGCTCCTCATCCTCGATAATGGGCCAATGCATTCTCCCACCATTGGTGTGCTTTCTGAAAACATCAAAGTGCTATTTCTACCCCCAAACACAACCTCTCTCCTTCAACCCATGGACCAGGGTGCAATTGCAGCTTTTAAAGCTTATTATTTAAGGTGCACAGTTAAGAGGCTGATTGCAATGACTGAGGGGGGATAAGGACAGTGTTCTTCTATTTTGGAAAAGCTTTAACATCAAGAATGCAATTGACATTATCGTGGAGGCCTGGGGTGATGCCAGTAAGGACTGCTTGTATGCAGCTTGGTGGAAGCTTAAGCCAGATTTTTTTCAAGATTTTAAAACCTTTGATCCATCAGAGGAGCTCCCAAGAATCAAAGAACATTGTGTTGATCTTGCAAAGCAATTTGGATTTGAAGTGGGAGACTGAGGGTATTGAAAAGCTGCTCAAGTCCCAGTGTGAAGAGCTCTCTACAGCTGATCTTGTCGCTGAGGAGAAAGTGGAAGCTGGAGATGGAGTAGTCCAGGATGCAGCACCACGAGAACTTTCCACTTCTGTTTTGTCTTCTGTCCTGAGGAAAATTGAGAAGAAGTAGCGGCTCTCAGGGGACAATGATTACAATGCAGATTGCAGCAGGGTAGCAGTTCGTGGAATAAGAACTTATTTGGCACCATATGAACAGCATCTTCATGAAAGTAAAAGGGCAAAGCAGCAATAACTGGATATGCTTTTTAAGCCAACCTCCAAGAAACAGTCAGAAGACAATGAACCGCAGCCGTCCACTTCTGCATTAACTATTTTTCACCCTAACCCTGCAACAACGACTGCACCTGAAGATAATGATGATGATGACCTCAGCCCCTGCATTAAAGAAGCAGCCACAAAACCTCCTCCCCATCAAATCATCTTGACGTTTTTCAAGGTAAGGTGTTAAATTTACTTTTATTTCACTATTAGATGTGGTTTAAATATTTATTCAAACTGTGCTATCCTTTGTGTTAAGCTTTTCAGTGATTTTGAATGTTTTTTTT
>JAHRHZ010000099.1:9340030-9354010 GCA_024137785.1 Ginglymostoma cirratum
TTGAGCAGGATTGCCAATAAATTCTCCTGAGAGAATGGGCTGGATTTTAGGTCGCCACATGTGTTTGCGTGTGTTTTCGATGGGAGTAGAGGGGGCACATAGTATATGCCAGGTGGCCAGCCCATTGTCTTGCTGCCCGACTGTATTGTTTCAAAAAAATCCCTCCTGGCCACACCTAACAAATATCCCCCACATGGAAGCAATGTAGGCAACACAGGATAGATCTGGCCTTTGTACTGCAGAATGTTCCAAATAGTTGGACCATACCATATCACCATGGAAAAATTTGCAAAGAAAAACACCTTCGACCACAAGAGGTAAGCACATAGTGTCCTCATCACTCTGCTGGAAAGAAAGAAGGTGGAGCCTATCGCATGGTTCCCTGAGCAGATTGCAAAGTCATTTGCCAGAACGCCTCATCACCAGAACTTTCCAACAAACATCAAGACGTAACTTAGCTGGTGGTGAGTAGGGCACTGTCTATTAGATGTTCATGCATGCCCAGTCTCTGTGCACCACTGCACCTAGAAGCGGCTGCTCTGTTGAACAGACTGTCACATATCTCATTCTGGATTGTGCCTTTGCAGAGAAGGCCTGAAGGGAAATAACCTCCAGATGGTGTCGAGGTGGAGTACTGTGTGCTGTTCTGATCGCTACATTATAGGAAAGATATGAATGCCTGAGAGGGTGCAAAGGAGATTCACCAGGACTTTTTCCACAGAATGAGGGCATTGCTGGCTAGACAGAATTTATTGCCCATCCTTATTTGCCCAGAGGGTAGTTAAGAGTCAACCACATTGCTGTGGATCTGGAGTCACATGTTGGCTAGACCAGATAAGGATGGCAGTTTCCTTCCTTAAAGGACATTAGTGAACCACATGGGGTTTTCCCAACAATCGACAATGGATGCATGGCCATCATTAGATTTTTAATTCCAGATATTTATTGAATTCAAATTCCACCATCTGCCATGGCGGGATTCAAACCTGGGTTCCAGGATGTTACCTGGTTCTCTGGATTAACAGTCAAGTGATAACACCTCGGTTGAGGCCATCACCTCCCCTGGGTTGGAGCAATTCACCAATGAACAGAGGCTGGATAAGCTTGTGTTGTTTTCTTGGGAGCAGAGAAGGTTGAAGGGGACTTGATGGAAGTCCATATGATTATGAGGGGCATAGACAAGATGAACAGAAAGCAGCTGTTCCCTTTAGTTGAAGGGCCAATTACTCTAAAGTGAAAGACAGAGGTTTAGATGGGATTTAAGCAAAAGCATTTTGGCCCAGTGGGTGGTGGGGCTATGGAATCCACTGCCTGGGACAGTAGTTGAGAGGGGAAACTGCAAATGAGTACTTGAAGCGTCATAACAAGGCAATGGAGAACATGATAAATGGTAGTATTCTAAGAAGCACAGATGATCAAACAGACTTTAGTGTTTATGTCCACAGATCCTTGAGGGCAATAAAAGAAGTGAATAAGATCATTTTTAAAAGCCATAAAGGAAAGAGAGGGTGCAGAAAAGATTCACCAAGGTATTGCCTGGGCTGGAGCATTTCAGCTACGGAGAGAGACCAGGTAGGCAGGGGCTATTTTCCTTAGGGCAGAGAAGGCTGAGGGGGAGACCTGAATGGGGTGTATAAAATGAGGGACAAAGATAGGGTAGATAGGAAGCAGACTTTCAACATAATGAACAAGAGAATTTGAGGAAAACCATTTTCATCCAGAGGGTGGTGAGTCTGCAACTTACTTCCTGAAAGGGTGATAGAGGCAGGAGTCATCACAATATTTAAATAGTATAGAAATGATCACTTCAAGTACCATAACAGTTGAAGTCTATCTGCCAAGTGCCGATAAATGGGACTAGATTAGACAGGTGTTTGCTGAACAATGCAGACACAATGGGCTGAACGGCCTCTTTCCATGCAATAAAACTCTCTGACTTGACTCTACATTCTGCGTGCCACACAAATAAGTAATGTGGCACATGACTTTCAGTGACAATGTAATATGATGTACGTAGGCCATATATACTGAAGCCTGGCAGATCCTATCAAACAGCATATCACTTTAGAGATCCACAACAAGCAAGATACTGACTGTATCCAACACAGTGCCAATATCAGGTCAGATTCTACAACTGGACAACATTTGCTGAATAATCTTGAGTGTGAAAGTGTGCAATTTAAAACTGTCAGGCTAACAGTGTGTCATATTTGCATTTATTGGAAGCTACATATATTAATCTACAGGGCCCTGACCTTTGCAGACAGAAAAAGCACATACATGCCCTGTTCCTTTTGCAACTCAACAAAACAGGTGTCAGACTTTTGCTGATTCATTCCTCAGAGCAATGCCCTGACTAATCACTCAACCCACACAGTTTGAAATTTAAACAAAGCCTGGCAGTTAAATGTCAATCAGAATTAATGCATGAATTCTCCATGCAGTACCTCTGCCAATTAGAGTCCACTTACCATCCAACCTGCACTCTCCTTTCATACAGCAGAAATATTGGTTTTCCCCTTGAATTGCTATTCGTGCAAGATATCCAAATGAGGACCAAATGGCAAAGCTTCTACAAAATGTGCCTTTTTTTTTCAGCAGTATTCAAATTCTGGTAGGTACTACCAAGCAACTATTTCATCCCCTTAAATTAGACAAACGACTAGTGGACAGGGTGATGGAAGGTGGAGATTAAGTGCAGTTTTGGTCAACCTTCCACCATCACGTGGTTTTCTAGATTCAAAAGTCAGGCAAGTAGTTCATATACTGAAATGCTTCATGCAATTTTGGTACCAATTACTGGCCATGCCAACCTCCGAACTGTATTCAAGATTTTAATCTTTAAAAGCTTACTTCCATGTCTGGCACTAGGGCATAGTTTTGTTTCTATAGCTGTATAGAGAAGAAAATGCCAGACAAAGGGGAAAAAAAAGCTTCTATTTTAAGACACTAACACAATAAAATAGCTTCTCACTGCCTGAGGTATGCACAGAAATTGCAAAATCTCTGGCTCTGCCACACAGCCACCTGCTGATCACACCAATTCTATTTGAACTGCAGACAGCAATGACTAAAATATGAGAACTGAAGTGCTTGCTCAGCAGTATGTGGCATACAACCCAGGAATTGAACAGACTAAAATAAAATGTGGAGGTGGGTTGCTGACTCACTGAAAATGACTCTCTACATTAGTGGAATTATTATTTCTCTGTAACCAAGAGACAGCACTGTTTATGGCGATGTTGATTTTACTTCCAGCACCATTTTTGTCATTTAAGAAATCTGACGCATGAGGAGGTCCATGCACAGGCTTCTATTAAGGTGAAAGAGAGTAGAAGAGGAGGTACACTTAAGTCAGGAAGTAGTAATTAGGTGATCCCATAACTTAAATTTTAAGAAGGTGCAGAAAATCAAAAAGACAAGAAGCTCTATAATTATACGTTCGTGGAAACAATGAAATAGGGTAGACAGGTCCACTGTGTAAATGTAAGTACTTGTTTCTGCTTTTGTTGTTTCTTACTTCAATACCAATCAAATGAGAGGCACGAAATGTGTTTTATCAAACCAAAAACCCTTGTCATGGCTGTTGTCAAACCATTAAAGACTGATGGTTTTATTTTACTTGCTAAATTGTAGAAGCATCCAACATGAAAGCAGATTCATACAGCAATATTCCTTTTTGCATCAAGAGCGAAAAGAATTAAAATTGCAAAATTGCAAAGCTCAGAATGGTTATTAGCCATATTGCAGATTTTCCTGTTCCTGCACCTATTGGACACAGATAATTGCGGAATACTTGCAAGAGCCCGGTTAGGTGTATGCAGTTGGACTATCTGCACATCCATCCTAAACTGTGCCCAAGTGATTTAATACGCTGAAGAACAAGAACAAGAACATCTGTCCACACATTTTATATATACTTTGATGGCCTTGGAAGGGACCTTTGATACATCTAGACAACTACTTCAGAACACAAATTCTGCTACTGATAAAGTAATATCCTAAAATGTCCCTGTATCAAAATACTCTGGTTAAAAGGAAGTGACATCTCAAACTGAGAACTCCCCGCTGGTGAGTTCTTGACATCATCCAGTCACGGGCCTACATATTTTCCATATCAAAGGCTTAGAAATGCAAATCTATCAAGGAACCATAAGGAAAATGCAAAAGTCCTCTTGAATTAATTTTAATAATTGGTGGTAGAGTACACTTTTTTTCAAATAGTTCTTTTCAGCTCACTCAAGTTGGCAACTTCAAAGGCTGGAATTTAATGGCCTCCTCCTAAAGCATACTGACTGACGAGCTGGAGGCTGTAGAATCAGGCACTATTGCGGTGTTGCTATGTCCATTGCCTACCTACTTCCACAAGTATTTTATCACCATGTGGCATTTGCAGCTTAAGCGGTCACTCATGTTCGAACATTTTGTGTCCAATACAGCAACCCCCAACTTAAACCTCACCATCTATCCTATGTGTTTCACTCCCTACTCTTCCAAACTTGACCCCTGAACTCCATCATTGGGGCCTGGCTGTCAGTACCAGCAATTCAGGACTTACTCAATGGGAGTTACTAGGAGCAGCCCATGTCCATAGACCTTACCATCAGACATGTGGTCCAACTGCAATATCATGTCCAAATGCCGATCCATTTATAGTATGTAGCTTCACTACGATTTCCACTCTTGCTAACTTGTGGTACTGGGGGTAATTCAGAAATTACTACTTCAATTTTAATTTCCTCCCTAGCTAACATAAATCTCATAGTAAAACCTCAACACCTGTCCACTCTATATCATTGGTACTGATATGTACAAGGATTGGCTCACTCTGTCCCCATGGCAGCTTTGTGACTCAGTGGTTAGCACTGCTG
This sequence comes from Ginglymostoma cirratum, assembly GCA_024137785.1. Taxonomy (NCBI): domain Eukaryota; kingdom Metazoa; phylum Chordata; class Chondrichthyes; order Orectolobiformes; family Ginglymostomatidae; genus Ginglymostoma; species Ginglymostoma cirratum. The sequence continues at coordinate 9,344,902 of JAHRHZ010000099.1, forward strand.
CCCAACAATGTCAGGAACCCGGGTTCAACTCTGCCCTTGGGTGACTGTGTGGGCTTTGCACGTTCTCCCAGTGTCTGTGTGGCTTTCCCCCGGGTGCCCCGGTTAGTGGGGATTGGCCATGCTAAATTGCCCTGTGATATCAAGATGGCGACGGAGTAGCAGTGTGCAGGGTCTTGCCATAGGCTCACATCCGCTTTTTTTTAAAACTTCTTTTCTTTCTTTTTCCTTTGCTTTTCTTTTCTTCGGTGGGTTAGTCAGCAGCATCGCTGCGGCAGTGAGAGAAAGCTCTGCGCAGAGTAGCAGTAGCCCTCCCTGCGATTGGAGGTGGCAGCAGCTGACTTTTCAAGATGGTGGCACTGGTAAGGCGGCAACTGCAACCAGGGTGAGACTCCTGGCGCGGTAGTAGCCTGGCCTGGCTGCACAGCCAGGGACTCCTGGTTGCAGGGCGTCTCCAGGCTCGGCATGGGACTCAGTGGCAGTGAGATGGGCCCAGCAGCAAAGAAATGGCACCTAAACAGTGGTGACTCTAATATGGGTGCGTCCGGCAGTGTGAGGCAGTGGAGGACTGTCTTTCAATTATATCTTTTCACTCTTTTTATTCTTAAACTATTCCAACTGGTGCCGGATAGTGGCAACAGTTGGAGCTTTTCACTGAATTATTCGCCATAAATTCAAGTGACAATAATAAATCATTCATTTATTCAGTGTCCAGGGATGTGCAGACTGGGTGGGTTGGACTGGTAAACATGGGGTTATGCGGATAGGTGGGGGACTGTGTCGGAGTGGGATGCTTTTCGAGGGTTGGTGCAGACACAATGAGCTGAATGGCCTCTTTCCACACTGCAGGGATTCTATTGTGCCTTCTATTGTGGGTGTTCTGCACCCACTGCATGATGTCTTTTACCCCGGCATCAAGGACACAACATATCATGCAGAACTTATTATAATGGCCAAAGAAACAGCTGTCTGTCCCCTCTCTAAGGAGCCTCCTAATTTGTTTGTATTGCTACTCCTGGCTATTGCTTCCTGTGCAGTCCTTTGCCCACTGGTGTCATTGTCTGGTCAACATGACTTCAAAATATTGCCTCTTCCAACAGTCTCCAAAGATGAGTACTAAGCTGAGAGCTGCACGCATCCTGAGGATTTCTATACTTCCTTCCCCTTCCTTCCTTTGTAGATGATCACCCATTCTACCATCCGGAACACCCAGTGCCTGTGGAGGACTGCCTGCTGGAATGTACAATCCAGAGGAGTTATACAGTCACCATTGCTCCTCACTGCCTCCAGCTTACTCTCAAACTCAAACTGACCTTGAGCTCAAACTTCCCAGTTCATGCCCCCAAGACGTGAGGTTTACTGCAGTTCCCATATGGCACAGAAATTGCGAGCAACAGGTATTAGCTAGCCATCCATGGTGTAGAAGGAATTTCTATTTCCAGTTTTAGAATTTAATTCCTGACTTGTTTAAACCATTAATCCTAATACCTGTAGACCTACTCTATGCTAAAATTCTTATCAATTTGCTTACTGTGACAATGAGCCTAAATCATGTCTTTTTTAAATTTCAAGCTCGGAGTTTAAACAAATGCCCTAGTTTACAGAGAAAAACACTCACTAACCAATCACTTACATGCCTATTATTATGCCACAGGAAATGTGTTTCAATCTGTATCAAAAAAATTGGTAAACTGATGTAAGTTAAAGTACAAAGTGTACTCCTGTGCTTTTCTACATTTCTGGCAAAATATTCAAAAGACAGACATATAATTTTTCTGGTATAAGGTGATATTTTCATTCAAATAAGTTTGGTTTCTGTACCATAATCCATTGTCAAGCAATAATGGAAAAAAATCAAGGCTGTCTTTTGGACAACAAGAAATATTTGTTTGTAGTTTATATGTGCAAGGAACCTCCATACAACATTCTCTTATATAACAAACAATGAGTCACTGGGCTAAGTCTAATAGATCCTAGAAATCCTATTTGAATTAGAGATTTTAATAATCATTAAGCAGTAGATTTAATTTAAACGTATAGCATTTTATAGAATTCAAGAGTTTTGCAGCTTAAAAGGTGGCTATTTGGACCATTGTAAATGTAAGTGGATCATTGAAAATACTGTCCAATTAGTTGATGTTACATCTCCTAATTTTGTTTACCAAAATTAACCCTTCTCACTTTCCATGTATCTGTCATTTTGCCAATTTATCTATGTCTTCCTGTAGTTCATGTATCAATGATGAGAAAAGGCTAGAAAGCCCACATTTATTTACAAATATCCCCATCATACTAATTTCATGAGCTATACTAATCATTTTCAGATTCCCCAACAATTCCCTGAAACGGCAAACATACAGAAATCTGAAGCCAATTCATCAGTCTTCTGTCAAAAATTCCTCTCCACCCTTCATGTGGAAGACCCAGGAAAAACTAAGCCCATCGGTTCTAATCAAGAAAACATTGTTCCATGTCTTTTACTTTCCATATGACGTGCTTTCTGACGTATATTAGTTCCTGGCTGAGCAACATGTTAATTTCAAAATTCTCATGCATTTTTTCCTTCAGTCTTAACTATCCCCATCTCCTCCAGCCCCATAAACCTCAAGGTTCACATTGCTGGCCTCTTGTGCATTCTTAATTTTATTACCTCAACCACTGGTGACCATGCATTCAGGTCACCTCCCAAGTTTTTCCCTCTTTATTTCCCCTCTCTTGAAGACCTATATCTCTGACCTTGTATTTGTTCACCTGACCTTATACCTCCCACAAAGGCTCAAGGACACTCTTGGGTAAATGACTTTACAGAATGACTGACAGCAAGGAGAGGGTGGTGGTTAACTTTGGTAGTATAGGATGGAATAAGTACGGTAGCAAGAAATGATCTTAGATTGGAAGCTGTACGATCCATGTAGGTGGAGGTAAGAAATAACAAGAGGAGTAAAACACTGATAATGAGTAAGCTATAGGCACAATTACAGTATCTACACAGTAGGAGAGAGAAGAAATCAAGTAATAAAGAGGGTGTGCAAAAAAGGTACAAAAACAAAGTTGCTGGAAAAGCTCTGGTCTGGCAGCATCTGTGAAGGAAAAAACTGAGTTAACGTTTTGGGTCCGGTGACCCTTCCTCAGAACTGACAACTCTCACGAATGCCAGCAGCATCTTCCTGCACTACATCTTACCCACCCTAATCCCAACACCACTAACCCTGCATGCTCTCTGCACTGCCTACTCACTCACTCAGGATACCTCACCACCTGAACCAGCAGTGACATCTGTGCCACCCACTTTCAGCTCCTGTATTACCTGCCTTTCTCTCATTCCAGGAGAATACAGCCGACAATAGGGCAGAAAGAGTCAACATAGCTGCCATCCTGCCCATCGTTCAACTTTTCACCCCTTACAAGGAGAGGATCCTGATTATGACTGCTCAACCTGGCGCTGGACTGGAGTAGCAGACTGTCCTTGACTTATTGTGTCAGGACCATCCAAGCAAAAGCTATTCCTTGGCTTGACTGAAGCCTGCTGAAAACTGTGGTAAGCTTCCTGGCTTTTTGTCTGCATTAAACAGCACGGCTAAAGGAAGTAATATAAGCCTGATATCTCTAGCTGAGGCAAAAATGCAAGGCAAGGCATAAGCAACACAGAAATGCTGTGAGCATCCAGATAGGCTCAGAGTACATGAGCGAGTGAAGAGCTGGTTCAGTACAGGAGTTAGGTGCGTGTCTCTTAGGACACAGTGTCCTTGAAGGCGCATTATGATAATAGTTGGCAGTGTAGCCCAAAGTCCAGCACTGAGGTACAGAAGCTTCCTCGTATTGGATCGGAAATGCGCCATGAGGCTAGCACTTGTCAGATGCCACTGTCTTTCGAGATGAGAATATGTGGACAGTGCACATGGAACATGCCCTGAGTGGGATACCTCCTCATGAGGAAGTCACTTTGGGCCAAATGGCGAGCTCAACCCACCGAACATCCACTCCGGTTTCCAAGTTGGGTTTTCGTGACAGCCTATTTCCATGGAACATTTGGTAAGATTACAACTGGAATAGTAATGAGCTGAATTGGGCCGTCAACAAGGATCTTAGCATGCATTGATCATTGTCAATAAGCCGCCTGCTCAGAATGTCACCATTCTGCTTGTGAAAAGCACACACAGTGGGGCAAGATGACCTCAATGTGGAGATGAGCCACGCCAGGCTTGTTGCCCCATTCAGCTATACATCTCACTGTTGCCCATGTCACTCATGTAAGACACCTCTACAACATTTTGCTCAAAATGTCTGCAGAGAGATAAGCACAGGTTAAGTGAGATGGGAATATATTTTTCAGATGGAATATAATGCGGCAAAATGTGAAGTTATGCATTATGATCGGAAGAATAGAAGAGCTGAATTTTTTTTATTCATTCACAGAATGAGGGTGTTGCTGGCTAGGCCAGCATTTATTGCCAATCCCTAATTGCCCAGAGGGCAGTTAAGAGTCAACCACATTCCTGTGGGTCTGGAGTCACAGATAAGTAGGCCAGATAAGGATGGCAGTTTCCTTCCTTCCTTAAAGGATATTAGTGAACCAGCTATCTTTTTTTCCTGACAATCGATAATGGATTCACGGTCATCTTCAGACTTTTAATTCCAGATTTTTATTGAATTCAAATTCGGTCATCTGCTGTGGCAGGATTCAAACCCAGGTCCCCAAAACATTACCTGGATCTGTGGATTAACAGTCCAACGATAATACCACTAGGCCGTCACCTCCCCAATATTGGTTAAATGGTGGAAGATTGAAGAAAGCAGCAATACTAGAAAGATTTAGGAGTCCTTGTGCATAAATCAGAGAAGGCTAGCATATAAGTTCAGCAGGTATTAAGAATGCTGGCTTTTATTTCAAATGAAATCGAGTATAAAAAGACTAAAGTCTTGATAAAACTATACAAGGCATTCATCAGACACACCTAAGATACTGTAAACAGTTCTGGGTCCCTTATCTATGCTAAGCTGGCATTGTAGGTGATCCAGAGAAAGTTCATTAACTTGATTCCGGATATGGAGAGATTTTCTTATGTTGAGAAGTTATATAGATTTTAATTGAATTGAATGATTTATTATCAAATGTATTTTAAAAAGTACCATGAAAAGTGTTGTCACCACACTCCACGCTATTTTGAATTACTGAATATATTAAAGGATACTACTAAAATAGAGTTCATCTTTCACTCCCCTTCTTGTTCCTCCTTCACTGCTCCACTTGATGTCAGCCAGGGTCTCTGTAACGGTCTCATGGCTTGTACTCATGGGAATTTTAGAAACTGAGAGGTGAACGTATTAGGACAGAGATGAGGAGGGATTTCTTCTCTAAGAGGGTAGTGAATCTAAGAAATTCTTTACTGCAGAGGTGTGTACAGGCTGGGTTGTTAAGCATATTCAAGGTTCAGACAGACGGATTTTTAATCAGGAAGAGAATCAAGAGTTATGGGGAAAAGGCAGGAAAGTAGAATTGAGGATTATCAGATCAGCCATGATCTCCTTGAAAAGCAGGGTAGACTCAAATGGATTGAATGACCTACTTCAGCTCCTATGTCTCCTATGCTGTTAGAGTTTTATAATGCTCATGCGAAGGACCTTGGAACTTTGTTTGCATCATTCTGCACCCTTGGTTATTGTTGTGACTCCTCCCTTCTACTAGTTTAGTTATAATCTTCTGGATGGACTGGTAAGAATAATTCTTCAGTACATCTACTGATACTATTCTTGTGAAAAATAAAACATAAGCCTTAATCTATGAATGCTAAGTTTTACTGAGTAGCCCTTCTACGGTTCTAACATGGAACCTACGATTATGTTGCCCTTATCTCCAATGATCTTAAAATGTGGATCACATCTTCTCCAAGTCTCGACCTCTCCATCACATTTATGTACATATCTACCATACACCCAATTACAATAGTACTACATCTGTTTGTAAACAGACTCATTGTGATCATTCCATGGATGCCACCATCATCCATGTTCATTCCAAAGTTCTTACAGATAATGCACACAGGCTGGTCACTGCCTTCTGACTGGTGTGCTCTTGCTTGAGTAGTAAACATAGCAATCCTCCCCATACGTTCATTTCAATTAAAAAGGCATTTTAAGTAAATAATCACTAACTCAAATACCTTCCTTTTGGGGTTGGTTAGCTCAGTTAGCCAGACAGCTAGTTTTGAAGCAGAGTGGCGCCAACAGTGTCGGCATAAGCCCCAAACTCACCGTGATCACCATGAAAGTCCTGCCATCTCAACATCAGCCCTTGCCTATAATGTGGTGTCCCCCAGGTTAAACTCACCAACAGTCGTCTCTCTCTAATGTCTATGGGACTGTGGTGATTGTACCTTACTTTCTTCCTCCGCATTAATCATGCCAGCCATATCAGCCATTGCTTGTTATCTGTTCATCTCAGAGTTTTTGATAGGATCGAACATATGTTTAAGATACTCATCAACTTTTTTACGGTTTACCAAAGTTCTGGCCTAACAACAAATTCACACCAAGTGGCAATGCCTCCAAAACTTCCTATCAGAACTTGCTATCAGCCTTTAAGGACTTTTGAGACACATTATTGTACTCACCATTGTCAATATTAAGTCACAGTGCCACATTCAACACAGGTCACAAACTATCTCTCTTTATTAAAAATTGAAATGATCAAATAATTGTTTGGAGCACAGAATTGCTAACAAAAAAAGAAATTTTTTGACAAAGCTATCCATCCGGCATTCATCAGGACAACTCAAGAAATATTAAAGCAAAAACAATGCTTACATACTCTATGAGAAGACAGTCCTGACTGGTTGACAATGGAGCTCTGATTGGTTGAGGCATTGCCATGGAGAGCTGAGACTAGTTTAAATTTTAAACTGGGCAGGCTGATTGATTGGTTAAGGCATTGCTTGGACGGATGTCACTCGATTTTTTAAGTTGAAACAGGCACAATGTGTGTACACTTTTTTTTGTGCCTGCAAAGAAATGTTAACATGTGTAGCTTCCCATGAAGAGCTGCTAGGTCTACTTTTATCCAATCAGGAAGGGTGCTGATTCCGTCGTCAAGCTGAAAAGGCATCACTTTTGTTTGCTAATGACAAAAATTGAAACCAAATCTCTTATACATAGGGTCACCTGCTCAAAAGTAAATTTATTAAAATTTCCTCTAAACAGTCAGGACAACATTTTTTTAATGTCTGGTCAATGAAATGGTACTGTAAAACAATTGAAAAGCAAAGACAAATACTTATATGTTATTTAATGACTAGATGTTGACCATGACAAACTGAATAAATTTTAGCACGTTACAATTAAGTAAATGAAGTAAGAGTGCTTGAAGGTAGGGCCACCTTTTCAGTATTCAAAATGGAATATTTATGCAGCAAAGAGATAGTAGGAACTGCCGATGCTGGAGAATCTGAGATAACAAGGTGTAGAGTTGGATGAACACAGCAGGCCAGGCAGCATCAGAGAAGCAGGAAAGCTGATGTTTCGGATCTGGACCCTTCCTCTTTCCGAAGAAGGGTTCAGACCCGAAACGTCAGCTTTCCTGCTCTTCTGATGCTGCCTGGCCTACTGTGTTCATCCAGCTCTACACCTTGTTATCTCTATTTATGCAGCAAACCAACATTCTGTGATGAATCCATTACATGTGATAAGAACTCCAAGGGCTACAGTACTAAATCATAGAATCCCTACAGCATGGAAGCAGGCCATTCAGCCCACGAAGTCCACACCAACACTCCAAAAAACATCCCACCCTCTACCGTATTACTGCATTACCCATAGAAATAAATCAACCTAACTTACACATCCCTGGACACTATGGGCAATTTAATATGGCCAATTCACCTAACCTGCCCATCTTTGGACCATAAGAGGAAACACACACAGAAACAGGAAGAATGTGCAAACTCCATATAGACAGTCCCCCAAGGGTAGAATTGAACTTGGGTCTCTGCCACTGTGACACAGCAGTGCTAACCACTGGGCCACTGTGCTGTTCACTAAGCTTGTAAGATTAATTTTCAGGCTGAATCAATCAGAAAAAAAAGAAAGCTTAAGTTTTTGAAGTTAGTAAGTTGAATACAGGATGCTTCTAATGGAAGTAAGACATTCAATTTAAAAGAATCTAGTGGTATTCTTCTCAAAATTGCTTCATGCAATTATGTTTTTACAATGCAAAAATCGAACATCTGTCACATCAGTCACCAATGGTAAAGAAAACCTAGACAACTTAAAATGATACATGTTGGAAGGTAACGTAAGAAAAGATTCTGAGTTACATATACTGGATCAACACAACATAATTCAATCCAACAGCCTGTGCGCCCACTAACTTTAAATCAATCCATGCGTCGGTAGGGAGCAAATTAGAATTGCACAGAAGTGGTGACCACTCCTTTCATTTTTTTGTGTTAATCTAGTTAAAAGATATTATTTTAGTCAGTTACAACTTTGATGTATGTAGAGTAAGGCTCTCTCTACTCTCAACAAAACAACATTCTTAAATCCAATGATGTGACATTCTTCATTGCCCACATCAATAGCCCTTTGCCCTGTGAGTGATTTTGCATCAATTAGGAATAAATTAGAAGCAGTTGAGCTGTGGGACTATGCCTAGTATGATCTGGATTAAATGTGCACAAGCATTTCCAACTGTATAATTGATCTAAATTCCCACCCTTCAATCTCTGCTGGTGAAATACAGCCCAAAATCAAACTTGATAACGAAGCAAGAGCAGTACCTTATGGGGATGCAGTTTCACTATATTTCACTCGCGAGTCAATTAACATTCAATTCATAACACAGAATTACAGTATAGATGCCCCCTGCAGCCATCCAAATTCAATTCACAAATGATCCTTATTACTCCTTTCACTGATCTGCTGATTGATCTTTCTGTTCAAAAATCAAGTCACTGACTCAGATCATTAGCTAAGGTTTCACTCCAGAATCTAAGCAGGAAATCTAGCCTGAGATAAAAGGTACTGCAGATGCTGGAGAATCCAAGATAACAAGCATGGGGCTGGGTGAACACAGCAGGTCAAGCAGCATCATAGGAGCAGGAAAACTTGACGTTTCGGG
>JAHRHZ010000099.1:9354110-9536421 GCA_024137785.1 Ginglymostoma cirratum
AGCAGGTCAAGCAGCATCATAGGAGCAGGAAAACTTGACGTTTCGGGTTCTTCTCTGATGAAGGGTTTAGGCCCGAAACGTCAAGTTTTCCTGCTCCTATGATGCTGCTTGACCTGCTGTGTTCATCCAGCCCCACGTTTGTTATCCAGGAAATCTAGCCTGGCACTTCATTGTGACAATGAGATAGGTCTCTATTGAGGAAGTGCACTCTTTCAAATAAGACAGTAACCAAGACCACGTGTGCCTTCAAAGTTAAAGTACTGCAGATGGAGATCTGAAACAAAAATAAGAAGTGTTGGACAACACTCTGCAAGTCTTTCAGCGTCTGCTGTGACAGAAGCAGAGTTAATATTTTGAGTCCAATATGACTCTTGGGTTTTGCACTGTTGACAAAGGGAGAGGAAGGACAATTGGAAGATCAACTGATGAAGATGTACTGAACAAAAGACAAAGTGAGCACTAATGGTGGTACAGAAGATATATAGTTAAAAAATAGGTGTAAATGGTAGGTATGAATAGTAGAAGATAGGTCAGCTTTTCTGACAGAAAACCCATGCAAACAAGACACTGGGGGTGATGGCAGGGAGAAGGGTTTGTCATCAGAATGGAGGAGAGTATTCATGTTCTAAAGTTGTTGAACTTAATGTTGAGTCCTAATGGCTGTAAAGTGTCCAAGTCAAAAATAAGGTGCTGTTTCTTCAGCTTGCATTGGGCTTCAATGGAGCACTGCAGCCTTAGAAATGTTAGCACAAGTGCAGGTGTATTGAAATAGCAAACAACTAGAAGGTCAGGATCATTCTTATGAACAGAAGAGAGGTGTTCCAGAAAACTTTTGCCCACTCTGCTTGCAGTCTTGCCAATATACAGTGGACCATATCATGATCAATAGATTCAACTGATTATGTTGAAAGAAATACAAATAAGCCACTGTTTCACTTGGAATGTGTGCTTAGGGCCATGGTCAATAAGAAAAAAGAATGTACAAGGCAAGTGTTATACCTGTGATTGCATGGCAAGATGTAGATGGAGACGGGGCAACTGGGAGAATGCAATAGTGTCCTTACAGGCAGCAGGGTGGGAGGAAGTGTCATCAAGGTAACTGTGGGAGTCACTGAATTTGCAAGGGTGTTAATGGACAGACTATTCCCAGAAATTGAAACAGTGAAGTCAAGGATGGAAAGGCAATAGTCAGAGATGGATCAGGTGAAGGTGAGACAAGGATACAATTTGGAAACAGAACTGATTCATTTTTCCAATTCCGAATGAGAAGAAAACAGCGAGTATGATGTCATCGATGTACTGGAGAAACAGTTGTGGGATGGGGCCTATGATTGGAACAAGGAATGTTCCACATACCCCACAAAGAAACAGGCATAACTGGGACCTAGGCATTACCCATAGCCACATCATTGACAAGTGAGACAAGTTTAAGGGGAATTTATTCAAAGTGAGAATGAGCTCAGCAGGCGAAGTAGGGTGATGGTAAATGAGGACTGTCCATACCTCCTTTCAAGTGGTGAGCCTTCAGGCCACCATGATGGGTTTGGACATGTATAGGGATTGCACATCCATGGAGAATAGTAGGTGTCTGGGGCCAAGGAACAGGTATCCTCAGGCTTAATTAAGATAGAGCATATTCTCTTTTGTTAAACTTTCATACTTCTCCGTATCCACATGCTATGTCTGCAATAAACAATGAGAGGTGATCACACATCAGAAAGATGCATTGTCTCACAAAATCCCAGAACATCACCTACTGAAATATTAATGCCCTATGATTCAATACATTGCAAGATCACCTCACTGAAGACTGAACACAAATTTAACTTCTTAAAATTTCCTCCCCAACTGTGCTCCTTTAATCTACCATGTAGTTCCATCGGTTCTAGTTGTCTACTCATCTGAAACAATCAATCTTCAAGCAAAGTGCATTGTGCCAATTCTATCCAGTTGTTCCTATCAGCATGTGGACATGTTCAGAGCAGCGGTGAGTGCAAACACTTTGACAGTCAAGCAGACAGATTATTCAGCTGAAGAAATTATGACTGAACAGGAGTCTTTGATACCTTGTCTCCATTCACACTAACTTCCCAATTGGGACAACTACCAAACAGTCAGCAGTGATAAAATGTCATTGAAGTTCCCCTCCCCAATTCAGGTGTACCAAGACCATTTGTAGTTATCCTCCTACACCATTACCAAGATCAGCTATCTCACCTTAGACCAGGAACTGAACTGGAGCCTCTGATGCATGATGCAGTGCCACAATAAGCAATACCTTTCCCAAATGAACCATCAGTGAAGGTTCAACTGAATTGTAAAGCAAATCACTTTAGAAAGAAAAAAATAACTGGCATCAATCATAGAATCATACAGCACAGAAGAGCTGCTTTGACCCATCAAGTCTGTACTGCTAAAAATACACGACCACTTACACTCGTCCCACTTTCCTATACTTGACACAGAGCCTTGAATGTGACGACACTTCACGCGCTCATCCAAGTTCTTTTCAAAGATTGTGTTTTCTCAATGTTTTCATGTAGCCAGTGTGTAGTCCAGCTACACTGTACTAGTAAACTGCTTTTCTTCAGATGTAGTGACTTTTAACATACTCAATTGCTTCATTGTGGGTTATGTGGTTATGTCTCCATTTGTGCTAAACTGTCATACATAAGCTAGCCTCTGCACAGTCCTTAGAATTCTCTAGTAAAAATAAATAGATCAAATACACCAGGAAATCCCACATTACACAACGGAAACAAAATATAGCACAGCAACAAGCAGAAATTTCATATAATGCACCACATTTATAATGCTTACTTTTAAAAAGTAACAAAACTACTCTCCCATGTCACAGCAGCCCAGCTGTTACTTGTTTTGGTGAATATTTAAATAATAAGTCTTTATACCATAGCTAATTAAATGATCCATGCCAATATCATATTTCACAGAGATATAGCGTAACACTTTCTTTTACAGGTGTCTCTCAAACATTAAAACCTCTAGTTTAACATATCCTTTATTATTCCTGGAGAGTCGAACAAAGAAACCCTTTTGTTTTTGCATTACTTCAAGTGTTAATGCCATAAAGGGGATGTTTTGCATTTCAACTTTAGTTTTCCTCTCTTTAAACACTGTGCAATTTCTCACCTTGGAGAATACGTCATTTCCCAAGGTATACTACAATTAGAGTGTAATCTGCCATAAGACAGCATACGGTAGAGTAATATTTGACATTCCCTCTTTTACAACTGATAGTCCCTGATCAAGATTGTGAACTCACTTATTTGGCAAGATTTGATCTGATTTATTTATTGTCAGATGTAGTTACAGGTATTTCAAATGCAGTGAAAAGTGTCACCGCTCTCCGATACCATCTTAAAACACTGAAGACAAACCAAAGCACGGGAAATGGAGCCAGAAAGAAATAAAACAATAAAGTTCATCTGATAGTCTTATCTCAATAAAGTTAGATGGTCTTTGGAACAGCTCAAGCTTCTAGCTCAGCCATGGGCCTGGATCCAGGCTCCTCCAACCACTGCAACCGAGCCGAAAAAGTAAGAGAGAAGACTTTAAAGAGAAAAGAAAAGCAGACGGAAGTGGACAAGCCTTGAGCACAGTAGCCCGAATGATGCTACTCTGCTGCTGCCATCTTGGAACAGATCTCTGTGCATGTGTGTCCTCCACACAGATGCATAACAGGGTTACAAAATCAGGATATAACTAAGGACATTTTCTATTTTCTTTAATATATCCAATGGTTATGTGTTATATTTCAATTGGTTTAACTGGGCGTATTTTGATTTTAATAGCTGGTTTAGAATCAGCCATAACAGTTATTGCAGCCACATTAGAAGCCAGATAGGTAGTCATTCAGGAATGGATCAGCTTCTGTCCCTTCCAACTAATACAAATGTTACTAACAGACCAAAGCAGAGGAAGAAAATACCCATAAAACACAGAAGATATATTTTTTAAAAAGCAGTGATTAAAACAACAGCAAATTTAAAAAGAAAAAGAATTCAGTAACACATTATAATCAGTGATAAACTTAGTGAAACTGGTAGCTTGTTATTTTACCAATATGTGAATTTCTAACATCTGATGTGCTAGGTTTTCATAGCAACTCTCAGAGTGTAATGAAAACCCAGCAGCCAAAATTTGATTTTGAGCACTATGTCAAACCAGCTCAGAAATGAAAATGGAATATAGGGCTGTGAAATTCAATGTCCCCGAAAGCTGGCAAGGAAATTATGATGGAAATTGAATCTATGACCATTGCATTCAAAGCAAGTAAAATACCTGTTGACTTAAATGAACGTAGTGTACGGCTTAGCATCTTGTTGAGTAGCTGCTTGCCTGAGTGGGGGTTGTAAACTTAGCTGAGGCCAGGAGGACTTCAAGCTAGCTTCTTCTACTTAAAGGCAGCTTGCACCTCTTAAAAGGGACATTCATTTTGATTGTGCAGGTGGTCAAAGTTACTCCAATAGTAATTTTCAGCTGAGGGGGACACAGAATAGCACAACATGACACAGACAGTGCTCAAAGAGAGTATTACGCTACACAGACAGCCTTGGTGATGCAGGTGGAAATGAACAGAAATGACATCTATTCGGGTAGTGAGGGGCAAACAAACAGTCTGATGACAGTAAGACAAGATTGCCAGAACTGCACTCCAAGGACTTGGCTGGAGTGCCACAAGAAACTCAATGACCTCAGAAAAGTGATCAAGGTGAAGAATTGCATCTTCATGTGCTGTATTCTGCCAACTGCATCACGAGCTTCATACACTGCTCGATGCACCACACCTCTATCACTCAACTGCTGATAATTACCGTCGATCATGTCTTAAATATAATAGTCACATCTTCACCTCATCTTCATGTTTAGCTGCAAGCCGCATCCCTACATCTTACAGCTTGCACACACCAGCCAGTCAATCTTGAATACCACAATACTATGGCTTTAAGAGGTGTATTTTGTCCTGGTTCTTTTAAAAGAAATTTTAAGACAGAGGTACCGAACAGTCTATTCGAAGCCAATGAAATAAATGGCTTGTAAGGCCTTAGACTTTTTTTTAAAAGTTGGAATAATAGAAGCAGCATGAATGTGTGGGGTCAGACTCCCCGAAGAGCCAGGGCTTTAGTTTAGCTTTCAATAGTTATTTGGGTTTGAAGATGGTTGTGAAAGCTGTTACATCTCTCTCGGTCACAGCTAAAAAGCTGGAATACTCACTCTCTGCTGCCAGATTCACACGTGAGACATTTTGTTTTACTGATTTTATTTTTGACAAGTTTATGTTTATTGGATGTTATTATTTTGGAACAGTCACTGTTTAGTAGTTAAACAATCTATTATTCTGTTAAGTTTTTCAACAGAGTTAAAGTTATACCAATTCTTCACTCTTTTGGTTGTATATTAAATTGGCAGAAGAATAAGGTCTGTTTTGCTTAAACTGAGTAGTGTGACCAATCGATTTACTCTGAAACACAGCATCTTACACCTGCCTTTAAATAAGATAAAAGTTTGGGCCTAGGCTATCCCCTTGATATCCCCATGCAGAACAACAAACCAGCTCGGCGAGCCAACCAATCTCAACACTCACAAACAGAGCTACAAATCTACTCCAAAACCTTAGATATCCCCTTGATATATTTGCAGGGGGTGTGGTCTGGTCCAGAACAGCATCACCAAAAACACTATATTACACTCAGTGACAGATTTTTCTTGCTCTCTTGCAAGACAAGGCATAATCAGAGACAGAAGCATCCAAAAGAGAGGGGATAAGCACAGCTAACATTCTTACTAAATGGAGGAGATGAATCTCTCCATCAGTGGAATGGCCATGACTTCAGTTGTGGCCAAAAACAGGGCTTAAAACATTGAAGCTGATTGTATTCTCACAGTGATACCTCCTTCTCAAATTCCACTTCCCCCTAATGCCACAATCTTATGCGATTTACAAACTTCTTATAGGGCAAGAATAAACCTTTTACTTTTAACCTGTTCCCTTGGCTTGTGGAGTTTCCATTGCACTCATGGGCAACCATATGTTCTGTCAAGCTGCCACATAAGTTAAGACTGCTTTCACACAAACTCAGCTTTCTGCCACAAACGCTCAGGCAGCTGCCAACAAAACTGTGGATAACAGTGGTCAAAGGGGCTTGTAACTGTCCAGAAATCTGTCACCAAACTGTTGTTGTGAAGTTAGGTAGAGTACTTGTGGTTTGGGAGGCAGGATGTTAGAATTCAGTGTTTGTAAAATATTTGTGTTTGTGAAATGCTAGGGAGGAAAGCAGTGTGTGGTCCCTTTAAAACGTGATGTCCTTTTTTCCATGCTTAGAGATTTAAAAAGGACGTATGTGAGCAATTTGAAAGTTTGCCATAGCACAGACAGCACTCAAATTGAAACATTTCAATCAAAAGGCTGTAGAGTTAGCAGGCCAGGCAGCAGTTTTGTTTGTCATCAAGACAACCAGTCTCGAGTTTAGCCAATCAATTTGAACTAGGCACTTAGATACCAAAAAACCAATTAAATTTAAATCTGATGGTTTTGACAACATAGAACTAAATCTATTGTAAGAGATTGATACGCCATCAAGGGTAGAAAAGAAGTGGGTAGTTGGACAAAGATAGGACAGTGAACTGCCATCTGCCAGAGTTAAAAGTTCTCAAGAAAGAATCACTGACTCTCACAGTCTTCTCTAAGTCTTAGAGAAAGCACCATCTGAATCAAAGGTACCTACAGCACAACTAGTTAATATTCCTGACAGAAGATTCAATGGAGAATGCATTCCTGACAGAACATTCAACGGAGAAGGCACAGAACATTCCATAACCTGGCTGTAATTTCAAGAGATTAAATTCTATTTTTTTTTGTCTTATATAAGTGGGATTTGTATTTATTAGAACAGCGTACTATTGGAATCTTGTTTTATTCAGGAATAGTTAGTTGTTAGAAGGGGTTTATTCAGTTTGTTAATAGTGTAGTTAATTTGTTCACTATTAGGATTCGATAAATAAATTGTTACTTCTTGATTTTAAAGTGAGTGTCAGAAGTTTATTTTATTCAACCACTAGAAGTTGCTGAAAGGCAGGTTACACCACTTTTCATACTCTATTTAAAGATTATAAGATGAGGTGCTCCTCTTTGGGTGTTTTAGCTTTAATTCTCAGAGGGGAGTCAACCTCCGCTTTATAACACTGTCATATGACAGCTGAAGTGTCATCCTGGATGAGTGACCATGGTGCAACAGAGCTGGTCTTCCCAGGTTGACAGCATTCATCCAAAGGTCATTGCCACTTCACCACTGCCTGGTACTGCTTCTATAGTCAACAGGTCCAGACTGCTGGAGCTGATGTTCAGATAGAGCTTTTATACTCAAACCTGCTTCGAGTTATCCTGCAAGACCATCTGAGTTTCCACCACTAAAAGTCAGCAGCCTCTACAGCAAATAGAACGGCAGCCTGCAGAAGCAGAAGGCCAGACAACAGCATAGGGTAGACAGACACTAAAGAAGCAAATAAGGTGATTAGTTAACTCCAGTAAGTAATATGGCATGCTTTGATTTATAGATTTGACTTGGAATATTTATCTTCTGGTGACTTTAATAATTGCACTGTGGCCAAGTGGACACTATGATGATCAATGACAGAAAGAAGGACTGGGTATTGTTGGAAAATGAGAATTTAGGCATTTATTGGTATCTTAGTTGGATGAATTGATTATAGAATTCCCAGACAGAATGGGGCTGGTCACCTTTCATGTTCTTCCTCAGCTGTTCTGGCAAAGGCAAAACAGATATTATGGTGAGATTGTATACTTTGCAACAGACCTCCATGAACCTTGACCAATGCTCTGCTGAATAATACAGGGCTCTTTCAGAGTGGCTCAGGTAGTGGAAATATCATTTAAAAATATCAAGAACTTATATCTGCATAGTAACTTTAGCATTATTAAACATTCCAAGATGCTTCAAGATAAAATGAAAATAAGAGGGCTCTTGTAGCACAGTGATAGTGTCCCTACCTCTGGGCCAAGTCGCAGGTTTAAGTTCCACCTGCTTGAGTGGGACGTAATAACATCTCTGAACAGGTTGATTGGAAATATCTAAAACAAGAAGTCACAGAACCTAAGTGCAAAACAGTAGGTCAGACGACCACGAGCTTAATAAAGAAGTGGGTTTTAAGAAGTGGCCATAAGTAGGAAAGTAAGGCTGAGAAGTAGAGATGTGTGGGAAGTTAATAAGGAGCTCAGGCCTAGAAAACTGAGCACGTGGCCACCAATGATGAAGTGATTGAATTCAGGGATGCACATGGCACCAGAATAAAATCTGTGCAAATATCTCAAAAGGTTGTGGACTGTTGGAGATTACAGAAACAAGAATGGAAAAGCCATGGAATAAAAAAAAGCAAAGTACTGCTGACTTTGAAACTGGCAATCTGAAATTACAACAGCAAGTTCTAGAGAAACTTGCCAAATCTGGCAGCATGTTGTAGAAAGAGAGAGTTAATGTTTTGAAACCAAGATGAATTCTTCAGAAACCCATGGAAAAGCCTTAAAGGTATTTGAAAATAAGGATGAGAATTTTAAATCAAAATGTTGCCTGATTAGGAGCCAAGGGAGTAGGTGAATGGACAGCAAAGTCTTGCTAAGGGAACTTCTAGGTATGATTTCATGCTTCCTCCCATAAAGGATTTGTAATTGACCCAAAGTCATCAATGCACCACATCTAAGCTATAGTCTAGTAAGGTATCTCTTCCAGTTTTGATAGAGGCTCGATCCTCACATTGTGCTTGCTTCTTCTGCTTGCAACAGTTGTATTTGTTATTGGAATAGTTCTGGCTGTGTATGGATGTAATAGCCCCTCCCTTTTTGCAATGTCCAATTTCTTCAATTTCATTTTGACGTAGGAATGACTTTTGTAGGATAACCTGTTGCATTTATATAGTGGATTATTAAAATAACCCAAAGAACTTCAAAAGATTATTATCAAACCTTATTATTACCCTGTTGTTTACTGTTTAGCATGCATTTAGCTGTTTGTTGTAACGTCACCAAGTTGCCATCTCATTTTTAGGTGTGCTCTCTTATACTCCTTCTTGAACCATGGCTGACCCGCTGGCTTGATGGTAATAATTGAGTGAAGGATATGTCAAGATCTGAAGTTACAAATTATGTTTGAATACAGTTCTGCTACTTTCAGTGGCCCACAGTGCCTCACAAAAGCATAGTTTTGAGCAGCTAGACCTGCCCTGAATCTATCCCATTCAGCACAGGGATTAGTGCCACGCACTCACAAAAGTGAACAAGGCCAGTAAACGTATCTTCATGTAAATGTAAATGTATGCTGTATTCCTTCAACTGCACTATTAGCCTCACACACAGCTCAACGCAGCACACCTCTGTCACTCAGCTCCTATTAATCTTGACTCAAATGTAACATTTGTAACTTCACCTCACGCTCACACATTTAGCTGCAAACCTTACCACCTCGTCTCACAGCTTGCACAGACTGCCAACTACTCAATTACGATAAACCGTGTCACTGAAATACATTGCGCCCTCAATGAAAGATATGCTCAGTATGAATAACCTATACAAAAACCGTCCAGAAGTCACTCCTACCAATACTTTCTGGACAGCTGCATCAGTGACAGAAAGAGTGGTGAAGACAAACTCAGTTGTACATCAGGAGTAGCAGTCAGCCCTTCACTCTTCAAGCCTGCCCTGCCATTCAATAAGATCATTGATGGTATGTTTGTGTTTGAATCCCACATTCTCATCTACCTGTGATAATCGTAGATTTTTGTTAGGCAACGGAATCAATTTACATCGGCCTTAAAAATATTCAATAATCCCATCTCCACCACCCGAGGCACAGTTCAATGTCATAACATATTAAGAGGAAAAAAATCTGTCTGACCTTAAACTTTAAATCAGTAACCCTTAGATCAGGATTCACATGCAAAAGGAAACAATCCTTCCACATCTACTTTGTCAGGGCAATTCAGGATCTTACAAACCTCAAGCAAATCATTCCCCACATTTGTAAATTCCAGTGAAAGCAAACCTAGCCTATCCAATCTTTCCTAGTGAGAAAACCTGCTCAGTTCAGGTGACAATCTAGTAAACCTCAAGCATTTTATTCCCTTTTTCTTGTTTTCCCCACCAACTGTTGTAGATCTAGTACAGCAGCTACATTTTCCAGGGTTCAACCAGCTTGGACAGCAGAGCATTGGTGTTACATAACCATTCCTCATGGACATTCAAGTCTCTCTCCTGGAATAAATTCTTTGCCAATACTAGCCTCAGAACTTCTTCCAAGTGACATTTAAGGGTACTGATTCATCAGCTGAAGGAGGATTGGTGGATCATAATCAACAGGAAGTTTCCTTGTGTATGTCTGACCTGGTGCCACTAAATGCCACCTCTGTAGATTCTGACCTGCCGGTGAGACAGTACACGCCCAGGGACTGTGATGGAGTCTGAATGTAACATAGAGGAATGGAGGGGAGCTTTTTAGGGAACAGCAGATATACCAGGTACAGTACAAAAGAGGCAGCAATCCAATAGAACTAAAGAACATGAGTACATGTGTGTTAAACAGTGAACACAGCAGGTTGGAGATTGATCCTAGTGATGAAGACCTAGTGATCTGGTCAAACACTAAAAATCTGCCACATCCCATTGTGAGTAGAAGTGGCCAATTAAGAATAATTCAGACACTTTGAAATCAACAAGTCACATAATTTACATGATAAAAATCAGGAGATGGATTGTGTCAAAGGTGGACATTGCTCAAATTAGTGACGTTTGAGACTTAATGGTTTATTTCTCAGAACTCACAGGTACACTGTGTAGTGATGGGGAGGGAAGAACAATGCTCAGGTACTTCTTTTTACGCATCTTTTCGTGAGGCCTGAAACCAATCCAAGCACCAGTGTTACTAATTTTGAAATTTCTTGTCCATGTACACTGTGTGGAACTTCCCTAAAGAAAGAAAGGGCCATATTGTAAAGTCACGAACATGTATCAAATCCCCAGGGTCAAATAAATTACAAATTATTACAATCAGAGTCAACTTGCCAGAAACAAAAACAGAAATTCAGCCGGTCTGGCTCACAGTCACCAGATTCAAAACATTAACTTTACCTTCTTCCTACAGATTCTGCCAGACTGCTCAGCTTCACCAATTTCTGTTATTGTTTCAGACCTCCAGCATCTGCAGTTCTTTGTTTTATTTTATTAAAATCTATACAAACCCCATGGCAGCTAACAGCCAATTAACATTAATCGCTGCATTCTCCACGGCAACACCTTTATCCATCAAAGTCCATTTGCCAATCAATCAATCAGCACCCTCTTCTCATGCAATATAAATGTTGATTTCCCCTTTACTGGTGTTCTTGCAAATTGTCCTAATGAGTGCAACTTGAATCACAGAATCCCTACAGCGCAGAAGTGGGCTATTCAGCCCATCGAGTCCACACCAACCCTCCAAAAAGTATTCCACCCAGACCCAGCCCCCTACCCTGTCCCTGTAACCCCACATTTACCATGGCTAATCCACCTAACCTTCACATCCCTGGACGACATGGGCAGTTTAGCACAGCCAATCTACCTAACCTACACACCTCTGGGCTGTGGGAGGAATCCAACACACGCACGGGGAAAATGTGCAAACTCCACACAGTCTCCCAAGGTTAGAACTGAACCCAGCTCTCTGGCACTATGAGGCAGCAATGCAAGCCACTGGGCCACTGTGCCACTCCGCCACTCCAAAAACTGCAACAAAATGTATATCAAGTACTCAAGTTCTGTACAACCAAATTAATTTTTGTTTAGTTTCTCATCCCATTTTGTTTTTGATCTTACCATATCACGTTAAGGGGTGGGCACACAATCTGTCCTGAGTTTGCCGACAAGATCTTACGTATATAACTTACCACCATCACAGAAGGTGGTAAAAGGCAATGTTTGGACCCCGTTTGTTAGTTTCAAAAAGTAATGAGCTGATTTTTAACAAAACCTCACACACAGATAGGGCATGGCTCAAAGAAGAAGTGCTTGTTTTTTGACAAAGATGAGGATCTAGAACACAGACTTTTTAAAATGCATCCATTAACATTGGAAGATAGGGTGAAGTAACTTTTTGTTTAGTGTCTGCCATAGGCTGTTTTATGTGAAATAATGTTGGTTGCTTCAGAATGTTGGAGATTGTTGTGGTGGAATTTGACAGTTGTCAAAAGGTGAGTAGAGTTTTTGTTTAAAAAGGATATTGGACGTGAATTGGCATGAAGCTTCCTCAAGGAGATGCAAGTTCCAAATAAGAAGGTTTATTTTTCCATCATCGTGTTGCAGATCAACCAGGCAGAGAAAAGCCTCAAGGAAGAGCTGCTATTTTGCAATAATGTTGAGATAATCAATCATGCATTCTTCTACATCCCCTATTCCCTTGTTTAAAATATATAACAGGATTAACCAGGATTGTTCCCATCTTTGCCGATGGAGAAACCTGCAAAGTTACAGTGAAGGCACTCATATCTTATTACTCTGGGGCACGATGAATTGTCACCCTAATACACAATGCCTATGGACTACTACACCACACTAAATAAGAGGAACACATCAATCATAATTTTGATCCATGTCCACCTATCAATAAGAATGATAGCATTTTGTTTGCACTAATTCTATGTGGCCCTGCAAGCCTGGTGAAAATAGCCAGTTAGGACCCAATTTTACACCTGACACTGGAAATCTTAGAAGGATGCAAAACGGTGCTCTCAGAACATCTTAAAATGATGGCAATATTTAAAGCTCTGTGGTCAGACTGTTGTGCTAAATTTATAGTAGAGGAGCTCTCTATTAAGTACATCAACAGTGTTGCAATTTGATATTCTTTAAATGTTGTATGCCATTGGAACTGTGACAGGACGTAGCCTCATTGCATCATTTTAACTCAAATACATACCTGCCTGATACGAGGTCGGGAACTTCGGCTGCAAAGTTTTTTTTAAAAAAGCGTGGGCAACGCAACTTGCTTCTAACCACACTTTATTACACATCCAAGCCTTAAGGGAAGGCTCTCACAGTCGAGGTTCGAAGTAACGAACAGCAAATGCTTTAATTAATTTGCATGTGGAAAATTGCTGCACACGCCCCGTTTTAAGTCACCTACCATTAATTCCCGAACTTTCTCACCGCTTCTGCTACTGCTGACCAAAAATGGAAAAAAAAGATCGCTGAATGTATAGCGAACAGTTTCAAAACTACTCCAACCTTCACAGCTCATTTTCAACACTGAAAACAAAACAAAATACTGGCGATCACAGTGGGTCAGGCAGCATCCATGGAGAGAAAGCAAGCTGACGTTTCGGCACTAGATGAGTCTTCAGAGCTGAAGCAGAGTTGTGTAGACTCAAAACGTTAGCCTGCTCTCTAACGGCTGCCTGACCCGCTGTGATCTCCAGCATTTTTGGTTTCAGTTCAGATTCCAGCATCTGCAGTAATTTGCTCCTAGCTCATTAACAATAGTTCAACAAAATACTTTGCACCTGTTACTGTTTTCTAAAAAAAATCTCCAGATGTATTTGTACTGATACAAGACCATCATAATTTAAGAGTAATGAGGGGTCCAATACAAGTTGTGGTAAGTTTAGTTTTCAAATACACTGCATTTTTAAGACAACAAATCCATGTCTAAAAAGGTATTTTCTTTCTACGAAATCTAACGTGGAAAAATAGCGTTTCTGGTTGATTTGGAATACCTGATATTAAATATATGAACTTATCAATCAGCAAAACCATTCTTTAGCTTTAAGGTACGAAATAAGTTATCAATTTCTGGTCAGTCATGTTCCCGTCCTGCGGGTAAGAGATGTAACAGGAACAGTTCAAGTCAATTAATGCCGATCGCCTTCCGCAGGTTAGTTCAGATAGTTAATTTTGCAGATTACTACAATGAAATTAGATTCAAGTCATGACGCGCGATCCAGGATTTCATTTGGACGGTTGTGCCCAGAAGCTCTGTTCTGTTTTGCAGTTTGTTCAGGATGCAGGGCAAACAGTAGGTGTCGCCAGTCAAACGAGGAGCCAGGCGTTGTGTTAACCTCTGCATGCCTTGGGAAACTTCAACATCCAGACAATATAGTGATGCACTTTCTGGAATTACGTTTAACTCTACTGTTGCTTTGTTGCTATCAAGTGTCTTTCTCCAGGATGACAAAGCGCCCAAGGATACTGTATGTGGATTCATACAGCGCCCAGAAAATATAGTACTGCTGGAAATATTGTAAAGCAATCCGCGTCGAATATTGATGCAGCCTTCAGAAACATGCAATCTGCAACATTATATGTAGTCCCCAAGATAATGCTAGTGAGAACATCAATACGCTGGTCAGAAAATAAAACATTAATTTCCACTCCAGGTGCTGCCTACATGTCTGTAATTCGAGAATAATCATTTGTAGAGAGCCTAAAGTTAATCTTTAAACCGGTCTTTAGAATGAAAATCGTGTATTATTAATGAGAATTTTGAAGCATTTCAGTTCTCAACTTAAAACAAGTATAAACTTGAATCGACCATAATGATTCAGAAGTACAGAAATAAGTCAGACTTTAACAGCGCAGTCATTTGAATCCCCGTGAAGTTAAGAGCCGAAAAATTCCCCACCTACGGAGGCACCATCAGTGTGACTGGTCCTAGACACGATGTTTGTTAGATATGGAAAGACGTCAGGCAGCTAACATCTCTATCCGTTAATGATAGGACCGTAAAAGGACAAGGAACCTCATAAATATCTTACCATATATAATTCATTATGGCCATGTAACGCTTTGCAATTCATAGTGAGCCGCACGTATATAATAGGTGTCAGCTCTCTTAAATCAGCGTCTTTATTATTCAGCTGGTATCATATCCTTATGAAGAACCATCGATGTAAAACGTGCAACTCAGGATTTCTCGAAATGTCATGTATTCAGTTATTTCCAAATGAGCGTAAATAAATAAATAAATAATCCCAACATTTTTAACACAGAACCCACCACCTTTCCACCACCTGCAGAATGCGCAGACTCGCTTCATTCTGCTGCAGCTCCTTAATTTATAACACTGCACACAACACCATTGTATATAAACAAAATACAGCAGTCACCTAACCCGCATCCAGCCTTCTTTAGATATCAAGCTTACATCATTTTATTTAAAATTCAATGCGGATACAAGCAAATTTGGGGGATGGGGGTGAAGAGGAGCGGGGAATACGTCAATTCATTGTTATCGTTATTTTCCTTACCTCCAGTGTTCTTATTTCTTTTTGCGTGAGGTCATTTGATGTGGCACATTTAGTCCTTAACCCTTCCAGACTGGAGATGCTGATGTCTATCATATTTTGGACTAATTCACATTGCTGTAATGCTTTCTGCAAAGTTAGCTGCTGTTCTTCGCTCTTTGCCGTATTGTCTTCATCCATGGCTGGAAATCAATTGAAATTGAGAACAAGAAATATTTTATTATAGAGCAGCAATGTTGAATAATAAATTTTGAATGGATTGAAGATATGTTTCAAATTGGCTCCATGCGGCTGGATAGAATCGGACTGGAGACAGTGGCCTTGCTCAATAAAGCAGCTTGCGCTGCTGATGCTATGAAGATCTGCGCGCTACTGCTGCAGGTGTTTTTTGTCGCCGTTCCCAACAGCTTGCACCGGGGAGCTCTTTCTCCACCGACATCTTGGTTGTCAATCAAAGGGAGGGAGGCAGTGCGCCAGCTCTCGCGAGATAGATGCGCGATTGAAATTGTTGCAAAAAGCTCTCAAAACAGCAGCGGAAGAAACTTCACTGTCAGCCTCGGCTGCTGTTCACTTCACTTCAATCTGTCACATTCTGCACCTTTACCACCAATGCAAAAATCTTCACTCGTAACATATGCTGGCGGATATTTCAATGTGTGGCCACATCACAATAAAAACCCAGCGACAATGGAAATTTCTTGCCGCTTTTTGAGATTCGATAGTACATTCTGCAACTGTTCTAAAATCAAAATATATTCATGATGCTCACGAATGATTACAGAACGAACTGGCAGAATTTGAACCGAGAGGTTGCCATTCGAAAGGTGCGATTGTCGCTTTGCGAACGTTTATACTTCAATAAGGGGGAAGAGGGTTGCATTTAATTTCCCATCACCGTTGATCTGGTGAAAGTTCAGAGCAGGGGCCTCTGATTACAAAGGTCTAACCTGCTGCTGATTGCAAGAAAACTGAAATGTCCTCCTCCAAAAAGTATCAATTCAGAATAATGCTAGGCTTTCATTCTTTATTGTATTTAATTCTGATTAGCGTCAGTATTCAGTGCATCAAGTGGAAACTGCATTACATCAACACTAAGCGTGTAATGTAAATGCATCCTAAAATACTGAGAGACATAAATGATATTTATGACACATAAATATCATTATAAATAATTATATATAATTTTATAATGGTATTTATACGCAAGGTTTGAGTGAAACCCTGTTGGTATACATACCTACATAAATATTGAGACATAAATATCATTATGTGACATAATGTCATTTATGAGACAAATATAAGCATATTTGACTTTGGTTATAAGTGCAAAATTATTGTTCGAATAAATTCGAATTTAACAAACGTCAAGTGAGATTAGAGGGTTTACTTTCCCTTTATAGTAATGGATACCTAGATCAGTAATTGATGTTGTATTCACTAACTACGTGATAAAAAAGATAGCTGAGTGGAAACAAAGCAGAAATAAACTGTAAAAAAAATTCTGAAAAGTTTAGTTTTCAAACAGGAAATGCACAATAAGCCTAAATCATAAGTATTGCTGCATTAACATCACAATTCAAAAATAGCAAATAGAAATTGAAATCAGTATTGACTACTAAAAGCTCAGGGCATAACGTGTCCCTTGTTTATCAATAATTTTTCTACTGTTCGCCATGATATTTCTAGTGAACGAGGACAAACCTAAATAGTTATTTCTATAAATCAGGTTGCAAAACTGACTAGATCTGGAAGGACATCTATCATTTCTGTGTTTTATTAAGGTCCATTTTTCAAAAAGATTTTTTATTGGATATTTGAACACCACAAGAAACTTCCTAACATGTGCCATTGGTAGATTGGTGTTTATTCTGGCTATCCAAGTGTTTATTTTCCTTCACAAGTTTCCTTACCAACTGTTGTTAAATAAGTAAATATGTTTCTTGTACATACTTCTAACATAAGTAGATAACATGTACAAGTGTCACATAGTGTGGAGAATGATAAACTAATTCCACTTTCTACTATGAAATAATACACTTGATTTGTCTTCAGATAGTCTGAGTAGTCTTCCTATGGTTCCTCTATTAGTTTTCTTGTTGCACTACATGTCTCTTTTTCTCTTTCAATTAGGCAGAGGAGATATCTGACTTGGCTAGAACAGATAATTTTATACAATTTTAGATTTATGCAGTGCCGCATAGAGGTAAGTAAAGGAACACAGTCAATGTGGGGCAGTTTTTGTCTGCATGAGACAGTAGTCAATTGAGAATATCTGGGAATCTGGTTCAATGTGAAAATTTGGTGCATAAGGGAAAAAGGGGTTTTAAGTAAGGTTAACTGTAAGAAGTAAAGTATGTTTATTTGGGAGTTTCGTGAAGCGTGGGGAAGAGGTTTTTTTTATTACTTTTCACCCTACAGCAGTTGATTTCATAGTTTGAGCAGCACAAATTAGTAGAATTGTAAGTATTGTATTGTTTCGTCACTGTTTGTAAAGTTTACTGGCAGTGCTAATACTTTTTAGGAGATGTATGGTGTCTTAATTATAAATGAGATAATTAGCAATCACTAATTAACTAACACATTACAGGTGGCAGAGCTAATGATGTACTATAATTGCAGAATACAAGGAACTTCTGAGTGCTAATACGATCCAGGATTAACTCATCTGCAATAAGTGCTTGTGGCTGCACGAACTTCAGCTCAGTTATTGAGCTGGAAGGTGAGCTTCAGACACTGCATCATATCAGGGACAGGGAAAGTTACTTCGATAATTTATTCAAGAGGTGATCTTCTGATTAGGTCAGATGTCAGGGACAGGAACAGGAACAGGAGAGTGTGACTGAAAGTGGGGCAGGTAAGGGAGCTGGAGTCTCAACCTTTGTCATTGTGTTACAGGTTTGGGGTTTTCTTAGCTTTTTTGGATGACGGAGGACTGCAGGATGGCTGTGTTAACTGGCTACAGCATCATGGTGCAGAAAGCCATTTAAGAGAGGAGAGGAAAAAGAACATAGTGATAGTTGAGGAGAGGATAGTGAAGGGCTTTACACTCTTCTGTGCATCAATGAGCATGACTCTCATTGACTGTATTTTCTGACAAGTGCCAGGGTTCAAAACACCTGCTCTGGAGAAAAAATTACTGTAGGAGGGAGGATTTAGTAGTCTTGGTCCACATTGGTACTAATGGCTTAAGTAGAATTAAAAAATGGTTCTGCTAAGGGAGTATGAAAAGTTAGATGCTAAATTACAAAGCAGAACTTTAAAGATGATAATAATATCTGGATTATTTCCTGAATCACATGAAAAGTGGCAAAAAATGAACAAAATTATAGAAGTGAATGTGTGACTCAGACTGGTGTGGAAACAATGGATTCCAGTCCATGGAATGCTGCCACCAGTACTGGGGGAAAAGTGGGATCTATATTGCTAAGATGGTCTATACCTGGATCGTGCTGGATCTGATGTGCTCGCATAACTAGGAACGTGAAGGCCAGGGCAGTGAGGGATCAAGCTTTGGTAAATGTTACAAATCAAGGGTAGAGTCATGGCAGTTAAACAAAATAATAATCTCAAAAATCAAGGTCAGGGAATGTCAAGAAAGGAGAAGGAGGGAAAAAGACCCAACACTATACCTGTAATTAGGAGTACTGCAAAGATAACAAAAAATCTAAATGTTCTATATTTGAATATGTGTAATAACAAATTAAATGAATTGAGAGTGCAGGTTGAAGTGAATAAATATGATCTGAAAGCCATTATGGAAATGTGGCTGCAGGATGACAAGCATTGGTTTCAGATTATTGAAAATTATATTGTATTCTTCTTGAATACAATGTTAGGCAGAATTGGCTGAATACGAGAAATATTAGGGAAAATAAGTCACTTGTGGGAGTAATCTACAGATCCCCAAACAGTAACCACAATATAGGACAAAGCATCCAAGATGAAATATTGAGTGCTTGTGATTAGGGACGGCATTAATTATGATTGTTTTTAATCTATGTATAAATAGAAAAATCAGACTGGTAATGAAGGGGTTTATAGAATGGGTTTGCAACTATTTATTGGAACAGCAGGTTCTGGAACCAACCAGAGGAGGCTATTCTAGATGTGGTAATTCCATAATATGACAAGATTAATTAGAATATAGGCACTACTTGGCAGCAGCAATCATAATATTATTGAATTTTATATAAAAATTAAAAGGGAGAAGAATGAATTTAAGAGTTAAATTTCGAAAAGGGACATGTGGACATGAAAGCTGAGCTAGCTGAATTGAAATGGAATGTTAAGACAGAAGATAGGTCAGTAGGGAAGCAACTGCAGACATTTGAAGGGATATTTCAGAAGTCTCTGAATAAGCACATTCCTACAATAAAGAAAAATTCCAAGGCCAAACTTCTGCAGTTAACTAAAGAAGCTATAGAAGCATCAAACATAAGGAAAACGCGTATAACTGCTTAAATGTGTGTAGCAAGTTTGATGGCCGATCAAAACATAAAGAACAGCAGAGAATGAATAAAAGGTTAATTGGAATGAATAAATTAGAGTGTGAAAGGAAAGTACTCGGAAATTTAAAAACAGGCAGAGTTCCTACAGGTATCTAAAAAGGAACAAAAGTAATTAAAGTTTTAGTCTTCTAGAGAGTGTGAGTGTTAGTCTTTGAGAGTGAAAATTGGGAGTTCATCGTAGATGATAAGGAAATGACAGATGTAATGAATACATGTTTTGCTTCTGTCTTCATTATCAAGGATAAAAGCACATCTCAGTATATGTATAAATCAGGACATTGAAAGAAATGTGGAGTTTGGTGAAATTACAATCACTAGGGAAGCAGTACTGACCAAACTGTTGGAGAGGAGGGTCTGTGAATCTCTGGGTCTTTATGGACTTCATCCTAGGCTCTTAAAGGACGTGGCCGATGAAGTAGTAGATGTGCCAGTCTTAACTTTCCAAAACTCATTAAATTCAGGACAGGTTCCATTGGTCTGTTAAGTAGCAAATATAACCTGTCCATTCAAAAATAGGTAAAGGACCAGGACAGTTCACATGGTGAGGACCATTGTGGCTGGATAGACTATGTTTTATTTTTCCTCTGTATATTTACTATGGAGCTCAATCACTAACATATTCAGATGAGGCTGCCAAAAACATTTGCAATGAAATAACATAAAAGTTTATTACGCAAAAAGACACACAATCTATGTTACACTACACAAGAACTGTTTGAAACCTCTCAGTACAGATATCAGAAAGAAAGATCCTGTTACCCCAACATCAAACTCAGACACTCAGAGGAGAATCACCATTGTCTCCGTGCTAAAGCTTTCTCCTCAACTGACATAGCTGGAACTGATTTCTGAATCTATCTTCTTGCTGCCTTCTGAGCACTTTCATATTAAACAGGTGGGTTTTCAATATACTGAGCATCCAGCAATTTTCTGAAAAGTCTTCTTACTGGCTTCACAATGCGGTCCCCACTCTCCAGTACCCATAGACACTAACTAACTAACTTTCTGAATGTTTCTTTTCATCTCAATCTGTGTCATTTGACACCTTGTGACTAGGCAACAGCCAAGTTTTCTCTACCTTGTTTTAATACATTGAACAGTTAACTCCAAGCTTTATTCCAAGGTTGTAAACCTTCGTTAAAAATTCATGTATAACAAATCTGAAACTTCCCAGCATCAAAACTTACAAAATCAAAAATGAAGCTAAAACAATATCATCCTTCATCTAAACGCACATAATATAGACGTACAAATCACACTTAAAGCTACATGTCATTTTTCCACTTTAGAACCCAAGCTCTGAAACATATAATACATATATTAATTTGCATAATCATCTAGATTATGAATGAACCTTCATCACACAATGTAGTTACAAGACAGGGCTTTGAGGAAAATACTGCATTATATGAAGAAACATTGAGGCAATCAATGCAAATTTTCCTGTGAAAAGAAATTTAATAATAGAGTGCAAAATTTAAACAGAAAACAAAGAGGTCCAGGGAATGCATGAATTTGTTATTAATTAACTTTACAAACGAGCAGTAAATTGCACATTCAAGGGGCTGAAGGCAGAACAAATTTGTGATTGAATCATAGTTGGAGTTTCAGATGACGCTTTGTCAGACCTTTTACACGCTAGACAGGAATTGATGCTAAAAAAAAAAGCAAAGATCGCTAGGCAAGCAAAACATTCGTGGCAGAACAGGGTTGTTTGTTCAAGGAGAAAGAAGATGAAGCACCATGGAAGAAGTTGCACAGAGGCTGCAGGGAAGAAAGCAAGTGGGAAGTACAGCCCACCAAAATGGAGTAAGATGTGGCAACTGCCATTGTGAAGTGTTGAAAATATAGTGGAAAGAAGCTACTCAACAAGAATGAGTGGTCAGCAGGAGGAGAACAAAGCAATGAATCCTGGTCCAGTCTATGACACCCACATCCCATGACTTTCTTTTAAACTGCAAGACATTTTAGAAAAGTATGCAGAATTCCAATCCAAAATATAAGAAATGAACAGTGAAAGTCTGTGAAACCAAAGCAGCTGCAAGAAATGGAAGCACAATTTAACCAGCAGAAAACAATTTTAAAAAATGCCAGAGATAAAAGGTACTGCAGATGCTGGAGAAGATGAAGGGTTTAGGCCCGAAACGTCAAGTTTTCCTGCTCCTATGATGCTGCTTGACCTGCTGTGTTCATCCAGCCCCATGCTTGTTATCTAAAAAAAATGCCACATTTCTGTGAACGAATACAGGTGGAGTTTTAAACTGGAAGTCAATGGACGCACCACAGAATTTAAATTTGAGTGTCTCAGTGTTCCAGACTAATTTAAGTGATTTGAAAAGATCAAATTGCAGCCCTCCCAATTAAACTACACATATCTACAGGAACATCATTGAAAGTAAGTAAAAGAGTAACTCACAGAATGGCAGGATCTCTCTCCAACATCTTTCTGTTATTCAGAATAAGGGTGTTTTCTATAAAGCAGGAATGCATCTTAAAATCTGAAAATAATTTTCAAAATCAACAGGATTGCAGCTGTAGACCAAGAATATGAATTTTTTGAAGGAATTCCCAAGCTTGTTTGCAGAATTGGAAAAATTAGGACAAAGTACCACAGTATCCTCAAAGCCAATATGATTGTACAAACCATGGAAAGTGCTCAGTCAAGGAATTAGAGTACCAAGAATATGGTATTTTAGTACAAAAGCCAAATGGTTCCATAAGAGTCTGAATATATCTTTGAGGAAAGCGGTGGCGGTAAGATTCACCTAATGGCTTCAGTGGATGAAAGTGTAGCAAAACTAGCTGAGAGTATCCTATTGACCAAACTGAGTGGGAAACGTGGATTCTGGCAAATACTTTGGATGAAGGCTGCAGTAAACTGACAACCTTTATCAGACCTTTCAGATGAGGTCAAAAATCACACAACATCAGGTTTATAGTCCAACAGGTTTATTTGAAATCACAAGCTTTTTTCAGATGGCATTGCTTTGACAAGTTACCCATTGGAATAGCACCTGCACCAGAGAATTTGTCAAGAATAATGTCAATCAAATTGGAAGACATTGAGGGGGTAATATGTCACATAGATGACATACTAATGCATGGAACCACAAAAGTAAGAACATGACCAAAGAGATAGACCACTTGTGAAAGTGCTTCAAAATGCAGGTCTAATATTGAATGATAAGTGTGAATTTGCTCAACCAAGAATGAAATTTCGTGGTCACATTATCCAAATTTCCATTCCTCTGTGATTGGATCAGCTAGGCCTTTTAGTTTAGGAGCATATAAATACAGATAGCAAAACATTTGTATGCTAAAGAGAGAAACTGCAAGAAATGCACAAATCTGTGATAAAAAACATATCGAGATAAAAACAAAATACTTTTAGATGGTTGGCCAGAATATAGTCAGAAAAATGTCACACTACATCTGTACTTTAAGCACTGTAGTCATCTTACTGCTACCAATGAATTGTTAGTCTTCAATAAGAGATGAACAAAACCATAGCACTTAGACTTGAAATTCTTCAGAGAATTCATCAAGGTCATTTGGTATTAAAAATTATCATGCAACAATGCAACGGTCAGCATGATGGTCAGGGGTTTGAAATTCAATTCAAGAATTGATCAGCATTGCATGTGTGGTGAACAGCCAGGAGAAGAAAGAGCCAGTATTACCATCATCCTTTCAATCAAGACCATAGGACCACTTGGAAATCAATTTAGTCAAGTTCAATTGCAAAACCTTCATTTTTATCAAAAATTACTACTAGGGATGGATTGATGAATCAAGAGAATCATGTTAACTCATAGCATTTCAGAAATTGCAGTCTCAGACAACAGTCCATTGTTTGCAAATGAGTATTTCAAGAGATTTGCATGTGAATATGATAGTATGCATGTTTACTTAACTATCCTCCAGCAAATGAGAAGCTCAGCAAGGAAAATGTATAATCAAGACATTGTTGGAAATCAGATTTAAATTCTGCACTAGTAATCTACAGATCATCACTACTACAGAATGAATAATCATCGTCAGAGTTAGTGACGGGAGGAGACCGAAACATAACTCCCATCGCAGTCACAGAAGCTGCAGCCAAATATCATTCACATTGCCCATAACAGAGTGAAAAGGTGTGAAGAAGAGCAGAAAGAAAACCAGGTTAGATATTTTTATAAATACAGAATACAAAAAGTACCATAGTTACAGCTGGGAAGCAAGTATAGATGAGAGATAAACAAAGAGAAGGAATGATCAAAGAGAGAATACAGCAACTGAGATCAAAATGGCCCAGATCTTCTGACAGGTTGCTTAAGTGTAGACTGTAGTTGTGCTTTGGGACCATGCACAAGTCCCAACACAGCTGATTCTGTAGGAATTGCCTGGAAAGTTGAAAGGTCTAATAAGCAATTACTTAGCATTTGGAAACTCCGATAAAGTCCCCAGCTCTACATTAAAGTCTGAGACTTCAGAAGGTTTCAACTTATTTTCCTTAAAAGATAGCCAGTAAATGTTAGAGGGATAAAACTCTAACTCCTGACTGACTACTAAAATGAGCACACTACTCATTCGGATAGTCATTGACCATTGCTCTCCTAACTGCCCCCAAACTCCCATGGACTCCTAACCCAATCTCCCTCCATGAACCCAGACGCCAACCAAACCTAACTGTGATACTCCTGCTGATCACCCATGGACACCTGCATCAATCCAACCCCTGACTAACTGCCTGAACCCAATCCCCTACCTCAATCACCTGCCCAATCATGATTCAAAACCCCATAGAAATCTAATTCTCTCTAACCCAATCCCTATGATCTCCACTCCAACTGGACTCACCCTCAACTCATCGTCCAACCTTATCCTCCCAAATAACCCCAAGTTCTCATCCATTGTCTTGTCACCCTATCTCCCCATGTACCTGGCACTCTTCTCCCAACCCCTTTAGCACATGAATCCCCTAGCCACCTGGCACCTTGACGGTAACTCTCATCCTCCTGGCAACCTATCCCTGCCAACCAACCAGCACCCTACCCCCTCACCCACCATACACCTTCCACTGCTACACGCATATTGTTTCTCTCTTCACAAGTGGTACCTAACCGGCTGGTGCAGATTTTTGTATTCCTGTTTCACAACATGTCATTGCTAACTAAGCAAGGCTGATTGCCTGCATTGCAATTTTTAAGAAATTTACAACCAACATGTAATACAAAGCCAACTAATTAAACAACTCAAGATTGCTTAAAAAAGCAGTTTTAATGGCTGTCTTATGAACAATCAAAATTAACATCTGAAAAAGTTAAATAACTCTGAAATAAACCTTAAACAAAGCAATATGTTTTATCCCAGAACTTCAACAACTTTCCTCCCCCACTATCAGGCTGTGTTTTTAATTGAAAGCTTGAATTGCAAACTAGCAGTTTTAGTTTCCTAGTTCTTGAGCCCTGAACATCTCATATAGCTAAAGTTTAATTAGAAACCTGATAAATAGATTATTTGGCTGGACTGGCATGCTCAGCTGGGAAGACTCCTGGCCCTAATGGTAATTTTGTTGTCTGATCTGTGTTCAAAGCAGGGATTTTGCCCCATGTTGGAACATTCAGGCCATAGGGTTGAAACAGATCAAGGGATATTCAGAAGAAATCATAATTCATTAATGTCACTAAACAAGAAACCAATGGAAATGTAGAACTCTTTCACAGAAGAAGACAATGAAGAGAAGAATTCTGCAATCACTGGGAGAGAAACACCTAGAATGAAGAAGGGAGGAGTGGAACACATGCTACGCCTCAGAATGAGACCGGAATTTGATCAGAGAGATGAAGGAACCAAGAAGTTTAACCCTGTGAAGTCCAAGACTTTGTGAGGAAGATCTTCATATGTGGAGTGTGGATGGGGGCGCCGATTAGAGACTTGAGGATAAAATGCAGAGTAAGAGACATTAGCAAAATGTGTAATGATAATGTTATATAATGATGGAATAGTGTAGGTTAGAAGGGCTTCAGATTGGTTTCACAGGTCGGCGCAACATCGAGGGCCGAAGGGCCTGTACTGCACTGTAATATTCTATGTTCTATGATCAGTGTTACATGACTATGTAGGGAGTTTATCTAGAAGACACTGATTATCTAACTACTATACTAATAAGTAAACCGGTTTAAAGAAAACACATTGGACTCAAGAAATAAAAACAGTTCTCGGGAGATTAAAGCCAATTAGACTCAGAATACAAAAAAAAGACACGACCTAATGGCTTGTGAACATTTATCCATTCAGTGGTTATTTGTTCTCAGTATGACATCATTATATATGGAATTTATTTAAAATGCTTGTCCTATCCATTACCAAAACCACTATTTCCATTTTCACAACAATGTCCACCACCTTGCCCTCACTGATAATGAAATTCCTAACTATATTTCTCAGGTTATTAAACTACTTTGATGCCTTTCCAACTTCCACCATCCATAATATCCAAATTGTCTACAGCCTTACCATCTGCACCCTCTTTAACAGTAAGCCACAATAACCCTTCTCCCTTAGTCATCAATAATTTGTGCTGGCTCACTGTAGCCCTAAAAGGTTAAAGACAAAATCCTTGTCCTTGTCTGTAAATCTTTCCATGACTTTGCCCCACGCTATCTCTGCAACCTTCTGCAGATTTAAATCCCATCTGATTGATGTTCTAACTTCTATCTGTGCACCTCACCCTACCCATCCAACTTCACCTTTGATTAAATAGCCTTCAACTGTCTTGGCCCTCCCATCTTGTATGGCCTCCTTAATTTTTCCTGCCTTTTTGAGTTATCTGAAAACAAATATCTTCAAACAAGCTCATAAACAGTTCTTTAACTTCTCTTCAGAACAGTGCCTGCTCCTTTTTTCTTCTGTGAAAATGCAAAAATCTTTCAATGTCAAAGGTACTCCAATACTTGCAAGATGTCCTGACTCAAAGAGTCTCCCCCGTGTTTGTTATTTTCAGTTTGTCACTGTTGTATAAACTAGAGCTGCACAACTGAGCCATGCCAAGGTAATGTAGAAACAGCAAACAACAATAAGACAGAAAAGTTTCATTATTTGGAAATGCCTTGCACAATTTTACATCTACAAAGTGTTATATCAATGGCAACCTTAGTTATATCAGATTCTGTTCTCTGTAACCATGATTTGAACCTGTTGAATGCAATTTCTTACATAGGGCTGCTTGCATTCTAAATTTAGAAGAGCTACTCTGAATCCCATTTAAAGCAACTTGAACAGTCAAAGCCAGTTTCCAACACACAACTGCATTCTTTCACAAATGAATTCAGTTTAAAAAAATACAGAGCACATATTAGATAGAATGGAGTTGATTCTGCAGTCAGGTATTGAAGAGCAGCACTTATGGGGAGTGCTGCTAGGGATGTCATGTGCCAGTAAGGTCTGATTTTCCATTTATTTGTTTAAATGGATGGATTATAAGTCCCACAGTTTCCAGTCTATGGAACTAAATGAACTAAACAAAGAACAATTGGGGATAGTAGTGAAGGTATTGACAAAGGGAGGAAGTAGATGACAGTGAAAGTGAGAGAATGGCAGCACCGTAAGTGATTTGAGGAGAGAATTAAATGTGTTGTTTTGTGTCAGATTTTCCCTGAAGCTCCACCTTTAAAAGCAGACTGAATTCATCAGGGACATTTATAAAGATGTTCTATTCTAATCTATTATATTCAATTTGGTGTTGATTGTAGAATTAACTCTGGTTTTTTTTATATGTTAGCCTATACCTCCTCAGTCTTAGTTAGCTTTTAATTCCCTCCTCCAAATAACGTAACTAGTTAGAGCTTTTATCTCTTTTGTTGATGTATCTTTCAGGGAGGGCTCTTACCAATAACAACTGAGAATGGAGCTAATTTAAAGAAGAACTATCCTGGGAAACCATAATTTCGGTAAGGAGAAGATTGATATTAGCAGACCTCTGTTTTGTCATAGTATTTATAATCAGAAGCTTTGCAGGAATAATTAATTATAATGCAAATTTGAAGAATAGGATATCTCTCATACCCATCTTTTGTCTTTGTACTGCTGTTTGTCTTTCTCTCTCCTATCTACGTCTTTCTCTTCACTTCAACTTCTCTTCTACATTTATGTTTTCTTTCACTCTCTTGTCCTCTTATGCTCCCTCTTTTTATTTCTTTATTCTCAGGTAAGAGTGGGTGGCTGGCATGATGAAGTATGGAACAGAGTCTCTAATGAATTCAGCCTGCTTTTAAAGGTGGAGCTTCAGGGAAAATCTGACACAAAACAACACATTTAATTCTCTCCTCAAATCACTTATGGTGCTGCCATTCTCTCACTTTCACTGTCATCTACTTCCTCCCTTTGTCAATACCTTCACTACTATCCCCAATTGTTCTTTGTTTAGTTCATTCACAGAATGTAGATAACACTGACTAAGCCAGCATTTATTGCCCATTGTTAATTGCCCTGAGAAGGTGGTTCTACTTTCTTGAGACACTATAATCCATTTGTTGTCAGTAAACCCATAATGCCGTTAGGGAAGGAGATCCATTATTTTGACCCAGCAACACTGAAGGAGTGGTGATATATTTTCAAATTAGACGGTTAATGGCTTGGAGGGGAACTTACAATTGTACCAATTGGAAGTACTCACTGAATACCTGTACTGTCCAATTCCATAGGTCTTACTCACCTCATCCTTCTAACTTCTATCTACTTACCCCAGTCCCATTTTCTCACCCTCTAACCAACCCACCTCATCATCTTTCTATTCCATCTTCCATTCTTTCCTGAAGTCCAATTACCTCAAAGAGGCTTTCAATATTCAACTTATGTAATCTTTATCTGACTGAAATTTGTGGAAGGAAAGACGCACTGATGGAACTTTTCAGCTAAAGTGTGGAGTCAGTTTGTCCACACTCTCACTACTGCGGTGGATTCACCACGACAACAACTTGCTGCTCCATGGAAGAGGTGGAAGCCACCTTGGAGACCCAGGTCCAACAGAACTCTCAGTGGCTGTCAGCTATGTGCTTGGATCTGTACTCCATTGCTGCACTAACTGCTGTTCCATCAAAAGTAGAGAAAAAAACTGGCAGCAACAGCTGTGTACTCACCCAGACAGGAGGCAGAGGGCACAACGCACAGATTGCCACTTGGGTTATGCAGACAAATGTTTGAAGGGTGGAGTATCTCAATTGGCAGATATCAGTTGGGAAGGGGAATTTAATTCTAGCAAGTAGGGTAATTATTGAGATACAAGTATGAACATATAGTCTTGACATCTAAGGAATGTGGCAATACTATGTCTTAGAGGTCTACTTAGTCCTTTTTTTTGTAAAAAAAAATGTAAAGATGGTGGTATAGAGATGTCTATTGAAAACTTGTAAAGTAAACAGCTTGTGAGGCCTTGGGTTTTTTTTTAAAAGTTGGAACAATTGAAGCAGCCTGAATGATTGTGGAAAAACTCTCGCAGAACCGTAATTTTTAGTTTCTTAGATTTTCAGTAGCAATTGTTGCTGGGTCTGTTGCTGCAGTACATCTCTCCCTGCTACACTCTCTCAGAGTTCTCCTGATGTTTTTCCTCTGGGCTACTGGAGTTGAATGTGAGACAATCTGTTTTCTGAATTTGCATCTTGCCAAGTGTGCGTTTATGGGGTGTTACTGTATTGGAACAGTTACTGTTTAGTAGCTAACTAATCTATTATTCTGCTAAGTTTTCCATTAGAGTTGCAGCTAAGCCAATTCTGTTCTTTTCTTTTTCCTTTTATTGTCTTTTAATTAAAGTGTATGAATAAATTGTGTTTGCTTAATGTCGAGTAGTTGACCCATTGAATTGCACCTGGAATGCAATACCTTACATTTCCCTTTAAAATGAGAAAAAGGCTGCCTTCTTAATATGTTTTGAGTGGATTTGATCTGGCCCATAAACAGAAGGGTGAACAAAACTACGACAATCAAGAATCTGTTTTTTGAACTCTTGCCTGATTAACTTACCACATTCACCGTTATTTGCAATGCCTTCAGGAGAGGAAAATTCCACTCACTGTGCACTTTTCTATCATTTTACTCTGTCAGAAATGTTCACAAATAAAAGTGCTGGGGCAGGTTTTGCTAACTGATGGAGCATAATACCTGGCCTTTATTGAACATGTTTGATTTTTATTCTTTAAAGATAATTATTTTATTATTTACATTATACATTATTTTTGTGTATTGGAAATTTAATTTACTTGAAGAAAAACAAAAAATGTCAGAAAGCATTTGTAGGAACCCAGTGATCCCGTGTGTAATGGGAGTGATACGTTCATAGTCAGATCAGACAGTAACTTGCTGTAATTAGAAATGCGCTTGCATCTTAAGGTTTTTACATGTTTTACAAGGTAAGATATTGAAAGTATGAACTGATAACAGGACAACAAGGAAAAGTAGGCATCTAGGACCTGAGTGAGCAGATTATCCAATCAGGTTGAGGAATTGTGAAATTGACTGTGCAAAGTTTGAAAAGAATCAATAAATTAGAGTTGGTGAACTCAATGCCATGTCAGGTACTGAAAGAAAAATTTATGAAAAAATTGGGTTGAAAGAGAAAGGGAAAGTAAAATTATTTTTACACTTTACAACTTTAAACATTCAACACCAATTAAAACTAGATGTAATGGGACTCCACACTTGTAATAATTTATTTAGAATGACAGAGATGATTGAGAGAAATTGATACCTATTACCTTGTAAAGTGTGAACTTAGACACAAATGGACGAGACTTAACTTTCTGTGACACATTTAGATTCATTGCAAAGAATACAGAAACTTTATGCCTGTGGTATAAACTGTAAAACCAGTTATATAATCTGCCAATGACTTTATTGATGAATTTTTGGAATGTTACTAGTGCATTTTTCATTACAAATGACATGACTTTGCATTGATAAAATCTGATGTTACAAGAATAGAGATTCCTTTTGCTCTATTCCTCAACAGAACTTGCCAATGTTTTTTTTTTCAGAATAAAATAACTTACTCTCTTCTCTCACTTGAGCAATCAATCTGGATTGAGTCTGAAAGAATGTTGTTTCACATTATAATATATCCACACATTAACATCATGCACAACCGAAGCCATTTTCATGGCCTATTTCTACAAATTGATTTATGATTCTGAACCTTGATAGGTCACTTTTATAATTTTCTGGAAGATAAAACATGATACTATCTAAGCAGAGATAGTAGGAACTCTGATACTGAAGAATCTGAGATACCAAGGTGTAGAGTTGGATGAACACAGCAGCCCAAGCAGCATCAGAGGAGCAGGAAAGCTGACGTTTTGGATCTGGATCCTTCTTCAGAAATAGGGGAGAGGAAGGGGATTCTGAAATAAATGGGGGCGGGGGAGGCGGACGGAAGATGGATAAAGGAGCAGATAGGTGGAGAGGAGACGGACAGGTCAAGGAGGCAGGGATGGAGCCAGAAAAGGTGAGTGTAGGTGGGGAGTTATGATGGGGGTTGGTCAGTCAAGAGAAGACAGACAGGTCAAGGAGGCGGAGATGAGGCTGCGAGGTAGGAGGTGCGGGTGGGGGTTGAGGTGAGAGGAGTGGATAGGTGGGAGAAAAGACGGACAGGTCAAGGAGGCGGGGACGAGTTGGGCTGGTTTTGGGATGAGGTCGGGGGTGGGAATGAGCTGGGCTGGTTTTGGGATGAGGTTGGGGGTGGGGAGATTTTGAAGCTTGTGAAGGCCACATTGAGACTATTGGGCTGCAGGGTTCCCAAGGGAAATATGAGGTGCTGTTTCTGCAACCTCCGGGGAGCATCATTGTGGCAGTGGAGTATGCCCAGGATGACATGTTGTCCAAGGAGTGGGTGGGGGAGTTGACGTGGTTTGCGACTGGGAGGTGCAGTCGTTTGTCGCAAACCGAGCGTAGGTGTTCAACAAACCGGTCTCCAAGCCTCCGCTTGGTTTCCCCGATGTAGAGGAGGCCACATCGGGAACAGCAGATACAATATACCACATTAGCAGATGTTCGTCTCCTGTCCACCTATCTGCTCCTTTATCCATCTTCCATCCACCTCCCCCGACTCTCTATTTATTTCAGAATCCCCTTCCCGTCCCCCATTTCTGAAGAAGGGTCCAGACCCGAAACGTCAGCTTTCCTGCTCCTCTGATGCTGCTTGGCCAGCTGTGTTCATCCAGCTCTACACCTTGGTATCGCTATACTATCTGAGCATCTATTTTAAGCGCCTCCATATTATCCAATCTGATTGCTGAAGAAACAACTTTTGATTTTTCCATTTCTAATTCATTCTCCAATTACTCTGATATTTCTATTTCACTTCTACTTCTTTCGCTGCCATAATTACAATTTTCTCATGACTATCATACCAGTCATAAGGTCCTTTCAACATGCTAACATGACACACTTGCTGATTCTTTCCTCTGTTTGGAGTACTCATTACATAAATTACATCCCCGAGTTTCTTTTTGATTTAATAAGGGACAACAGATCTTGTTCTCCAATGGTTCTCCAGCAACAGGCAACAACGCTAACACCTTGTCTGCAACAACAAAGTTTTGAACTTTAGTCTTTTTCGTTCATTCTTGTTTCTATTGTTTGTTGAGTACCCTTCTATGCTTTGGTCAGTTTATCTCTGAAAATCAAAAGATAGTCTGAAAGTGTATCTCTGAGCTTTGGTTTATAAATTTTTCTTCAATTAATTTAAGGGGTTCTCTCATTTCATATCAATTTATTAGTTCGAAAAGAATAAACCCAGTGGATTCATTAGAAATTAATGGCAAATAGTAACAAAGTAATTCCCTTTTCCCAATCAATAGGACATTCTTGACAGCTCTAATCATGGTTTTCAAAATCTGATGACACCTTTCCAATGCATCTTGAGATTATGGGCGATAAACAGGAGAATTAACGTTTCATTCTGAAAGTTGTCATCATTTCTTTGAAATAACAAGCATGGGGCTGGATGAACACAGCAGGTCAAGCAGCATCATAGGAGCACGAAAACTTGATGTTTCGGGCCTAAACCCTTCATCGGAAATGATTTCTGTTACAATATTTGTTACATTAAATTTGAACCCTGATCTGACTGTATTTCTTTGGATAATCCCTATCTTGTAACAAATTGATATAACCTTCCAATACAATTTTTGCAGTAATTTTTCCTAAAGACATTGATTCAGTAAATCTTGTAGAAACATTCATAATTGTTAAAAGATACTAGTTCCCATTTCTGTGTTTAGGGATATGTTCTACACAATCTACTAAGATATAATGTGCTAAATGGCTCTTCAAAAGCTGGTGTTGGAATTAAAGGCACAGGTTTAATTGGAGGTTGGGGTTTCCCCCACTACCTGACATCTATGGCATGTCTGGTAAAATTTAACCACACCTTATGTAATCCTGGCCAATAAAAATGTTTTAATATTTTAGTCTAAGTGAACTGACAAATTAATTACATGAGCCACTTGCAAAATTCCATTATGATACTCAGCTAGAACTACCATCTGATGGAACACTGCTGTTCCCTCATTGGCTGGTATTCCTTGTCAGGACCTCGTCAAATAATAACACTTCTGAGCAGCTGCATAGCTTGTGGCAGTGAATGATACTGGCACAAGCCTTCAGACTACTGCAAGGGCATATGATGTCTCTCTCTGTAAACTACCTAAAGCCTGAAGAAGGTAGTTTACTTTCCCTCACTAGTTGCTGAAGCTGTGGCCTTTAATCAGTAGCTAAAAGACTTTGCAATTAATATACCAATTGCCTATGCCTGCAAAGAAGTGAAAAGAACCTGGAGAAAAGAAACTGAAGAATAGTAAAGTCCTAGAAAGCACAAGGATCATCTTACTAAACTCTGTGGATTGACACCATTGAACTGCTTCCCAATATTTTCTTCCCTATACCTTGCTGGAGCTGATGCCGTGATCCATAAGGGCCCACAGGGGCATTCTCTTCTTGCTGTATAGGGAACCTGAAAAAATATCATGCAATCTTACATTCAGCACATTCCATTGCGCTCATGTCAAGCTCCCTTCTTTCCCTCCTTGAGGTGAAAGAAACATAGAATTCCAGAAAGGGGAAAAGAATGAAAGGTGGCCCTCCTGCAATCGCCACACGAAACTGCAGAGGTGGATCTGTTGGCAATATGTCAAGCCCCAGCAGTTTGCCTATCAGAAATGGCAAAATAAGGGTTTCACAGACTATCTAGAAATGGAATTAAAAATTACATAGCCACATGGAATAGAACTCTCATTCATGTGGACTTGACGTCAGCAGCTGGTGAAATATGATGATGCCCATAATGTTGACTCAACACATTCTTACACATCAGATCTAAATAATGTCCTCCCTCTCCCGTAGGTCCATCAAAAATTCCACAGGAAATGATACAGAAGGAAGATGAAGCCTCCTCTGAGGAGACCCGTCAGTCCTCACAGGAATCATGCTGACCAGATATGCAGACCTCACTCAGACTAGGAGCACAAAATAGTTGAATTTTCACAGGTATACTCACATTTCACATGTGATCAGGAGCAGGTGATTGAGATAGGAAAGACTGTGAACAGTACCTATTGGGGACCATCAACATAGAGTTCTGCAACTGCAGCAAAAACTGTATGAGATGCTGGAAACATGTCCAGTCATTCTATGCTTCCTTGGAGAGCTTGGAAGATGCTATCTCATGATATCACAGGTATGTGATGACATCTCTGTCCATTAAAAAATTATCATCTGCATGTAGCATCAAACACTGGAGTCAAATGAGTACATGTTGGCCTTCACCAACAGCATGGACATTCTGAATTCCATCTTAAACAAGACTGATGCAAACCTACTCTTATCCT
The DNA here is from genome assembly GCA_024137785.1 of Ginglymostoma cirratum. Classification (NCBI taxonomy): domain Eukaryota; kingdom Metazoa; phylum Chordata; class Chondrichthyes; order Orectolobiformes; family Ginglymostomatidae; genus Ginglymostoma; species Ginglymostoma cirratum. The sequence goes on from JAHRHZ010000099.1 coordinate 9,388,780, forward strand.
TCTGCCCCCACTGGTAAGACCGTAAATAAGACCATGAGAAACAGGAGCAAACTGTTTGGCCCTCCAAGCCTTCCCTGCCATTCAATTGGATCATGGCTGATCTAACACACCCTATGTTCATTTTCTTGGCCGCATATAGTCCAACCTTATCCTGGCTACATTCAGTTCTGAAGAAGGGTAACTAGACCCAAAACATTAACTCTGCTTTCTCTCCACGGATGCTCCCAGATCTGCTGAGACTTTCCAGCAATTTCTGTTTTTTGTTGCAAAGACTTTGAGGGCAGTTTTCATTTTGACAGCCATGGGTAAAGCATGGTCACCAGCTCCAGGTGGCAGAAAGTCATTTTCTAAGAAGCTGCATGTATATCTAGACTTCACATAGTAGGTATTTGCTAATCAATCTCTTCAGAAATGTTAATTCACAACTCTGAAGCAGGTGGAACTTGAATCCAGGCCTCTCGTATCTGTGTTAAGGACCCTATCACTGCTCCACAAGAGCCCTCCTCCTGACATCGTATCCTCAGCCTCCTGAAGCGCTGATATTTGAGTATATGCGGGAAGCTGATCCATCGCTTTCATTGGCTGTGTTGTGGCTAGCGCCTCCTGTCAGTAGCACTGCTGTCCTGATCCCTTCTCTCTTATGGTGTATAAGGTCAACGATGAGAAAGCTGCTGCTGCTCCTGATCTTAGTACTGTAGGTGCTCAATTCGATCCTTATCTGAGGTCCAAATGAAAGCTGTATATGCTATTGCTGAACCAATGGTTGACAGATGGAAAATGTAGATCAGATGCACAAAATTCTGAAGCATTAGAAATGGCCTCTCAGGCAGTGGAAAGTGACTGAAGGATACTCTCAGAACCAGCTCTGCGTGCAAAAACCTTTCACTTTGGCAACAAACCAGGGTTGAGGTAGAAGTGTCCTTTTTTGTTGCCTTTCATTTGTTCAGCCCTCTCCGTGCTCTCACTTTGCTTTCACTGCAAGTTCCAGGAAGCCTGGGAAACCCATGAACAATAATTAAAGCTGAAACCCCATTTTCAAAAAAAACTAATTATTTCTTTAAATATTTATTAGGTGAAATTTTAAATATTTATATTAACAACCTGGGTCTCCCAGAAGAATTTCTCACCCATAATTGAATTCACTGCAGTTAAAAGTGGAGGTTGTTGTGTTTGAGTAACTTTCCGATGCTGTCAACTTCAGCAGCTTTATATATCTGCTCGATCTCAAATCCGCTCACTCTGGTAAGTTAGAATTTCTTCCATTATGTCACATTTGGACGCGCAAGTTTTCTAACAATGTCCTTTCCAGGAGGTAATCATTCAACGGGTAAAGTTAATAAAAAAAAAAGAGTTGAGGATGCTATCCATGAATTCAGGAAAACAGTGGACGCTGAGGGAGCTCATAGAAGTGGTGGATTTACAAGCATGTACGCAGAGGGAGGTCTTGTGACGTAGACTGTAAGAGAGTGATCTCCAAATCAGAAGCTCTGGGTTCAAGTTCCAAGGAAAGCACATTCATAAAACAAACAGGGTAAGCATAAACATGTAAATTTTTCCAGCACATCTCAATGGCAGGTGGTGACAGTGATAGACCTCCCTGCTCAGCCATAGAAAGAAATTAGAGCTGACATCCATAGCTCCAGTCTACACTCATCTGGTAGTGCAGATAAAGTTATTCAGGCTGATCCTGAATATTGGAGAGACTGTCTTATTAGGAGAAGTTGAATAGGTTGGGCCTGGACTCATTGGAACTTAGAAGAATGAGAGGCAACCTTATTGAAACATGCCAAGATTGTTAGGGAGCTTGACAGGGTAGTATTGGAGAGGCTGTTTCTCCTCTTGGATGAGTCTAGGACTGGGGGAATAATCTAAAAGTAAGGGGAACCCATTTAAGACAGAGGGTAATGAATCTGTGAAAGTCTCTTCTTTTCCTCTTTATTCATGCATGAGATGAGGGTGTCACTGCCCTGGCAGCATTTATTGCTCATCCCTAATTCCCAGAGGGCAGTTTAGAGTCAACCACATTGCTGTGGGTCTACAGTCAGATGTAGGCCAGACCAGGTAAGGATGGCAGTTTCCTTCCCTAAAGGACATTAGTGAACCAGCTGGGTTTTTCCTGACAATTGACAATGGGTTCATGGTCAACATTAGATTCCAGATATTTTATTGAATTCAAATTCCACCATCTGCCACGGCAGGATTCAAACCTAGGTCCTCAGAACATCACCTGGATCTCTGGATTAGCGGTGCAGCAATAATACCACTAGGCCATTGCCTCCCCCTGTAGAAGCTAGTTCTAGTATTAAGCATATTCAAGGCTAATACAGACAGATTTTTAATAAGTAAGTGAATCAAGGGTCATGGAATAAAGGTAGGAAAATGTAGTTGAGGATTATCAGTCATGATTTCATTCAATGGCAGAACAGACTCAGTGGCAGAATGGTCCACTTCTGGTCCTATGTCAAATGTACTTAATATGCTCGTATCAGTTGCCAGAGCAACTCAAACTCTTTTGTTTATTTTTGTGGAGGGAGTGGGAGCAGATGGCTGGATGCTTGGTATGGATCAGATTGGTCCTGATAACATGGGCTATTCTGACTGAGGTGAATTTGAGACCTTCTACCTGTACTGGAAATGATTCTACAAATTGTAAGGTAAGTTAAAACTTTGACTAGAAAGATAATGTGCATGGAAAGGATTCATATTCCAGAAACACTGGGGACAGTTCTGGAGCAGAGGTAGCCAGTTTTGAATAGGCAATCTGTTGCTTCATATGAGCAGGCTAGGACCAAAATCTTCAGTGGAAGTATGTGGTAACTAACGTTTAAGAAATTAAATGAACATGCTAAGAAGAAATGAAAAGATAAAGCAGAGGAAAACAAAAGGTCAAGAGAAATTATTTAGCACAAGTTAACAGGATTTGGGCAACATCAGAAAAGTGACAATTTTGTCTGTGCATAATGTCTGAAATGTGTCCTAATGTTATCAACCTTATCCAAGGACCATTACCGTCCTTGTTCAATCAATTCTCCCGCAGCAGTGTTATACAGAAAACTGCTGGAAATTGATGCAACAGCAATGAAGCAATAGAATTTATATTCAATTCAGAATGGCGTGTGAATGAACAGAACTTAAATTTATTTCTTCTTCTTGGTGGTAGTGGTCATGGGGCAGACAGTGGTGTCAAGCTAAGCTTGGTCTGAATCCTTTAGGTTGCTTTTCATCATTTATATTGATTATTGGAATAACAGATAATAATAAAGGGAGATTTAAGTATTTAAAAATAGCTTGGAACAAAAGTAATGTAATTGGCAAAGATAGCATTTTTTCCTATAATATAAATAGAAATTATATCTGAGCTTAAGTTGGATGTCAATAATTATATATTCACATGTATAATCTGGGCTGTTGCTGTGTTTAAAATATTTTGATGTGGATCAGGTTTTGTTGATTTTTATAGCTCTATAAGTATCTTAAAGCAGCTAAAGTTGGAGAAAAATACAGACATAGCCAGTTCTTATTTATATACTTGAGGTCAATAAGTAATTACAAACCAAGATTAATTTCACACTGACAGTAACTTCTATTTATAAAGCACCTTTAATATAATAAAACACTTATAAGGCAGTTCACCAGTGTTTGCAGCTAAATTTGACACTGTGCTACTTATGATGGTATTAGGCCAGTAACTTGATAGCTTCACCAAAATGTAGGTTTTAAGATATGTCATAAAGAAGGAAAGCAAGGTAGGGAGGCAGAGAAGTTGAAGGAGGGAGTTTAAGAGATCAGAATTAGAAAGCATGGATACTAATGTCAGATCAATTAAAATCATGGATTCTGAATGGTAGAATTAGGTGAGGGAAGATATCTCAAGGGATGCAGAGATGGAGGAGAATATAGACATAAGGAAGGGTGAGGCCATAAATGGAACAGAAAACAATATAAAAATGATAAAATTGAGGCATTGCTTGGTTGCATGCCAGTTCAGCTGAACGAGCACAGGCGTGATGGGTGAACAGGACTTAGCACGAGTAAGGACACAGGCAGCACAGTTTTGGATGACTTCAAGGTCCAGATCTTCCTGTCTCCAGATGGTCGAAGATTAGTTATATCCTGAATGATGTACACTTCCAACCAACTGTCTATGTATGATTGTCTGGGAAGTTTAAAACAATAATAGCAATTGCCTGGTAAACAGGAGTCCCCAACTGTGAGTTAGAGTGGAGACTTCCAGAATTCCTATAATAGTATCATGAAAAAGTCAGAATTAAAACTGCTCTAACTTCTGCCTATCTATAAAACTGCACCACCTCAACCCAAATCACTCAAGACTATAACCACACACACACACACACACACATATACACCTGGTTAACCGCACCCCACCCCCGCCATTAACACAGCTCAATACTTTCAGATGCTTGAAAACGCCTCCAACCCAACACCTGACCCAATCTACCTTCTCAGAGCTTCTCTGTCACCTGTAACCCCTCATCCACCTGCCATTCTGTTCCTTATCCACCTGCCACACATGTCCCCTTGTCCATCTAGTACCTACTACCTCACCAATTGACACCCTAACCCTCATCAGCTTCCCACCTACCTCTCCACCCTAATGCCAACCTATACCCACACCCACCTTCCATCTGCATACCTCTCCAACCTGCCACCCTAACCTTTTACCCACCTGCCATCTTATCCTCCTCACCTTTTTCTCAATAGCCTTTAGATCTTTAAACATGAGATGGGACAATTATTGCCATTAAAACTTGTGTAATTCCTGGAATGCACCTATACACTGCTACAGGGGAGGCGATGGCCTAGTGGTATTATCACTGGACTGTTAATCCAGAGACCCAGAGAATGTTCTGGGGACCTGGGTTTGAATCCTGTCATGGCAGATGGTGGAATTTGAATTCAATAAATAGCTGGAATTAAGACTCTAATGATGATCATAAATCCACTGGCAATTATCAGGGGAAAAACCCATCTGGTTTGCTAATGTCCTTTAGGGAAGGAAAGTGCCATCCTTACCAGATCCACAGCAATGTGGCTGACTCTTAGCTGCCCTCTCGCCAATTATGGATGGGCATTAAATGCTGCCTGGCCAGCAATGCCCTCATCCCATTAATGAATAAAGGAAAAAAACCAAAAAAAAAACCTGAGTGGTTTGCTGGGGTGTTTTGGTTATGGAGGATCTGGATCAACGTCTCACTGAAAAACTCCAGGAAAGGTAAATGGACAATCTTTCTGTTTGATCTGGGTGGGACATGGTAACTTGGACTCAGATTGGAAAATTCCAACCCAAGCTTACAAGTGATAGACTTTATGAAATTAGATGAGTGTTTTGGATATAGTTAATCCAGAGGTAAAAATACCTGGTAGAAAGTTTCAGCAGCAGATAGGCTGAGATAGGGTTAGAGTTGGTGACTTGTTAGGCAAGTCCGGTGATTACATGTGGTCAAAAGTTCATCTCAATGAGAAATATGAAAGAAGGTTGTGAACAGCCTGTTTCAGTTTCAGACAGTTGTCAGGGAGAAAGGTGGAAATAATAAATAGGAAAGGCAATGGGGGTTTCCAAAAGGCCTTTGACAAGGTGCTGAACAGAAGGCTGCTAAGTAAAATGGGAGCCTGTGGTATTTGGGGCAAGGTACTGGCATAAAAAGAGGATTGGCTGACTGGCAGGAAGCAGAGAATAGGGATAAAGGGGTCTTTTTTCAGAATGGCAGCCAGTGACTAGTGGAGTCCCACACAGGTCAATATTGGGACTACAACTATTCAAGTTAGACATTGACGATCTGGACAAAGGAACTGAGGACGTTGTTGCTAAGTTTGCAGATGATACAAAGGGGAGGCGATTGCCTAGTGGTATTATTGCTGGACAGTTAAACCAGAGACCTAAGTAATATTCTGGGGACCCAGGTTCAACTCCTGCCACAGCAGAAGTGGAATTTGAATTCAATAAATATCTGGACCTAACAGTCTAATGACCATGAATTGTGGGTCAGGAAAAACCCCTCTAGTTCACTACATGTAACTCCAGACCCACAGCATTGTGGTTGACTCTTAGCTGCCCTCTCGCCAATTAGGGATGGGCAATAAATGCTGCCTGGCCAGCAATGCCCTCATCCTGTGAATGAATAAAGGGGAAAAAATATGAAAGGACAGATCGTTTTGTGGCAGCAGGGGAGGGTGCAGAAGGACTTGGGCATGCTAGACAAGTGGGCAAAGAAGTGGCAGATGTGAGGTCATACATTTTAATAGAAAGAACAGTGGCTTGGACTATTTTTAAATGGGGAAAGACTTTGGAAATCTGAAGTGCAAAGACACTTGGGAATTCTAGTTCAGAATTCTCTTAAGGTTAACATGCAGGTTCGGTTGGCAGTTAGGAATGCAAATGCATTCACTTTAAGAGGGCTAGAATACAAAAGCGGAGATGTACTGCTGAGGTTGTACAAGGCTGTGGTCAAACTGCATTTGGAACATTCTGAGCAGTTTTGGGCTTCATATTTAATGAAAGATGTGCTGGTGTTGGAGGGGTCCGGAGGAGGTTTACAAGAATGATCTTGTGGATAAAAGGCTTGTCATATGAGGAGCAGTTGAGGTCTCTGAGTCTGTACTCGCCAAAGTTTAGAAGGATGAGGGAAGACTCTGACTGCATTACTGAGCGGCCTGGATAGAGTGGATGTGGAGAAGATGTTTCCATTAGTGACTAGGGCCTGTTGGACACAGCCTCAGGGCAAAAGGACAACACTTCAGAACTGAGATGTGGAGGAATTTCTGCAGCCAGCGGGTGTTGACTCTGTGGGACTCTTTGAACAGAGGCTTGTGGAGGCCAAGTCATTGAATGTATCAGAGAAGACAGGACAATGGGGTAGAGAAACATGTCAGTCATGATTGAATGGCAGAGCAGACTTGATGGGCTGAATGGCCTAATTCTGCTCATCAGTCTTCTGGTCTCAAGTAATCATAACGTCACTGGTAAACACATGCATCAGTCATGTATGCAAATAAGATGGCAGCAGAATAGAACGCTTCAGGCAAAGCTTGTCCCCTCCGTCCAATTCCTCTTTTTTTTTCACTTTTTTTTCTTCTGTCTTGTGTTTTCATTTCCTTCTTCTCTCTTCTTTCTTCTCCTGGCATGTATTCCCTGCCTCCTGACTCAATGCAGACCTGGCGAGGCGGCCTCCCAGCTTGGCGAGACAACTTCCCATCCTGGCATGGCGCCCACCCCCGCACCAATCCACCCAGCCTGACACGGTGGACTATCAACCTGGCATGGTGGACTCTCAGCCTGGTGGACTCTCAGCCAGGCTTGGTGATCTCTCAGTGGCCCAATATAGCAGTCTCTCAACCTGGCATGGTGGACTTTCTGTGGTACATGGCAGTCTCTTGGCATGACCTCAGCCGGCTTCCAGTCTTAAGGTGATTCTTGGCAGTGCGTTCCCACTGTGGCTATGAACTTTAAAAAAGACTGTAATGTCTGAACTTTGAACATTATTTCTTTTTTTACTTAAACCTAAGAAGGTCTGTAATGTGTAACTTTTAACCTTATTTAGTATGTTTTATGCTATACTATAAATAGTGCAATGTTTAACTTTTAACTTTGTTCTTTCTTTCGACCTTGTTCTTTAGATTCTGTACCTAGGTACTTGTGCCTAAGATGGTGCCTTGTGTGGCGAAATTACACTTTTCACTATACTCCTGTACTTGAGTACATGTGACAATAAAATCAAAATAATCCGTAATCTCAGTCTAACATTCTGGACACAATTGTAGTTAGTGAAATTTTAATTCAACTTCTTGAAAAAATTGGAATTAAAAGCCAGCCTAATGGTGATCATGTAGCCATCAGTGAAAGAAAAATCTGGTTCATTAATATCCTTCAGAGAAGGAAATGTGCCATTTTTACTTCATCTGGCCTACCAAATCCAAAGGAATGCTATTGACTCTTAATCTATTTTCTGAAATGGCCTGGTATGTCATCAAACAGCTACTGAGAATAAACAAAGGATGGAAACACTGTGGGTACCCTACACTCTATGCACTGCGGCAGTTCAAGAAGGCAGCTGAACACCACCTTCTCCAGGGCAATTAGAAATGGGCAATACATGCTGCTTAGCCAGTGATGCATGCATTCTTAAATAAATTTAAAATTATTAGGAACAGGATGCATGTAGTGCTTTCCCTCTTCTGTTGGTTTGTCTGTACCTGGCTGGTGCTGGTGGAAGGGATGATGAGCTTGAAGTGTCCACCTTACACTTGGTGTCTTACATGACCAGTGGGCACCACACAATATAGACTGTATATACTAATCAGAGCAATCAACTGTCATGAAATAAAAAGTCCCTTCAACAGTGGTATCAGGTGGGAGGTGAGGTAGGAGGGAGGGGTGCCTCTGAACTTAAGAGCAGAAGGGATGGAATAGGTAGGCTGTAAATGGGCATGAAGCTGTGGTTTCAGGTGACAAAGAAATGGGATGACATTTAAAGTAACCAAAATTTACAACTTACCCTGCGGGGTCACAACACTATTAGCTCCCTGCTGGCTGTCTGCCAGACTTGAACTCCTGCTCAGACCATACAACTGAGGTTCCCAGGCTCAGTCTCCCAAAGATTGTCCCCAGATTGTAGGATAACAGGCGTCTTCAGGGTACTTCGGACAAAAAGTCAAGGTAAGGGACAATCCTTAAACAGAGGACGGTTGGTCACTGTACCACCAATAAGAAAAAGTTCTGAAGAATAAATAGTGATATCTTGAAAAGTGTCCATATTACAGAGGAGGAGGTGCTGGACGTCTTAAAACATATAAAGGTGGATAAATCCCCAGGACCTTTCACCCCAGAACTTTATGGGAAGTCAGGAAAGTGATTGCTAGGCCCCTTGCTGAGATATTTGTATCAGCAATGCCATGGGTGAGGTGCCAGAAGACTGGAGGTTGACTAACGCAGTGCCATTATTTAAGAAAAGTGGTAAGGAAAAGCTAGGGAACTATAGACAAGTGGGCCTGACATCATTGGTGGATAAAAACCAAAAGAACTGCGGATGCTGTAAATCAGGAACAAAAACAGAAGTTACTGGAAAAGCTCAGCAGGTCTGGCAGCATTTGTGAAGAAAAAAATCACAGTTAACGTTTTGTTAACTGAGGAAGGTCACCAGACCCAAACATGAACTCTGATTTTTTCTTCATCATTGGTGGGTAAGTTGTTGGAGAGGATTCTGAGGGAAGGATGTACATGTAATTGGAAAGGCAAGGACTGATTAGTTCAACATGGCTTTGTGCATAGGAAATTGTGTATCACTAACACGATTGAACTGTTTGAAGAAGTGACAAAAGATTGATGAGTGTGGTGTATATTGTCTATGTTGGCTTCAGCAAGATGTTTGACAAGGTTTCGCATAGTAGGGTAATTAGCAAGGTTGGATCACATGGCTTACAAGGGAGAGTTAGATATTCAGATACAAAATTGGCTTGAAGGTGGGAGACAGAGGGTGGTGGTGGAGGATTGCTTTTTGGACTGGAGGCTCGTGACCAGCGGTGTGCCGCAGGGATCGGTGCTGGGTCCACTGCCTTTTAAAATCTATATAAATTATTTGCATGTGAATATGGGAGGTATGGTTAGTAAGTTTACATATGACACCAAAATTGGTGGAGTAGTGGACAGCGAAAAAGGTTATCTCAGAGTATAATGGGACCTTAATTAAATGGCCAATGGGCTGAGGAGTGGCAGATGGAGTTTAATTCAGATAAATGAGGTGCTGTATTTTGGTAAGGCAAACCAGGGCAGGACTTAGACACTGAATGATAAGGTCCTTTGTGCACCACAAACAGACCTTCAGGTATAGGTTCAGAGTTACTCGAAAGTGGAGTCGCAGGTAGACAGGGTAGTGAAGAAGGCATTTGGTACACTTGCCTTTATTGGTCAGTGCATTGAGTATAGGAATTAGGAAGTCATGCTGTGGCTGTACAGGACATTGGTTAAGCCAATTTTGGAATACTGCATTCAATTCTAGTCTCTCTGCTATAGGAAAGATGTTGCGGAACTTGAAACTGTTCTGAAAAGATTTACAAGGAAGTTATCGGGGTCAGAGGGTTTGAGCTTTGGGGAGGGGCTGAAGAGGCTGGGGTTATTTTCTCTGGAGTAACGGAACCTGAGGGGTGACCTTATAGAGATTTATAAAATCATCAGGGGCATGGATAGGATGAATAGCCAATGTCTTTTCCCCAGGGTAGGGAAGTCCAAAATTAGAGGGCATAGATTTAAGGTGAGAGGGTAAAGATTTAAAAGGAACTTAAGAAGCAACTTTTTTTACACAGAGGATGGTGTGTGTATGGAATGAAACACCAAAGGAAGTGGTAGAGGCTATACAATTACAATATTTAAAAGTCATACATTTCGCCTTACGAAAGGGCTAAATTCCGAAAGCTTTTGATTTCAGTTGGACTATAACCCAGTGCCATGTGACTTGGTCCACCCCAGTCCAACGCTGTCATCTCCACATCTTGGCTAACATTTTAAAGGCACCCGGATTGGTGTATGAATAGGATGGGTTTAGTGGGATATGGGTTAAATGCTGGCAAATGGGACTGGATTAATTTAGGATATCTGGTCAGCATGGACAAGTTGGACAAAGGGTCTGTTTCCATGATGTACATCTCTATGACTCATATTGGCCTTGGAAACGTTAATTAACTCTTCTCTCTCCATTGTTGCTGCCAGACCTGCTCAGTTTCTCTAGCACTTTTTGTTTATATTTCACACTTTCAACATGTGCAGCATTTTGCTTTCCTTTAAAAGAAACTGATATTGTTGATAAGGAGCGCTCTGGAGGCACAGTTATATTTGCATCACCTTAGTCTCGTCCCATATGCAAGGTGATCTAAAAGGGTGCTTTTTGATGATGAGGTAGACAAATAGGAGCCTGGAAGAACACAGCAGGCCAGGCAGCAACTGGAGGAAAGGAACAGTCAACGTTTACCCTTCTTCAGGACTCATGATGACGGTGGGGACAGCTCTTTACGTCCACCTCCGTTGGCTCATGGAGTAAAGGTGCAGTTCTCTGAAATTTTGTTTCATCCAGTCCTCCTTTTTTAAAGCGCGTTTTACTTAACGGCCCAGTGTGTATCTGATCTTCGCTGCAAGCTAATGTCCTTGCACCTTTTCCGCTCCGACCGTTTAACACAGACTGTGGCTTCACTGACTGCCTCAATTACCACAGATGCTGAGCGGCTTAAGCTCGCGAGAGCTCTGTCCTCGCGCTGCGCTTTGGCGCCAACGCACGGTCACTATGGCGACGGGGAAGGAGGTGAAGAGCCGGAATCTTCCCTGGTAAGAGCGCGTTCACCTGCCCGAGCTCATTAAATACCCCGTGGGGCTGCGTTAACAAACCCCAGCCCCCACCCGGAGTCAGTGGCTGCTGGGCTCGAGCGGCACGTTTGAAATGTAACGGAAACTGCGCGAGGTCGCTAGCTGGTCCGGTTTCCCTCACGGAGAGAACTCAGGCTGGAGGGGCCTTGCTGCTCTCTTTCTCTCATTGTGTTCCCCTCCTCCCGTAGTATGGATGTGACTCTGGGGGTTTGGATCTACTGTAACTCGCTGCCAGCCAAAGGCCTGCTCCCCTGTCGGGTTCGCAGACTCGGCACATTGTGCTTGTTGATTATAATCCCCCGATAACACGCAGCAAATGCAGTTTTTGCTTCTTTTTGAAACAAAAACGACCTTATTCATAAAATTCGTAAAGGTATGCTCCATAACATTTCAAACTTCACTTAGATGTAATACAGTTCTGTTGCCTTCAATGCAATATATGACACTATATGGTATATGCATATATTTACTGTGCAATTCATGTCAAACATTCTCTGGTGCATTCAAGATAACAAGGTGTGGAGCTGGATAAACACAGCAGGCCAAGCAGCATCATAGGAGCAGGAAAGCTTGACGTTTCGGGCCTAGACCCTTCAATCAGAAAATTTCTGTTTATCCAGCTCCACACCTTGTTATCTCGGATTCTCCAGCATCTGCAGTACCTATTATCTCTGGTGTATTCAGCTGGAGGGTTCCAGCTTTCGTTATACTTCAGTGGGAGGATCTTTGATTGTGATCTTTTGCTGTAGAGGTTTTGAAGTGAATGTGTAAAGTTTTAGTCTGGGTCACTCAACACAGTGCTGGATCTTGGAATTTTCTAGTCTTCAACATAATGATGGACAAATCCTACAGCTGAAAAACTGACGAGTTTTGGGCAGACTGGTATTTTTATTTATTGAATTAATGACCCTCTAGTAGCAGCAGCAGCAGAAATAGGTTGTAAGAGAAGCTAGCAAGAGTGGGCCATTTGAATCTACTCCACAATTCAGTAGGGTTGTGTCTTATGCTCTATCTCAATGCCTTTTTTTGTTCTCTCCCCATACCCCTTGATGCTTTTAAAATCTAGAAATGTATCCATCTCTTGAACATATTCAGTGATGTGGCCTTCTCAGCCTTCTGTGGTAGAGAATTACACAAGTTCATTACCCTGTGAGTGAAAACATTTTTCCTGAACTCAGTCCTAAATGGTCTATCTACCCTGTGTCCAGAGACTGTGTCTTCTGGTTTAATCTAGAATTCACCAGTCAGGGAAGACATACTCCCTGAATCCAGTTTGCCCAGCCCTGTTAGAATTTTATGTTTCAATCCAATTTCATCTCACCTTTCTTTATAAACTCTAGTGAATACAGGCTCAGTCGAACCAGTATCCTCATAGGCAGACCTGCCATCCACAGTATCCGCCTAGTGAACTTCCACTGCTCTCCCTGCATGGTACATTTATCCTTTGTTGGGTAGTGAGACCAAAATTGCTCTCAGTACTCTCAAGTGGTCTCACCAGAGCCTGTATCACAGCCGTAAGACATCCTACTGAATTTAAATTCTCTTGCAATGAAGGCCAACATACCAATAGCCTTCCTAATTGCTAGCTGCACCTCCCTGTCTACTTTCATTGACTGATATATAAGGACACAGATCTCTTTGTACATCCCTGTTTCCTAATATATCACCATTTAAATAATACTTCTGGTTTTTCGTCCCAAAGTGTATAATGTCACGTTTAGCCATGTTGTTCTGCATCTGCCATGCATTTGCCCACTCATTGAACTTATTTAAATCACCTTGAAGCTTCCGTGGCACCTCCTCACATCTCTCAATCCCACCCAGTTTTGTGTCCTCGGCAAACCTGGAAATGTTGCAGTTTGTCCTTCATTTATAGATATTGTGAATGGTTGGAGCCCAGGCACTGTTTCTTGCAGTACCCCACAAGTCTTTGCTTGCCACATGGAAAAAGACCCACTTATTCCCATTCTGTTTCTTATCTATCAACTGATTCTCAATCCATGCTAATATATTAACCCCTATCCTATGTGCTATAACTTTGCCCAATAACTTCTTATGAGAGACTTTATTGAAAGCCTTTTAAAAGTCCAAAGATCACATCCATTGTCTCCCCCTTTTCTAATCTACTAATTACATCCTCAAAAATCTCCAGTAGATTTGTTGATCTCATTTATTAAGATTTGTCCGCTTGATTCCTAAGTCAAACTTGTTCATCTTGTCATTTTTGATGTTTTAGTGCTGTATTGTGAAATTGATTTTAAAGTTCACCTTCACCCCAACTCCAGAAAACAACTGCATAGAATGGCATTTCTTTCCCAAACGTTTGGGAATGGAGAGAGTGGGTGTAGGTAGATATTGAGCATTCACATCCAGTCCTGGCTGCTATTACTCAAATTTGGGTTACCTGAAATATTACAATTGTACAAGAATCAGTGAAATGTTAAAGCACAAAAAGAGGCTATTTGGTCCATTGACACTGGCTGTCCAAATGAGCAATTTGTTCTTCTGCCTTCTCCTTGTGACGCCACTTTCAAGGAACTATATACCTGCATCCCTAGTTATCTCTGTTCAACAACGCTCCCCAGGGCCTTGCCATTAACACTGTAAGTCCTCTCCTGTTGTCTTATTAAAATGCAGCAACTTACATTTATCTAAATTAAACTCCATGTGCCATTCCTTGTTATGCTGGCCCAATTAATCAAGATCCCACTGTACTCTTCGATAACCTTCTTCTTTGTCCACTACACCACCAATTTTGGTGTCACCCACAAACTTGCTAACCATGCCTCCTATATTCTCATCTAAATCATTTATATAAATGGCAAACAACAACAGTGAACCTAGCATTGACGCTTGTGGCACGCTGCTGGTCACAGGCCTGCAGACTGAAAAACAACCCTCTACCATCACTCTCTGTCTCCTACAGTCAAGCCAATTTTGTATCCAATTGGCTAGCTTTCCCTGGATCCCACGTGTTCTATCGCCTATCTTGTTGAAGGTCTATCTAAAGTCCATGTAGAAAATGTCTACTGCTCTCCCTTCATCTATCTTCTAGGTCACCTCTTCAAAAAACTCAATCAAGTTCACCCTGCTATCGGAAGGATGTCATTAAATTGAAAAAGGTGCAAAAATATTTGCCAAGATTGGAGGGTTTGAGTTATAAGGATAAACTGGGACATTTTTCCCTGAAACAAAGGAGCCTAAGGGGTGACCTTACAGAGGTTTGTAAAATCATTAGGGCATAATAAGTTGAATAACCAAGGTCTTTTTCCCAGGGTAGGGGAATCCAAAACTACAGGGCATAGGTTTAAGGTGAGAGAAGAAAGATTTAAAAGGGACACAAGGGGCATTTTTTTTCACATAGAGAGTGGTGCGTATATGGAACAAGCTGTCAGAGGAAGTGGTATGTCCAAGTACAATCACAACATTTAAGTTACGTTTAGACAGGTACCTGAATAGGAAGGGATTAGAGGGGTATGGGCCAAGTCCAGGCAAATGGGACTAGTTCAGTGTAGGATACCTGGTCAGCAAGGACAAGTTTAGCCGAAGGGTTTGTTTCCATGCTGTCTGACTACGACTCGCTTTGTTTAACTGATTTCTTTAAATCTGTGATCGTGTTTTCATTTCTACTAAGGTATTTAAACCTAAAATTTACTATCAATGTAAAACTAAAATTGTAGCGATTACAGGATTAAGAGAGGGGTGAGGGTGTCATTTCACCTACCATGCTTGTGCTGATACCAATATTTTTGCTTTTCCCAAAAATTGACCACGTGAAATGATTTTTTTTCTCATTCATTTCCCTTCAGTTTTTATAGGTAGAATCACAAGTTTATCACTTTTTGATAATAAGACCAAGGAGTGGGGCCTACCTTTCACAAGTTACTCTCTAAACCTTTCAAAATTTTGTAAATCTGTATTCAGCCTCACTTAAGCCTTTTCTGTTCTAGTGAAAAGAAAGCTCCAAATTGGTTTGAGTCGTTCTTTAAAACTATAAATGTGAGTCAGTACGTTATTTGAGTGAATCTTCACTGCATTCTTGGTAATCCTGCGAGAGGAAAACATGATAAAATGTCTGTCCTAGCTGTCATAAATGCTCTAAAAACATTTATACTCGGCACATCTCGGAAACAATGTATTGCCATTTTACGTGGGTTGCTTGTCGTAATCTACGTTTGTGTTACCTGTAGTACTTCTTACAGATCAAGAGAATAACCTGCTAAAATTAATATTCTTACCTCACTACTGGGATTGTGTTTATGGATGAAAAGTCTGATATGTTGTGCCTTATAAATGTATGCTGTTGCTATTCTAACAGCTGCCATGGCACCTTCATTCTCCATCAGTCCACCATGCTGTTGCTGTTAGTGTCACCACCAGTACTCCATAGTTTTTTGGCAAAATGGGGCATCCTTGAAGAAATAACTGCCCTCATTTTTATGTGATCCTGAGATGGTGGCACAGAGGTGCTACAAACAAAGCTATCTTCCCACAAGGGTCACCAAAAATCAGGGCTTCTGAAGATGTGGTTTCACTGCCTCGACTGATCAGATTTTGCCATGCAGAATGGTCATGGAAGTGTCTGTGCTTTGTGATGGTCTGCCGAACTCCACATAATACAATCCTCCAGAGATGTATGGACCTTGCTAGTGGTACAGTCATTATTCAGGACACATTTTACGCTAGGTGTTCCAGGTATCCTCGGGCTACTCAGCTATGCCAGCTGGTGGTTGCATGTCCAAAGGCCAGTTATCAAGGTGTCATGGTGTACTCATCTTGCCAAAGAAAGGATGATTATATTCTCTACCAGTTCCAACCACGCCTGCTTGGTTTGGCTGGGTAGCATTTTGCTGCCACTCTGGGCAGAAGACACCTTGCTTTCCTTGTGCCCCTTCTAAAATCACTTCAAGGGCAGTATGAGTAAATTTTGGGGCATCATGCTGGAGGTGCCGAGCTCCTGCTTCTCCTTATGCCCAGTTCTACCTTCATTTGCATTGCAAGATAATTGCCACTATACTGGCTGCCATTATCCCTTTTAAACTAGGGCCTGAAAGTTCAACTTCCCAGGCCTGCCAGTGTTTAACTGGCCACTGAGCCAACCTCTTGGAAGATCACAGCCTATGATTACTAACCCCTCCCCTCCCCTCCCCTCAGAATGGGGTTAGGACTCGGAGGTGGTAGCAACCAGTCCTGACCCAGAACCCAGATGGAAAGTCCTGCCCTTAATCTCTGACTTGAAATGTCTTTGAAACTTCTCTGATATCATGGAACTGTGTATGTGTGTGAACTTGTGTGTGTTATACACAAGCCAGTGGTGGTCATCAGATAGTATGTCTGCCTACTTCCTTGAGCTTTCCTGTCCTGTGATTTAGAATCCTCATGTACTGAAACTATTTTAAATATTTAAAATTAAAACATCCTTTCATCTTTTCTAGGGTGGAAAAGTATCGGCCTCAAACCCTAGATGATCTTATTTCTCATCAGGACATACTGAATACAAGTGAGTTGTTGCCTTTAACATAAGGTAGAAATTTGCTTTAAATTAAAAAATGAAAATATCTGCAATAGGAGGGAAAAGAGTTGACGTTTCAGGTAATTTTCTTTTCAGGAGAGCTCTTATTTCTATCTCTGCTCATGATGCTTAACCTGCTGAGTATTTCCAGCATTTTCGGTTTTCTGTTTTTATTTCAGATTCGTAGTATCTGCAGTCATGTTTGAAATTACCTAATATGTTTCTGCCTAGGATAGAAAGAAGAACATTTCCTGCAACAACTACATATTTATTTGATTGGGCTACTATATTGTTGTGTAAAGGAACATCAATTAAGCATTAACTTAACATTTAAGTAACAATGTGACAATATTTGTGGAGAAGTCTGATTTAATTGTACTTCTGTATTGGGGATTAAATTCAAATATATTATACTGCACTCCCTGAAAACATTTCCCTTATTAATTTAGCCTTAAGTGATTGCTGTAAAATGTATATAGTTTCCTTGCAAAGAGTTCAAATAATGTAGCAATTCTACACAATGCTTAATTAAATGTGTTGAAGGGGTAACAGATATTTATGGTGAGTTACTGAGCTTTGCAACGAACTAGTGGCATATAATTTCTGCTTCCTCATCACTTCCTATTGAGAGACTAAAAATGCTGTTTCCGTATACTCCAGTGCCAAGTATAGTCCAGGATATGCCTGAAATTTGTGTGTTGCTTGGCTCTGTTTTGATATATTTACAGATACTCTCTCTCTTTTTACATTGCTTGAAGCTGTCTGTTTACAGTAGTAACCTCCAGGAAATTAAGTGTTTCCAAGTATTGCTGCTTCCATTAACCCTCATCACTGAGTATTGATATACTTCACTGAGATATTAATGGGAATTTTTTTTTTTTACCTTGCGCTTTGGAGCGCTGAACTACAGATGAAAACTTTTAAGACCAACAAAAATCATGAGTTGAACAAGAGGTTCTAATATGTAACAATAAATCATTTTAAGATTTTGATTAGATTCCACATATGTGACCCCTCCTGTTTTTTATTGTTTTGTGTGATATGTGGGCTCACTATTTTGAATTCCTCCTTGTGCCAGAAATCACCTCGTACCTTTTGATACTGATTTTGAATTACAAACAATATGCAAGTACAGCAAGTCATTAGAAAGACTAATAGAATGTTATTGTTCATTGTAAGGAACATTGAATATATAAGTAGGGAGATTATGCTTCAGTTATGCAGGGCACAGGTGAGACCATATCCAGAGTGTACAGTATTGATCTCCTTATTTGAGGAGGGATGTAAGTGCATTGAAAGCAGTTGGAGAAGGTTTACTAGACTAATACCTGGAATGAATGCTGTCTTATCTGGCTAGGCTTGTATCTGCTAGAGTTTAGAACAAGAGGTGACTTGGTTGAAAAATGTAAGTTCGTAGTTGTCTTGACAGTTTGTGTGTGGAAAGGATGTTTCACCTTATGGTAGAAACTAGAACCCTGGATCGCTGTTTAAAAATACGGGTTCATCCATTTAAGGCAGAAATATGGAGACTTTTCTCAGAGGATCATGAGTCTTTGGAACTCTTCCTCAACAGAAGGATTTTAATATTGTAATTTGAATATTTTTAAAGCAGACGTAGATTCTTGATAAGCAATGAAAGGTTATCAGAGATTACTCCACATTTTAGTAAATCAGATCAGCCATGATCTTACTATAAAGCTGAACAGGCCGAAGGGACAGAAGGACCTATTGCTCCTAATTTGCATGATTGTACCTTGGTTTTGAATATTGGCAGAATGATCCTGTGGGGTTCGAAATGTTAATTCACTTCACAGGATTGAATTGAAGAAGAGAAGCTATCACGATGTAGGTGAAAAAATGGTCAATGGACTGTAGTCCAATGATACAGTTTCAGGAAGTTGTAAAGTTATCTGGAAACGAGTTACATTTTTCCTTTTCAAGGTAAACATGATTTAAAAGCAGGTTTACATGGTTCTTAAGAGAATTTGCGGTACAAGAGACATCCAAAACTGCTGCTGTACGGTAAATAGTTTTGCTAAAATCTAAAAAAGACTATAACGAGGAAGAAGTATATTCAGAGATGTTCATAATGACAGTCTAGAAATGAAACATTCAGGATATAATGTGTGGGATAGGATTCCAATTATTCCTATTGCTGTTTCCTGCCTATTTTCTCCGCACTACTATGTTCATTGCTGCACAAACAAAATGTCAAGTTGAAATTTGAGCTATGTTTTGAATTCAGTCCGACGCCCCAAATTATCAACTTTGAAAGCTCTGTCGATGTGAGAATTTTCTGAAAGGTCATTCGTAGCATAAGCTTAATGTCACTTTTGGTGTCACAATTGTTGGGTATTGGTCATATTAAATGCACTTCTGCTGCTGCCTATTTATCTCACTGTCTTAAAAAAAAGTTAAGTAATAGGTCAATAGGTAACTGATGCAATATGCGTTGAATTCAATGCAATAATCATTAGTTCTGAACACATACATTTTCTTCGTAAGTGAGATTAAAAAGTTGACCTTTTTTCCAGGATAGACACATTAATTAGTCTTTGGGGCTACAGACGTGATAATCCCCTTCAATTTTTCACAGCTTCTTGCTATGAGTTACCAACAACTCTTCTCAGCGTATCCTCCCCTTAACCTGGCACAAATTAGATCGAGAATTCAAGCCAAGATATTTGTGTTGTCATTGTCACCCTGCTGCTGGTAAGCCTGCATTAGTGCTTGTACTCAAGTAATTTCTTTCTATAAGATAAGATAAACCATGACCTTGTCAAGGCAGGGGTTAGCAGCCTGCAACTCCAGAGTGGTGTGCAACTCTTTAGCATCTCATTTACAGCTCCCGACCATTTCCTGTTGGATCACAGTAACGCAAAAAATGCCAAAAAATAACTTAAGCAGCGTAAGAGCCATAGTTTTATTGTGAGGATGAAAGACTAATCACTATGCTGCACCTTACAATTTCAAATAATTATTTTAACAAAAACCTAACTGCCCTCAAAACAAATCTCTTTGGTATAGTTATAGTTTATTACAGGATGGTTATAGATCATGCCTTTAGCTTGACAGGTTTTTGCTTGTGACTGTTATTGTTTCTAATATAGCTAAGAAAAGTTATTCTGAATATGTTATTAAAATCTTTATTTAATCACGCAAATCAACAGATGAAAAAATGCCTTGATTTTGTACATCTTAAATTAATTTTGTTTTAAAGATAGCTATGTACAAAATTATAGTCAAAATGCAATAAATCAGTTAAGTCTGTTCTCATTTTTGTTTTCTATTGCTAGATAAATTCAATTCTTTAATATGCATACAATGTGACCTTCCAGAGGAAATGTCAATTTGCCCAGGTTTAGACATGCTGAATCTTTATTTTGCATCTTGTAAGAATTTCCATCTCAGGCATATTTTCAGTTTAAAAATATTGCCTTCCTGCCAGCATTGATGGATCTGTGCTTTTGTTTCTCTTGGTGTGTTTTGAGTTGTCACATGCTCAGTATTACAGGATGGGTTAGAGCTAAAATTACTTCATCAGAAGTAATTGCACCCTCTTCTGGCCATTTTATATACGTACATACCCGAAGAGATTGTTCTGGTTGATTCTTTATGTACTGCACAATTAAAACAATTAGTCTGACCTGCACAAATATCATGTTTGGTGATGAGTTGAGGTTATGGATGTCCTTAGCCAAAGAAGTGATGGTTGGATAGGCATTCATAAGCTAGTAAAAATGTGTTTTCTTGAGAAATGGTTTTAAAAGTCAAGTTTTTGTAGAAATGCTGTTTGTATGCATGGGTGCTCGAGCCTTCAAAGATGGCTGCATCTAAAGATATCATTGGGAGACTGGGAGAGTACAGGTCATGATAGAGTCTTTCAGTGAATATGTGGTGCAATTCAAGATGCTTTTCACTGGTAGTCATATCCTGGATGTTCCTAATAGTCCATTTGTTACTAAGGCAGTGAGGAAAAGGAAAAGCTTGATACTTATGATTAAAGCAAGCCCAGAAAATTTGCTCACCACCTCTGAACTGATCTCGGTACCACTGACGGACATTGTGTGTAAACTTGAGCAGTACTATAGTGCCAAGTCATTGGAGATTATAGAAAGCTTTGAGTTCAAAATGAAGAATCAGTTACCCAGTGACGACTTTGCTGTGGCTTTGAAATATCTGTCCATCTGTTAAAATTTTGGAGAATTTAAGGAATGCATTACAGAACATGTATGCAGTTTTAAAAAGTGAGGGCAATTAAGTTGTTGACGTTAGCAAAGTTAACCTTCAACATAGTTTGCCAAACATCATTGTCCATGGACATAGTGGAATGTGACCTGAGAGAAGTCAGAGTTAACAACCCACCAGGCATCTGGTGAAGTAAGTAAGTTACAGCTGCATAAGCTGAAGACCCCATTGAAGATAGTAATAAGGTCCTATCAGTAATGCTCAGGCCAACACTGGGCACAGAATTGTCCATTTATGAATGCAGAGTGCACAGTTGCATGTCAGAAGAAGGTTCAAGGAATGAAAGGAAATGGCAGTCACTGCAAATCATTGTCTAACAGGAACAAGTTCATGAAAGGTCAGTTGTGATTTATCCAGTAAGCACAGGGATGTCCAGTAAAAATGCATAGGGAATTGTTGTTCAAATAACATCAAGTGAAGCCTCAGTGGTGACAACCATTGACACACAGGAATCAGTTATCATGATTTCCGAATCATTGTAAAGTCAAAAATCAAGTCAGCATCAGTTAAAGAAATCACACAAAAAGATTAAGAAGTTATGGAGGAGAGAAAACCCACAAATTCGGAAAGATTCCCACCAGTTCCAGTCACTCAGACGAACAATGAACAAAATTACCTTTTTTTGTAGTGAAGTGTGAAAAACTAGCCTTATTCAGAAGAAACTGCTGAAAAGTATTGAACAAGCTTTATTGTTTATAGAAATACTTCACAATACACGACAAGTATCTCCAGGTATTTGATGAACTTGCCCACCCAATTTAAGGACATAAGGCCAACATATAGGTTTAGAGGGATACCAGACCGGGTTACTGCAGACCCAGTCCACTGCCCTATACTGTAAAGGTTGTGTTATAAGAAGAGTTAGAGGTGTAATTTCAGAAAGATGTATAAATCAAAGAAACCGTTGATCGTTATGATCAGCCCTTAGGGATGAAATTGACAAAGTCTAATTAGACACTATTTTTAGTGGACAGGGTTAGATCAGGACATAGACACAGTGAAACAGTGTAGAGCATATACAGCTATAGAAAGGAATCTGTCAGTGGTACCTTTGCAACAATGGAAATGGCGAGCGAGAATATGGCAGAGGCAGAATTTGAAGGGCAACAGCTATTCATTGTGATTGGTAGCCATTCAAAGTTGATGAGGTATTTCTGATGAATTGATAACTAACAAAATGTTGGAGGTTTTACATAATTTGATTGCTCCTTATGCATTCCCAAAAGAAATTCTGTCTAACAACTGGCTTCGGTTTTGTTTCGAAGAGCTTTCAAATTTTAGGAAAGGAATAAAGTAAAACAAATGACTTCAAATGGAGCAGCAGAATGCACAATAAATTCTTAGATATGCTGCTGTTACACAGATTCTAGATACAAATTGGAAGAAATGTTAGTATCATTGCATCACAAACCGCAGTTTTCACAGTTCATGTTACAACGTAGAAGGCCAGCTGAATTGTTTCAATTTGGTACTATCCTAGGCACCATACTCAATACTCCAGTTCCTCGACAGCTTTTAGATATTTTCTAATTTACCAGTTCATAGATGTTACATAATCCAGGCCTCCTGGCTCAGAAATAGGGACAACAGCACTGTGTCATAAGAGCCCCATATTACCTTGCAGCATGGTGACTCAGTGGTTAGCACTGCTGCCTCATAGTACCAGGAACCCTGGTTCAATTCCAGCCTTGGGCAACTTGTCTGTGTAGAGTTTGCATATTCTCCCCATGTCTGCATGGGGTTCCCCCGCATGCTCCGGTTTCCTCCCACAGTCCAAAGATGTACAGGTTAGATGGATTGGCTATACTAAATTGCCCACAGTATCCCGGGATGTACAGGCTAGGTGGATTAATGTGTAGGATGGTTTTTGGCCATGTGGCACAGGCAATAATCCCAGATTACGACCCTAGAGGTCCTGCTTTCCAACATCCTACCTAATTCCTTTTGCAGGATGTCACCACTCTTTCTGCCTATGTCATTATTACCAATATGGACCACAACCTCTGGCTGCTCACACTCCTCCTCCATTCCATGTGCCCCCCACCCCCCCACCCCGCCCAGAATATCCCTATGTAGAGACATCCTTGACCCAGGCACCAGGGAGGCAATACACCATCCTGGAGTGTTGCTTATGGCCACGGAGATGCCTGTCTGTGCCCCTAACTATAGAGTCCCCTATCACTACCACATACCAACGCTTCGACTCTCCCTGTTGTACAACGATGTCAGTCTTGGTGCCTCTGATCTGGCTTCTGCTGCTGCTGCTTTCCCCTGAAAGGCTGTTACCCCACAACACTATCCAAAATGGTATACCTGTTTGAGGGGAATGGCCATAAGGGCCTCCTGCACTGCCTGCCCATGCTTACTCATCTTCCTGGTAATCACCCAACTCTTCCCTGATTGTGTATCTCTTACTAGTGGTGTGATCAGCTTGCTAAACGTGCTGTCCATAAGTAGTAGGATACATCTGTGTGGGTATTCCACAAGGCAAAGAATGATTTTTTTTTTGTGAGAATTGTTCAGTAGCTTGATGTAGAGATTTTAGGCTGTGCCAGACAAGTGGCTGACCAAAATAATGTGTAATGATACAAGGAAGTGTCTGAACAGGTATTCCTTGTGCCCCCCGCTCCCCCCACCCCATCACCACCATCACCACCATCACCACCATTTTCAACAGAGTAAATTATCTTTACTTTGCGCAGTCTACATTTGATAATTCTTGAAACCTCATCATTTGAAGGGACTAAAATCAGTTACACAAATGCATGTCTTTTCTTTGTTAGTGGAATATATGCTTTATCAGGTTTCAAATTAAGCTTTAGATATTCAGATATTCAGAGTTTAAGAACTTGCAAAACTAAATCTGCTTTTACTTTTTTTCCAATTTAAAAAAACAGTCTGATCGTGGAGGAGGAAATTTGTTGCAGTTCTAGGATAAAACATATAGCTTTGTGTTAAACTTTATTTTGGAGTCATTTAACTTCTTTAGCTGTTAATTTCTGTTGTTAATTATAGAATCACTAAAACTACTTTTTAGCAATATTGAGTTGTTTAATTAGTTGGATTTGTATTACAGACTTGATGGTTGTAAGTCTCTTCAAAATCCTATTGAGGGCAATAAGCCTTGCTTAGCTAGCAATATTGTGTTGTATAATAGGAACAGAAAAATCTGCATTCAGTTGATTAGCTACCACTTAAAGAAACAAAGTTAGTGTCAGGTCAGTGACAATTTACTAGAACTACCCGATCCACTGAGTGTCTACAGCAGTTTCTATTAATGTTACAGATTGCCAGCATTTCATTGTTTTGCTTTTATTTTATGGATGACATGATATGAATTGTTTCTATCGATGTTGATAAATGTGGTACTTGGGGTAGACAAGATTTTGAGTATGGCCCTTGTTAGTGTGACTTGATAAATTCTCATGCCCTTGAGGCATATGCTGTTTGCGTTTCAATTATATAGACAACATCTCCTTAAAATAGTGTCCCTTAGAGACTTAGATGAGCTAAATTTTGGCATTTGATTTTTGTCTGTCTGTCTGAAATTATAGTCTAATAATTTTCTTATGCAAGTTCGAAGAAAATGTACAAACAGCTTGCTTTATAGGCCGTATATCTATAAATTATGCCTGGTAGAGTTAGCAAAAAATCCTGAAACTTTCAACGTGAATCAACTACATTTAATGATGAAAATAGCAACTTCACAAGCAAAATTACATGTGTTGCATTTTCTTTATTTCAGTTCAGCGGTTCATCAATGAAGATCGTTTCCCACACCTGCTATTTTATGGGCCGCCAGGAACTGGGAAAACATCTACTATTTTGGCCTGTGCCAAACGGCTCTATAAGGGCAAAGAGCTAAACTCAATGGTTTTAGAGGTAACAACTGTTTTGAGTCATTGAGTCATAGAATCACAGAGATGTACATCATGGTAACAGACCCTTTGGTCCAAACCTGTCCATGCCAACCAGATATCCTAGGTTAATCAACTCCATTTGCCAATGTTTGACCCATATCCCTCTAAACCCTTCCTATACATATACCCATCCAGATGGCTTTTAAATGTTGTATTCGTACCAGCCTCCACCACTTCCTCTGGCAGTTCATTCCATACATGCACTACCCTCTGCCTGAACAAGTTGCCTCTCAGGTCCCTTTTAAATCTTTCCCTTCTCACCTTAAGCCTATGCCCTATTGTTTTGGAGTCCCTTAATCTGGGGAAAAGACCTTGGCTATTCACCCAATCCATGCCCCTCATGATTTGGTTGCCCCTCATGATTTGGTTGCCCCTCAGCCTCTAACACTTCGGGGAAAATAGCCCCAGCCTATTCAGCCTCTCGCTATAGCTCAAACCCTCCAAACCTGGCAACAACCTTTTAAATCTATTCTGAACCCTTTCAATTTTCAAAACTTTTTCCCATTGCAGGGAGACCACAATTGAAAACAGTATTCCAAAAGTGTCCTGACCAATGTCCTGTACAGTCGCAATATGACCTCCCAACTCCTACATTCAATGCTCTGACCATTAAAGACAAATGTACCAGATGCCCTCTTCACTACCTGTCTACCTGTGACTCCACTTTCATGGAATTATGAATCTGCGCTCCAAGGTCTCTTTGTTTAGTAACACTCTCCAGGACCTTACCATTAAGATGTAAGTCCTGCCCTGATCTGCCCTAATCTGCCCTATCAAAATGTGCACCCCACATTTATCTGGATTAAACTCCGTCTGCTAGCCCTTGGCCCATCGGCTCATCTGATCAAAGTCTAGTTGTACTCCGTGGTGTCCTTCTTCCTAAACTACTGTTTTATGGCCTTGTAGGCATAGTCATAGACGATATAGATCTACAGCACAGAAAAAGGACCTTTGGCCAATCATGTTGGTGCCAGTCAAAAACAACCACCTAATTATTCTAATCCCATTTTCCAGCACATGGGTCATTGCCTTGTGTGCCCTGGCATCACAAGTGCATGTCTGAATAGATCGTAGAATCGCTACAGTGTGGAAACAGGCCCGTTGGCCCAACAAGCCAACACTCTATGATTTTAAAAAAAATCCCTCACTGTCTGTCACTCACTCATTCAATCACTCACTTCATCTCATCCATTTTATCACTTTTAAAATCAAAATATGGAAGTAAAGTTATGAATATTGGAAGCATTGGGAACCTCGCAATTGACCTAAGTTAGTGTAGGTGGCTTAATGATTAGCACTGCTGCCTCACAGCGCCAGGAACCTGGATTCGATCGCAACCTCAGGCGACTGTGGAGTTTGCACATCCTCCCCATGACTGCATGGGATTCCTCCGGGTGCTCTGATTTTCTCCCACAGTCCAAAGATGTGCAGGCTAGGTGGATTGGCCATCCTAAATTGCCTATTGTGATCAGGGATGTGAAGGTCAGGTGGGTTATATGGGTCTGGGTGGGATGCTCTGAGGGTCAGTGTGGACTTGTTGGGCTGAAGGGCCTGTTTCCACATTGTAGGGATTCCAAGATCTATGAATATGTAATATCAGCCAGTTTCCTTCTTGGCTGACAATTTGTTGAAAATTGCTTTATGCTCGCTATAGTGTTTATCGTATAAATACAGCAATATTGGTCACTTCAACAAGATATTGGAAGGGTTCCAAATTATTGTAAAAACTGCATAAGCCAGTACTTTCAAGAAGAGTTCACAGATAAAAGTGCCTGATTTTTATATTTAATTAGGCAGCCATTTTTTTTTGGTGCATGGCTTTTTTTAAAAGAAATGGATAAGTAGCTACTTCTAGGTGAAGAGGAACATTGGATTTTAAATTATGCCTTGTTTAACGTCATGGATTGTCTTATCAGTAGAGAAATTACTACTCCATTGATAATAGTTTTTAAATGAGAAATTTTCATATCTCTCTAATTAGGTTACATTACTGCTGTTACACATAAAGCACATATTTGTTCTTTACAACTTTTTCTAATCCAAATTCATTTAGAGTCTCTCAAGGCTGTTGATTTTGTTCAGATCAAAAATTGGAATGTAAAATAATTATTCTTAAAACTTGTTACTGTTTGAGATTACCCCTTTCATTTGTCATTCACAAGTTTGAATTTCTGAGAAAGAGCGAAAATCTGAATAATTCCGTGTTAAAATAATCTGTGTGACACAGGCCAGTAATAACATGACAGCAAGTCATTAAATAGTCAAGTCCTGCTGTTCACAAATGTGTATATCCTTAGAAAACACTACTTAGACATTTTGCCACTGCAAGTCTAATTTTTGTTTAACCACTGATTTAGCAGACACAATAGCAACATTCAAGAAGCACCTGGACAAATACATGAATAGGAAGGGAATGGAGGGATCCTGTGAGTGAAGACAGTTTTAGTTTGGAAGGGCAAAATGTGGTGGCGCAGGCTTGGTGGGCCAAAGGGCCTGTTCCTGTGCTGTATTGTTCTATGTTCTTTTAAGGAAAAAAATTGAAAGAAAACATCCTGGAGTAGAAACTGCACATACACAGTCTGCCTTGTTCACCATTTGCAAAAATCACCA
This sequence comes from Ginglymostoma cirratum, assembly GCA_024137785.1. Lineage (NCBI taxonomy): Eukaryota > Metazoa > Chordata > Chondrichthyes > Orectolobiformes > Ginglymostomatidae > Ginglymostoma > Ginglymostoma cirratum. Next base: position 9,416,438 of record JAHRHZ010000099.1, read on the forward strand.
TTTACAAGGTTTTCAAGGAACGTAAGTCCTGACAAATGACAAGTGCATGAAAAACATGTACATGAAATACCACTAATTATAATCTACAGAACAAAGGATGTAAGGTATAACTATATGTGAGTTAAGCACTAAAAATTAATCTAATGGTTACGTATAAAGTTGGTGCAAGTGCTGTCCATAATGTGATCATTTATGAGGTTGCATATCCTCATTCTTCATTAGAAATGTGTAATAATTCCTTCAATTCAATAGAAAGTTGTTGTGACAGCGCGGTAACAGCATGTTTCTGTAGCACACTGGTACATTGTTATGGGAAAAATAAATGTACTTAAGCCAGTAGTCTTAATATGCTGAAATGATGTTAGTATGCTGCTGAAATTGTTCTCAGTAACAAATCACAAGTAATTCATTGTGTCTATAGAGAAATGTTTGAACTGTACAACATTGTAATCAGTGGTTTTTCACAGTTCAGAACTTTCATACTCTTCATACTTAACACTGTCCAGCTGGTATGATGTAGTTAACATTAAATTGCAACAATAAGAATGAAATTTCAGTTCTACCAACATTAGAGTTATTAGAAGATAACGTATACTTTACAGATTATTTTGCATGCCAGTTAAAGGGATGTCATTTATTTGCCCTATGGCCATTTAAGACTGTTACATGATTTTGTTTTCTCTGTAGCTGAATGCCTCTGATGACCGAGGTATTGATATAGTACGTGGACCTATATTGAACTTCGCCAGCACAAGAACCATTTTCAAGTGAGTACTATGATGATTTCAGTTTATAAAGAAAAATCTATTTGGAAACAGCGTTGCATCTGATATGGACTGTTGTACAGGGACCATGATCCTGATGTTGTGAGGTGTGATAGAAGGAACAGTAAGTAACTCTGGCCGAGCTTTATAACATATCTCCTCATCTTTCCTTCTGAAGGCTGTAACCAGCTGGTGTACAGAGTCAGTGACACAAAGACATTTGTTTCAGTGAACATTCTTCTTGTGTTAAGTCTGATCACGGAATATTAATTTTATCTGGTTGGCGGTAGCGATCATAACTCTTGCTTTTACAATAGTCATGGAAAAGGATAGGTACATAGAGCAGGGTAAGGTTTATAATTGGGGGAAGGGTAATTATAAATCTGTTAGGCAAGAATAGGGTAACATAAAATGGGAACAGATGCTGTCGGGGAAGAGCACTATAAAAATTTGGAGATTGTTTAAGGAATGTATACTGCGTGTGCTTGATATGTTTGTCCCTAGCAGGCAGGGAAGATGCGGTCCAGTGAGGGAGCCTTGCTTCTCCAGAGAGGTCAAACGACTAGTTAAGAGGAAGAAGGATGATTATATAAGGTTTAGGAAACAAGGATTGGAACAGACTCTAGAGGGACCAAGTTAGCCAGGAAGGAGCTGAAGAAAAGGCTTAGGAGAGCTATAAGAAGGCATGAGAAAACCTTGGCAGATAGGATCAAGGAAAACCCCAGGACTTTTTACACGTACGTGAGGAATAAGAGAATGACCAGAGAAAGGGTAGGGCCGATCAAGGATTGTAAATGGAATTTGTGCATGGAGCCTAAAGAGATAGGAGAGGTCCTTAATGAATATTTTTCTTTGGTAGTCACAACTGAGAGGAAACTAGTTGTAGCGGAGGACAGTGTAAAACAGGCTGGTAGGCTAGAAGAGGTGGCTGTTAGTAAGGAAGATGGACTAGGAATTTTGAGGAACTTGAAGATAGATAAATCCCCAGGGCCTGATGGGATTTATCCAAGGATTCTATGGGAAGCGAGGGAAGAGATCGCAGGGCCTTTGGCGATGATCTTTTCGTCCTCACTGTCCACGGGTATAGTGCCAGAAGATTGGAGAGTGGCAAACGTCATTCGCTTGTCCAAAAAAGGGAATAGGGATTACCCTGGAAATTACAGGCCAGTTAGTCTTACTTCAGTGGTAGGCAAATTATTGGAAAGGGCTCTGAGAGAAAGGATTTATGTTCACTTGGATAGGCATAATTTGATTCATGATAGCCAGCATGGATTTGTGAGGTGTAGATCATGCCTCACAAACCTTATTGAATTCTTTGAAGAGGTTACCAAACACATGGATGAAGGTAGAGCAGTGGATGTGGTGTACATGGATTTAAGTAAGATGTTTAATAAGGTTCCCCATGATAGGATCATGCGGAAAGTAAGGAGTCATGGTGTAGGGGGAAATGTGGCAGATTGGATTCAGAATTGGCTGACCCTTAGAAGACAAAGGGTGGTGGTGGACGGAAAATATTCAACATGGTGCTCAGTTACGAATGGTGTACCACAAAGATCTGTTCTGGGTCCTCTTCTATTTGTGATTTTTCTAAATGATTTGGATGTAGGAGTGGAAGGGTCGGTTAGTAAGTTCGCGGACGATACAAGGGTGGGTTGAGTTGTGGATAGGCTGTTCTAGGTTACGAAGGGACATTGATAGGATGCAGAGCTGGGCTGAGAAATGGCAGATGGAGTTTAACCCTGAAAAGTGCGAGGTGAGTCATTTTGGAAGGACAAATTTGAAAGCAGAATTAGGGCTAACGGAAAGATTCTTGGCAGTGTGGAGTAGCAGAGGGATCTTGGGGTTCATGTCCACAGTTCCCTGAAAGCTGCCACCCAGGTGGATGGAGTTGTTAAGAAGGCATATGGTGTGTCAGCTTTCATCAATAGAGGGATTGAGTTCAAGAGTCGTGAAGTTATGCTCCAGCTGTACAAAACCCTGCTTTGGCCACATCTGGAGTATTATGTCCTTTCTGGTTGCCTTATTGCAGGATTACTGGATATTACTGGAAGCGTTGGAAAAGGTGCAGAGCAGATTTACCAGGATGTTTCCTGGAATGGAGGGAAGGTCTTACAAGGAAAGGTTGAGAGAGCTCGGGCTTTTCTCTTTAGAACAACGAAGGATGAGAGGTGACTTGATAGAGGAGTACAAAATGATCAGAGGTACAGATAGTGGACAGCCAGAGACTATTTCCTAGGGTGGAGGTAGCTGTTACAGGGGGCATAGTTTTAAAGTAAGTGGAGGTAGATATAGGGGAGACATCAGAGGTAGGTTCTTTACTCCTTGGCCCACCACGCATTGATGTTTTAACTTTACCCAATCATGACTCCAGATGACTTGGAAATAGCTTAATCTAGTGAGTTAACAGTTTACATTTATGATAAAATTATTTGACAAATCATAAACATAGAATCCCGTGTAACTAGTCGATATAGTAGAATGTAATTGCAATTATTTCTTTCCAATAGAAGTTGGGGTTTTGTTCATACATGTGAAGATTGGTTAATTACCAAAGTAAACATTTTTTTACTAAGCATGTTCAGTCATGCACCCATGAATAATTTGATTTTAAGGTCACTAAAAATAACTTTTTAGAAAAGCTACACTGAATCATTGACTGGTTTCATTGGTATACACTGCCTAGGGGCCCTTCTGGTCTGGTGGTGATGTCCTTACCTCTGGGACGGGAGACCTGCACGTGAAGTGTGTAAAAACAACTCTGAACAGGTTGTTTAGAAAATAAATACACTACCCAGCCTCGTAGCAAACAAAATATTTGTTGATTGGAAAAATTGAATACAATTTGTAGAGCCTTCCTTAAACAGCAGGATTTTCTCTATATTGACGTAGGACATTGTCACTTCTTATGGTACGGCCCAACCTATTTTAAAAGAACATGATACTAATGATTAAAATTCCCAGTAATTCTGTGCTGGTTCACCAATTTCACTCAGATGAAGTAGGCGTTGCTAGTGAAATCCTCTTCCTAGGATTTTGTTACATTTGTAGTTTAATAACATGGATGAATGGTGGCAAAGCAGTAATTTATTTACTGACCGCAAAGTATTCTGTCATATTAGTGTCAGTGAGGACCGTTGCCAAAAATCTTGGCATAGAAGAAACTGATTCGTCAACATGATGATGAATTTCACTGGACAGCTCGCCTTTGACAGAATCTTCTATAGCATTTCTAGTTTGACTGAATCAAATGCTATGGGGGTCAAATCAATGAAGGCCATATAGAGTAGTTGGTGTTGTCCCTGGCATTTCTCTTGGAATTGTCGAGCAGTGAAAATCATGTGTATAGTTCCACGGTTTGGTCAGAAGCCACAGTGGCTTTCAGGAAGGATTTCCTCCAAGTCTGGGAGAAGGCAGTTAGCCACGATTTGAGCAACTGTTTCCCCGGCAATGGAGATTAGGAAGATTCCTCAATAATTCCCAGAGACCCCTTTTGTCTCCTTTCTTGAAGATGTTGGCAACGGCAGCATCCCTGAGTGTTGAGGGCAAGGGATTTCTTCTTTGTCCCAGATTTTCGGGAACAGTTGATGGAGATGACTGGTAAGGTCTGCTTCTCTGCTAGAATGACAACTATTTCTGCAGCTTTCTCATTCTTCATGTGTCAGATGGAGGCTTCAACCTCTGCCACATTAGGTGGGAGTTCAGGATCATCTTTGGGCAGTGGGAGGATTTCCTCAAACATGTACTCCTTGGTGATTTTTTGCGGTTAGGAGTTCTTTGAAGTGTTCTCTCCACCAGAGGCTGATATTTGCTGTGTTTCAAAAGGATATCACCTTTACTCCAGACTGGTTTGAGACAAAAGATGTTGAGTCTTGACGAAGTATGTGTTGCCTAGGTGGCACTGCAGAAACCCCAGGTGTTGTGTTTGTCAGCAAGGAGTTGTGACTCCTTAGCTTTCTCAGTTCACTATTGGTTTTCCTGGTTCTTCTTTGTAACTCTGCCTTTCCCGTTTGTGTCCTTCTCTTTGCCTTACTAGTGATATTGCTTTGCCAGGCTTGGAGAGTTTTCCTCCTCTTGTTAATGAGGATGATTTGATCATTCTCATTGAACCAGCGTTGGTGTTTCCTGGTCTTTGTAACTAATGGTTTCTTCACCGTATGAGATGATGACTGTCTTCAGCTCTTTCCACATTTCCTTCATTCTATTAAAATGAACTCTTTGCAGATTTTAGTAAAGACATTGCTGGATGTTTGTTAGTCTCCTTGGTTTTTGAAGCTGCTCGACGCTGAGCTTTTTTCTGAACTGTTTCTTCATCTTCAGCTACTTCTGTTGCATTTGTTGGACATTTGACGAGGGGGAATGACCTTGTGGTCTGTCCAGCAGTCGTTTGCACTGATCATAGATTTGGTAATGAGGACATCCTTTAGGTCTCTGGATCGAATGATGATGCAGTTGTATGTGTGCTAGTGCTTTGATCATGGATGCCTCCAAGAGGTTTTAAACTTGTCTTTTTGATGGGACAGTGTGTTGGTGACGACAAGCTGGTGTTCTGCACGTTTGATAAGTAGGAGAATCCCACTGGTGTTGCAATTCTTGACTCCTTCCTTTCTGATGGTTCCTTTCCAGAGTTGGGTTTCCTTTCCTAACCTAGTGTAAGGGGAAAAATTTTACCTACCTTAGGGATATTCGTGCGTATGAATCAGAATCAGAATCCCTACAGAGTGGAAACAGGCCCTTCGGCCCAACAAGTCCACACCGACCCTTGGAGCATCCCACACACCCCTGAACACTATGGGCAATTTAGCATGGCCAATCCACCTAGCCTGCACATCTTTGGACTGTGGGAGGAAACCGGAGCACCTGGAGGAAACCCACGCAGACACAGGGAGAATGTGCAAACTCCGCACAGTCACCCGGGGCTGGAATTGAACCCGGGTCCCTGGCGCTGTGAGGCTGTAGTGCTAACCACTGAGCCACCATGCCGCCCTAAAGTACAGTGTCCAGCGTGGAGTAGAAGGCTTCTTCAGACTCATTGATGGTGTAGGGTTAGAGCACTAACACTCACAATTGCTGCCTGTTGAATCATGGCAAGTTGCAGACGGAGTCGATCGTTGATGCCAACGGGGAGCTCCAAGAGTTGGTTGACGAGTTCATTCTTAATAGCGAATCCCATTCCATGCATCCTGGGTTGATCCTCAGGTTTTCCCTACCAGAAGAATGTGTAACCTCAACCATCTTCCCTCAGCTGCCCTTTGCCTACTCTTCTGGTCTCCTGCAGGGCAATGATATTAGACTTCAAGTCTCTGAGTTCATGGGCAGCAAGGGCAGTTCTTTGTTCCAGCTAATTGTTTTGCTTGTTGTCCATGAAGGTTCGTACATTTCAGGTTCCAAGATTGCGTTTCACTTCGGTTTTCAGGCCGCATGTAGGTGTGCCCGCTGGATTTGGTTTTCCAACCAGGTTGGTGACAGAACAGACTATTTTTAGGCCACCTTTTCTAGTTTTTTGCCCCATGCAGTTTGAGTAGAATGGATCCTGAAGTGGGATGCTCAGTCATGAAGAAAGTTGTCAAAACGTACTCCTGTCCATATTCCAAGAGAGAAACAACTGAATCGAACATCACAGCTTATGTGCCAGTCTGAAGCTTTAGGACTTCCACATATCTCAATCCTGTCTTCATCACCTCTCCCTGATTGCTGCAGGGCTTGTATTGTATGTGTGGAGCTGTTGAGTTCTTCTAGGTAGATGCGTTGGTAGCGCAACATTTAACATGGGAATGCTGTTGCACATCAGCAGACACATGGTCCTTGACATACTGAGATCTATTTCTAGTGGCAAGGAAACTGCAATGACTGGGGATCTCCCTACTGTTGCAGCCTTTATTTGCTGTCGAAGTTGTTGATATCACACAACTACCCAGTGCCTGGAACAACATTGAGACTGGTTTCGGATCGTACTTTATCCGGTTCCTCCCCTCCAACCTTACCGTCTTGGGTGGTCCTACCAGGAATTGAGAATTCCTGGTGGCATCACTATCGGTATTGACAAAACACTCAAGCCTGCCCACTGCAGAAAGGTGGCAATCCACGGAAAGGTGATTAAGTATGGGCTACTCTAGTTGATATCATTTCACAGCAAAGGACCTAATCTGTGACCTACTGGTCTGTATAGAACCATAGAATCCCTATAATATGGAAGCAGGCCATTTGGTCCATTGAGTCCACACCGACTCTCTAAAGGTCATCCGACACAGACCCACCCCCTACCCTATACCTGTAATCCTTCATTTCCCATGGAAAGTCCTGCATGTCCCTGGACAGTATGCGCAATTTAGCATGGCCAATCCACCTAACCTGCATGTCTTTGCCTGACATTGTACTGAGTCCAAAAATGTGTTTTTAGATAATGTCAAATAATCCCAAGTTTTATCCTCTTCTGTGAGTTGCTACTAGTCAGGTTAGCAATTTAGATAAATGAATTGGACGTACTTTTTCTAGACTTAGAAAGGAAGGCTACATTGACAAAGCTTCCAAATCCTGGTTGAATCCTTTCTGACTAAATGCATGTGTGGAATTGTTGAGCATACTGATGTACGCTATCCCAGATCACATGAAGGATGGTCAATTCTTTACTGATTAAGATCATTTACATATCTATGTTTGTAACCAAGCAACTATTTATCAATTTGTAATTTTAAGATATTGTCTTCCTGCATTCCAGTTCCAGCAGTTTTAATGTGATATGAAGACTGATTAGTTGGAGTGTTAGCCCCACTCATTGACCATGAAATGTTACCACCCTTGAACATTTCACAAGGAAGGATTCAATTATTTTAATTTTTTCCAGAAAGGGTTTTAAGCTCGTTATCCTAGATGAGGCAGATGCAATGACGCAAGATGCTCAGAATGCTCTCAGAAGGGGTAAGAACTGGAAGTATTAATTTTAATAAATGCTTATCCTGCTTCCCAGTTTTGTACTTTTTATTTTGCATCATAGTTCTCACCATGCACCACTTAAATGTATATATGCCTCACAAAAGCAATGCTTTGAAAACCTCAGAAAATGAGCAAGAAATGTGTGGTTTACAGCATTGCGAGGCAGGTGAGGGGTTGGGGAGTGTGGGGTGGAGAGAATGCACAAAACAGCACACCCTTTTCTCTGATATTTACTTATTCCTTTTATAACTTTGTGTCAGTTCCCCTGAAGATAGCACTGTCTCTGTTAATGCATGTAAGTAATCGTTCTTGGGGTCTTTACAGTTCATGAATTGGCAGTACACAAAAATCTGCAGTGACTCTTTCATTCCCATTTGGTTCCCCTCCCTGTTGGTATCTTTAGTTTTGCTTGTTTGCTTCTCTAGGAGCAGCAATTTGATGTTCGCATTCTGTACCACACTGCCCCCAGGCTTCATATTTTTAGCTACAAGTCTGGGTGTTTAAAATGCAGAGGAGGTCTTAGATGCTTTCAAATGTACACCATGTTTTCATGGACTACTCACTTGGAACTGAAATTAATGCGCATAATACAATATTTTACATGCACTGAGTTCTCTATAAACATTAATTAGCAATATATTTGCATTTAACCTTGTGAAAATTAATGCTTCAAAAGAATAATGATTGGATGTTATGTTAGTTGCATTTAAAATTGAAACTTATTTTTAGAGCTGATTAAGAATATTTTTTCCTTTGTTTAAATCCAATCAAAAAGTCATTTATCCCACTTCTGTGTGCTGTTTTTCTCCATTTCAAACTCAAAATAATTAATTGTTTGTGATGCAGTTATTGAGAAATTTACAGAGAACACAAGATTTTGCCTGATCTGTAACTACCTGTCAAAGATCATCCCTGCTTTACAGTCTCGATGTACCAGGTTCCGATTTGGACCGCTGTCACCAGAACAGATGATTCCAAGGTTGGAGTTTGTCATCAAAGAAGAAAAGTGAGTGTCCTCATTGTACTGCTGCACAATTTACTGTAGAAAGCTAAGGCAGGAATCAACTATCCATTCTACCTGTTAATAGTTTCCATCCTTTTCTGCCATCAACTAGTGAAACCTGTTATCTGGAACTGATGTACAAAAGACAGTTTAGCAGAGGTTGTTGTGCTTCCTTTTTGCCATTCTTTATATTTAATCAAAGTTTATTCAGTAGTAACCTAAGTAGATTCTGATCTCATGCAAGGTAGCATTTATAGCCATTTCTGTGCCTTGAATAAAATGTTACCACCAGTCCAGAAAAGTCAACTAATTCAGCAGCATTTTGTATATATATGTTCTTTAGTAATTTTTTGAGAATAAACTGTCTTTTGAAATTTAGGTGAATAGAAATCTAGCCTAATTTCTTTTTAAGGCGATAGGGAGGAGGAGATAGACGTTCTAAAATACCACCAAGCTGATGTCTGTTGATGCTATTTCAAGTTTTATTTAAAAAGCGTATTAATTACAATGTATGTGCTGCCCATCAGTTAGGTGTCGCTGCAGTCACATTATTCTTTGCTTAGAAGGCATGGGCTTCTGCTCTAAATTTTCCAACAGTCGTGCTGTGAAACAACTCACTAGCAATCACGCAACTGCAGGTGATTTTCCTTTCTGAGTTCCCTTTCCTGTGGAGAAATGCCTTCGCCTCAAATTAAACGTGTTCCCAAAGCAGCATATCAGTGGGATCCGGGTATTAGCAGTTGTAAGAACAAAATTAGGGTTCTCCGGACTTGAGCAATAGGTTTTCACGATTCAATTAAAATCATTATGTTAAAGCTAAATGCTGAAGTATTGTTTCATTCCATCCTCCCACTAATTAATTAAGTATGCACTCTCTGTACATATTGCATAAATACAGTTATGCTCCATTATGCATGTCCTGACCAATCCAAACAAAATATTTTTAAAATACATAACCAACCTATCTTCAGCAGAAGTTATGTTTTAAGGAAAATTTGGTGATGATGGGACTCTGACGTCATTAACTCTTCATTAATAACCTTACCTAAATTTAACTTCAGAGAATAAGATCATGTTCATGATATCAGTAATGATTTTGGAATAACACTCAATTACGTTTGGAGGAAAAGGGATTTTATTAATATTGTAATCAAATTTGAAATAAAATTGCATTTCAGCATTTAATGATTTAGTTTTAATGCCATATCCTTAGACATTTATCTTTCAGGTTTACAAATGTAGTTTCTAGTTTATGGAGCTCAATGTCTTCATCGACTCAGTTCTAACCTAACTGAACAGGGGCTGTGTTTCTGCAGGACAGGACTGGTTCCTTTTTTGTTTATTTGTAGTGTGCCAACTTCTGTCACATAACTTGTTTGTCCTTGCTGTGAAAGATTCTGAGTTTAAATGCCACTCCACAGTTATGAGTTAAGTATATATTTACTGGATTACTATTAATTTTTGATTCTCTCACTTGTAGTTAGGTTTATTACCTTGGCTCCTTTTTTTCAACTGGGTGTAACATGTGCAGTGACTTTACTGCTTGGGAATCATACACCATGTGTGGAATATGATGCCCTCCCCCATGATGAATTTGGCAGTGGAGACATTAGACCTCCACAATGATTAAGTCCATGTACCTTCCCACTCCAGCACCAATTGAGACCCTTGCCTGGACAATTAATGGCCATTTAAGGGCCTTATCCCACAGCTACTGGAATTAATCCAGCGGCGTGAGTTGGGGGACTCAGCACTTGCAAGTATCAGTGATGGTAAAATTATTACCCAGCAAATTAAATTATAAGCCTGACTGTAGTTTAACCTACTGCTATTTTTTAAGTAGGGTTCTATTTAGTAACACGAGAACACAATTATGTTCAGTTATAAACTTAACAGTATGACTTTGTAGTTGATGTTAGCACATCGGCTTTTGGTTTGCATCATCATTTCTGATGAAAAGTCGCAGAATGCAAAATGCTTTCTCCCTGCAGAGGCTGTCAGACTTGCTGAGTTTTGCCAGCAATTTGTTTTTGTTGCAGTGCTAGGATTGTCTCTTTATTATGTGAATATTGTTTATATAAACTGTCCCTTAAGTTGTGAACTGCTGTTGTGCTGGCAGTTCCTACTGAAGTTTTGGCATGTTGTATCATCTGGATTCTGTGGCTTCAACTCTGACGACTGCACTGAGCTATCACCTTCACTTAAGTAATCATTTCTCATACTTAAACTGCACTTGGCTCCATGAAGAAACAAGTTATAAAATTAATTGCTGTAATAGACTTTGAAGTCTTTAATTCTTTCCTAACTCTTCTGTATTTCATGTTGAAAGCTTCTCTGAACTTTCAAAGACTTAAGAACAGGAATAGGCCATTCAGCCCTTCGAGTCTCCTCAACCATTTTAATTTGATCTTGGCTGATCAAACATCTCTTCAATGCCTTTTAACCACACTATCTGCTTCACCCTTGATTCCATTAGTAATCAGAATTCCATCAATCTCTACTTCAAACGTACCCCAAAACTGAACTTCCACAACCCTCCACATTAGAGAATTCCAAAGATTCTAAATTTCTCCTCATCTCAGTTCTAAGTAGCATCCCCTTTATTTTCTTGACTTCTAACCAGGGGAAGCACCTACTATGTCAATCTCTTCAAGTGTTTTGTAAGTTTCAATAAGATCACCTCTTGGTCTTCAAAACCCATTGAGAATGCAGGCTCACTTTGCCTAATCTCCCTTCATAGGACAGTCCCACCATCCTGGGAATAAGTTTGGTGAATCTCCATTGCACTCACTCTCTATGACAATAATATCCTTCCTGAGGAAAGGAGATCAAAACTGCATACGTTAGTTCAGGTGTTGTCTCACCACCTTCTATACAATTGAAGCAAGATTTCACTATTCTTGTACTCAAATCCACTTGCAATAAAGGCTGACATTTCATTAGCCTTTCTAATAGCCTGCTGCACCTGGATGTATGTTAGTCTTTAGTGACTCATTGACAAAGGCATCTAGGTCCCTTTGTACATGTATAATTTCCAACCTCTTGCCATTTAAGAAGTACTCTGTACATCTGTTCCTCCTGCCAGTGTGGATTAACTAACATTTTCTACCTTATATTTTATCTGCTATGTTCATACCCACTCTCAAATCTTCATAAGCAACTTTACATTTCCTCACAATGTACATTCCTGCTAAGCTTTATACTGGGAATATTGCTTTTCATCATTGATGTATGTGTTGAACAGTTGGGGAACCAAATAGGGGTCCTTGCAGTACCCCACTGGTCATAGCCTACCAATGTGAGAATGACTCATTTATTCCTGCTCACTTTCTGTACTTGTGCCTCTCTGTTCCTTTTTAAAAGGTGTACCAATAGAGTTTCAGAAATGTACCATCTCACTTGCATTGCCTGTCCTCATTCTTCCTTCCCAAGTGCATCACCTCACAGGTTTCTGCCATGTGACCTCATTTCACCAGCCTTGCTTAAATCCTCACTAAATCTCTCTTACTATCTTTCCCATCATTTACTATTTTTCCAAGTTTCACAGCATTTCTAAATTTCAGCAATGTGCCGTACAGCCCCAAGTCAAAGTCATTGATGTGTTTATTTTTAAAGAAAGCAGCACACCTGGTGCTGAACCTAGGAAAATAGAAGTCTGTGCTTTTCATCAGTTTAAAAGGCAGCCCTGTACTACAATTTTGTTTTCTTTCTCTTAGCTGCTTTGTATCCATGCTGCTACTGCCCTTTCTTCACCCATGGATGTGAAATTCATGAATAAACTCAATATGTGGCACTTCTGAAACTCTATTGGTTTCAACCCCACTACTGTCATCCATCCATCCAATAAACAATAAAACATGGGAGCAGAAATAGACTATTCAGCCCATCAAACCTACTCAGCCACTCAGCGATCACGACTGATCTGATAATCCTCAGTTCCACTTTCATGACTTTTCCCATAATTCTTGTTTCCCTTATAGTAAGACCATAAGATGTAGGACCAGAATCTTATGCTATCTCAGTGAGAAACTATAATTAACCTAATACAATTTAACCTTTAACAATCCCATTCTGAATCCCCTTTTTATCAGTCTTTGCTTGCACAAGTGGTTGTTAATTTTCTCCTGGATTATTATCTTTAAAGCTTAAACACCACTGACATTGAACTGACTGGCCTGTAATTGCTATTTTTATCCTTCTCTTTGTCAATTATAGTGTCAAATTTGCAATTCGCTGGCACATCCTGTATCTAGATATTTTTAATCAAACTGTTCAGATGTGCTGCGACACACCTCTGGAGCAGGTGGGACTTGATCCCGGGCGTTCTGGTCTAGAGTATGGCCACTATTACTGTGCCTTAAGAGCTCTTACCACTGTATCTAAGGAGCATTTGAAGCTTGTGAATAATGCCTCTTCAATTATTTACTATAACCTCTCTGAAAAATCTATAATCATATTATTAAGACTAAGTAACATATTCAGTTTAAGTACGGCAAACCCTTTTAGTTTTTCTCTCTTTATTTTTTATATATCTTATCCAGTATACTAAAAGCCTCCTTGTTTATTGAACTTTGGCAAGTTCCACTTCTTTGGAAAACACTGATTAAAGGTACTCATTTTTAGTACTTCAGGCATGCATTCGCCTCCAGCAATAAGTCATTTTGATCCGTAATCAGTCCCATTGCTCATCTGAGTGTCATTTTACTGTTAAAATTACAATGGAAGACCTTTGGGTTCCCCTTTTATTTTAGCTGGTAAACAGTGCTTGTACTTCAACTTTGCTCAATTCATATTCACCCTGATTCTCCTATTGTGATGGGATTGTCCAAACACTTCTCTGGAAATGCCCAGTCTCAAAAAAAAACAGTAGGGGCTGGAGCTTCACCATTCAATAAGATCATGGCTGATCTGATTGTGGCCTTAACTGCACTTTCCTGCCTTTCACCTATAACCTTTAAGTCCCTTGTATGGTAAAATCTGCCTGATGTGGACTTGGATATATTCAGTTACCCAGCCTCACCTGCTGTCCCATGTAATGAATTTCAAAGATTAATGACTTTCAGAGAAAAGAAATACCTTCTCAACTCCATTTTAAGTAGAAAGCCCCTTATTTTCAAACTCTGTCCCCTGGTTCAAGACTTCCCTGTGAGAGGCAATATCCTCTCAGCATCTTCCCCGTCATGCCTCTCAGAATCTTTACATATTCCACAAAGATCACTTCATATTCTAAACTCCAAACTAGGCCTAATCGACTCAACTTCCCCTCACTTTTCTCATACTGCTGAGGATTATTTGTCCAAAGAAAATGTACTAAACCAGCTCTAATGAAAGTTTCACCACCCAAAATGTAACTTCTGTGGTTAAATCTGTTTTTATCTCTGAGATTTCCTGATTTGATGAATGTTTTCAACATATTTTATTTCAAATTTCCTGGATATTTTTGAAATTTTCTTCAGTATTACTTCTTTATTCTGTCTTTGTAATATCTTGGACTAAGCCTGAGTACAGTGAGCAAGGATACAAATTAATAGTACCAAACTGAAGCAGAATGTATGGATGGCTTTTATATTGTAAAGATTCCAGAATGATAAAAGGTTAACTTTTTTTAAACCAAGAGTAATCCACAAGATGTGCCTTATACAAGCAAGAATCGTTAAATCACTTGTAATCTTTATTATACATTTTGAAAAGAATTTTTCAAGACAAATTTACAGAGATAGTTAGCCTGAATGTTTCATTACAGTGTTGACATAACTCAAGATGGACTAAAAGCCATTGTGACACTCTCTAATGGTGACATGCGCCGATCTTTGAATATTTTGCAGGTCAGTAATTTATTTAATGAATTACTTGTGTTATGTAAGAGTTGGCTTTTCCTTGCTTAGCACTAATGGAATCATGTTCTGAATCTAACAGAGCACAAATATGGCATATGATAAAGTGAGCGAGGAAACAGTGTACACCTGTACTGGTCACCCATTAAAATCTGACATTGCAAACATCCTTGACTGGATGTTAAACAAAGACTTCACCACTGCATACAGGAGTATCCTTTGGAATTGAAACCAGAGGAGGTTATGTGCAATGTTGATATTTTTACTGATACAACCATTGTATTTTGTCTCTGTGTTAAAAGTTGACTCACGAAATTATGTAAAAATTAAATGGAAGTACAAAGTTTACCGCAGTTAATCCATTTTACTATCTGTCCTGCAAATAAGTAAAGCCCAGCATGCCTATCCCGTTCTTATGTCCTCGCCCACTGTTTTTCAGCCACACATGTAATTTATTTTTCAATGTTGACAGGCACTGAGGTTTTTGCACTTTCCATCCAGAAAGGTTTAATGGGGAGAAATCTGCGGCCTACCTTTGTCCCACTGGATTGAATGTCAATCAGACAGGTGAATGGTTGCTGTGGAGTTTTACACTGGAATTACGAATCCGAAGCAGGGAGTCACTGCCTGGAACTGCCAGCAATATTCTTTTTAGGGAGACAGGGGATAGTGGCCAGCATGGTGGCTCTGGGATTAGGGACCATGGGAGAGGGGACAAGCTGGCTGGAAGCAAAGACAGACCCTCCATCTTGCACAAATCGGTGTAAATTGACAAAAATCACCGCCTGCCACCCTGACTATGTTGACCCATCTGATAATTTGACTTCTTTCAACCTCTATTTCTGTTGGGAGGGGAAAATCCCAGCCATAATTTCTGTTTGCATCAGAAATTCTAATGGTGCACCCCACAGGAAAATAACCCAGTGAATAAAAATAAATAAATAATGCTTTCACTGCTCTGTTCTGAGTCTCACTATTCATTTTTCATCACTTTCTTTTCATTCTTGACCCTTCAACCATTGAATAGAAGCTGTTTCTATCTACCTGGTGTCATTCAATCTACAATTGAACATGTCTTTATTAAATCACTCTTTAATTTCCTCTCCTTATGAAAACTTCTCATCTTTCTGTTGTACTGCCCTGATCCAGATAGCGTCCCGGTTCATCTATGCTGTATCCTCTTTTACTGCCTTGGTATCTTTCATGTACATTCTCCTTGTGGCTGACTAAAATTTTGTGTGTTTGCTGTTCTATCTCTTAATTCATCACAAGCACTTCTAATTTGGTGATTGAGTATTCAAATGGCATTTAAAATAAATTCCAAGGTTACTAGGACTATTAATATATGTGGAAAGCTATTCAGAACCAAAATATAAGATTCTTGATAGTCACTGAAGCCACAGCTTAGACTATAAACAGCATTGCTAGAAATGAAGGAGAGACTTGTGATTAATTTTTCGACTTCCTGATTGGAGTGGAATTAATAAACAAATGGAAAATAAAGAAAAATCAAGCATGCATTTTAAATGTAACAGCATTACCTTGAGCTCTAATTATGCATTGTTTAGGGGAGGCAGTGATGCAATGATATTGTTACTGACCTCATAATCCAGAACCTCAGGCTAATGTTCTGGGTATGAGTTTGAATCCTGCCATGGCAGATGGTGAAACTTGAATTAAGTAAAAATCTAGAGTAAAAGCTAGTGTCATGGTGACCATGTTGATTGTTGTAAAAACCACTTGATTCACTAATGTCCTTTTTAAGCAAGAAAATCTGCCCCACAAGTGATTCCAGACCCACAACAACGTTGACACTTAACCACCAGCTTAACAATTGGAGGTGAGAAATAAATGTTGGCCTGGCCAGCAGACACCTACACCCATGAATGAATTTTTTAAAATGTTCCAAGCGAAAGTCTAGTCATTTATGCAAAATCAAAATACTGGTGAATGGACTATAATGTCTTACTGCACTCACTGTCACCAAGATTGAGACCATCTGTCATTTCTTTTCCTTCCTTCCCAAGCCCCCGTACCTAATTTCCTCTGAGCAACTCCCACCCCAACATAGCCCTCAACTTGTTGCCCTTTGCAGTTTCTCCTTAGTCTTCCTTCAATGCCTTGTTCAAGTTCATTTTCTCCATGAGATCCGCACTGTTATGTCATCACCATTACTTTAAAACTGCTAACCACTGAAATTCCCTTCTTGGTTCCCATTCCAGACCTGACGTTATTAATGAATCTCTGTCTTCGGTTTTGTGCTCTCCTTCAAATCAGCTGCCATCATCTCTCTCAAAGCGCCAACACCTGACCCTTCTGTCATAGTCAACTATTATCTCAAACCTTTTCTCTCCAAAGTCCTTGAATGTGTCACCTCCTACATCTGTGCCCATCTTTCATGGAATTTAATACATGAATCCCTCCATTGATTTCTCGGTTTGCCCCAGTACCAAAACTGTTCTTAACTAT
The DNA here is from genome assembly GCA_024137785.1 of Ginglymostoma cirratum. Lineage (NCBI taxonomy): Eukaryota > Metazoa > Chordata > Chondrichthyes > Orectolobiformes > Ginglymostomatidae > Ginglymostoma > Ginglymostoma cirratum. The sequence goes on from JAHRHZ010000099.1 coordinate 9,433,438, forward strand.
GTGCCAGTGACAAAGATAAACTTTTTCTCCTCATTGTATCTGAAGCCTTTGACACAGCTGACCACACTGCCCTTATGTGCAGTTCACTATCCCAGAGTAGGTTGGATGCAGGGATATTTGAGGAAATTTAAGGAGGAGATTGTCAATTAAAAATCTGTCTATGAATTGAAGGGTTATGGAATGTAGGCAGAAAAATAGAGTTGAGACTGAGATGGGATCAGCCATGATCTTATCAAAAGGCCAAATGGGCTGATTGCCTACTCCTGCTCCTAGTTCTCATGTGCTTCTCCAACATCATTCAGCTGAGGGGGGTGGCAGGGGCTGGACTTGACCGGGTGATTTACATCTATCTAATCTTGGTTAGAGAATCACTGTAGCATTGTACTCCCTCTCCCAGGCCATTATTTCTACTGTCCCCCAAAAGATTTATCTTTAGCCCCCTTCTATTTGTCATTCACATGCCGCTCCTAATCCAAACACAAAATAATTTCCATGTGTAAACTAACAATAACTGTACCATACCAGATTGATTACAAATAAACAAGCATAAAATATAGGAACAGGAGTGGGCAATACAGCACATTGTGACCGCAGTACCATTCAGACTATTCTAAACACCTCATCCATTCCTTTGTTAACTGTTGACTATTCTAGCACACTCTATGCTGATCTTCTATATTGTAAATTTAAGGTCGTCCAAATCTCTACTGACTATGTTGTAGCTTGCACTATTGTGCTCCAGAGCTCTTTGATCTATACTCGTTCCTGGTTAAGCACATAATTTCAGAGTTCTCATCCCAGTTTTCAGATCACTTCATAACTGGTCCTCCTCCTGTTACTGAGCCTTGCAAGCCTCTCAGATATCTGAGCTCCTTTAATTTTGGTTTATCATCCCTGATTTTAATTGTTTCACATTGACGACTGTGCTATTAGCTACTTCGGCCTGAAGTTCTGTAATTCTCTCCGTTCATCCCTCCACCTCACTTTTCTCCTACAAAGACCTAAATCCTCCCTCTTTGACTGAGCTTTTGGTCATCTGTCCTCTTATCCCTTTATGTGCCTTTGTGATATATTTTGATTTGTAATGCCTCGGTGAAAGTCCATGCATTGTTTTATTCTGTTATCGATGCTGTATAAATTCATGGCTTATTGTACAAGTGTCATCTCAAAACTTTAGGTGGTTGAGAAAATACAGTTAGTCCAGACTGAAAATTTCTAATGACTATCTTGTGTGGTGACTTTACTTATACTGCCGCAGAAGTTCCAAAGCTAAAGTACTGTTTTTTTTTAATGTGGGTGAGTTGCTAGGATATTCAGTTTAAGTAAAGATGGTGCTCTTAAAATTCCTTAGCTTTCTTTCAGATATCATGGAATTAAAGACATTAAAAGGTTTAGCCCTGCATGATATTCTGACTGAGATCCATACTTTTGTGCACAGAGGTAAGAGGTCTGGATCTAATTAAAGGGAATTATTTGCTTAGTGGCATATTGCAGTTCTGTTTGCATTTGTTTCTTCAAATATTTACTATTGATAATTTTAAAGTAAACAACTGCTGTCAAGAATCTGTTCATTGTGTTGCCTTTATAAGAGAGATATTTCAGTATTTTCACAGATTGGAGAACAGTTCTGAACACTTTCTAATTTAATGTTTTAAAGTCTTTCTTCTTGGCTAGTCACTGTTAGATTGGGAATATTCTCATTTCTTATGCCATGTAAGAAAAGGTTAAAGTGAAGTTCTAATAAGAGCAATGTGACATTTGACTTTACTTTCCATTCCTTTTAATTGTCTCACAGCTGAACAGTGTGAAGACAAATGATTTACCAGCCATAATTGAGCAGTTAATAGTTTTGCTGAATTCATAGGAAAGCTGTGGTGTATCTGCCTGTGTAAAAATTCACTTTAGCTGTCTTAAGTTCCTGGAAAATTTTTGATTATTTCCAATTGGTGATTTTGCAAAGTAATGTTATGTATATTGTTACCTTGGCTCAGCAGGTAGCATTGTCAGCCCCTAAGTGTAAAGTCACATTGCAAGAATTGAGCACACAATATTGTTTATAGACTCTGTTCAGTTTCCAGCTTTGGACCTTAATGTGATAAACTGAAACCTCGTCTCCAATTTCAGAAGGATGTTGAATACTTAAGAAGAAATTAATGCAAGGTGTTCTCCTGGTGCCTTTTAGTATCATGCTTGGACTTAAAAAGAGATGTTCATAGGATGTGGGCAACTGGGGATGTACTCATCCCTAGTTGCTCTTGAAAAAGTGATGGAGAGCTGATTTCTTGGAATGCTGCAAGTACTCTTAATAAAGCTGTTAGGGAGTGAATCTCAGGATTTTGGTGACATTGAAGGAATGATGATTTCAAAGTCAGGTTGGTGACTAGCTTGGAGGGGACTTTGCAGGTGATGATTTTTCCATGTATCTGCTGCTCTTGGTCATTCCAGATTGTGGTGGCCATGGGTTTGGAAAGTGCTTTGTAAAGAGCCTCGGCAGATTTCTGTAGTGCATCTTGCAGATGATACACACTGCTGCGACTTCTATCTCCTTCCCAAAATCCAAAAACCTGAATGCCCTGGTCGACCCATTGTCTCCGCCTGCTCCTGCCCCACCGAACTCATCTCCACCTACCTAGACTCCATTTTCACCCCCTTGGTCCAGGAACTCCCTACCTACGTCCGTGACACCACCCACGCCCTCCACCTCCTCCAGAACTTCCAATTCCCCGGTCCCCAACACCTCATTTTTACTATGGACGTCCAGTCTCTATACACCTGTATTCCCCATGCAGATGGCCTAAAGGCCCTCCGCTTCTTCCTGTCCCGCAGAACTGACGAATCCCCCTCCACTGACACCCTCATCTGCTTAGCCGAACTCGTCCTCGCCCTCAACAACTTCTCTTTCAATTCCTCCGACTTCCTACAGACAAAGGGGGTGGCCATGGGTACCCGCATGGGCCCAAGCTATGCCTGCCTCTTTGTAGGTTACGTGGAACAATCCCTCTTCCGTACCTACACTGGCCCTAAACCCCACCTCTTCCTCCGTATCAGCGCTGCCTCGTGCTCCCACAAGGAGCTCGAACGGTTCATCCACTTCACCAACACCTTCCACCCCAACCTGAAGTTCACCTGGACCATCTCTAACACTTCTCTCTCTCCTTCCTGGACCTCTCTATCTCCATCTCGGGTAACCACCTAGAAACCGATGTCCATTTCAAGCCCACTGACTCCCACAGCTACCTGGAATACACCACCTCCCACCCACCTTCCTGCAAAAATGCCATCCCCTATTCCCAATTCCTTCGCCTCCGCCGCATCTGCTCCCAGGATGAGGCATTCCAGTCCTGTACATCTCGGATGTCCTCATTCTTCAAGGACAGCAACTTCCCCCCCCGCAGTGGTCAAAAACGCCCTCGACCGTGTCACCTGCATTTCCCGCAACTCATCCCTCACACCCCATCCCCACAATAACAACCAAAAAAGAATCCCCCTCGTCCTCACGTACCACCCCACCAACCTCCGGATCCAACGCATCATCCTCCGACACTTCCGCCATCTGCAATCCGACCCCACCACCAAAGACATTTTTCCCTCCCCACCCTTGTCTGCTTTCCGGAGGGACCACTCCCTCCGTGACTCCCTTGTCCGCTACACACTCCCCTCCAGCCCCACCACACCTGGCATTTTTCCCTGCAACCGCAGGAAGTGCTACACCTGCCCCCACACCACCTCCCTCACCCCAATCCCAGGCCCCAAGAGGACTTTCCACATCAAGTAGATGTTCACCTGCACATCTGCCAATGTGGTATACTGCATCCGTTGTACCCGTTGTGGTCTCCGCTACATCGGGGAAAGCAAGCGGAGGCTTGGGGACCGCTTTGCAGAACACCTGCGCTCAGTTCGCAACAAACAACTGCACCTCCCAGTCGTGAACCATTTCAACTCCCCCTCCCATTCCTCAGATGACATGTCCATCCTGGGCCTCCTGCAATGCCACAGTGATGCCATCCGAAGGCTGCAGGAGCAGCAAATCATATTCAGCCTGGGAATCCTGCAGCCCAATGGTATCAATGTGGATTTCACAAGCTTCAAAATCTCACCTCTCCCAACTGCATCCCAAAACCGGCCCAGCTCGTCCCCGCCTCCCTAACCTGTACTTCCTCTCACCTATCCCCTCCTCCTACCTCAAGCCCCACCCCCATCTCCTATCTACTAACCTCATCCCGCCCCTTTGACCTGTCCATCCTCCCTGGACTGACCTATCTCCTCCCTACCCCTCCACCTACACTGACCTTTACTGGCTCCATCCCCACCTCTTTGACTTGTCTGCCTCCTCTCCACCTATCCTCTATCTTCTATTCGCCTCCCCCCTCCCCCTATTTGTTTCAGAACCCTCTTCCCCTCCCCCATTTCTGATGAAGGGTCTAGGCCCGAAACGTCAAGCTTTCCTGCTCCTATGATGCTGCTTGGCCTGCTGTGTTCATCCAGATCCACACCTTGTTATCTCAGATTCTCCAGCATCTGCAGTACCTATTATCTCTGCAACTGAATGTTGTTGGTGGAGAGAGTGAATGGCACCACATCCACAAACATTCAAGAAGACAGCTTAGTCCTGGGCGTTCTTGGCAAAGCTGGTATTTTCACTGATTTCAAGTATCGTTTAGTGGCTTGTGTGGCCTGTTGAAAAGGTAATTAAAGATTTCATTTAAACAAGACAAAGTAAGGATGATAAGTTTCCCTCTTTTATTAAAAAGGACATTAGTAAGCTAATCGTGTTTTTATGATTCACGGTCTGTATTATTTATTGTCGACTGTTTTATACTGAACTGAATTTAAATTCCCAAATTGCAATGCTGAGGTTTGAATTGGTGTTCTCTTGTTTACTTCAGTAACTTAAGCAGTAAATTACCGTAATAGTTCTGACCAAATTTATGTCTCAACTAACATTGCTAAAACAGATTAATTATTATTTATCGTATTTGCCATCAGTGGCACAAAATCAGCTATCACGATTGCTTGAATAGCCATGCTGACAACTTCAGATTGTGAACTTCTTTGTGAAGATGTGAAAGATACTTTGTAAATGCAAGTTGTTGCTATTAGCAATGGAACTGCCTATGGATTGAAATTGTCATTTTGTTACCAATTGATCGTGTGTCAAGAGGAATGAGCTGAAATAAAATCCAATTGACTAGGGAAAAAAAAACAAATTATCGAAGGTTCTCACATCTATGTCGATTTATAACAACCTTTTAATTCAGCTCATTCCTTTTGATTTCGGTGCATTTACTGAATATGTATGACATATAGAACAAGAGTGTGGCCCTCTTGTGGACCAGTGACCGCATCCCTACACCTGAACCTGGAGGCCCAGGTTCAAGGCCCACCTGCTTCAGAGCAGTGTAATTGCTCCTGAACAGCTTGATTAGAAAATATCTCTCACATTGTACAAGAAGAAACCAGACCAGATTTCCTCTGTCCACTCTTAAATAACTGAAATGGCTCAGTTAAAAGAGTGTTTGACTGGAGATCTAAAGGTCCATGGTTCAATATCATAGACCAGATGGATCAAACGACCTCTTTCTTTACCATAAGGTTGGGTGGTTAGAGCGTGGCGCTAATAATCCAAGGTCACATCAGCATAGTGGCTAATGTTTCTGGCATGTGTGCCAGATTTTATCATTGGGCCACAACAGTCCTAATAATTATTGTCCATACCTCTGAGCTAGGAGACCTGTGTTCTTGTCCTACCGGCTTCAAAAGTGCAACATAACTTCTCTGAACATGTTGTTTAGAAAATATCTACAATGTTGTCTTTAGAAGGCTCTTGTGATAAGAAGTTGCAGAATACAAATAAACCCATTATCTAATTTCTGTTTGTGATGTGAATATTACAGGGATGGAAATCAATGTGCTAGAATTCTCCCAAACATCATCCTTTTAAATGATTTATGTTGAATTCATTAATATCTCATTTAAGAAAAAGCCTCCTTCATTTATGTTATAAATGTGTTTTTCTTAATATTAGTGGAAACTTTAGTTATAAAGGAATAAATATTCTCAGTACCAATCATGGACGCTCCATCTCAATTCTGTAGTTAAGTGCATGACTTAATTTTCCCTGGAGATAAGTGCTATTTCATTTCCACAGGAAATTCAAAATCGTTATATGTTCTTTCCCTAGGGTGCTTCTGTAGTAGTCACTGTAAGGATATTTGTGCAGGCTCTGTAATTAAATGAAGTATTTAGTGTTGCAGTATTTGAGTATTATCAATTGTAGCCAATGAGCAGATTGTTTTTCTTTGAGTCTTTCATGGGATGTGGTAGTCGATACCCATTCCTAAATGCCCTGAAACTGAGTGGATTGCTTCATCGTTAGGAGTCCATTTTAGGTCAGACTGTATGGATGGCAGATTTCCTTCTCTAAAGACATTAGTGAAGCAGGTACGTTTTTAAAGCTATTGATGGTTTTTTGACACTGCTAGAATTACTAGCTTTATCGTGCCTATTGAATGATTTTGAATTCCATCAGCTGTCATTTGAACCTCAGACCATTAGCATGAACCTCTTGTTTACGAGTCCAGCAACATTACCATTACACCACTGCTTTCCAGGGGTTAACGTTGAAATTCCATTGGTGGTATTTTCATCAACTTTGCACAGAGATTCTGGCAAGCAGCAGAGCAGGAACACACACCTCTACCCCTGTTCAAAACTGCTCCATTAGTATTTTACATTGGAGCCTTAGGATGTTATTGTTTTGACTTCCACTTGAATCCAATGACTGAACAAGTTAGAAGGTCTGATGGCAAAGCCCTATTCCAGTAATGCCAAGTGCTTTCATGTAATACACTGAAGATATGCACCTTGAGCTCTGCCTTCGCTCAGTGATTTTCACTGTACTCTGTACACACAGTGATTTTAAATGTACTTGTTAACTGTTTTCGATGTCATGTCATGTCCACCACAAACTTCTCTATACCTTGTCACTACTGACACTGTTCAAGCTGTCTCCCACCACTGTTCACACCCCTCCTGCACTCCTGGATGGATGTATGTAGGGATGGGAATGACAGAGCTAGCTGTGGGAGGGGGGTGATAATAGGGCAGGAATTACAGGGTATTGAAAGGGATGGGATTGGTTTCAGAAGAACAGGGGGACAGAGGGGAGGTAGCAATGTTGGAAGGGCTGGTGGGGGGAGAATGGAGCAGTATCAGGGGTGTTTCTGGAGTGTGTTGATGCTGTTCCTTGATATAAAAGGCTGTACTTGTAGCACAAACAGTGCTAATAAATTAAGGTATAAAATTTGGTAAGTACCAGACATCCAAAGTTTATATACAGAGGGGTTCTGAGAGAAGTAATGGGCAAGGGCTTCCATGAAGCCATTTCTAGCGAACTAGATGTTCAGGATTTCAGCATTAATCCGCTCCCCATAACTTCTGTTGCCTTTGCAACTCTCAATATTTGTGAACATGTCAGCACTCACTGCTATTGAGATCAGAAATTCTGGGCCTTTCTGTTCAGAGCGGCTCACCTCAATTTGGAACTTGTTTTGCTCAATACCATGGTTTTGTAACAGCTAAATCCAAAAAAAAAAGCTGTCATGTTGAATGGACCAAGGAAGCTGAATAGAGAACACCCTGAAGAGTGCCGTTATTCTCTTCAAAAACATTCGGTAAGGTGAATAGAGCTTAAGTTATTGCAAAAGCATTAAGATACACCTTGAAAATAAATTTTGTAAAATAGGTCTGTAAACAGTTTATTTTTATTTTAAAGTATGTTTTGTGAAATCAGGTATAATTTCAGTCTGTCACGTAAACTGGGCATTACATGTCACTCCCCATTACTATGGAGATGTTTGTGGCAACCTCCAAGGGTCCATTCTGTAAACAGTGTAGTTGATAGCATTGTTACAGCTGTGTGCATTCAAATACTCAATACAGACCAGGTCTTGCAAGCAACACCATCTGCTGGGTGACGCTGGATGTTTTCTTGCTCTTGTCTCCTTGGAGACTGTTGCAATTTCCATAACAACGTGTTCACTGGTAGGTGGAGCCAATTGCTGGCTTTTAAGAATAGAGTCTGATAAGTTATTAATGTAGTTATGTAGCTAAACAGTAAGATTTACCTTTTTGTAGATTTTGTAGTAGTGCATTATTTTTGAACTATTGCTCTGTGTTGGGTTACTGCTGTTGTCAGTTTGCTTCTAGAATATGTGATGTTATACCTCAAAATATCATCCACAACAAATCAACTTGTATGTAATAGAAACCTCACAATTGGATTCAGTACAGAATAGTAGACGCAATTACACACTTTATTGTAACCTTGACTTCTCCTCCTACCCTAATGCCTCTCAGCGTGTGCATGTTAGGATTAGTGTTTAATTTCTAAGTAGAATGTACAATTATGATAGAGAAATGTACCGTTTCCAAATCCTAAAAGTTGGTATTATTCAATGGGTGAATCTCGAGTGTCATCTTCTCCTGCCTTTGCACCCCTTCTGCTGCTGTCTCTTTCCCTCTTCTCAAATTGATTGTTGTCAGATGCTTACTTTTTCCCCCTCTAGAATATCCTGCACAGTACATTATTCCTTCTTGATGCTCTCCCTTGAAAAAGCCTTTGGCTAACACCCCTAATTTCTCTTCTGGCTTTGTGAGGGCCTCTGGATGCTTTTTCTACCATTTAAATATCCTATTAATTGTCAGTTTTTACTTGCCAGATGAGGGCCAGTAAGACTAGCATTATTTTCATCAGAAATTGCTTTAAACTACTCTCCTAAATAACCTAGCAAGCTAGAGTCAGCTACATTGCTGCAAGTCTGGAGTTGTGCACACCAAACTGGGTAAGGATGGGAGATATCCTGTCCTAAAAAAATTAGTGAACCAGATGGATTTTTTTTTAAACAGTCTAGTAGTTACTTCCTCATCATTACACTTACTAGCTTTTTAACTACAGTTTTATTTTGTTAGCTGAATTCAAATTCTTCAGCTTTCAACCCATGTCTCTGTATTATTGGTCTCGGTCTCGGTCTCGGTCTCGGTCTCTTAATTACAGTTTATATAATCACCTCAGAACTTGTGAACCAAGCAAGCTTCTCAGCCTGTGTCTTCTGTTAGACTTAAACTCCTTTGTTTAGAATATAAGTTTATCATTTGATTCTGTTGCAGAGTATGTAAAGCAGACCGCTAGGAGGTACATGATACCAGACAATGGACTTGCTACTTTCGTCGTGTTGAAACTTTGCTCATACTGTTGTACTCCTGTTTTTCAGTTGATTTGCCACCTTCGGTTCGTACTCATTTATTGATCAAGATGGCTGATATTGAGTAAGTATTACTTCAAGATTTTCTTCTTAGGTGCAAATCCTAGGGTTATCCATCTCTTTTAAAAATTCTTTGTTTGTTTAGGGATGACATTGTGGTGCTGTGGGAGGTTATTGGAAAGCTGAGTTTTTGCCAGGCTTAAAAATAGTTTAGTCAACAGCTTCATTAAGATAATATTACACTTTTAAAAGGTTGTATCTTGTCTTACCATCATGCAGTGTGAATCTCCTTCCCTAGAAGCACTTGGGAAGTAGCTTCATTTCTGAATTCAAGATCAGATATTCCTTTTATTTAGCCAACAGTCCCCATTTAGAAAACAAGAGGCGCGTGCAATTTTTCACTGGAGCATAAGAGGCGACCTGATAGAAGTTTATTAAATAATGAGAGGTATAGATAGAGTTAATGGTAGTTGTCTTTTTCCTAGGATGGGGCTTTCAAGACTATGGGACACATTTGCTCGGTGAGAGGAGAGGAGAGAAATTTAAAAAAGAGATGAGGCAAGTTTTTTTACAGAGAGTGATTTGAGTGGAATGAACTTCCTGAGGAAGTGGTGGATGTGGGCCAGTAGCAGGCAGGTGGGACTAGTTTAATTTGGGATTATGGTTGGCATGGACTGATTCGACTGAAGTGTCTGTTTCTGCACTGTGACTCTTTAACTCAATTGTGGGGGGGGTGAGTGGCAGCAGAAGACAGAAAAGATTTATAAATATCACAAGTACTGAATAGTACGACAGCTTTTATTGTGAAAGAACAATCTTTAATTTTTTAAAAGCCTGATGACTAGTTCCAAATGAGCTCGTGAAAATTAGTAATGTAGTTACCATCCTAAAAGTTAAAACAGTCGGGTAGTTTTTAATATAAAGAGGCAGCTAACTGAGAATAAGATCTATAACTGTCTTAAATACATTTTCATGGAAAGAGTTCTTCTGAATTGTTTTATTCTAAGCAAGAAATTGAGATTATGGCTGTGACACTTGTAGCAGCTCTTTATAAAAAGCCCAAACGCTATACATTTTAACACTGTTTTCATCCAAGAACAGGTAACATAGACCAGTGAGCTTTGAGTCTATAATTCATGGCTGGGTGACTTACAGGTGTAAAGATGGTCACGTGATCAGGGAGTTTACATTGATTCTGTCAAGTATAGGATATACTTGACATCTGATTAGTTACAGTACTCAAATTTAGGGCTGATAAATGGAGTTTAATGTAATGTACTAGATATAATGGTGCGATCATCCATTGTGATGTCACATGCGCAGACACAAGTGTTGCATATGCTGATGACAAGGGGTCCAGGAGGAGCAAAACCTGCATTGGGAAACAGTCTTCGTTTTGCCTGGGAGTGGGAGGCTACAGCAAGATGTTAAATCATTTTTATGTTGTGTAAGCTACTTTTATTTTACATCCTGTTGCACCATCTAGACTTGGCGCTTATAGAGTAGTTAGGATAGAACCTCTTTCCTTCAATCCAAAATTCTAGGGAAAATTAGAATGACACTTTTTTTGGGGGAATGGAATCAAGAAACACTACACGAATTTTGGTAAAATTTAGACCTCTGTTCTATTAATGGGAATTGGTGCTAGATCAACTGTTCATTTCAAAAACAAGATTGATGTTTGTTTAGCATCAGACATTGATTGCTATTAGTATGGTACCAGGCTTGATGTTGTCCTCATTCATTATTATCTACAGATTTTTTTTTTGAAGAGTGGATCAGGACATTATGATCACAGTAATGTTCTGAGTGGTGAAAAGGAGCAAGCAGAAATACAGGAAATAGGATGGACACAGTTGAAAGAAAAATTTCAAAAGCATTGGCATGCAGGTGGTGATATCACTAGAGATGTTGTTTGAAAGAGAACTATTGTCTGTCTCATTCTCTATCTTTGAGGAGGTGCAGATTTTTTAAAAAATGTAATGAAGGAAAGCTTCTTCAGTGATGGAGATCAGTTCAATTGAGGGCATTAACTAATTGTTTGTATTCAAATGACATGCAGTGGTGGAGGGAAAAAGGTAGGAGAATGGCATTAATTAGTGGTCAGTGGATAGCTCATGTAGACAGGAGGCTAACTGGTCCCTTTCTACGTTACAACACGTCTCACTGAGTCCTTGCAGGAAGTAGGGTGGGGGAAAGTGGAGGTCTAATTATAAATAGATTTCTGTAAAATAGACAGTGCAGTCAATAATAACTGCTTATAGTAACCTTGTTGCTATGGTTAAACTAATCTGGAGTGTTTGTCATAGGAGCCCAAAAGATTGTAGGTTTGCAGGATGGGTAAGGGAAAAGGCATGGGCCTGAAGGGCTGAATTGCCTCTACCTGCTCCTTTGTTTGCTTTTATGAAAACAGCTGACAGCTTTAAAATTTACTTTAAACAGGTACAGAGTGGCTTCAGGAACTAATGAGAAAATTCAACTGAGTTCACTCATTGCTGCATTTCAAGTTGCCCGTGATATGGTTGTTGCTGAAGCAGAATGAGTTTGTGTATGTTTTGTATACTAAAGTTGATGACTTGATACCATTAAAATATTTCACTCGTGGTTTTGCCTGGTGTCTTGTCCAAAGTTATTCAATGGAATTTTAAAACAGCACTAACAACTTATAAAGCAAGATGGACACAGCTAATGCAGAAACTGGCCTTGCATGTTCATACAGAACACAGTACTGACTTGTAAGCCAGTCATTGCCAGCAAATATTAGTTTGAGAACTGACCCACAATTAAATGGACTTCCCAAACCAAGATTTTGTGTATATGACTAGCATACCAGGAATTATAAGAATCACCTCTGGTGTTCAGTTCAGTATTTTTTTCCCCTGGGTCTCTATTTCATTGGTCTTAAAGTAGTTCTGGAAAACAGGCAACAACAATTCTATTTTCACACTGGTTTTGCATATTAATCAAGTGCCACCTAGTGGCCACTGCAGTGTTAGAGGATTTAGGTCATGGAAATATACCTATAATGACAGCCTACGCAAGTCTTGAATTTCAAATCTGTTCAGTTGTAATGTTACACATTTTACCTCAGTATATAGAACAGGTTCTTGCCTTTCCTTGACAAGCAGCTAAACTGCTTTTAATGCTGTTATAGTTCATCTCATATTTGCTGTGGCAGTATGAATTTACACATATATAGCAGCTTTAACCTCCTAAAAAGATGTTACTTCCACAACAGTCCAACATACAGGCATTTTTGTCTGTTGCAAAACCACAGATGATTTTATAGGAAGAAATTTCACTAGAACAAAAAAAACTTGTTCTACCACACTGTTCAAATCTAAAATTAGTTTTCTCTGGATTCTCCTCTTAACCAGTTGACAAATGAAACATTTATACTCCAGCCCCATTGCAGTAAGGGCCAAAGTAAGGAGATACTGTTACATTCTTACCTGGAATATTTGTACCAATTCCTCATGGCAAGCCCTTTATCTCATGAAAGGTTGGATGGGTTTAATCTTTATACTATGGAGTGTAAGAGCAGGCAGTGATCTTTCCAAAAGAAAGATCAAGGGGACTTAATGAGATAAATATTGTAGAAGTGAGGGTACAATTTAAAACTAAGACGTGGAGGAATTTCTTCAGAGGGCTGTTAATCTTTGGAATTCTGTTCCAGACAGAGTTGGGGGCTGGACCATTCAACATAATCAGTGCAGAGTTGGACAGATACTTAATCTACCAGGAAATTGAGGGTTTAGGGGCGAGTGGTGATAAAATAGAGTGAACAGGTTAATCAGACTAAGTTTTTTTGGTAACTAGTGGAAGAATGGGTTGAGCAAAGATTCCACATTTTTACCTTTTCTACACTGCCAACAAAAGAATTTGACAGTGTCTTAACACATGCAGACATGTATTATAAACAAATTTTATTTTCTAAAAATCAGACAAAAATAAATACTGAAAATATTCTATTCTTTAAATACAGAGAAAATAAACAACAGGTTTGTACAAATAAATGTTTCATATCAAGCCTTCTCCATTTGCACTCGTTAAATCAGTTTGGAGGTACAAAAATTTTAGTGCAGTGACAAGACTAATTGTGTGCAGTTAAATAGTTGCAAGTGATTAATCAAAAACATGTGACAACACCCATATTTAAAAAAAATTGCATTCCATGGGAAATCTACAACTGATCATAACCAACTTTCAAAACCATTGAGACAAAAATTCCCCCATGACCTATCAATTTAGCACAATTGCTTGAATATGGATTTTCCAGAATTAAACTTGCACCTTTTGCCAATTTTTTTATCATGTGTATTTGGTCAACCTTTGTTTCTTTCCTGCATTTTTTGTTATAAAATCTGTCACTTGTAGTTCTACACTAGCAGGAATTAAAGCAAGTACATGCAGAAAACTTACAAAAATACCATGTTAGAAGGCATGCTAGACCAGAAGTTACATTTGGGTCACAAAGATCTACATCTGGGCTGTAAATATTCAATTCTAGCATAAAGGTGATAAAATGACAAGGATGGAACAGTGACCAAGTATAAGAAATATTTTAAAAATGAAGAATGGCTACATCCAGCAACAATAAGATTCCAATCAAAACAATTAAAAGATGAATCTGGAATATTCTAGATAGTCATAAGGTATAAACCTCAAAAAAGGCAAATTTAAGACAATTCCCCCCCACCCTACACACACAAAGTTAAATTTAAATCTTTAAATCATTGAATCCATAAATCAGTGAAGATTAAAATTTTAAAGGAGCTATTATGAAATCATGCATTGTGTCTATCTGGATAGATCAATAAATGATTAACTGGCTAGAAGTCTTCTTTGTGCAAATTTACAAACTAAACTGGAGAATTAAAAAATGATACTATACTGGAGGGATTTGCTTCTCTAAATAATTAGAAGTTTCATAATTAAATAACATTTTAAACCTTCAGCCTGATCTACAGTGGATTTCCACATTGAATAAATATTGTACTTTTGATCAGTCACATGACTCTTCACAATGTGGAAAATTCCAATGATATGCAAAAGATTGAGTCGGTGGGGGGTGGGGGGGGGGGGAAAAGGAGGAGAGGGGGAGTACTTTTTGTTTTAAATTGGATGTAATGCTGAGCAACTTTTATAATCGGAAAGGCTCCGGTGACAATTCTTACTGGAACCCAGATGGACATTTTTAAAATCAAAATAAATACAATATTCATTCAAATAAATCCTGGTAAAAATATTATTCATTATCTGCCACTATTGAGATAAGGGTTCCCTCCCATCCTGTCACTTTACCTCCAAGTGTGAACTAGAACTTATAAACCAAGAACTGTTTTATCTTCTTTGGAACTGGCAACAGCATAACTTGGTGGGTTGTCATCACGTGGCGCACAGCATTGCGGCAAATGTGTTGCAGAGTTGGCAGCACCCTAGGTACGGTCCAGAATGTAACATGACCATCTCTTGTCCTGGAACAACATTGGGATGGGATGGGATGGGATGGGATGGGATGGAGAAAAGACTAAGTTGTAAACTAGTTTGTACACATACGTATCATACCTAACCTTTGAAAGAATGTTCAGCAAGTCATTTTTCTGAAATATTCAGTGCCAAAACAGATCATTCTCATGGGACATGGTTCCAGCCAGCATAATTACCATCCCATGAAAACAACAGTTTAAAATTAGATGGTGTGAAATTTGTACAGTCTCAAATCTGTACTTCCCAACAGGACAGCATAGATTTGTAACTCATCATTGGGAATCCCCTACACCATTCGGGTTACATAATGACTCAACTTACTGCTTAAGCACGTATGCTAAAATCAAGCAGAGCAACAATTAAACTTGTAGCTCAATACCGGACCTGAAAGCATCCTTACCCTGTGGCCAACACTCTACCATGTGGAGAGAATGTACAACAGAGCCCATTAGCCAGGGGAGCAACATATATTGGCCTTTGTAAATCCAAGCACCAAATTCTCAGCAATCTAGACGTAATAAAAATTTTAAATTACAATTTGTATTTGTTCAATGCAAAATCTACAATGACTGGCTGATGTCTAAATTGGCATTGCAAACCTGAACAAATTAAGTAGCAAACCGACTAGCTAAGCCTGTAAGTTTAACAAAGTTAAGTAGAATTTGAAATATTCTGTATTATGCACAATGTTAAATATTAACTTCAATAGCTGATTTTAAAAGCTAAATGACAACACAACTAATGATTTGAAGAATAGTTGTTTTGCTCAGAAAAAAAAAACAATTCAGTGGTTAGAATCTGAAATGAACTGTTTTAGAAAGTGAAGAGGCAGATTCAATTAGAATTTGAATGACCATTGGACGATTGCCTGAAGTGAGAAATATTGCCGTGCTATGAAAGTGACGTTGGACTAGTCAAGTTGCCATCTACAGAACTGGGGTTGAGACCAAATGTCATATGGTGTCCTGCTATATTGTACCCAGTCTATGATTCTAGGAGTAATCAAGATGATGTAGAAGACTTAGTACTCAAGTTGCTTCATTGGAGATCCTTGTTAAATAAACTGCAATGTTCCCTCTAAGATGTACAACAACCCAAGCATATCCTTGAGGGCCTGCATAAGTCCGAGAAGCCGAGCATGCATAGTAACAAAAACAAACAAACAAACAAACAAACAAAAAAAGCCCTCACACACACACACACACAAAATCAGTGTGCAGTAGCTGGACATATTGATCTCACCCATCATCTGCTACTGAGGTAACATTTAGTCCCTCCTGGGAAAAGGAGACTGCTCTTACAAATCCAGTACGAAAGCCTTCAACATCCAGAGAAGCTGGTGGGGAACAATGCCTGCAGTACAAAAAGCTTTACATTAACAGGTCGTTCTGGTTTAAAAATCAATTTTAAATCTGGATTTTCAGTAATATGTTTTTAAAAATAAATCTTGCATTTTATAGATTTGAAAAGGTGCAATTTTTTCCCCTCCCAATTTGTAAGGAGGAAAACTGCTGAAACTTATTGTACCGGAAATCGAGTCCAAAGATGAGCATGAAATCATCTATACTGGCACATCTTGAAGAAAACTGGAATAAGTAGATTCAGTGCCTAGGATAAATCACAGCACCTGGTACTGCCAGTACTAGTGAGCCATCCAAGAAACATTGGCCACGTGGAGCTGGGACATCTAAATGCTCTGGCAACTTGCAGGAATGTTGGGTGCCTGATAGCAATTTAAGTTACTGAAAGATTACTTGAAATGGCCACAGTTGGGTTGTCACTGGCTTTCCAGACAGTGAACAGCCATGCTACTGTGGATGTTAAATCTGGTCCTATCCTTCTTTCTTCACAGGTATTGCCAGGCTGGAGTACATCCAGTGTTTTGTTTGTTTGTTTAAACTTCAAATTTCTAGCCAAATAGGAGTCGGAGATCAATCCTGCTTATTGTATAAAGTATACAAAGACTTAGGATAAGGATTTAACGTTCACACAACATTGTTTTTGCATGGAAAACTTTTTCCAACTGTACCTAATTAATTTCAAATAAATGCTTTACCTCAGCTTCATCAGGCTTTCTCCAGTGTATGGGTCCCACACAATTACATAGGTGTCATAAGATGCAGTAGCTAGTAACGCGCCATTGGGGGAATATTCACATGACACAACATCACCTCCATGTCCTTCTAGTTTCTGAATCACTGTATACGTTACTGTACTCCACAGCAGTACCTGTGATCACAATGCAATTAAACATTATGACATTAAGAAACTGTAAAAGCATCAAACATGAAAATCAGAATTTATAGCAAGCAGTATTTAAAGATGAGGCTGAAAATATAATTAGGATTTCTCAATAATTAAGATACAGTTCTCAATCCATTAACATAGCAAGTGCCTCTAAGCGCTCATGGGTCTATAACTCTTACCATGAGTGTTTATACATCTACAAAAATTCAGGAATCTGAGGTCTGCCTTCTGCTGTTACAAGAAAAGCCAACTTCTATGCTATAACTCATCCACACGAGGCAGTACATCTGCAGAAGGATTTTATGCCAGAACTATTTGAGCCAAGGCAAAATAAAAGTTACATGTCAATTACAATACAGTTGCTACACTGTTTTCTAATTCCTATAAGTAAGGTCATAATTTATATAACCTAAACTGTAGTAGTTAGTGTCTTTGACATTACAAAAAGCAACCTATCATGTTTGACAGGCAAATAACAAAACAAGATAGGTAATTTTGCCAACACCTTCCAAACCCACGACTGCTACCATGCAGAAGTACAAACGCAGCAGATAAATAGGAACGTCACCACCTGCAAGTTCCCCTCCCGAGCCACTCACACCCAGTCTTGGAAATATATCACTGTTCCTCAGTGTCAGAGTCAAAATTGGAATTTTTCTGATAAAGGGTCTAGGCCCAAAACGTCAAGCTTTCCTGCTCGGCCTGCTGTGTTCATCCTGCTCCACACCTTTTCTCCCTCCCTAAAAGGTGTTTTATGTACCTATAAACAAATGGACTGCAGCAGTTCCAAAGAAGATCCTTCCAAGGGCAATTAGGGATGGGCAATGAATGTTGACCCAGCCCGCAAGTGACCTTTTCTAAGAAAAAGGTTGGTGAAACATACATGTTTACAAATAGCTTCCTTCTAAAAAAAAAGTGGATACAGAAGCGCACAGATTTGCATCAGCTTGAAACTAGATTCAGAAATCTATCCCACACAGGTCCGTTAATGTAAACTGAATCACTGAAAGATCAACTGCCATTTTAGAATGAAATCAAAAGGAAGGTATAAACAAAAAGATACTGGCTTATATGTCAACTCTACCAGGAG
The DNA here is from genome assembly GCA_024137785.1 of Ginglymostoma cirratum. Taxonomy (NCBI): domain Eukaryota; kingdom Metazoa; phylum Chordata; class Chondrichthyes; order Orectolobiformes; family Ginglymostomatidae; genus Ginglymostoma; species Ginglymostoma cirratum. Next base: position 9,451,528 of record JAHRHZ010000099.1, read on the forward strand.
TTTGTACTGAACTCCTGGGAGATTGCCACACCATATTATTGAGGGCACGCAGGTAGGTAGGTCATGGAATTCACTATTATTTCACAATTCTTGCTGATGGCCTTCAACACAGCTGCAGATATCTCAGCTATTTCAGTAATGTCAAGATAAAGAGATCCTGGAAAGAAAGGAAAGGGTAAGAGATGGAAAGAAAAAGAACAGATGGAAAAGTAAAATCAAAATGAATTAGATTCACTACGTCAACTTCCAACATTGCCACAGAATTAGGTTAACAGGCTCAACTGAATATTATGCCAGAACAAGGTTGAAAATGAATGTAGATCATCAAATAGGTGCAGCAATAAAATATGCATAGTTTCTGATTGAGCAGTCACGAAATGACAGGTTCATTTTTTCCCTTATACACAGTCATAGGCAACCTTCATTTACCAGTTACAGCTACACAAAGTTGAGCAATCTACTTTGATCAGAAGGGTGTGAATTTTGCAAACATCTCAAATGCTGGCAGCGTTTATTCATAACCCGAAATTGGGTGTGCAGGAGGAAATTGTGAACATTAGATAGTGGGAGTTTACTTCCAGAATTCCTTTCTAATATTCAATAGAACAGCCTGCAATTCTTTTAGCATTACTAATGAATTCTAATAAGGGACCCTTTTTAAAAATGGCTTTAAGTTCAGTAGCATTTAAGTGTCATTGTTTAAGGAAAAACTACAAGCATATATGTAAAAAGAAATGTTTCTTATCCAAAAAGCTCATACTGATTGACCTTTACAGGTAGAAACTTACCGTCCTTCCCCCTCCTACAGAACAAAGCATCGTCGAATCAGGGGAGACAGCACAACAATAAACCCACTGGTCGTGACCATTTAATACATGCAGTAGTTTACCTGGAGGAGGGTGGAGAGAAGAAAGTAGCAATGCATCATAGTGAAACAATCCTCAGCTAAAGAAAAGTTGCTTAATTCATTGTTACAATTATAAGACACATTCAAAAGTAGCAGCATAGCATCCCAACTATGAGAAATATTTCCAGTGACAGATTATCAGGAATTCCAGTGAACTGAAATGTGGTATCATCTATTCAACAAGTACATTTTTTAGAATCTTAATCATCACATTGCATCAACTATCAAACTTGATTCAAACATTTAGTTGACATTATTCATTAAGTTGGTGAACATTGAAGCACTTTTTCCAAATACTGATCAAAAGATGACAAGACTAAATTGGTTAACTAAATATTAGCATCCAATAAAATGCTAAATTTGTGACAAAATTCTATTGTTCCGCTAATATTTCACAAGTGCACATTAATGCTGACTTAACAACTGCACTTTTAAATTTGCTTGATGTACCATTTGGTTTGATTTCCTCTGCTATATAATGCCTGCTGCTCTAGTTACTTGTAATCCAAATTGCTGATGGATAGGTAAGAATGCCTGAATGTCTCCCCAGCCCCCACCCCGAAGCTCTTTGCTACTGTCTATCCATAATCAGTCTACTGTATTTATAGAAACTCATTTGCTTATGATATTGAATGATCAATATATTGGGCAACAAAGAGGCATGAGAAGTTGGACAAAAAGTACATCCCAAACTTTTTATTATAAAGGCAACTAGCAACAAAAAAAAAAAAAAAAAAAAAATGAGATTGGAGTAACAGCTAAAAACATGAAGGCAGGATCTCCAAAAACATACCCAACCTTAATGACAGTGAAGCCCAGCCCTCAGCTGTCAGACCTCCATCATATTGATTCATTTTACTAATGAACGGATTGCCACTTATCCTGCTGAGGCAGCACTAACTAATGTCACACCTCATTACTACTTTGGTCTAAAGAAAAAGCAGCACAAAAAAAAGTGAATTACAATTAATGAAATAAAAGTAACTGCCCTTGGCATCAAGGATTGCAGCATTAAAGGAACTCTAGTAACCTTGAAGCCACTGAAAGTTAGGAAAATCTGCAGTGGCTGCAGTCAAACCTACATAAAAGGAAGGTGGTTGTTGTTGCTGGAAGCTAATCATCTCTGTCCTAGGAAATCGTTGTTGGAGTCTAGGACCCTGCCTGAGGAACATAACGGTTTTCAGCTACTTCAGTAACCTTCCTTCCATCAGAAGTAGGGATGTTCACTGACGACTGCATGGTGGTCAGAACCATTCACAACTCTTCAGATGCTGAAGTAGTCCATGCTTGCTTGTAACAACATCTAGATAACATTTGGACTCGGGCTGATAAGTGACAAGTACTATTCATGCCATGCAAGTACCAGGTAATCATTTCAACAATAGAATCTAAACATCTTCCCTGGACATTCACTGGTATTACCATTACTAAATTCCAAGCAACATTCTGGAGTTGCCATTGATCAGAAACAAACCAACCCCATGAATACTGCAGCTACAAGAGCAGAAAAAGTGTGTTTTGTAGCAAGTGATTCACCTCCCGACTGCTAAAGCAAGTCCATCATCTACAAGCCACAAATCAGGACTGTAACCGAATACTCTCCAGTTGGGTGAGTGGACAAGTACAACTCCAATAACTCAATTCCAGAACAAAAAAAAGTGAACTATTGATTGGCACCTTATCCAACACCTCAAACGTTTATTTCCTCCACCAGCCATGGACCAATGCCCGGTCAGTACTGTCTATACGATGCATTGAAGTGAAAAACTATTACTCTAACTTACTTGTTTTCCCCCAAAACCAATGAAATGTATGAGAAAAACAAAAGGCAACAAACACATGAATACTAAAATCTTATGTTCTGCTCCATGTAGCACACCATCCTGACTTGGAATTATGACATCATTTCTTCACTGCTGTTGGATCAAAGTCCAATGTACAGAACAGCAGAAGTAGATTATCAGATTCCTCAAGCCTGCTGTGCCATTCAGTAAGATCTGGCTGATCCGTGTACGTTTCGAATTTCACAATCCCAACTCCCAGTAACCCTGAAGTCACCTGACTAACCAAAATCTATCCCTAGTGTTAAAAATATTCAACATCCACTACCTCCTGAGGCAGAACTCTAAAGCCGCACAACTCAGGGAAAAAAAAAACATGTCTGTCCTGAAACAGCAGCCCTACTTTTAAAAGAATTGCACCCTCATTCTGAACTGATGCAACAGGAGAAACATCCTCTTGACATTGAATCGTGTAAGATTCTGAATGGATTTGACAAGGTCAATCAAGTCAGCCCTCACTCTCCTAAACATCATTGAAAATACACACAGCCTGTCCAACCCATCTTCGTAAGAACAATTATGTTCATTCCAGGTAGCAATCTAGTAACCTCTTCCTAACCGCCTTTAATGAACTTTCTTTCTAACCAGACCATGGGTTTTGCTTTACCACACAGAATACACTAGACAAAGTGGGCGCTCACCATCACTACGTACATGTAATTAGAAACTGGAAAAAAATGCTCATTATCCTGGCAATGCCCACAAATCGTGGAGAAAATAGATGGTATAAAAGACTTCAAGAGGACAATGACAGACTGGTGAAGTGATAGATCAGATTTAAATGTAGAGAAGTTGGAGCTGACTAATTTTGGTCAGAAGAATGAGAAGATACAAAATGAACTAAGTGGTATAATGAAAGGGATACAAGACAGAAATCTGTGGCAGGACAAGTTGAGAGAATAGTTTAAAAGTCATTCAGGATCTTTGACTCGATCACTAGAGGCATGGAATGCAAAAGCATAGCGGTTTTGCTGGACCTTTATAAAAATGTTGTTAGAACGGAGCTGGAGTACTGTGTTCAATTCAGTGCATCACACCTCAAGGACATGTTATCCCCCTAGAGAATGCAGAATGCATTCACTAGAATGGTACCACAAATGATGGACTTCATTTAGTCATGTTGAGGGAGAGTGGGTTTGTTCTCCTTTGGAGAGATTTGACAATTGTTCAAACCATTCAAGATTTTGAACAAATAAATAAACAAAACTTCTAGTGCCAAAAGGATCACGAACTAGAAAACAACTTTAAGGCAATGGGGAAAAAAAATACAAAAGGAGCAAGATGAAAAATAATTACAGTCTACTTCCACTACCCTCAGGACTAACTTTGAAAAAAAAAAAGGAGTTGGTTAAATATTTGGAAGATACACAGTTGTAGGGCTATAGGGAAAGAGTAGCAGTATGAAACATTTGTCCAAATTAGCCAAAGAGCAGATACTGGCAGAATAAAGGCCAGATATCCTCTCCCCCTTCGTTGCTTCATTCAATGATTTTAAGAAAACTTTTGAATAGCTCATATGCCACTGAGCAGTTGGAGGCAACAAGAACTGGGGAATGCTCATCTGGCATTTTCATCTCAATTTCATTAAGCACCTACTGTTCCAGCACAATGTCATTGAGTTAAATACAGGGTATAGGGAAGGGGGTCTTTAACACCAACAACACCGTTTTGGCAGGCTAGTGGGCAGAGTTCAAAATGCTGTTAATCCATTCTCAAATTACTGGTCTACCTGAGATCGTTGCCTTCCAGATCTTTTGAAATTACAAGGTTACACATACACAGCTTTATACAGAGAAGACCATTTCTTGTCACGTATATTCCTGCTGGAGGCAGTGCATGCTGTCAAATGTTCAGTAGCCTTTCTTCAAAGTAAGTGAGAAAGATGGAATTCTTTTCTCCTACGCACCATTCTGTTTTAGGTCCCATACACGCAGAGTTCTGTCTCGTGATGCAGAAACCAACATGAAGTTTTCATTGGTGATAAAAGCAAATGATCTCACTACAGACTGATGCCCTTTTAAATAGTGGAGAAGATGAGCTGCAACAGAAAAGAAGCAAGTTCAAAACCACATGCAGTCAGTAGAATACTGGCACATGAAACATTCATCTGTGTAATCTCTGGAAAATGCTTCCGAGAATATCAAGTTCCCAATCTCATTCCTGTTCTGAACACTGCTAGCTGAAAATTTAAACTGAAATTTTCCCTTCACTTGTTTGGAAAACACTAGAACACTGCACAAAAAAAAAAAAAAAAATGCACAAACAATAAAACAAAAATTTGAAGGGACAGAACAAAATCACAGCCAAACCTAACCCTAGGATCATATTCGCTACCAACACTCAATGATGTAGCTCAGACACATTGCATCTTGAAACTGATAACCATAACAAGAGTTAATATCTCAAGGACTGGCGTGGTTAAAATTAATCAACTTGCATTCAAAACAGTAAAGACCACAGTTTTTCCAAGTGAAATTACATTCTTTCAGTCCTGATTAGAGCCAAGAGAGCACGAGAGCAGAGATGCTTCTAGATATCTTACCAGTAGGCACTTTCCACAACTTGATTTCACCATTTGCGAGACCTGTGGCAAGCACTGCAGAGAACTGAAGTTTGGATTTGTGTTGGTTCTCAGATGACTGCTTTCCATTGTTTGATGGAGATGCACCAAATGATAATCCCCACACTGTCTGACCACAATCAATTAGCCTTTCTCCGCACCGGCCATCTGAACTCTCATCTGCTTTAAAATTGTGTGTACTTTTACAATTACTGGAGAAAAAGAGAAAAAGAACAAAACACAAGAATTAAAGATATAATAAACATGTTAGGCTAAAGAAGAAATTGGTGTATGTGCCTACACAGCACTATAATGAGATGAAAACTGATATCATAGAGCTGTACAGCATGGAAACAGACCCTTCGGTCTAACTCATCCAGTGACCAGATATCTTAAATTAATCTAGTTCCATTTGTCAACATTTGGCTCATGTCCCTCTAAACTCTACCTATTCATTTACCCATCCAGATGCCTTTTAAATGTTGTAATTGTACCAGGCTCCACCACCTCCTCTGGCATACACATACCACTCACTGCATGAAAAGTTTGCCACTTAGATCCCTTTTATACCTTTCCCCTCTCACCTTAAACCAATGCCTTCTAGTTTTGGACTTCCCCCACCCCAGGGAAGAGACCTTGTCTATTTACCCTATCCACGCCCCTCATGATTTCATAAATCTCTATAAAAGTCACCCCTCAGGTTCTGATACTCCAGGGAAAATAGCCCCAACCTATTTAGCCTCTCCCTAAAACTCAAACCCTGACAACATCCTTGTAAATCTTTTCTGAACCCTTCCAAGTTTCACAACATCTTTCCTATAAACAGAAACACCAGAATTGAACGCAGTATTCCAAAAGTGGCTGAACCAATATCCTGTACAAGACTTCCTAATTCCTATGCTCAATGCACTGACCAATAAAGCCAAGTGTACTAAATGCCTTCTTCACTACCCTGTCTACCTGCGGCTCCACTTTCGAGTAACTCTGAACCTGCACCTCAAGGTCTCTGTGGCACACAAAGGTGTATGAGTCTTGCCCTGCTTTGCCTTTCCAAAATGCAACACTTCACATTTATCTAAATTAAATGCCACCTGCCACTCCTTGGCCTGTTGGTCCATCTGATCAACATCCTGTTGTACTCTGGAGGTAACCTTCTTAGTTATCCAGTACACTGCCAATTCTGGTGTCATCTGCAAACTTACCAACCATACCGATGTTCACATCCAAATCATTTATATAAGTGACAAAAAGCAGTGGACCCAGCACCGATCCTTGTGGCACACCGCTGGTCACAGGTCTCCAATATGAAAAGCAACCCTCCACCACCATCCTCTGTCGTCTTCTACTTTCGAGCCAGTTCTGTGTCAGATTAGGCTAGTTCTCCCTGAATTCCTGGTGATCTAACCTTGCTGACCAGTCTACCACGAGGAACCTTGTCAAACTTCTGAAGTCCATACAGATCATGTCCACCACTTTGCCCTCATCAATCCTCTTTTACTTCAAAAAAAAAAAACTCAACCAAGTCAGTGAAACATGATTTCCCACACACAAAGCTATGTTAACTATCATAATCAGTCCTTGCCTTTCCAAGTAATTGTAAATCATGTCCCTCAGGATCCCCTCCAACAAATTGTCCGGCACCGATGTCAGGATCGCCGGCCTATAGTTCCTGGGCTTTTCCTTACCACCTTTCTTAAATAGTGGCATGTTAGCCACAGGTGTGGTGCAAAACCTCTCAGCAAGGGGTCCAGCAATCACTTCCCTAGCTTCCCACAGTTCTAGTGTACACCTGCTCAGGTGCCAGGGATTTATCCACCCTTATGCATTTAAGCTATCCAGCACCACCTCGTATGTAATACAGACATTTCAAGATTTCGCTATTTATTTCCCCAAGTTCTCTAGCTTCCATATCATTCTCCACAATAAACACCGATGCAAAATACTCATTTGGTATCTCCCCCATCTCCTGCAGTTTCCACATAGGCAGCTTTGCTGATCTTTAAGGGGCCCTATTCAGCCTTTAAAAGTTAGGGAAGCAAAGCATTACCTAGAGTTCCTCTGCTGGAATGCGCACCTATAGAGACAAGGTCAGACGAGGACAGGCTCACCAGTGGTCAAACAGCTGCAGAAACTGGTTAACCAGGCTCTCTCAAATAATAGAATTATTTTTGATCTTGGGATGTGAACTCAATGGCCAAGACCAGTATTTGCTTGCCCCTAATTGCCCTAAAGAAAGTGGTGGGTTACATCCTTGAACTGTAGTCCTTGCTGCATATGTACATAGTCCAAAAATGATGGATCTATCTGAACCATGTGGAAAATTGTCCAGATGAATCTTGTTAACTAAAAACAAAGGAAGAAGCTAACCCAGTAAGTTATTGCCCTAAATCAGTCTATTTTCGAACATGAGAAAAGAGTGGGAAGGCATTGTTGACAACGCTTGCATCATTTACAGGATGTACAGTGGTAACGCACCAAATATCTTTGACTGCATCCTCCAAACTTCCTCCTGCTGGGGGGAGGGCGGTGGATGGGTGCAGATGCACAGGAACACCACCACCTCCAAGCCACCATCCAGGTTTGAAACAATACCACTGTTCTTCATTGTTACTGCATCAATGTTGTGGAATTCCTCTCACAACAGCATGTGGGTGCCCCTACACCACAAAGATTGGAGTGGTTCAAGAAGACAGCTCACTGCCACCTCCTCCAGGGCAATTACAGATGGGCAATAAATGTAGAAGTAGCCAGCAACACCCACATCCCACGTACAAATTTTAAAAAGAGTGCTGTCAGACAGGGAGTTCATAATGAGTTAAGAATTAGGAACAGGGCTAGCCCATTCAATAAGATGACTGATCCGATTGTGACCTTATCTCCATTTGTCTGCCTCCTACAAAGATTTTTAATAGGGAAGGCAAGCTATCTTGCTCAGCCTTGCATATAGTCAGTAACTTGACGTCTGGTGCTCTGAGCAAGAAAATTCCAAAGACCAAATGACCACCTGAAAGAACAAATTTCCCTTCATAGTCTTAAATGGGAGACCCCTTGTTCTCAATTTCTCAATGAAGGGAAGCATCCTCTCACCCTCTACCCTGTCAAGCCACATCAGAATCTTCTATTTCAGTAAAATCACCATTTTGTTTTGAATTTTGAGTATAGATCCAACTTGTTTCAGCCCAGTGAACCCTCTCAGAACACTTCCAATGAAAATTCACTCCTTAAGCAAGCAGTTTCAGAATTTTGACCCAGAGGCAAATGAAGGAACAGCAATATAGACCAGGAAGTATGACATGGACGGGAGCTCGTAGCTGGCAATGTTTCCATGGCCCATTTCCCATTTTTGTGGTGGCACGACGAGTGCTGTTGCCAGAACCATGGCAAATCACAGCAATGCATCTAACAGATGGTACACATTGCTACAAGAGTGTCCAATTTTGGAAGGCATGAATGTTTAAAGTGATGCATAGGGTACTATACATGTGGGCTGCTTTGTTGTGGATGGTGTCGCAAATCTTGTAAGTTGTTGGAACTGCACTCTGAATGCACAGTTAGAAGGAAATAGAAAAATAATATCTTTGTTACAAAGAGAGGGGAGAAACTTGGGATTTCTGAAGGTTTCCCCACCGGTATTATTTTCAAAAATTGCTTTAGACTAACTCCAACATGACATTTTTGTTTCTCTTCATCTGTTGAGAATATTTTCTGTTTGTCTACGAATTAAAAACAGAAGTTGTTGGATAAATACAGCAGGTCTGGCATCATTTGGGAGGAGAAAACAGTTAATATTTTGAGACCAGTGACACTTCAGAACTGATATTGTTTTCCAAGATGTTATCAGATGCTATTCCCAGAGTTTACGAGACCCAGCTTAAAAGAGGAAAGGTGAAGGAACTGAAGTGTGGCCAAATAAATGAACATTTAACATTCGTTGGGGACTGCAAAGAGTTACAAATCGATTCTCTTGTAGTCAGAATATAAAAAGGGTGCCAGAATGGGAGGTTAGCACCAGCAGGAACTGATGCAATCTAAAACACTGGATGCCAACAGGTAACTTAAACCATCAGAAATAAATCTCAAAAGGATAGTTCCAAATTAAAATCAGAGCAGAAAGCCCCTCAAAAGAAAACAAAGTAAGGGAATTTCCATGGGTCATCATCCCTTAAAGTCGCAACATCTATTGCTAGTGGCAGCAGCTACACTCAGCCGTAAAGAACTTAATACTTCTATATGTTCCCACTATACACATTAGATATTTTATACAATTAATTCTTGGCGGCTTTATGCCCTGCTCCTTTCATATTTAAGCAGAGTTTTGTCTTACACATTAGGAGAACGTTATCAAGACACTCACAGCCGTGCCCAAAAAGCTACCTGACATTGCACAATTATTAATGTATCAAATTTTCCAGAGCATTAGAATTGCATTATAGTTCTCCCATTGTGTTTGTCTTTATCCCCATGTTCACTCTATACGTGAGTTAATAAACAAGACACCGAATATTCTACCTCAACCATCTGAATATTTTCTGGGGCTCGGGTAGGGGAAAAGACATGCAATTGGTAGGCAATGATCTCCATTGAGAGAAAATTTAATATTCTGCACCAATGTTTCATAGCATTCAAAGTCCACACCATAAATTAACTGGGAGAGATCAGCAAATTTAAGCATACTGGCCACTTTAGTACTGTAACACAAACTGACACAGCAGGTCAGAAGCTGGGTGTGCTACACTGAGTAATTGACTTGCTGACATGCACAAGTACACGAATAGGAAAGGTTCAGAGAGGGTGGTGGGCCAAGTGCTCACAAACTGGACTAGTTCAGCTCAGAAAACATGGTCGGCATGGACAAGTTGGACTGAAGGTTCTGTTTGCATGCTGTGGTACTCTAGGACTATGGAGCCATGACTTAGAGAATGAAGGTTTCAATGCAACAACTGAATGAAAAAATATATTACGGGACGAAAGAAAAGCTTAAGAATAAACATTTTTAATAACTGTTTGTTACCAAAGCAACATTCCTTAAACAACTAATTTGCAATCTTACGTTTTGTGATCTTCAAGCGGCCAGGGAACCAATTTCACAATATTGTGTCCCTGTGACCACGCAAAGTACGAGCCATCAGGGGAAAATGCCACACCCCAAGTCTCACAGCCAGATGTCCAATCTAATTCGCGCGATCTGTTAGGTATAAGCTTCGCCAGCAAGAGGGGCTCTGCTGCTGTTAAAAAAAAAATTAAGCTGACAACAATGTCTCTCATTCATTTCCTCTATAACCAGCACCATACTGTCTTTTCATGCACAGTTAATATTCACGCAAGTGTTATATGGTTAACTCATTATGCAAACACACACATCCCTACAACTTCACCAGCTGTTCCCATACTTTGATATATTCTAAGCTTTCTTTTTAAAAAAACAGTCATTATTTCCCCATAAGATATAGGAACAGAATTAGGTAATTTGGCCCATCAAGTCTGTTCCACCATTCAATCATGGCTGACATGTTTCTCAACCACATTCTCCCACCTTCTCCCCTTACTAAAATCGAGAACCCATCTCAATCTTAAACACACCCACCGACTCAGCCTCCGTAGCCTTCTGCAGCAATGCATTCCACCAGATTCACCACTCTATGGCTGAAGAAATTTCTTTTCATCACAGTTCTAAGGGACTGTCCCTTCAATCTGAGGCTCTCTCCTACTAATGAAAACTTTGTCTCCACACCACTCTATCCAGGCCTCTCAGTATCCTGCAAGTTTCTGTAAGACACCACCTCATCTGTCTAGAGTGGACTCAGTCCTCAACCGCTTCTCATATGACAAGCCCTTCGTCCTGGGATAATTCTTGTAAGCCTCCTCTGGACTCCTCCATCGCCAGAACACTCTTAGATACTGGATCCAAAAACTGCCAATATTCCAAACGAAGTCTGACCCGAGCCTTTTACAGCCTCAGCAGTACATCCCTGCTCTTGTATTCTAGCCCTCTTGAAATGAATGTTAACATTGCATTTGCCTTTCTAACTGCCAACTGAACCTGCATGTTAACCTTTAGGAGAATCTGGAACTAAGTCCTGTTGTGCTTCAGAAATCTGAAGCCTTTTCTAATACAGAAATAGTCTACTCCTCTATCCTTCCTCTAAAGGTGCATAACCTCACTCTGCCAACTCCACTAGCCTTTCCACATACTTCTGTAGCCTCCCCACTACTTGTCTGTCCATGTATGTTTGTCATCCGCGAACAACGCCTTCAGTTCCTTTGTTCAATTCATTAATGTAAACACGGATAGTTGTGGTTCCAACATTGACTCGTGGAGAATGCCACTAGTTACCAGCTGTTATCTTAAAAAAAAAAACAAAAACCCCTTCTCCTCACTCTCTGATTTCTACCAGTCAGCCAATCTTCTACCTACACCAGTACTGTGCCCTAACACAATGGGCTCTCATCATAATTAGCAGCCTCCTGTGTGTCGGCTTGTTAAAAGGTTTTCTGGAAATCCAAATAGATCACATCCACTGGGTCTTGTTTGTCTAATTTGGTCATTACCTCCTCAAAAGAATTCTAACAGATTTGTCAGGCATGACTTAGCCTTGACAAAGTCATGCCGATTCAGCCCTATTTCATCGCGCACTTCCAGGTACTCCACAAATCTCATCCTTAATCCTGGGCTTTAAAATCTTACCATTGACCAAGTTCAGGCTAACCAGCCTATAATTTTCTGTCTTCTGCTTGCCTTCCTTCTAATACAAGGGTGGTACATTAGCCATTTTCCAGTCCTCTCGAACCTTTCCCGTCTCCAGTGCTTCCTGGTAGATCACCACCAATGCCTTCACAATTGCCTCAATGATCTCTTCACAACCTTGTGGTGTAGACCACCCAGTTTGAAAAAGATTTATCTACCCCTCAGACCTTTCATCTTTGCCGGCTCCTTTTCCTTAGTGATGGCCACTGCACTCATCGCTGCCTCTGACTTCCTTGAAGTTCTGGTATGCTAGTGTCTTCCACTATGAAGACTGACGCAAAGTACCTATTCAGTTCACCCACCATTTCACTGTTCCCCATTATTACTTCTCCAGCCTTATTTTCTAGTAGTCCAATGTCCACTCTTGTCCCTCTCCGATCTTAAAGAAAACTCTTGCAATCTTTTTATATTACTAGCTAGCTTATTCTCATATTTCATCTTTCCCAAACTTATTGCTTTTTTTAAAAAAGAAAATGTTGTCCACTGCTTTTCAAAGGATTCCAAGTCCTCTGGCTTCCCATGAATCTTCACCAGATTCTATGCCTTTTATGTTTTCCCTGACTTCCCTTGTCAGCCACAGTTGCCTCATTCTCCCCTTAGTAGGTTTCTTCATCCTTTGGATGAATTTCTTCAGTGCCTCCTGAATTAACCCCAAGAACAGCCACCATTGCTGCTCCACCATCTTCCCCGCTAGGCTCCCTTTCCAATCAACTCTGGTCAGTTCTTCCCTCATGTCTTGGTCATTATCTTTACACTCACTACCAATGTTGTTACATTTGATTCCAGCTTTGCCTTCTCAAACTGGAGGGTGAATTCTATATTACGGCATCCTCCCTGAAGGGTTCCTTCATCTTGAACTCAAGTCTGTCTCATTATACATCACCAAAGCCAGAATTGCTTCTTCCCTGGTGAGCTTTACCACGAGAAAAACTCCTTCTCATAGGTAAATTCCTTTTCTCGGGATTCGCTACCAACCCGATTTTCCCAGTCCACCTGCAATATCAAATTCCCCCACAATGTGGTTTTTTAAAATTCATTTTTTAGGTATTGTTGACTGGCCAGTATTTATTACCTGTCCTTAGTTACACTTAAGATGGTGTGGTGAGCTGCCTTCTTGAAGGATTGACGTCCACTGCTATGGATGACCCCCAATGCTGTTAATGAGAGAATTCCAGGATTTTGACCCAGCAGTGACATGTATTTCTAAGTCACGATTGAGTGAGGCTTGGAGGGGAACTTGCAGGTGGTGTTCCCATGTTTGGGCTACCCTTGTCCTTCTAGATTTGATTTAGTTCATTACTGTGTTATTGAGATACCATACAAAGAATGCTTTTCATTGTACAATCTGCCTGCAGAGCACACAAAGCATATCAGGGTAGCAGAACAGAGTGCAGAATACAGTGTTACAGCTGCAGGGAAGGTGTGGAGAGTGAGGTCAACATTAACATTTGAGAGGTCTGTTCAAAAGTCAGATAAACAGCAGGGAAGAAGCTATTCTTGAACCTATTTGTACGTGTATTGAAACGTTTATATCGTCTGCCGGATGGAAGAGAGTAGAGCTGGGGTGGGCAGGGTCTTTGATAACATTGGTTGCTTTCCTTAGGCAGCAGGAAGTATAGATGGAGTCAATGGAAAGAAAGCTGGTTTGCGTGATAGACAAGGCTTTGTTCATGGATCTCTGTAGTTCCTTGTGGTCTTGTTGAAAAAGGAGTTGCATATCACACTGCGATACACACGGATAGGATTTTCCATGGTGAATCAATAAAAGTTGATAAGAGTCCTCATGGACATACTGAATTTCCTAGCCTCCTGAGGAAGGAGAAGCATGGTCATACTTTCTTGGCTGTTGTATCCACATAGGTGGACCAGGGCAGATTTCCTGGGATTGATCACTGGCACTTGACATTCATGATTATTTCTATCTCAGCACCATTGATGCAGACAGAGGCATGCCCTCCATTCTGCTTCCTGAAGTCAATGACCAGCATCTTCATTTTGCTGCAGAGATAGTAGGAACTGCAGATGCTGGAGAATCTGAGATAACAAAGGTGTAGAGCTGGATGAACATAGCAGGCCAAGCAGCAAAGCTGACGTTTCGGACCTAGACCCTTCTTCATTTTGCTAATGTTATTGCAGAGATTGTCATCTTTAGACCATGCCACTAAGCACTTAGTCCCTTTCTTGTATTGTCTCGTTGTTGTTTGAGATCCAACCTACAATGGTGCTGTTGTCAGCAAACTTGGAAATAGAGCTGGGGAGGAACTTGGCCTCACAGTCATGAGTGTATAAGGAGTACAGTAGGTGGATGAGTATACCGCCTTGCAGGGCACTGGTGTCGCAGATTATGGTGGAGGAGGTGTTGTCACCTGTTCTTACTGATTGCAGTCTATGGGTCAGCATGTCAAAGATCCAGTTTCACGGGGGGAGCCAAGACCCAGGTCTAGGAGTTTGGAGAAGAATTTGTTTAGAATTATGGTGTCAAAGGTGATGCTGTAGTCAATACGTAGGAGCCCGACGTAGGTATCCTCCAGATGTTCCAGAGACTAACATAGGGCCAGGGAGATGATGTCTGCTATGGATCTATTGTGCCACTAGATCAATTGTGAAGGATCAAAGCAATTTTTGCTTATCCTCCCCCCCCCACCAAAAATGACTTGCATGGCCTTGTGTACCACAGTGCAGTGGTTTGCCCATCCTCGCTACAGTCCTTTTCCTCACCCACACACAGACTGCAAGTACCTCATACCTAACAGTAAAGGTCAGGACCTGAGGCTCCTCCAATGCTAAATTCAGGATCCCTATACCAGCCTTACTTCTAGTCACATCCTCTTGAACACACTATCGACGTAACTCTCTCCTTCTCTTATCTGTCACTGTGTTCAAAGCTTGGACTGTAGGTTGTCACCTGAGCTGGCATTCCCTGAGCAATCACCACTCAGTAAAAATGTGGTCCCTCTGAACCACAATGGGATCCACCAGCTCCCATATCATGCAGGTACAACACAGCACCTGTGCACGTGGCCCTGCATTTCCAAATTATTTAATTAGTTTTAATTCATTATAAAATATCACGTATTGGTCTTTAGTTTTTACATCTAAAATTTAAATTAGCGGTTACTTACCAACCAATGAAGTACAGCCTTTCCCGTGATGTCACTTGTTCCACCGTTTCTGACCCCGAGTCCCCGCCCCTTTAAAATTCACGAGTGGAAAGTGAAACTCTCCGTTCTTGTTAATTGCAATGTTCGTTTCAAATTAAAAATTACATTTTCCTGGGCCATTTTAGCTGTTTAACTGATTTGAGGAAGCATGAACCAGTAGTCACAGTCCAAAATTAAACATCACCTGCAACCTACTGAGGGACCAGTTGGACTTCAGCCCTCTGTTACTAAAGCATTGTAGCTAGTTATCAGACTTTCCCTCGCGTGTCTGCAAGTGAGAACCCTTAGACCCAGTTCCTGCATTCTTATTTAGCGATGGGGTGTGATCCTCTTCCCATGTCAGCCAATATCGAACAGTGCAACACAGCGGTACCATAGTGAAATGCAAGAGCGAACCCAATGGAACAAAAAAAAATTTCACACTTACAGCCAGAGCTACATTGACAAGGAGTCAGAGATAGTAACAACTTTTTCTGAAGAAGGGTCCCGACCCGAAACGTCAACTTTCTCACTCCTCTAATGCTGCCTGGTCTGCTGCGTTCCTCCAGCTCCACACTGTTATCATCGACAAGGAGTCACATGTTCAAGATAATGTGAGCCCTCTCCATCCATTAAAGAGAGGCATTTAATCAAATCCTTGGAACTGCTGATCAGAGCATGATCTTTGGCTTTACATAGTATTCTAGTCTCATAAGCAAGTTTGCGAGTGTGAGCTTCGGATGAGACACCACTCCTCTACAGGAATGTATCATAGTTGGAACTTCGGTTTATTTCAGAAGACTTGTCTCTCACCATCACGTCACATCTACATGATATCTCAAAAAGTACTTTACAGAAAACGAAATCCATACACTGTTCATACGGATTGCATTAGCTTGCTTACTTTTTGTGGAAACTTGCTGTGCACAATGGGATAACGACCAGAAAGTTTGTTTCTTCTCCTCTGATGCTGCCTGACCAGCTATGTTCCTTCAGCTCCACACTAAGAACTTGAACCCCAAAACGTGTCTCTAGGCGAGAGTATACCACCAACTGAGCCTTGGCTGAGAACTGGTTGATATCATTAGCTCCGTCAATTTAAAATTAAAGCAACTATTTAACCAGAAACAGTAAGAACTGCAAATGCAGGAGTCAGAGATAACACAGTGTGGAGCTGGGGGCGGGGGAGAAAGCACAGAAGGCCAGGCAGGATCAGAGGTGCAGGAAAGTTGACGTTTCGGGTCGGGAACAAACGTCAACTTTCCTGCTCCACACGCAATTATTTAACCATTCGGTTCACACGAGACTCCAATGAAGCGACCACATCCCCAAAAAAAGCTCGGCTGTTTAAATGTTGGCGCTTCCTGGACATAGTTACATTGTAAAACAGCTGTATGGACAGGGACCTGTCCTGGCAGTATTCACTGACCTGCAGTCTGGGGGCTGCAATCTGTAGCTCCGTCCATCAATACAGCAGAGTATTCGACTGGATCCTCATGGAGCTAGCAAACGGTAAATCTACTGTGTATTTTGACTTCAAAGCAGCTTTAAATCGACACCCTTCCAACAATTCATTCCGGCTTTTATTTTAAAAAGTGCAAACTCCCCATCAGCTTCATTACCACCGGTAACTAGCTGCTGCTTCCCTGTATTTGAAAGCTCCGAACACAGGTAACATTGAAATAACAGCTGTTCCCAGGGCGAGCAACTAAACGCAACACGGACCCTCCCTGTAACCAGCTGAGCAGGCACATGTGACCTACTCACTGCTGCTCCCTGCGGCAAGGAGGACCAAATAATAACCTCTTTTCCATATTCCTTTGTACCCGATCGCTGCAAAATGCTATCGATTCGATTTTAAGACTAATAACTAAGCAGGCATGTACTGATTTTGTTCATGGAAGAAAGAGATCTACACTTCTACCCTCATTGTTAAACGTGTTTCCTATATCTCTTGAATGCCTAAAAGCACTTCTAACTGCTCCATCAATTCTTTGTAAAATCCGAGAAATGACTGAAGCCAGAACATTTTATATTCGAGAGAACTTCACAAAGTCACTCTTCACGCTAACTCTTGGACGGCTAGTGACATTGTGGTGAATCTATGGTGTTTTGCTTCTAACATATCCTTTCCAGTGTCTGGTCTCCTTTATAGACAGTGGTCTGGAATATAAAGGTCACTTTTCGTTTAGTCTTTTTGATTTTTATTGGTAGCCTTTTATCCCCGATTTGTGTACATGGATACCTAAATCTCTGAATCTGTACACTTCCTAATTTGTCACCACTGAATTGATACTAATCTAACCTTTAATGCACCAAAATAGATTACCTTACATTTAGCTGTATTGATATTCATCCGCCACATTACATTTTCAATCAGTTAATTAATAATAACTGAGAGATTTGATTTCTATAAAGGTCTGTGAGATGGCAGCAGGCGATGTTGATTGTGCGAGATGTTCAAAGATGAGACGCATTGAGATGTTTGAGGGGTGATTTGCCAGAACAGTAAGGGGAAAGGCTAAAATGAATCTCAGAAATAAAATCTATGCTGCCGGCAGAACATCATGTCAGGGTAAGAGTAGGAATGTCTAATGAGATAGCTCTGGCAAGAGGTTGGCCCGATTAAACCAGGTCAACTGTTGAACAAATGAATGGGTAGAATGTATAAATCTCAGCCTGGGGGAATCAAAAACAGACATTTCTGGAGAAATTCAGCAGGTCTGGCAGCACTTGTGAAGAGAAAACAGAAATAACATTTTGAGTCCATTGACCATTCTCCAGAACCCTGGTACTCTAGTCTCAAGAGTCAGAAGTTTGCGAGTTTATGCTCCAGGGCTGACACCACTGCACTGCAGAAATGTATCAGAATTGTAACTATTCAGTTCATTTCAAAAGGAAAGATGTATCTCTCACCATCATCTCTCACACCTACATGACTTCTTGAAAGTACTGTATAGAAAACAAAATGTCGTCACCGCTGTTTGTACCAAATTCATCAGCTGGTTTGTGCCCAGTTAGCTCCCACAAACAGCAATGGGATAATGACCAGAAAATCTCTTTTAGTGATGCAGATTGAAGAATAAATATTGACCAGGTCACCTTGAATAATGTCCTGCTCCCCTATGAAATATTATCTTGAAGGGTGATAAAATGGGCCTTTGGGTCTCATCCAAAAGGATTTCTCCCACAGTGTAGCACTCCAATACTGTTTTGGAGGGTTAGCCAAGAATTTGTGTTTAAGTCTCGAATGAACCTTGTGAAAAAGGGGACACTGGACTTAATACTAACTCTGTTTCTCTCTCCACGGATACTGCCAGACCTGCTGAGTTTCTTCAGCAATTTCTGTCTTTATTTGTTTCTGATCTCCAGCATCTACAGTTCTGTTTTATTTTAGCATTCCATCTAAGTGAATCTCAAATGCATGAGAAAATATGTGGTGTAAGATATTTGTTGAAGATCCAATGAAGGAATTTTAGCCCCGGAGATCGGTAAACAGGAAATTGTGAAAATTAAAGGATTAATTTAAAGACATAAGAAATGGGAAGTGGTTGACAATCATCAAGAAACCAACAAGGCAGATGGTCACCGAAAAGTGGAAGAAATGTTGCAGTTTCTGGAATGTATTATCCACTGACTATCACTAAGTATATTAAAAGATGAAGCTTGAGAGACCACAAGCACAAAAATGACATGGGAGAATCTGATCAGAGGATTTTGGTATGAGGGAATATCTGGTTCAAAAAAGGATCAAGTTGAACTTCACACAATAATAATTACACCTGGTCCTTACGAGAATCCTTTAGCAAACTGGATGCGTAGCTATCAAATCATAGGATATAGCTTGGCTCCAAAGTCAATTCTTCAGCACGTCAAACATTTACTAAACTTAGGCTGCTCGTATGGGAGGAATGACTAACTTTTAGATTGAAGGAAACGGGACAAAAACCTTCCTTGTAAAATAAAATGGCAGCATTAAATAATTTATGATTCAGCAAAGTGAAAGCAAAATACTGCATATGCTGGAAATCTGAAAGAAACAGAAAATGCTCGAGACTGACTGTGTGACAGCATCTGTGGACAGAAACAGAATCAACAATTCAAGTCCGATATGATTCTGAACAGGAGCCATATTGGAATCAATGTCAAATGTTTCTTTCTTCACAGATCCTGCCAAACCTGCTGTTTCTCTAGCATCTTCTGCTTGTTTCTTTCAGCCAGATGTTCCAGTAGGTAGTAAGGGTGTTGGTTAGCTCAGTTGGCTGGGCAGCTGTTTATGATGCAGCGTGACACCAACAACACAAGTTCAATTTCTGCATTTGCTGAGGTTGCCGTGAAGGAATCTCTCTCCTTACCCAACGCATGGTGACCCTTGGGTTGAACCACCACTCATTACCTCCCTTTAATGAAAGAGTTCTCCTATCGTCCGCTTGGGACCATGTTAACTATTCATCAGGCAATTTTCCCAGGTGTCATTACTTTTGCCAATTGCATGAAGAAAATCTAATCATCCACTTGATAATGAATTCCAGTTTCCAACACAGAATGTAAAAATTAGGATTGATTTATTGAATAGCTTTGTATTCTTAGTATTGAAATGGCCTGTTCAGATTTAGAATTTAACTTCAGCATGCCTGTTGACAAATGATTCATGCTGTAGGAAAAGTGGAAAATCTACTAAAGCCCAATTCAATTGAGATATTGGTATTTAAAACAATTTGTTCAGAGATGTTATGACACATCTCTGGAGCAGGTGGGACTTGAACTCAGGCCTCCTGGCCAAGTGGTAGGGATACTACCGCTGCACCATAAGCGCCCCAAAATTAAGATACATACTTGCACATATTCCGAAAAAAATACAATTTGATGATCCACTTGATACTTGATAATCCATGGCTCATCCCATTAACCTACAATATGGATTACACAACACCTAATAATTGCAGGGTGATTTATAAAACTGCCAGAAGTCAAACCCATACTTTGTTCCATGCTTGGGATATGAGCCTATAATCTCAAACAAATCTTAAA
Organism: Ginglymostoma cirratum; assembly: GCA_024137785.1. NCBI lineage: Eukaryota > Metazoa > Chordata > Chondrichthyes > Orectolobiformes > Ginglymostomatidae > Ginglymostoma > Ginglymostoma cirratum. The sequence goes on from JAHRHZ010000099.1 coordinate 9,471,752, forward strand.
TATACAGTAATTAAAATATGTAAAACAAAATTTGTAGCATTCCTACTTTATTAGCTTTAATGTATTTTTTGCACAATATAGAATCATAGAATCCTTACAGTTTGGAAACAGGCCCTTTGGCCCAATGTGTCCACACTGGGAGCATCCCACCTAGGCTCATCCCCCTATAACCCACCTAATGTACACATGCCCGAACACTATGGGCAACTTAGCATGGCCAATCCACCTAACCTGCACATTTTTGGACTGTGGGAGGAAACCCACGCAGACGTGGGGAGAACGTGCAAACTTCACACAGTTGCCCAAGGGTAGAATTGAACCCAGATCCCTGGTGCTGTGAGGCTGCAGTGTGCAGTGCTAACCACTTGAGCCACCGTCCCACCAACATACTTGCAGGTTCTGATAATATATATTTTTGCCTTTCTTCCCTCCTTCACTTTATGAGGAATTTGCTTCTCCTACCTTTCAGTGTCACAATTTACTAGGGTATAGCCATGTTGGCGATGAACTTGCTTTGACAATTTTCAAAACATTGATTATTCATGTGTGAACTTTAACATTATCAACAGGCTATTCAACTGAACACCCCAAATGAACTTGATCCTGTTCAATGAACACAGTATCACTATCCTTGCAGACGATGAACTCATGAGGGAGATCCATGGCTCAATCCTTTGTTTCCCAACCAAGTCCCATTACCACTCAAGGCAAAATGAAGTAGCTTTAAAAATGAAGGTGTGTACTTAAGACCTGCATTTTTGTACTCGTGTTTTGCAATAGCTAAACTCGTTGAGTTGTTCTTAAGTTCTTGAAATTCCACTTTATAAAATGGGAGTAGGGACGTATTTTCAGATATGTATAGGATGGTGATTTGATTAAAATTATCTTTCATCTGAGGCAGTTTGTGACCACCTGCCCTTAAATTCTCTTTCAAATCCAATTCTTCACAGTGCCTCAAACAAAAAGTGAATCAAACAGGAGGTTGAGAATTTGACCTTGCTCCTCTAACCTCCTCCACTCTTATAATTGAACACAGAACAATCTTTCCTTACTCTGGTCTGATCTCTGGTGTATTACCACTCATTTCATCACACTATTAGCAGCTATGTCCTCAGGTCCTGTACTCTGGTTCTCCTTTCCTTAACCTCTCGATCTTATTACCTCTCACTACTTTAAGGCTTGCCTTAAAATGTCATCTTGACCCAAAGTCATGGTGACCCCTTCAAATATTTGTCTGTTTGGCTCAATGTCAAGTTTAATTCTGACTCCACCTCTGAAGGAAGTCTTTTTGGTTAAATTTGCAATCTTTTATTGGTTAAATTTGTTGTTTAAATGCAAGTTATTGATGTTTTCCACAAAGCGCTGTTCAAATCTAAATAATTATAGAAACAAATCTTTATTTTGCATGAACCTAAAACACGAAACATATTTAGTTTAATTTAAAAGACATACTGACTATACTACACAAATAGCAAAAAAATTACAAAAACTAAATACATTATTTGATTCTCACGTATTGATACAATCCAGATTGCTATTTGCATGAACAAGTCAATCTCTGAACAAAACCAAAATGTACAGTATCAATCTAACAATTATTCACTTCTAAAAAAAATTGCTCTTACAAAAGATATTTAAAATTATGTTTGCAATGTTTGTGAATAACAGAGTGAATGCAAAACATTTACTAGAGGACAAAGTATTAAGATACAGAGCACATTCACATAAACTCAAACTAAATTAGCTACAATTTAACAGGTTAGATACAAAAACAAAGACAGCTAATACTTGAAACATACTTTCATAGTCATATCCTGAGTACAAAGTATAGTACATTTTCAGCTAGCCTATATATGGGTTTAAAAAGCAATACAAAATGCTGATGTCATTTGTTCCCATATGCCCAGAAATAGGCTAGACTTTACAGTAACACAAATATAAATGTTTCAAATTAGTACAATAGTTCAACCAGAGCTCATTTGAAAGCACTTTCACAGAGGACTTCTCATTAAGATCGAAAATATTGCACAGAAGCAATCACGTTTCTTCTGTCCCTAAAAGAATAAATCAATGACAGCATTTGAAAAATTGACATCATTTGACTTTGCTTCAAAAGCTATGCTATTACCAGACTGCTTTGGTAAGATGATCACTTAAATCACAAGCCATGACAAAGTAAATATTGACTGTAAAAGTTCATAAGCTATAGTAGCTTTTGGATAGCATTATCTCCTTTTTAGATCTTCCTGATCAACATCATCCTCCCATCTTTGCCAATCTTTAGCAAAATAGTGCAATAGCATAATCAACAGAATTAACCTACTTTTACCTAATCAATCTGTTCAGAGATGTTATTAAACACCTTTGGAGTTGGTGGGACTTGAGCCTGGGCTTCTCAGTTCAGGGATAGGAAAACTGCCACTGTGCTACAAGAGGGCCCCCATAATAGTTAGAGTGAATCCTGCCACAGTCAATGTATTGGCAAGAGTGCAGAAAGCATTTACAAGAATGGTTCCAGAGATGAAGATAAATTGATGGGTTGGAACTGGTTTCTTTGGAGAGGAGAAGGTGGAGGGGAGATTTGATAGAAATTTTCAAAGCCACAAGGGGTCTGAACAGAGTAGGTTGGGAGAAAAAAAACTGCTCCTGTTTGTACAAAGATCAGACCCAAGGGCACAATTCTGTAAATTTGCTTCTTTTGCAAAATCTTAAGTGAGGAAAGAAAAAAATTCTCACAGCACGTGGGATGTGTTCGGAGGACACTGCTGAAAGAGTGGTGGATGCAGGTTCAATTCAGCTATTCAATGATTATTTACAACATGCAGAGACTGTGGGGGAAATAAGAGATTGACATGAAGTCAAAATGCTTAGAACCAGTGCAAACAGGATTGACAGGCTTCCTTCTGCATCATAACAATTCATAGCCTTATACAAACTATACAGTGTGGAAGCTTGTGGCTCTTCAAGTCCACACCGACCTTCCAAAGAATATGCCACGCAGACCCACCCCACTACCCTATCCCTGTAACTCTGCATTTCCCGTGGCTAATCCACCTAGCTTGCACATCCCTAGACACTATGGGCAATTTAGCATGGCCAATTCACCTAACCTGCACATTTTTGGACTGTGGGAGGAAACCGGTGCTCCCGGAGAAAATCCACACAAACAAGGGGAGAATGCGTAAACTCCGCACAGTCACCAGAGGGTGGAATCAAACCTGGGTCTCTGGCACCGTGAGGCACCATAGCTAACCACTGAGCCACCATGTTGCCCTATGATTCTGTCAGCTAATGGAATGATTTGGATTTTAAAATGTTATCTATCAGACACAGCTTTATTAAAGCCATTGAGATTATTTTGCTTTTCATGCTTGGAGTGACAAGACTGTACTTTATATGCAGATAGGGACATTATCTATTTGAAACAAAAATATTTTGCATAAATGTCAAAAATTAAGTTTGATAAGGAAACTGTTAATTCTTAAGAAGAACTTCAGCTTTTAAGTAAGTTTCTGTTCACATTGTTCAATGTAGTAGAAAGGATTTATATCATATCGCAATTTAGCAGACAATGAAAGGGACAAATCGTCTTTGTTCACTCAGTCTTGACAGATAGAGAAATTCATGGTCATGTTACAACTACTGAGTTGAGAAACTTTGGCTTTTGATGGTGACTTTTCCGAGGACTGCTTTGTGATGTCCCTGAAGAGGTCACTTGTTCTCTGCAACAGTCTCTAAAACAATGACTTGGTAAACAGTTCAATCAAGATTACAGCCTGGGAATGATTTCTGTTAAATTGCTGTCAGTACAACTAACAAAATTAAATCATTTGGATTCTCAAAAATTCAGAGCAAGAGGAGGCTGCAGAATGTGCAGCTTCAGAAGAGGTTTTTCAGAACTATATTGCCACTCCTGTTGAGCTGGATTCCTGTGACATAGTGAATTCATTTTTAAAATGCAAGTGTCACACATATGTGGTATTTGTAGTCAGTGTTATTATTGGTAATAGTTATCAACATTCTTTTTTCCCCTCGGAAAGTCAAAAAATGCCATTGAATCTTAACTTGTGGACTACCTTATCTCCAGGATGGGCAATGTATGAATGCAAAGCCACATACATAAATTAATATTTTAATGGCATTTTCAAATTATTTAGGCAGGAACAAATTATCAAATCTTACCTACCTTTTTGACCATAGTGTGAAGACTTACAAGAAAAAGGTCTGCACTTGATTGTATATGGTTCTGCCTTATTCTTCATTTAAAATGATGGGCAGTCTAGATTTACAAATATTTGTACCAAATACCTGATTTTTCAATTAGGACCATTGCTTTTCTCGTGACATCCAATTAGTTGCAATGACATCAGTTTGAGGAAAAATCAATCCCCCAACCTCACCTTGACTGAACTGTTCATCAAGTCTTTCAATTGGATATGGTTCCCAGGAACAAAAGCCCTTCTCAGAAACACCACCCTCACTGCAATTATTGCTTTGGAAAATTAAAGATGAACCATTATGTATTCCCTCTTGCACAATGCCTATTCTACACAAGCGTCTACTCTGAATCCAGTCAAGGAGTCTTTATACTTGAATATCAATAACACTAGAGACAATGGTGCCATATTTATATTGATGAAAGAAATTGGATTTGACAGTTGCAATGGTAATTTTGATCCATTTATTATAAATGGATTGTGCACACATGTAGGTTAACACTTAACTGAGCATTGTTCTGAAGACAAAGGTAGTAATTTAAGACTTAAAATACTTGACATTTGAATGCTCCTCTGGTGCCTCAATGTAAAAGCGCTTATTAGTGGTGCTCTTTGACACACAAAGGAATATCCTAGGTTTGAATCTCCATAACCATAGGGGATCAATAATTATTGCTCCTTAGGAGCAGATAAAACATCACAATCTCTAATCTACTTCCAGCCATCCAAAAATCAACTTGCACTGAACCTTCAGGATAAATAGTAGAGACAAAACCTTCCATTTAAATATAAATTTTCAATTAAAATGAAATTCTAGTCAACTTTGGTGGCTTGCAGATTTAGTCTAACATTTATTCTCCCCTCACTTAAATGAAAAAAGTTTAGTTAAGAGACCAATTATTCATGCAAGTTAGTTTGAACTCAACTGTGATGTGTCAAATTTGGCCTTGCAGTTTTCATCACAAATATTACTTGAAGTCACTGTTTTGGGGGGTGGTGAATGGTAGTGGTGCTGAAGGTAATCATATTGCATTGTCTTCACTTATCCAGCTGAAACCTGATTTTCTTCGTCACAAATGTGGAGATTGTTTGATGTCAGAAACTCCTGCATTTGAATCTGTCATAGCATGATTTGTATTTCATGTAGTGGTGTCCAATTTAGATTAGAATTTCCCCTCCTTGAAAGTGGCGGAAGAGTTGGCCAGAAGGGGAAACTAGACAGCTGCTTTATGAGAGATAAAAGGTACTGCAGATGCTGGAGAATCCGAGATAACACGGGGTGGAGCTGGATGAACACAGCAGGACAAGCAGCATCATAGGAGCAGGAGAGCTTGACGTTTTGGGCCTAGACCCTTCAGATTGAGATGGACACAGGGCAAGTTCATCCAAAACCCAATGTAATAGAAGTGATTCAAACAGTGTTATCACAAAGTGTATTTTGTTGGTTTGTCGGTTTGTTGGAATACTCTGTCCACGAAAGAATATCTCATAAAATCCGAAAGAACTGCCAATGCTGTAAATCAGGAACAAAAACAGAAGTTACTGGAAAAGCTCAGCAGGTGTGGGAGCATCTGTGAAGACATAAAAAAAAATCAGAGTTAACGTTTCGGGTTCGGTGACTGAATGGAGGAAGTTTTGAGGAAGGGTCACCAGACCTGAAACGTAATCTGTTTTTTCCTTCAAAGAATATCTCATGCTTCTTTGGTAGGAGCTGATTGTCACTTGCTGAGGACAGATTGTGTACCATTGGTTTTGGGGTCAGATGTTAGCATATCTCCAGGTTGTATTTATCGATAGCTTTTCACAGCCTTGTTCTCCCACCTCTGGTTCATCTTAGCTGTTCCTGCAACAGGGCTTACTGGATGGCACCTGGCTTTTCTGGTTGAATAGTCTGTTTTGAGATTCACTGGATTGTGTATTGTACGCCTAGTTGCACGTCTATATCTTGGATGTTCTTGTTGAACCAGCTGTTGTGGTTTCTGTCCGATAAATTCAAATTCAAGGACCTCAGCTGCCATAAAATGAGTGTCATCTCTTAAATGATTCTTGGAATAGATTATTCTTTTGTATAGCATCAAGTTCAAAGGTTACTTTTTATTCCTAGCTCATTAAGACTTAATAGTTACGTCCAGCTTCCTTTATTTAGACTGTATCATTTTGTTCCTGACAAGCCAAAGATCTAATCAGTGTTCAACACCTCTTAGGTAGAGAGTAACATAGGTCTTTGACAACTTTCAAGTGATAATTTAGTCTGACATTCCAAAAAAGATCTGAGGTGCACCCATGTAGTTTTCAGTTTATCAGCTCATTGGAAAATTGTGTCTGTGGTGGTGAGGTTAAACATGAACGCTTTGAGAGGAGAGGCTGGTTGTTGCTTTACTCCACCAATGCTATGGCGTCAGAGTAGTTCCCTCCATAATATTAGTCAGTGACTACATGGGCATTGAAATCGTTAAGGATAATGAGCCAGTCCTGGTGTGCTACTCCTCAGGTAACCCCGATTAGGTCATCTCAGATTGCTTCTTTGATCTTGTTTGTTGGTGCACAGGCACTGATAGGTGTTACATACTGGTAAGACTTATTCAAAGTATCAAGTCACTTGTTGATGTCCTTGAGAAATGTGTTGTGCATACCTGCCAGTTTGGATTGAATAGCATAGCTGACACCTGACTGTCAAGGCCACTCCTTGAACTTGCCAATCCAGTTGAATGTGTGGTTGGAACCTGCTTTCTCAAATGAGGCTCCTCTGCTAACCCGATTTTGTTTACAGCAACTATATCAATATTGCTACTGGCTGTGAGCACTGTTCGACACTGACTTTATATTAGTGTCTGGAATTATTCTGACATTTTGTGAGCTGAAAGTTACTTGACAATTGATTGTCCTTTGAGATTGCAGTCAAAACAAAAAAAAGAGAACTCAGTGAATGGCAACTAGCTAGAAGCAGTCCTGGCAGGTCCTGTGGGGAAGCAAGCTGTGCTTAAGAGTTTTTTTTTCATTTCTTCCCCTTCCCTACCTTGGAGGGCAGTACCATACCCTAGAAAAGGTCTCCTCCATCACCATAGTTGTTAATGGTTGTTTCATGGACAAAAAACCTTGCCCATGGTGTATACGTAACAGGGTGATGTTTGTGCTGTCATTCACGGCAGCTAATGCTGTACTGGTGCAAAATGTGCCACAATCACACTGAAAAAAAAAATGCAGGCTTCAATTTTGGAGTTTTCCTTCTCATGGAGAAGCTGCTATACAAGCTGGAAAGCTTCTCTTACCATCTTACATCATCTTTCAGGTTGTTGGCACTATCAGCCACCAAAGATTTTACAATTTGGATGACATCTGGGTATTTTTAAAAATCAAGCTTTCATTTCCCACATAATCTCCAAGCCAAAATCTACAAGGCCCACAAACATGGACGAAAGGATCAAGAAGGAAAAAGATGAAGTGTAGAGATGCTCTTTATCCACACCAAGTCCTATATGATCAGTGTCTCAAACAGCCTCTGTTAATCAGAATTCTGCTGCTCAGTTTCTCATGTGAGTCCACGTTTAAAATAGTGTGCAGAGACAGGAGGGTGAATTTCTGATGCATTAAAAGCAGACAATAATGGACATGGCGGCTCATCATCCCTAATCTAAGTATCATCAAAATAATTCCAAATCTATGGCACTGTAAGATTTTGGTTTTGCTGAGGTCCTGTCTATGGATCTTGGATCATCACCCATTAACAGAAACAAAGATAATTCCACATTAATTAACACTCTACAACAGAAAATAACTGCATACCTTTAAACATCCGATACATTTTTTTCCTTATTTGGGAGCTGGTCTTTAGTCGGTGTTGATGGGTCATCAGAAGCAACTGCAAGAGGAAATTGGATAGAATGCAAACTGAACTTTTTGCTTTGTTGAGCATAATTCATAACATGCACTGCATTATTTCAATTAACAATTATACGGTAAAGATACAATGACAAAATATTCCCAATTTGACAACATGCCTGCCTGCAGCACAATTTTAGTAGTAATAGATTTTGTTGTTCCTTCTGGCTGATGTAGTGGAACTCCTGGTCTTCTCACAAGAAGATGCTAGTTTATTCCCCTGGGTCCCCCCTCACTTTCTCCCTGCCCACCCCTGTTAATATTCCTTATTTTGAGGGCTAGCTATGCATGCTGTGTCAACCACCTGTCTAAACCCCTGGACAACTACTCACGATGCCGAGACATTTGTTGTTACCTTGCCCATCTTCATCTTAGATTACCATTCTTTCTAAAAAACAAGTATTGGTCTCTCAAACAATATGTAGATAATATGGTACATATCACACCAAATAAATCATTGATGATTGTTTAGTTGGATGTGGAGACCTGTCATTCTTATGACCTTTCATTTGGTTTTCCTATGCTAGAAATTTAGAAACTTATTGTTGTAATAGCAGCTAATGAAATTTCATGTTACACAGTAAATATTTAGAAAATTGAGTTTTAAAGGGACTCACTTTCCAACACAGTGACCATGGGTATTGGCAGGACTTGAACATAGATCTTTCAGCAAGTAATATTTGTTGCAACTGTGTAAACCAAATCAGATCACCACTGCACAAGTTCACAACTTATTCCAAAATGTCCTCAATAGATAATAGGAAGCATGATGTTTCATCTCAAAGGGTCTTCCAGATATCAAATCAGTTTTTGTTTACAGATCAGAAATAGTTTGACTAATTTACAGATTTATGAATTCAGTCCCCAGCACAGATTTTGAGGCTTTTCTTAAAATTTAACACAATTTGTCTACAATTCATACAGCAGGCATGAACAGAAATGCTAAGAAAATCACCAATTACTAAATAAGTAAAGGATAATAGAAATACAGGGACAATTAAAAATCGTTCATGAGATCTGGGTATCACTAACTAGGTTAACATTTATCACCCATCTCCAATTGCCCAGAGGCAGTTAGAAGTTAACCACATGCTGTGGGTCTGGAATTATATGTAGGTTCGACAAGACAAGGTCTAGATGGCAGACTTCCTTCCCTAAAAGGAATGAGTGACCCAGATGGGATTTTTACAACACTAGACAGTAGTTGCATGGTCACCATTAGACTAGCTTAACCGTCCAGATTTTTATTGAATTCAAATGACATCTGCCATGGCGAGATTCTGAAATAACTGCGCAGAGGCCGATATCCTGTCACTGAGTCACCCTTTATTCACATGTGCATAATGCAAGGGCTCTGACCAGCCAGCTCAGAGCCAGTCCCTAGAATGAGGAGACTCTCTGAATCTCCTGTTTATATCGATCAGCCTGGGCTCCCTGATTGGAGTAATCACCTGGCTCAAAGATCTTATAGTCAGGAGATCCAACTGGCCCTGGTTCCAACTACTACAGGGTTGAACCTACATCCCCAGAACATTAGCCTGGGGTTGTGTATTACTAGACAAGTTATATTACCACCAAGCCATCATCTCCCCTTCAAGAGATGTACAGATGTAAAGTTACTTTAATATTTAAGATGTACACCTACACTTTCTGCATCCAGAGATGCACGAGGATAACAAAACATCTACTTGATTTGTTTCCATAGCTTATTTTTCCCCGGAACTGGTTGCTAGTCTGAAGTCTGAGGCTATAAATTGAAAGGTATTATTTCTCAGCAGGCATGGCTGACTAGGAATATCTCCCATTCTTACCAGCTGCTTTGGCTTTATTGGTAAGATTTCAAGGTTTACAAACAACTTGTTTTGGTCACATAAGGTGCATGTCTGGAGTGTGTCTTGAACCAGGAGCTTTGGTTCAAAGGCAGGGATACTACTCACCATGCAACAGGAGCACCTGTAGTATGATAATATTTGCCATTTATCATTGCAGCAGGCTGCCTATAATGCATTTGCGTGGAAAGGCATTTTTTCTGTCAGCCCTGATCAGCTAAAAGCCAATGCAGAAACATGACACACCAATAATTTACATTGCATCCAAGCATTAGTTAGACATTAGTTAACATTTATTCCCTTACACAAACAGGAATGAGTAGTCATCATTTTTGTGGCAGTTCTGCATTTGTTGATTCTTAGTGGTAGTTTATGCAGATTAGTTTGACCATTTGTAATACATCGTAGACAAAAGCAGATAAGAGGATTTTGCCTGCTGCTCACTTCACATACCTCAATATATCTTTCTCCAGGGAAATATGCCAAAACAATTCAAACCAAAAGAAAGATTTATCACAAATTTCAGCCTCAGAGCTAAATTCATTCAGTGTCTCTGCCACATACATGGTACAGTACGGATTTATAACACAATGCATTTTGCTTCATTGGTAATGAGTGAGCACTTTTTAAAAAAAAAAACGAATTACTACCCATTGAATTGAATTAACTTTATTGTGACATGTACTCAAATGATTGCAGTGAAAAGTTTACAAGTTGCCACCTACAGCCCTGTCTTAGGTATAAAAGGTGCCTAGGTACATATTCTTTAGTACAAGTTCTTAGGAAAAAAAAAATTAGAAAAATACAGAAATAAAAAAGTCCAGCATTGTCTATCAGGGGCATGAAAGATTATCAGGAATAGGCAGGAATTTACCTGAGGGCTCTTTACCTGTGTTATTATTAATTATCCTTCAGAATAGTTCGTACAAACGCACCCCCCAAATGGAAGATCCAATCGAGGAGTTTGAAATAACTTCACAGGAGCCGGTTTTCCTGAGTCATGACTGAGGCATCCTTCATTTACACGTGGAGAATTTTAGACACTGATCTGGCTTCCTCAGAGCCAGCTCTCAGTGAATATCACCTCTAACACTCCTGTTTTTATGTATTAGCCAGGGCTCCTGATTGGACCAAGTTAACAGCCCCAGTTGGGGAACTCATATGAGGTCCACCTGGCTGACCTCGTCACAATCACTACAGTATTCAAAAACACAAACTGGTTCCCGATTGGGTAACGGTGGAGCAATTATTTCCTCTGGCGGGGCAACTTCCAAAAACAAGGGCATTCAATCAATGATCCCCCTCTCCCACATTAGGAGGTATTGTGCTGCAGTAGGCAATATCCCTGCCTCTGGATTGGATGCAGAGATACTAAGAACTGCAGATCCTGGAGTTGGAGATAACACAGTTTAGAACAGGAGGAACACAGCAGGCCTGGCAGCATCAGAGGAGCAGGAAAGTTGATGTTTCAGGTTATGACCCTTCCTCACAAATGGGGAGGAGGAAAGGAGGTGGGAAATAAATAAAGAGAGGAGGGGTGGGGCTGGGGAAGGTAGGTGTGATGGCGATAGGTGAGTGCGGTTAGGGATTGGTCAGTGAGATGGGCGTGGCTGATAAGCGGGGGAGCAGATGGACAGGTTGTGTCAGGTCAACGAGGCGGGGATGAGAGGGAGGGAGGGTTGGACATGAGATGAGGCTGTCGGTGGGAGGATTTTGAAAGTGGTAAAATCCCAACGATGTGGATTTTACCAGTTTCAAAATCCCCCTACCCTGGCCTCATCCCATGACCAACACTCCCTCTCATCCCCACCTCCTTGACCTGACACAACCTGTCCATCTGCTCCCCCGCTTATCCGCCCCGCCCACCTCACTGACCAATCCCTACCCGCACTCACCTACCTTCCCCAGCCCCACCCCTCCTCTCTATTTATTTCTGAGCTCCTTTCCCTCTCCCCATTTCTGAAGGGTCCCGACCTGAAACGTTGACTTTCCTGCTCTTCTGATGCTGCCTGGCCTGCTGCATTCCTCCAGTTCTGCACAGTGTTATCTCTGGACTGGATGCGTTGGGTTTGAGTACCAGGCCAGGGCTGTTGGCTACTGATGGTGAGTTTTGGCCAAATAGGTTGTTAGCTGTAAATCATCCAAGCGTGCCTAACAATAGGCAACAGGACTGGGATAGTCTCCTGGAGATAGTCATAACAAACCACTGCAGTATTTCACTTGTAAAACCATTATTCATGAACTTTGTAAAATTACATCACAAAACATTTCAACTTTAATACTACAGAATACACAGTAAAAGTCCACTGGTCCTCATACGGCATGTTTCACTTTGATGTGTCTCAATATAATTTCATATCATGCACTCTATGGGTAAATGCGAAATACTGCAGATGCTGAAACATGAAACCCTGTTCAGGGTAATGGCCATTAGAGACAGATTCTCCAAATTGAAGCAGTCTGCTTAATGGCTTTGTTACAAAATTTTGCATGGACTATTACCCAAATACATTAAGTAATTTGGCTGAATTAGAAAGGAAACCAAGCCCATTTGAGTTCACTCCCTCTACAGGGGAGGAAAGCGTTATATGGTAATATTATTGTCAGCCATACTGATCAATTATTGTGGATTTGGCAAAAATATTACCCAATCAAAGATCAATGGCATAGATTTACTCCGGTTATTACCACAACAACAACAATTTTCATTTGTACAACACCTTCAAAGCAGAAAATCCCAAAGCTCTTTAAAATTCCAGGAAAACCAGATGCTGAGCCAAAGGGGAAAAAAATGATTTGCAGGATTACCAAAAACAGCCATTTTATTAAGGTTCAAAATGGGTCTTAAAAGGAAGACTGGAGTGAAGGGTAATTCAAGATTGGTTTATCGTGCTGAAGAATCATCAGACATTAACTTTATTTTTTTTTCTCCATAGATGCTACCAGACTGGCTGAAATTCTCCAGCACTGATTTAGTTTATAGTTAATTTTGTATGGTGCTTATGAAGGAAAGAATAAAATCAAAAATGATAAGCATTTTTGCATATTATTATATAGACACACACAAACTCAGGATTTGTAATTGCTATAAAAACCTCAATAATGTCAAGTATAATTTACATAAAGAAGATCTACATTCCTCATTTGCAAATACAATCTATACCATGGAGAGTTCCTGAATTTAAACCAAATCATAAACATGCATTTAACTGTCCCCCTCAAGGTGTAGAAATTGTATGGTACAGAAAGACAGACTTGAGCCATATCTCAAATATTAAGAGGAAAACAATCCCAAATCAAATATACTGTTTTAGCTATTAATAAAATACAAGTCTTTTAAAAAAATGTCTTTGATACATTTCCACACCATTTACCTCAACAGGCTATTTACCTTCCACAGAAGCATGGCCATTCATTGTCTGGGCAGTTTGATGATTAACAACTGAGGTTACTCTTGATGAGCCCTCTTCTGCAAAATCATTCTCTTCCTCAGAGTCGACCAGGGTAAAAACAGTAGAACCAGTTTGCCTAAGAAGAAAAATCAAGATACACTGTGATCAAAACAAGTTATTTGCAAGAGAAAACTGTTCTACAGTGAAGCAAATTAGTGTAGCTATCCTGTATACAACAATACTGGATGAAAAATATGATTTTTAATCCTCTAGTATTTAATTGGGGGTGGGGGGGCAACATATCAGTTACATACTAGCTTTATCAGCACTATCTCTGAATCCTTGTTCAAAGGCAAACATTTAAACTACACCAGAATTACATAAAATATGCAGCAATGCAAAAACGGGCAGAACTTTCCTTCTCATATGACAGTGAGCCTGGAGACAGAAAAGGCCTGGAAGAGAGCAAGAAGCTGCAAAAGTGAAGGCTACTGTATGCATATCCACCACCAATGACAGGCTTCGGGAAAGATTGGAAGTGAGTAGACAAAGTGTTTAAGCATCCAATAATGGAGTGATTTTGCAAGTTCACCATCACTTTACAACTTCATAGGCTTTCATGGAGAGTGGGAGCTTTGAGAAGCTATTAGAGTTGGAGAATCCACATCTCCAAAAGCAGGCAGTGGGCATGAATGACCTCATATGGAGCCGATATGATTTATCCAGAAGGGCCAATTCTTTGTTCTGCACAGCCTAATTTATATCCTCTGTTCTCAGGCAGGTCGATGCCAAGTTATCTTCTCTATCCTCAGCAGCACCTTCCCTCCCAGGGTGCTGCTGTGGATTCTGAACTGCTGCCAACACTAAGATCAGAAGTGCCCTTCTTAACAAGACTGAGACCATAGGACTACCCAATTTGGAGCCACCCCACCCCGTGCAAGGAAGGCTGTGCATCAGTCTCATTGCTAGCAAGTGGGGGCTGGGACTCTTTCAGGAACCAATGGTGAAGTTCCAAAGCTTTTATTAAAATCCAGCTCAACGTGTCTTTTTGCACCTACTGACTTTTGATCCTGTTCCCTTTCAAAAATTATGAGTCTTGTGGCCAACACAGCTTTCTTCATCCCAAGATTGTAATTGTTAATATTTCAGTAACGAGAACCTGAAGAAACAGCCTCAAGCAGGCTCTTAGGATTAAGCAGTGAGTGGTCAATTGCTGTAGGAACAGAAAACAAAAGATCTTTGATTAATGTCAGCGGCCCTCAGGTTTCACAGAACAGGCTTCTGAAATCAATTACAGTCGATTCCGCTATAACGTGTGTTCCAGCAACGCAAATTGGCTATAACGTGACTGGCGAATAGGGGAACAGTATTTCTAAAACGCGAACTTCTGCTGGCTATAATGCAATTCCATCGGTGCACAGATGAGTACGTGTCGACATCACATGATCATTTCACAGGCTTTACCCTTAGCATGTGCAATGTTAGCATTGAAGGACTCTCCGCACCAACATCACATGATCGTTTTGCAGGCTTTGTTGTGAAGCGCTTTTGGAGAGAGGTACAGAACTCCATGATTTGCATTTTTCTTTTGCAAATTCTGCTGTGTTAACCACAAAAATGCAAGGACAAAGTGACAAGGATGTTAGCAAGAAGCGACCTGGTGATAAAATTGTGGCTGGGTGAACATTAATGAAAGGCTACAATGCTGGGAGAGTAGCCAGATGTTATCCAGTGTTTTGAGTGTAATGAGAGAACATGTGAGATAGTTCCTGTAACTGAAATAAATGAGTCCACCTTACGCACCATTAGAGACAATGCAGAAAAGATTAAAGCAAGCTATATTGCTGGAACAAGTCCGAGTGCTAGCAAATCTGTGAGGTCACAGAAAAAGGTACTTGAGGAGATGAAGCGGCTTCCAAGTGTGTTGATAGAAGTTCAGAGGAAAAAGCGATCTGGGGATTACCTTTCTCGCCACAAAAGAGAAAGTCCTATCAACTTATTAAGATCTAACAAAAAAAGCTGAAAATCCTGCAGATGTGCCTGCCTTTAGTGCTAGCAGTGGCTGGTTTGCTGGTCTTAAGAACTGCTGAGCTTTTCGTAATGTGAAGTTATGTGGCGAAGCTGCCAGTGCAGATGAGGAGCATGTGATGGCATTTTCTCCCATAGTAAAAAAATTAATTGAAGAAGGCTACAACTTAGATCAAGTTTTCAATTTGGATGAGACAAGTTTATACTGGAAGCAAATGCCATCACGGACCTACATTTCTATGAATGAAGCACATGCTCCAGGCTCTAAGCTGGCAAAGCATCGTATGACTGTGCTGCTGGGTGCCAAAGCCAGTGGAGACTTAAAGCTGAAGCATGTGGTGTAGCACTGCCAACCCGCAAGCCTTAAACTTACCTTAAGTCTACTCTAGAGTCTACTTTAGGTCAAGTAAAAGAGGTTGCATGACAGGGCAAATTTTTTCTGACCTTACTATTGCTGTTTTAAAAGATGTGTTTAGAAAGTATTGTAGGATAAAAAATTTGGATTTCAAGATTTTCCTCATCCTGGATAATGCGCCAAGCCATCCTCCCAGCATTGGTGAGCTTTCTGAAAACATCAAAGTGCTATTTCTACCCCCAAACACAACCTCTCTCCTTCAACCCATGGACCAGGGTGCAATTGCAGCTTTTAAAGCTTATTATTTAAGGTGCACAGTTAAGAGGCTGATTGCAATGACTGAGGGGGATAAGGACAGTGTTCTTCTATTTTGGAAAAGCTTTAACATCAAGAATGCAATTGACATTATCATGGAGGCCTGGGGTGATGTCAGTGAGGCTGCTTGCATGCAGTTTGGTGGAAGCTTTGCCCATACTTTTTTCAAGATTTTAAAACCTTTGATCGATCAGAGGAGCTCCAAGAATCAAAGAACATTGTGTTGATCTTGCAAAGCAAGTTGGATTTGAAGTGGAGAGTGAGGATGTTGAAGAGCTGCTCGAGTCCCAGTGTGAAGACCTCTCTACAGCTGATCTACAACAACTGGTCGCTGAGGGGGAAGTGGAAGCTGGAGATGGAGTAGTAGTAGTCCAGGATGCAGCATCACGAGAACTTTCCACTTCTGTTTTGTCTTCTGTCCTGAGGGAAATTGAGAAGCAGTTGCAGCTCTTAGAGGACAATGATTACAATGCAGAACGCAGCAGGACTGCAGTTTGTGGAATAAGATCTTATTTGGCACCTTATGAACAGCTTCTTCATGAAAGAAGGAAAACAGCAATAACTGGATATGCTTTTTAAGCCAACCCCCAAGAAACAGTCAGAAGACAATGAACCGCAGCCCCACTTCTAGATTAAATATGTTTCGCCCTAACCCCGCAATAACTGCACCTGAAGGTGATGATGGTGACTACCCTCAGCCCCCTGCATTAACAGAGCAACCTCAAAAGCTCCTCCCCCATCAAGTCATCCTAACATTTTTTCCAAGGCAAGGTATTAAATTTACTTTTATTTCATTATTAGATATGAATTAAATATTTATTCAAATTGTGCTATCCTTTGTGTTAAGCTTTTGAGTGATATTTTTGGTGGTCTTCCCCTAAGCTTTTTCTATCGGCCCGTTATTTCTATAGCATGATTTTCTACACACGGTGTTACACATGAATGCAACTATTGTGTTTTTAGCAGAATTAACTGTATATGACATTGCATTATTTTTCTAGCAATATTGACTTCTTCATTTACTACAAACAAATATGTAAATATAGGAAAAATATTGGTTTCCTTTTCTGAAAAAAAATAAAATTAAGCACCGACCTCTGGAACACGAGGTCCATCTTCAGTCCCCCCAATGTCTCTATGGGCCCTTTGCTAGAGGAACCATAAACTTACCAGCTCTTTTCTTGTTATTTTCATCTGCTTCGAATCATTTTATCAAAGAAAGGAAGAAATAACACCATTTTTGTTTTCAAGTGCTCCCAGTGCAAAGCTCCAACAACTCTTTGTATAAGACTTTTTACAAAGCTTTCTCCTGTCTTTTTTGGCCAGATGGTTAACCATCAAATACACATTGGTCTTGGCCTCACCTAGGACACTTACCTGAGCATAACTACAGTTTCTCATTCTAATGAGTCTTTGAGAATCCATGCTGTGGTTTTACCAAAAACAACATTGAGGATCTAAAGCTGGCATCAGCGTTGCCTTGTATAAATTTATAACCTCAATGTCCTTGTATTTCATGTCTTGACATGTATATCTAAGCAGTACTTATGACTTTATTTGGCTGCACTTGCAAAAGATTGTAATTTCTCTTTGAGCTCTTCCGTATCTTTTAGCATTCTTTTGTAAACCACACCATTTCCAGTTGTTGCTCCCAAATCTATCATGTCTGCAATAAATTAAGTATACTGCTCGGCTGCTCATTTAGATAGCAATTCTTTCCCCAAGTATTTTTATTGGCCATGAACATGCACTTATATCTACAAATTTGAAAATGAAGGTTCCTGAGACCAAATCATATGCACTCTACACTCAATAATGGGAAGCTCTGTTTTCACACTAAGCTTTATGTTATCCAGAAATTTAAATTAAACAGCATAAGCAAGTGGGAATTTAATGTTCCCAAAAATTTGGAGGGAGCTACCAGAACTGACGCCAGTGTGCTGATCTTACTGGTATTACAGCAGGAACCCATTACTTCTTTCCTTGTAGCAATTCACTTGGATCTAGTTACTGTTTATATTAAACTTGAGAATGGAACTTTCAGTTTGGGCTGGTGCTTGTGTTGGTGTTTGCTACAAGATTCCAAAACATTGTCTTGCTCCATGTTCAGCTTGTGCAAGTGGGATAAAACTTATTACATTTTATAGCATTCTTTTTGTTTTCATTCAGAACATCCCCTCTAAATTATCCTTTCCATTGCAAGCCATTATAAATTTAGAAATTAACATGAAGTAACTGCAGAATGTAGATCAAATTAAAATAGAAAATTGCTTTTTTTCAACCAGGATTGAAAAGGTAGCTTCAGTTACACTTAGAAAAAAAAAATTTGTAGGAAATATTTATATCCCTGTCAGTTTGTAAGTTTCTTTAAGGAGAAAAGAATTACTCACCAAAAATGTCTTCCTGAAAAAAAAAGAGAAAATAAAACTCATATGTTTAGCAGTAGTGATACATAACTGTTAAAACCAAGTGTCAGTACTTCACAGTATGGTTAAAAATATACCAAAAAGAAATGTCAGTTTATGGAAGGATAATAAACAGCTTTTCAAAAGAAAGCTAATGTCTTACAGACCAAGGTGATGATGGCTAGTAATCCAGTGACACAGGCTAATGCTTTCTGAGGACATGGGTTGGAAACCCACCACGGCAGATGACGGGATCTGAATTCAACTAATAGATCTGGCATTAAGAGCTAATCCAATAGTGACGAGTACTGATTATTGTAAAAAGACAAGAAGAACATTAGAACCAGGGGGCATAGCCTCAAAATAACGAGAAGCAGATTTAGGACTGAGTTGAAGAGGAACCTCTTCTTCCAAAGGGTTGTGAATCTGTGAAATTCTCTGCCCAGTGAAGCAGTTGAGGCTACCTCGTTAAATATTTTTAAGGCAAAGACAGATGGATTTTTGAACAGTAAAGGAATTAAGGCTTATGGTGAGCGGGGGGGTGGGTAAGTGGAGCTGAGTCCACAAAGAAGATCAGCCGTGATCTCATTGAATGGTGAAGCAGGTTAGAGGGCCAGATGGTCTACTCCTCGTCCTAGTTCTTCTGTTAATATCCTTTAGGGTAGGCAAATCAGCCAACATCATCTAGTCTGGCCCACAAGACTCCAGATCCTCAGCAACATAGTTGGTGTTTAAACACCCTCCGAAATGGTTAGCAAGCCGCTCAGTCTAATGCTACAAAATCCAATAAAAGAAATGGAACCAGCCAGCCAAAGCACTGGAAACAAGGCCTGATAAAGCTACAAGGTCCTCCTTACTAACAGCACAGGGCTACTGCGAAAATTGGGATGAATGTCCCACAGGCTAATCAAACAGCAGTCTGACATAATCAGATGAAATCATGCATTAAATACATTGTTCCAGATATCACAATGACCATTCCATGGTGTATCCTTTCCCACCAGCAGTACAGGCCTAGCAAAGGAAGTGGCACAATGGTATATAGTCAGGAGGGAATTACCCTGGGAAACCTCAATTTGATGCTGGACTCCACAAAATCTCATGGCATCAGGTCAAGCATGGGTAAAGAAAATAACTGTTGATTACTACTACCAACAACAGTCAGCTGATGATTCAGTTGTTCTCTATGAATACCACCACTTGGAAGACAGAGGATGGCAAGGGCACCTAATGTACTCTGGGTGGGGATTTTACTGCCCATCATCAAACAGGGATTGATAGCACCAACACTGACAAGATGGCTGAGTCCTAAAGGACACAGCTGTTCAACGGGGCTTGTGGCAGATGGTGAGGAGAAGCCCAGCATATCAGTGCAAAAGCTAAAGCTTCAGGGATCTTGAGCATATCAAGCAACACCTACTCAACAATAATCTGCTCACTGACACACAGTTTAGATTCCACCAGGCTCACTCAGTTCGGAACCTCATTACAGCCATAGTTCAAACAAAAGAGCTGAACTCAAAGGGGAAGTGAGAACCTCTACTCTTGACATCAAGACAGCATTTGACTCTGTCTGGCATCAAGGAGACCAAGCAAAACTGGAGCCAATGGCAGAAAGGATGACTATTGTGGGTTGGAGGTCATAGAGTCACCAATCATCTCCGTGCCAGGATAGTGCTGCAGGAGCTCTTCAGGGTTATGTCTGAAGCCCAGCCATGTTCAGCTGTTTCAATGAAGTTCGCTCGTAATTATGTGCATTCATCAGTGAAAATCTCCAGCACCGATTGCATGTCAAAATATTAAAGCAGCCCATGACCAAGTGCAGTAAGACCTGGAAAACATTTAGGTTTTGGCTAATAAATGTCAAATAACATACAGGCCAAACAAGTGTGCCAGGTAATGACTATCACCAACAGGACAGAATCCACCAATCCCCCCTTGACGTTCAACGGCATTGCCGCTGAACTCCCCACTATCAACATCCTAGAGATTACCTTTGAACAGAAATTGAATTGCCAAGTCATATACATACTGTGCCCATAACAGCAGGTCAGAGGCTGGGAACTGCAATGAGTAACTCCAAAGTCTGTCCACAATCAAGTGTGATGGAACATTCTCCACTTGCCTGGATGAGTACAGCTTCAACAACACTCCAGATGCTCGGCACCATCCATGACAAAGATGCTTGATTGGTGCCAATTTAACACCTTCAGCATTCACACCCTCCATGACCAATATATAGTAGAAGCAGTGTGTACCATCAATAAGATACAATGCAACAACTCACCGAGGCTCCTTAATGTGTTCCAAACCTCCAGCCTGTACTGTCTAGTATGACATGGGCAGCACCATTACCTGAAAGTTTCCCTCAAAGTCATGCATCATTCTTACTTGGAACTATGGTGCAGTTCTTTCACTGTCACTGGGTCAAATCCTGGAATTCGTTCCTCAACAGCAAGGTGGGTGTACCATATGGAATGTAGCAGTTCAAGAAGGCAGTTCACCAAAACCTTTTCAAGAGTGTTTAGGAATGGGCAATAAATTCTGGCCTTACCAACGATGCCCACATCCCATGAATGATTTTTAAAAACTTAAATTACATTTCTGGAAACAAAATTGGCTGTTTGGCCGTTCTATGCCCATCTCTGTAATGTCAATGTTAGTCTTCAAACTCACTACAGTACTGACAAAGTTTGATTTATTGTATACTTTTAACAAGTATCTTGATGGTACAGATAGGAGACAGACTGCTCTTATCCCCAGTTGGCTGGTTGTAAGCACTGTTGCTAAATCTAGTTAAAACCTTCTGTTGTCCTTAACTAATTCTCAAGAATGCCTTACTACTCCTAAACACATCATTTTAGAAGAGGGAAAATTGCCAAGTTAATCTATTTTTGCAGGCATTCTGTTCTGATGATACATGAATAGAAGTCACAAAGTAAAATTAAAACTCTACACGGAATTCCAATGGGATTACAATTCTTCCATGTTCATTGGGGGTTGGAAGGTAAGACAGTGATTGCAAAAAACAGAAGTCACTGATTTACAGATAAAGTCCAACTGTAAACACGAATACGGTATGATGTGGGAGACAGGCAAGTCTGAAGCTTTAGCACACCTTAAAGTACAAAATTTGAATTAAAATTAGTGTCCTAAACTTGTAAATGTAATACACATAAAACTACAACTGAAGTAACAAATAGACAATGTGGGTCTTTGCACTACACTGTAAAAGTACAAAAGACAGACAAGTTACTGGAATAGATAAAAAAGTCAGGGAGAGAGAACTAAGCTTAGTCAGATAATGTAAAAGTATATTTAACGTTACAAGTTCAGAATTGTCTCCCTAAACGGAATAACCTTAAAGTGTAATATTGATAAATTGTCAAGTTGGATACTTTAGTTCAGCCGAACCTGGTATGAAAATTTCACAAGCATTACATTTCATTGAAATCCTAGTGACATCATCGGAATAATTATTCCTAACCAAACTACTTAAAAGTTGCTGCTGACTGTAAAAAAAAAACTACGCTTAGTACTTACTGGTGGTAAACTTGTTCCAGTTTCTGTACAGAAGAACTCCAAAAACTGCTGCAGCACTGAGGAGTAAAAAGATAGTGATTCCCCCAACTAATCCAGAAATGACTTTAGCTGTTTGTATAAAGGAAGAACAAAGTTAATATTGTCAATGTCAATAGCGACAAAATGATGTTTTAGAAAGTAAGTTTTGCAAAACTATTTTATGAATCATATAGCGTATAAACTTATAATGAGAACCTAAAGTGTTTATTCTCAGATGAATATTTACAGTAATTAACTCACTGTTAAATGAGACCCATATTTCGACCTCTTTAATCCCCAAAGGATTCTCACTCTTGCAAATGTATCTTCCTTCATCCTGCTCTTTTGAGGACATCACTATAGTTAAGCTTGAAACAACACCTTCTTCTGAGATTATGTATTTGCTGCTTGAGAAAATTTCCTCCTCATCATTTCTCCACCAAGTTAATTTGGGAGGTGGATTTCCTTCCTTACTGTGACAGGTCAATGTTGTATTTTTTCCTACATATCCAGTTACAAGAGGTTGTGATTCTGGAAGTGGAGCCTCTGAAACAAAACAAGAGTTATGGTTCATGCAACATCGAATAGATATTTTGGTCTTTCTTACTAAAATACTAAGCTAATTCTGCACTGCAATTGAATAAATTTTGGAATTAGTGAAAAAAAAAAATTCTTGGGTAAAATGAAAGAGGGAAAATATTGTGTAATCTCATGTTTAATATTTTTATCTTTTCAATTTCAATCACGAAAATCAAGTGAAAATATCCGTAAGTTGAATACATTAAATGCTTGTCATTCAAAAGTCTCAAGTAGCATTCACTGAAACTCACCTACTATAAAATTTAGGACTTTTTAAAAACATTTGCTTACCAAAAATACAAGCGCCATTTTCCTGCCATACCTCATGAACACTGCATCTAGTCACAGTCAGGTCAATTTTAAGAAATTACCAAAATAGAAACTGAAGTAATGTAAGCTCAGAACTTCATATTTCCTTTCTCTGAGGTGACCCTCCAAGAGAGGGGTCGGGAACTAGCCTTAGTCTCTACACTCCTTCTGCGCCCATTATTTGCTATTGGTGAACTTAAAAGGATTTTGCACTTCCATACAATTAATACTTCCTACAGTTATAAATGCAGAAAATATTGATCAGTGCAGACAAAGAATGCAAGTTGGACGCAGTTCCTGCTGAACATGCTAAAAATCAAATACAGTTTGGTTTTCAGTAGGTAGCTCAGTGGTTAGCTCTGCTGCCAGAGACCCAGGTTCCATTCCAGTCTCGGGCAACTGTCTGTGTGGACCTTGTCTGTGTGCACTTCCTCTGGGTGCTCCAGTTTCCTCCCACAGTCAAACGTGGATTGGCCATGCTAAATTGCTCACTGTGTCCAGGGATGTGCAGTCTAGGTGGATTAGCCATGGGAAATGCAGGGTTACAGGAATAGGGTAGGGGGTAGATGTCGGTGGAATTTTCTTTGGAGGGTCAGTGTAGAATTGATGGGCCTAATTGCCTACTTCCACGGATTCTATGATTCTATGAAAAAACTTCAGCTCTGCTCAATACTGTTGAAAACCGAATAAAAACAAGTTTTATAAAGTTTTTCTTTGGATTACACCCACAATGCAAGCAAACCTTTAAAATACATCAAAGGAGGTAATTTCACCTAAATGCAGAAAACACATTTTATAACCATGATTTGCCTTTTAAGCTGTTTGCAATTATTCAGTTTCCACTTCAATTAGGCCATCTGCTTCAAAGCATGAGGTGTGTTTGATATCCAGATTTGGCAAAAGACAATACCTTGACATCTCAGCAAATGAGCATTTACTGGCACATTAAATTATTCTTAATGACTAACTGGCCTTTGCAGTTCAATTTACTGTGATGCATGATATCACATGGTCAGTAAAACATGGTTGCTGCATATGTTGTGAAAACTTCACAACAGCATTAAAAGTATCCATTCAATTATGATTGCTTCAATGTCAAAACAAAATGTGCATTGGTCAGTGATCTTAAGGTGCTTGATTCTCTCCTCTTTCCATTCCATATGAAGAGTGCTATTGAGATATCTGGTTTACAGTATCATATAAGGGACTTGATTAAAAACTACTTAAAGATATTACCATGACCACTTTTATTCAAACAAGCTAAAGCATTGTATTACTAGCTTCTTAATAGATTTTTCTGTTTCTAATAGCACAGTGAACAAATTTTACTTACTCAATGTCAACGAGCATGACTTTTCCATCCTTTGTTCATATGCAATGTGATAACCCACACATTTAAACAATTGACCATCATGGATCTTTGACCCTTTAATTTCTAGTAGTGTGGTATCATTTGACCCAACTAGCCCATTTGGTCCGAATTTCTGACTTTCGCTTGACCAAGCAAACATCGGATAAGGATATCCTTCAGTCCAAGAACAAAACAGCTGCACATAATCATCAGAAAATGCTGCATGACACACTGGAAGCCCCTTTGGTGGATCTGAAAAATGAACATTAAATGCCAAAGCATACGAATTGGTTTTGCTTCATAATATTTATATTAGCGTATAGATAGTTTGTTGAATGGGAAGGCGTTTATGCTTGCAGCAACAGTATTGTACATTCCCATAGAAGCTTTTAGTACTATGGTCTGAAAAATTAGTTCAGAAGCTTCAGATATTAGTTGCTTCCTGGATTCTTTCCAATAGGATGAATTTCATATTCTGAAGGTTTCTCTTTGTTTTGGAACTATTTATTTTTAATTTCCTTCAATTACATGAGCTGATTTTTGGATAGAAAGATAAAAGCCTTTTAGCTACTTTATGAAAGAGCTTTTCATAATTGAATTCTGTATTTATATCTGCAGTTTGTCTCTCTTTTTCAGTTCTTGAAAACGAAAATTGAATTAAGTTGATAACAATTTGATAGCTATTGACATAGCTAATTGTCAAAACTAGATCAGTAATGATCTAGTTCAATGATGGAG
Source organism: Ginglymostoma cirratum (assembly GCA_024137785.1). Classification (NCBI taxonomy): domain Eukaryota; kingdom Metazoa; phylum Chordata; class Chondrichthyes; order Orectolobiformes; family Ginglymostomatidae; genus Ginglymostoma; species Ginglymostoma cirratum. The sequence goes on from JAHRHZ010000099.1 coordinate 9,496,710, forward strand.
AAAGGGTGAGGTGCATACTCCTGCTCCAAATTCCTAAACTTACAATAGATCCTTACCATTTATTATATAATACCAATAAGGAGACATCAGTGCTCAAGATACCAAAATGACTACTACGAGACCTTGTTTTGTTGGAAAAGCTTCCTATATCTCAGGTCTTGCAATATTTGTACCAATGGATCAGTTACAACAACATGGTTTCAAATAGCATCCTTAAGGCAATAAAACCCCCAGAGGATTTCCGAGGGGAATCATCAAATAAAATTTGATACAGAACCACATCAAAGCTTTGTTGGAGACATAGCTTTTTAAGGAGTATCTTAAAACTTGAGACGGAGAGACATTTTGGGAGAGAATTCCACCTTTGATCATTATCCCTTCATTAATCCCACCTCTAATTATATTTTGCATATGCCTTTGTTTTGTATGGTAACTTATAGGAGCTAACTTGTATGTGGGACCTTTTAGGTCACTTTGCAGCAAACGAACAGCCTCAATGGAAATTCATGAACTTCAGTTTTGAAAATTTCACTTGACACAAAGAATTTTGAGGACACATTTTCCAGATCAGCTTTCATGTGTTAGATAAAGGTGCTTTATTATTTTGTGCCTAAATGATCAAATTCCAGTTTTAAGATTATGCCAACGATTGGAAATAAGATTGATGCAGTGAAACCATCAAATCATTTTATCATTCTGAATACCTCAGTTAAATCACCCTCAACTTCTTAACTCAAAAGAATACAAACGAAGTTTTAGCAAATGTTGACGATACTACAACATCACTATCATTTTTACAGGACTTAACTGCTTATATTATGGCCATTAAATTCATCACACAGTTTAAAATGCTTTAAATAAGCTTCCTGTCTCCTATTTCTTGATAATTTTATTCCCTTATTCAGACACCCGTCGAATGCCTTGACAAACCCCCACAGCTTACTTCAGGGGAACCACGTTTTTTGTGGGGGAAAAAAAAAAGTGGGATGCTAGGGACCTCCCAAACATAGCGTTTCACTAACTTCATATTCCAACACATTTTTTTGAGAATCATTGTAGGCATCTCTCAATAATTTAAGCCAAGCATTCAAATGATTCTGTGTGTCCAGGAACTGATCAAATCTTAACACGTCAGTGATACTACATGGGAATAGAATTCTAAACAAAGTCAAAATGTTATACATCGTTTATTTTCATTTTTGGATCTTTTCTTCTATTAATGAAGTACTTGCTGATGTGGAAAGTTACTGCTTGAGACAGCAAAAGTGATAAATTTAAAACAATTACACTTGCATGTAATTAGTGTTAATCTACAATAGCTGGAAATTTTGCTTTATTGATCATTAGTGAAATATTTGTGAGAGATATTAGAAAGCAATTGTAAATATAAACTTACAGTAGACAAGGACTTCTTTGGTTTCACTGACGTTTTTTGAGCAGGTGTAATTCCCCTGGTTGTCGTAACTTATATCAAAAAGTGTAAATTCAGTATGCGCTCCCTCTACACTTGTAAAAACTTCCTGATTTGAATCCGGATGAACAAAAATCCAGGATATGTTCTGCTCTAGTTGAAGAGTGCTTGAGCAACTGAATGAAACATTTTTGTGTTTGATTACGTAGATTGTTTTATTTGGCAATTCTTCTCCAGGACTAATGGTAATAGTAAAATTCATGTCATTATCTGCAAGTGCAAAGAACACACTTTAGCTAAAAGTGAAAACAACAGACATTTAAGTGTTAAGTGTGAACAGCAATAAATACACATTTTAATTCTTTAATTGATAGAAATGCCTTCTCAAAGTGAGGAAGACAAACTTGGTTCATTTTGCGGACTTTCTAGAAATGCACTTATTTGCACAGTAAAACTGGAAGTTTTTTGTTGTACTGCAGTGATAAGATTGATGGAGAAAGAGGAACCACTATTGGTTAAAGCTTTAAAAAGAAAGTAGAATCGCTTTTGCACTTAACACAGCATTTAGACACTTACAGCATTGATTTTGAATGAAAACATGTTTAGACTATTTTTTAAATATCCTCAAGTTAGACATTTTATGTTGTTAACATGAAATAATGTTATCACATACTTAACAATTAAATGCTTCACTATATCCAGATAGTTACAGAGTGAGTGTGCAATTTGTTAATCTTTGAAATATTGCAATAAAGTTCCCCTAGATTTCGAATCCCAAATTTACAACAACAGCTTTATGATTTTTAGCATAAAACATCCCAACACAGAAACATTAGAAAACAAGAATGACACAGCAGTATATAAGGAGATATTTGGTTAGATGACCATAAGCTTGAAGTTGATTTTAAGTCTTATTTTAAAGGAGAAAAGTGAGGTAGAAATAGAATGGATGTGAAGATGATGTTTCCACTCGGAGTGACTAGGACCTGAGAGCACAGCCTCAGAGTGAAGGGACGACTCTTTAGAACTGAGATGGGGAGAAATTTCTTCAGCTAGAGGGTGGTGAATCTGTAGAATTTATTGCCACAGAAGGCTGTGGAGGCCAAGTCATTGAGTGTATTTAAGCCAAAGATAGCTAGGTTCTTGATTAGTAAGTGATCAAGGGTTACAGGGAGAGGGAAGGAGAATGAGGTTGAGAAACATTTCAGCCATGATCGAATTGCAGAGCAGACTCAGTGGGCTGAATGGCTTAATTCTGCTCCCATATCTTATGGTCTAGAAAGGTGGAGAGGTATGCAGAGAGTATTCTAGCACTTGGTGTCTTGGGAAGTGTTGCCACTAACGGCAGAACAATTAAAATTGGAAAATGTACAAGAAGCCAGATTGAGATTGCCATAGCTATCTCAGGTTTGAGAGATTGGAGGAGTTTACAGTGATAGGGAGGGATAAGGTCACCAAGGAATCTGAAAACAAGGATGGGAATTTTAAAATAATGACATTACACAACTGAGAGCCAATGTCGGTCAATGGTGAGGGGTGATAGGGAAAGGGAATTTTGTGCTGCCTGTGTCTTAACTTGCAAAGTTTTGGATGACCTGAAGCTGCAGGTGGGAGACCAGCCAACGTGCATTGGATGGTTGAGTCCAGAGGTAATGAAGGCACAAATGAATTTCAGAACAGATGAGCTGAGACAGGGACAAAATTGAACAACGTTATGGAGATGGAAACAGGCAGCCTAAGTGATAGCACAACTAATGCAGGTGAGAAGTTCATCTGAATCAAATGTAACAGAAAGGTTACAAACAGACCAGCTTAATCTCAGATTGTTTGCCAGAGAGAGAGAGATAAAGTCAGTAGCTGTGGAAGGAATTTGCAGCAGGAACCTACATTCCCTCTAGCTTTTGCTGTCAGGTGCGGACTTTTGAGGCCCGTGCATGGCAGAAATCTCCAGAAGCAGAAACTGATGGTTCCGCACTCTGATCAATATATGCAGATCCTCCGAGTGACCGCACAGCTTAGAATGGAAAATTGGCCAGGACTGAAAACAGCAGTTTTCCCAGAATTGATCTGGATGAAATTTCTGCTCTTCTACAGATGTCAGATAAGCATTAATTACTTCACCACCTGTGAAGCAGAGTGTATATATGAAAATCGACACTGTTCAGTTGACGTTGCTGAGCAGCAGCATGGTAATGAGATAATGAAAAGGACTGAGAAAATGCCTTTGGGAGACAGCAGTGGCTAAAGGTGAGAGTGACAGAGAAAGAAAGAAAGAAAGACAGAAAGACAGAAAAGAAAGACAGAAAAGAAAGACAGAAAAGAAAGACAGAAAAGAAAGACAGAAAAGAAAGACAGAAAAGAAAGAAAAGAAAGGAAAGAAAGAAAGAAAAGAAAGAAAGGAAAGAAAGAAAGGAAAGAAAGAAAGGAAAGAAAGAAAAGAAAGAAAGAAAAGAGAAGAAAGAAAGAAAGAAAGAAAGAAAGAAAAGAAAGAAAAGAAAGAGAGAGAGAGAAAGAGAGAGAGAAAGAAAGAAAGAAAGAGAGAGAGAGAAAGAAAGAAAGAGAGAGAGAGAAAGAAAAAGAAAAAGAACGAAAGAAAGAAAGAGAACGAAAGAAAGAAAGAGAACGAAAGAAAGAGAACGAAAGAAAGAGAACGAAAGAAAGAGAACGAAAGAAAGAGAACGAAAGAAAGAGAACGAAAGAAAGAAAAAGAGACTTAAAGCTTCAAGTCTCACTTCAGCAGTAACATGTGTGCATCAAATCATTTGGCAAAGCACTCCATATCTTCTTTGTGCTTCTGATTTTTCTTCTGTTCCATTGAATGTGGTTTCACCCTGATCCATCGTCACACCAACAACTGAGTTCACCTCTCCCATAACATAGGGAATTAAAACAATGTCTTGCACCCTACCTATGCTGTGTAATATCATATTTACACAGTAAAAAAGTGTTTCTTTACAGTATAAAAGAATTAACATATTTGCAGGAAAATTGAGAGCAATCTCTGGTCCAATTGGAGGTCAAGACAGATTCTGAGCCCAAGAAGTGGAAAGATCTGAGGTCAAGTTGTAAGTTAAACAAAATGATATATGTGTTTAATTGAATAATTTTTGCATAAGGAATATACTTGTTACAGAGGATCTGCGAAATCTTTATGATGCGAAAAAGGGGATATCAAGAGGCTACCCTGGTGCCCACAGTGAAAGGAATATTAAGCCTGAGTTATTTATAACAAGTACATTTAATAAAGACAGTAGCCCACATCAAAGGAAGTGGTTTTTAAGAATGCCAGAAATCGTAGCAAACCTGAGGATTGGGAGTAATTCAGGATCCAAATGAGGGTCAAGAAACTGATAAGGAGAGGGAAGAGAGAATATGAACACAAGTTAACAAGGGACATAAAGGAGGACTATAAAAGTTTCTATAAAAAAACTAAATAAAAGTGATTAGCAAGGATAAATGTAGGTGTATTACATGTGTGAACAGTAACAGTTATGGAGGAGAACCGGGAAGTGCTGGAGTAACCAAACTAAACTTTATATCTGTGGTCACAAAACAAGATATAAAAACTCTTCCAGAAATTCTAGGGACTTGTGTAACTGAAGAGCAATATGAAATTGATATCAGTTACTTGAAAAAGAAACAAAAATCGCTTGGATCAGATGAGCTCTTTTCAGGCCGTAAAAGGAAGGAACAATAGAGATAGTGGTGGATTGCTAGTTATCTTTCATTGCTGCTCAGTGATTAGCACTGCTGTCTCACAGCACCAGGGACCCAGGTTCAATTCCACCCTCAGGTGACTGTCTGTGTGGAGTTTGAACATTCTCCATGTGTCTGCGTGGATTTCTTCTGGGTGCTCCGGTTTCCTGCCACAGTCCAAAGATGTGCAGGGTAGGTTGATTGGCCATGCTAAATTGCCCGTAGCATTCAGGGATGTGTCGGTTAGGTGGATTATAGGGGGATGGGTCTGGGTGGGATGCTCCAAGGATCAGTGTGGACTTGTTGGGCCGAAAGGCCTATTTCCACACTGTAGGGATTCTGCCCCTTAGAGGGCATGAAATTGAGCTATGAATTGAGAATTGGTTAACAGGCAGAAAGACAGACAGTCTCAGAATGACAAGCTGTTACTATTGGGGCATCACAACTGTCAGTGCTAAGTCCACAACTGTTCACAATGTGCATAAATGTTTTGGATGTGGGGGCCAATTGTAATACTTCCAAATTTGCTGACAATATAAATCTGGATGTGAATGCAAATTGAAAGGAAGGTTCCAGAAGGCTTCAGAGAATGTGGACAGGCAAAGTGAATGGATAGAACATGGTAGATGGAACACAATATAACCAAGTGTGAAATTATTGACTTCAGCGCAAAACATTTCGGCAGAAAATTTCTTAAGTGGTGAGAGGTTAGGAAGTGGGTCAGGTGTCCTCATCCAGGAATCACCAAAAGACAATATGCAAGTGCAGCAAGCAATTAGAAAGGCAAACAGTATGTTGGCATTCACTTCAAGGGGATTTGACAGCAGAAGTAAAAATGACTTCCTGTAGTTGCACACAGTCTTGGTGAGACCTCACCTGTAATATTGTGTACAGTTTTGGTCTCCTTATCCAAGGAAGGATAAACTTGTAATAAAAGGAGTGCAAAGGATGTTTGCTAGAATAGTCACTGGAATGATTACTTTATGAGGAGAGATTGTGAAAACTGGATTTATATCTCCTACGGTTTCAAAGGATATGTGGTGATCTCATTGAAACTTAAAAACACTTCTTAGAGTGGATGATAGGGTGGACATAGATAGGATGTTGCCTCAGATGCTGACGGTAGAACCAGGGTACATAATCTCAGGATGACGGTCAGGACATTTAAGACTGAGAACAGGGCGATTTCTTCACAAAAGTTGGCAAGTCTCTGGAATTCTCTACCCCATAGGTTTGTGGAAGCTCAATCATTCAATGGTTCACGACAGATATCTATCGGTTTCTGGAGACTAATGACATTAAAGGTAAAGTTGCCATAGTCCCAGAGCACTTAGGCAAGGGACCTTCATGTTAACCTCAGCTGGTGGGGGAATTAAACTTGTGCTATTGGTGTTATTTTTTTAATCACAAACCAACTGCCCAGCCAATTGAGCTAACTGATCCCCTTAATGACATTAAAAATATGGAGATAGTGCAGGAAAAGATATGATCAGCCATGATGTGGAACAGTTGAGCAGACCCAAAGGACTGATTCCCTACCTCTGTTCCTATGTAGCTATGATTGGTAGGTCCCTTAGTATGCATGAAAGGACAAATGATAATTTAGCTCATTCCCTCTTGTGAGCTGAGAATGGAAGATGTGAGGGAATATATTAACTGAATCAGGGAAAAAGTATTAAAAATGTCAAATATATTGGAGAACATTGTGATAATGACATCATCTCAACCAATGAAAATAAAGGTTAAAGTAAGGAGTCATAGAATCCCTGCAGTGTGGAAGCAGGCCATTCAGCCCATCAAGTCCACAATGACCCTCTGAGAAGCATCTCACCCAGACCAACATCCCTACCCAATCCCTGTAACCTTGCATTTCCCATGGCCAATCCAGCTGACCTGCACATCTTTGGACTGTGGCAAGAAACCACAGCACTAGCAGGAATCCCATGCAGACACGGGGAGAATGTGCAAACTCCACACAGACAGTTGCCCGAGGCTGGAATTGAACCTGGGTCCTTGGTCCTGTGAGGTGGCAGTGCTAACCACTGAACCATGCTGAAGAAAGAAGTACAAATGTGAATTGCTAAGATAGTGAAGGTCTATTTGATGAGAAGGTGAAAGCTTGGGAAGGATGAAAAATAAAGGTCCAGTCAGCTCTGAAGTCAAAACAAAAACTGTTGGCAATTACAGCAAGTCCATGAGCTGTGAAGAGAAATATAATCAAAATAACTCAACAGTAAGAGTACAGATTGTTCTATTCTCTCACATCACCTCTCTTACGGTCACCTTCTATAAATGCTGTTGCTACAAAATAAAAAAAAATTTGCCTTTGAACTAAACATCAACAAAACACTCTATAGGACCATAAACATCAACAATGCACCCTACAATAACCTCTGCTGTGAAGAAAGTGAAGGAAGGATGAAGCCAACAGTTCAATGCAGTGATGCTAATTTTTAGACTAGAGGCTATATGACAAATATGAGATACGGGTCGATTAGACTCTATTAGGAAGTATTGTAATTCTATGTGGGGCCAAAGACAGAGAGGTCAGAGTGAATGGAATGGGAAATGAAGGACACATATACAAAGTAAAATAATCATCTAATTGTTATTTCCAACTTAGCTGTTTTATGTAAATGTGACCAAATTTTCTGTTTCATTCTGTTATGATCTATTGATTGGTTTAGCTAGATGAGGCTGGAATGCAATTGTATTACTGTACTAGGGTCAACAACTTGGTGGGGGCCAGAATATGAATCTGGAAAGAAAAAGCCTTGGGAATAGCTTAGAAAATACAGAGAACATTCTCTTCAGTATATTAAAATATTAATGAGAAAATATCAAAAAATGAAAAGGTGGAATGTGCCGTGCCTCTACATTCACTGCTGGAACTGTTACAATTTACAAGCAACTTTTATGTAGCCAGCACTTAAATTTCTGTATGTCAAAATAGGAGAGGTAATAGAATCAGAAGTGCCACTTCAGAGGATAGAACAAAAATAAAAAAATACATTCTGTCTGCACTAAATGAATGTAACATTTTACTAAATGGGTGTTAAAAATAATAACAACCATACTTCAGGAATGGCGCTGAAGTAACTACAGATGAAATTGATAGAGGCAAGAAAGTATTAGTTGGCTCAACATTGAAGTGCCCAACAATTGCAAAGTATTAATCATTAAAACTGATAGGCTATGGACTTCACCAAGCATAAATGAGTCCTGGTGGGACCTGCAATGTTATCTTCAGATGTACTTGACCTGCTAAAGTGCTGCAAGCATTTCCTGGTTTTTATTTCAGGTTTCCAGCATTTTGACTGAGTACAAGCTAGAGCACAATACACCTCTATTGTGTTCATACTCAAGTTCACAATTTCTGATAGTTTTGGTCAACAGGAAGGCATCTAATGGCTGGAAGTAGTAGAGAAAAGGTACGTTAGGTCCATCCATAGTTTGAGGGCTCTTACTAAAGAAACTTGGACTGATCAACCTGGAAGAAAGTGATTTTAAATCGAGCTATCTAACAATATTACAGATAAAAAAAACTATTACCGTGAACGTTTCTGTGGGAATATACACCAGAGACACAGATTTGAAATTAACAGGGTAATTTTTAGAACAGACGTCAGGAATTTCTTCTTCATTGGTTTGAACATTTAACATACTGAATAAACTTCGTTTGAATGGGTGATCAAGGATCAAGCAATCAAGGAAATTTAAATCACTATCAAACATAGGAGAAAAAAGAAAGTGCGGAAAATATTTCACAGGTAACATCCTCCTAAATGGAAGATTGCCAGAGGCGCATCAGAAGGAATTATAATTAGAATAGCCATCACAACTGCATAAACTATTGAATATTTGTTAGAGAAGGGAGGGGGGAGGGGGAAAGACTTTTTACAACTTTAATTACCATTCAAAACGACACACGATGGTTGCTACATTTTACCAACGCAAGACTAGTTGCACTCTAAATAACACCAAGTAATAACTATCTTACGTTTTATATAAGTACTAGGGACATAAACACCCTATCAGTGAAACTCCTATCAAACCCCAGTAAAACATTTGCTCTCTGTCCCGTTTTGACTAAACTAAAATCCAAATATCTAAATGGTCTGCTGGAGTAGTGCAAGCAAAACATGCAGAACAGCCTGCATAAACATGTCGAACCCTAACTCGTTTCACAACAGGAAGAAACACAGCTCTGGAAAACTCGTCGGGCGCTCGACTGGTTAAATGAACTATTCATATAAAGATATATGAATACATCAAAAACCTACCTGCCCAGACCAAAGAACACAGGGTGAGACTGACAACAGCAGCGAGCTGCAAACAATTGCTGCAGCCCATTGTGTGACTGAGTGAGCAACTTTCCGAGGACAATAACCTTCAGCACTTCCTGCTGGCTCGCTCCAGTGCGCACGCGCGGCACACCTTGGCCCGCCTCACCTGTCGGTGCAGGTGGGCGGCAGAGCTCGAGAGCCAGTTGGGAAGGCCCCACTCTCTGGATAAACTGGCTCAGAAGCCAGTGTAACACGCCCCGTCTCCCTTCCAGAAATGATTCCCTGTTTCCTGATTGCAGGTTAATGTTTTTTGGCGAAAAAAGCAAGCCCCATAAACACCAACGCGTATTGTAAATGATACTGGACTAAAACAGAAAGCTCCGTGGCTGTGGTCCAGATCCAAACACTTCTTCATTCTTGCCTGATACATTGTAACAATGACTGCACTTCATTAGGTAATCTACTGGCTGTGAAACGCTTAAAGACATCCTAAAGTCACGAAGGTGCTACATAAATGCAAGTTATTTATTTTGCTATCCTAACAATTGTTCCAGGGCCAACTACAATTTGAACTGGCCCTCGGAATTGCTTTCTTTTTGCAAAGCGTACTAATCCACTTGCCAACTAATATTTAAGGAATTTAAATTATACTAGCACTTTTTACATTAGCTGGAATTAAAACAGTTCCTTGCTGGTCTGTTTAATAGGGAAACAATTTATTCTTCTTTTACAGTGTGTTCAGCAATGCAAAAAATGTCACCAAGGAGCTGTGGAGTGGAAAAATTAAGTCGATACATTTTCTAACTGATATTGGCTTAAGAATAAGGATGTTAAATTTAAGGCAATGTCACACCAAAAGCCATTTTAGGTCAGTCAACATAGGGCTAATGGGTGAACAGGATGAATAGTGAAATTTTGGATGAGTTGAAGTTTGTGAAAGTTGCAAGGTGGGACGCAAGCAAGGACAGCATTGGAATAGATTATTCCTGAGATAAGGAAAAACACGGAAGGTGACGTGGCAAGTGAGTTGAGATGGGTTGTAACACAATATTACTGTTTGGAGAAATGCAATTATACTCTTAGTGTACTTGTTGGTTCGCTGTAGTCACATGATTGCTACTTCGGCTGTACCTGTCTCGTGCGCAGTTTGCAGGAGTTTTTAAACCCAAATCACTTGAAATATGGTGTCAGAGCGGTGTACCTGGTGATATGTCATTTTCAGAGCTGTACGGGAGCCAGTAATGAAAGAGCAAATTAATTTAAAAAAGGACAAAAATGTGCAACTTTGAATTAGTGGGTGAGTCAAAATGGCAGTGTGTGTTCCACTCCCTGCAGCGAGAGGAATTAGATTTTTTTCCCCCTTGGTGCAAAACTATGAAAATGCAACAGAATTAATTTATAAACCTCAGCATATAAGAATTGCAACCCTCCTACGGGGAAGATTGTTATATTTCATTAATTTCATTAAACAATGAAAATGCAGACTGCAGAGATTTTGCAAGCCTCTAACTCTATATTAATGTTATTTATGAATGGTGTTTTATCAACATCAGAGCTCAAGGAGAGAGGGAATTGTCACCATTGTGTGACTGTACTGATATGTCCGCTGAGTCCTGCGAGTTTGGTTGACTGAGAGATTATCTCGTCCGAGATAAAAGCCCCTGTAGAGACAGCATGTCTGCTGAGGAAGGAGAAATTTACTCAAGAAAGCTATTGACATGTATAGAAGCTCGAAGATTTCCGATCATCAGCTAGAGACTATAAATGAGAGAACATATGAGATTTTGTGTAAGGTTGAGAGACATACCAGGCTGAATAAGAATGATAGATCAGGCAGAAAAAAGGAATATTTGGAGAAGAGTGAGAAGAAAGATGAAGGCCTGAGGACAGGATGTAAGTATTGTGGAAGATAGCACGTAAAAATAAGTGTGCTCAGTGCGGGGAAAAATAGTGTTTTAAGTGCAACAGGCTAAATCCCTTAGCAGCAAGTGCTGAGCTAGACTGAAGTAAATCAGCATAATAAAGATGGCTGTTGGGGAATTGTAAGCAGGTGATTCTGGTGAATGATACATTGTATAACAGGTTTGCATGATGTCTAGAAATGATGCATAGTTTTTGACTGTTAGAATAATGGTTTCAGTTGGAGAACATTGAATGATTGTAAAACGTCACTTTTGCTTCATGCAAAACCATGACCTCCATGGATGTGTTTGAAGTTGCTCAAGATGGGTAGTGGTGGAGGGTTGCTTTCCAGATTGGAGGCCTGTGACCATTGGTGTGCCACAAGGATTGTTGCTGGGTCCACTGCTTTTCGTCATTTATATAAATAATTTGGATGTGAGCATAGTTCAAGTTAATAGGTTTACAGATGACACAAAAATTAGAGGTGTAGTGGACAGTGATGAAGGTTACCTCAGAGTACAATGGGACCTTGATCAGTTGGGCCAGTGGGCCAAGCAGTGGCAGATGGAATTTAATTCAGATAGATGTGAGGTGCTGCATTTTGGAAAGGCAAATCAAGGCAGGACTTAGATAATTAATGGTAAGGTCCTGGGAAGTGTGGCAGAACAAAGAGACCTCGGAGTGCAGCTTCATCGTTCCTTGAAAGTGGAGTCACAGGTAGATAGGATAGCGAAGGGGTCATTTGATATGCTTGCCTTTATTGGTCAGCACGTTGAGTATAGTAGTTGGGAAGTCATGTTGCGGTTGTACAGGACATTGGTTAGGTCACTTTTGGAATACAGCGTGCTGTTCCGGTCTCCCTGATATAGGAAGGATGTTAACTTGGAAGGGTTCAGAAAAGATTTACAAAATGTTGTCAGGTTTGGAGGGTTTGAGCTAGAGGGAGAAGTTACTTTTCCTGGAGCCTTGGAGGCTGAGGGGTGACCTTATAGAGGTTTATAAAATCATGACAGGCATGGATAGGGTAAATTGACAAGGTCTTTTTCCTGGGGTGGGTGAGTCCAAAACTAAAGGGCATAGGTTTAAGGTGAGGAGGGAAATATTTAAAAGGGATCTAAGGGGCAACTTTTTTACACAAAGGGTTATGTATGTATGAGCTGCCAGAGGAAGTGGTGGTGGCTGATACAACTACAACATATACCCATCTGGATGGGAAGGATTTTTAGGGGTATGGCCAATCCTGACAAAGTGTTTTGGTCTGAAACATTGACTTTCCTACTCTGCCGTCTAACCTGCTGTGTTTGTCCAGCTCCACATTTATTGATTCTGTTGTCATTTTGAGTTATATTTACACTGTTGCTTTGGTGCAACTCTGGGGAGGATTGCTGGTCCCATCTCCACAAGGGTGTGTGTTCAGCAGTTTTGCTCAGACAGCTGTTGACTGTTTTTTTCAATCAGGACCAGTTGTATGGTTCTTGGCATGACAACTCCTCCCTGTCTCCTGCCATGGTGGACCCCTGTATATGAATAATACAGGGACAGACAGCGACCGCACTCTCAAAAGATGGCAACTCTCTCCTTGCAGAGAAGTAACAAAGAATTGGAAGCTAGTTAGCTATTCCCACTTGCATTTGCCTGTTAAGCTGCTGCCTCTAACCTGTGACTGAGATACAAAACAATTAATGTGCCAACTGCACTGTCTGTATTAAAGAACCAAAAGGACTTAGAAAGAAGATGATGCGAGATCAGAAGGGCTTTGAAGAAGCAAAAGCACACCTCATTGAATCTTGTGGACTGGTGCTATTAAACTGTGTTCATCTAATATTTTTTCTCCACCCGTAACAATTTTTGTTTGTCTTCTCAGCATTGGAGATCAAAGTGCAAACATTTAACACAAGAGAAGTTTGCACTTGTAACAAATTGGGATCTGTGTTGAGCAGTTATCACTACAATTGTACAGAGTGAGTATAAGCAACAATATATTAAATCACAACTACAGATATCTATATACACAGAGAGAAATTGTCTTCCTTCACCTGCAGATTAAGAAGTGATCTCACCACCTGCATGAAGTACAGAACAACCATCAGTCCCAGAGGTCCATTGCTCCCCAGTAATGGAAATGGATCAGCAACAAGTCACCATGACAACAGCATTCACCACGGGAATGACACACCGGAGAAGGAACATCACCCTAGGGTTAAGCAGAAACCAAATGAACTGCCAACGATGATGCACACGTACCATTGGGAGACCCGCCTAATTTATAGATGATATGAGCAATGCTTGTACAGAGTCTGACAAGTGGAACTGACTAGAGTTAACTCATAGCTCTGTTAATGAATAATAATTTTCATTTCTGATGACGCATACTGGGTAACTTAGATAATCTTTAGTGTCATTGGGAAAGATGGTTACTGATGAAGCAGATTCTGGACTACCTTTAGCTAAGCAAATAAAACTAAAATTTCAGTGGCCTGAGGGGAAACACCTCTGAGTAATAGTTGGAACTGCAGTGCGTCCCTTTAATGTTGTGCAGCCATCCCCGTGTGCTGGGAAACCTCCAGCTCTTCGTACCCTTCAGACTGCTGCAAGGAGACTGCCTCCATGAAGGTAGTGGCCTTTCCACGTTTTAGGGAGGTGGGGGCTCGGTCTACTGGCAGCAAAATTCTGGCTGCCCTTTAAAATAGGTCTCTTGGCATTTAATCATTCAAATTATGCTGGCTTCTGTGGAGCTGATCATCTCACATTCCCACATTTGGGGTACTTTCCTGGCAGTGGGAAGGGGAGCAGTCCCATTGTAGCTTCCTGTTACTTTACAGGTTGCCATGGCTTTGTTCCCACCATTCGGATAAATTTCTGCCCAGAAAGTGGACAGCTTCCTTAACCACGTATACTAAGGGTTGACTCAAGCAATCAATCACTGATATAAATTAGGCCCATTCTCATAAGCCATGTCTTTATGTTTAATTATGCTAGAGCAAACATCTGACAACATTGAGTAAGAACCATTTTTAAAGATGGCTATATATTCTATAAGCTGGTCGATCAGCTTTTGGCTGTCTTAGCTTCTTCCTCTTAGCCACTATGCAGTTTATCCGAGACGATGTGTTCTTCGTGCCGGGTCATTAATCCCGAATGATCCATCCATTATCTTCGAGACACACAGGATCTATTCACAGCTCCAGAGTACCATCTCTGTAGCTGTCTCCATAACCTTTGAAGCGCCATTGGATGGAATTGGCTTCACTGGTGTAAATTAGAAGCAGCCGGAAGTCAGTGTCCTTTGCTTAGCAAAAGTGGCTTTTCAAGAAGTCCAATATCTGAATGGCTGATGAAATTACAATTTTATATTTGACATTGTTCATCTTCATGACACCCTTAATGTTTTCCATTGATTTAAAAACTTTAAAAATCTGCAGAAATAAAACATCACAAAGATTGCCACTTGAGTTTTGAGTGTTGGTTTAATGTCAAGGCATTGTGTGACCTTGGGAGTTAACACCCTATAGACATCTACCCAATCTACCTTTTGTTTTGTCATTCACAGAATGTGGGCATTGCTTGCTAGGCCACCATTTATTGCCTAATAGTAATTGCCATTCAGAAAGAAAGCAAAATACCGTGGATGCTGAAAATCTAAAATTAAAAAAAAATGCTGCATTTATGAAGAGTAGACTTGTGGATGCGAACCATTCAAGTAGTCTTTATCCGAATGGTGTTGAACTTCTTGAGCATTTTTGAGATGCATTCGTCTAGGCACATATAAAGTATTCTGTCACGCTTCTGACTTTGTGAATGGTGGACAGGCTTTGAGAAGTTTGAGGTGAGTTACTCGGTGCAGAACTCCCAGCTTCTCAGGTACTTAACATGTTTATTTCAGACTTTCAGCAACTGGAGTATTTTGCGTTTATCCCAGCTTCTGACCTGCCCGTGTAGTCACAGTATTTATATGGCTGATACAGTTAAGATTCTGGTCAGTGGTAACTTGCAGAACGTTGATCATGGTTGGATTCTGTCTTGTTGAAGATGGTCATTGCCTGGCAGTTGCATGGTGCAAATATTACATGTTCGAATATTATGGCACTTGAACTCAGACTACTTCAGTACATAAGGAGTCATAAATGATCCTGAACACTCAGCAATCATGAGTGAACACCCTCAATTAAAACTTTCTGAATGTAGGGATTAACTAATGAAACAGCTGAAGGTAAACCTAGCACACTAACCTGAGGATTGCCTGCAATGATGACCTCTGACTAAGGTGGTTAACCTCCAACTACCAGCATTTTTATTTTGTTTGTACTAGGTACAACTCTAACCAGTGGCGTTTTCCCCGATTCCTACTGACTCAGTCTGTTTGGGCTCCTTGATGTCACACTCAGTCAAACACTGATTTGGTCTCAAGGGCAGTTATTCTTTCACTCTTGATCCAGCTCTTTTGACCATACTTGGATTAATGCTGTAATGAGGTCAGGATCTGTGGGCCTTGTGGAACCCAAACTAAGTGTTGGTGAACCAAATTTAAGGTTAAATCATAAATTTCAAAATTCTGTATATACATTGTAATGTTTCATTCTAACTAGTTACAGACCCCAGAGACCCCCTGCTGCCAATATGAAATAGCACCTCAAGATGAATTTCAAACAGTTGTTTTTAATTGGCAGATTAAAAATACAACCCAGTTATTATGAATGTGAAGCAATAGTTAGTGGTCATTAATGTTGAGTCTTGCTTCTTATGATAAATACCTATCTGTGACTAGCATAACCTTCAGCATCACATTGGCAGCATATCAATACTTTTGTGTGGAGTCCGAGGTCTTTACTGGAATTTCCAATTTAATATTATTTTTGGTAAAGGAACTGCACCATAAAATGGTATTTAAATTTAAAATGTGACATTGCCTTTCTCTTCTCACATGCCTTCTTTCATAATGATATATTTTACTGTAAATATACTGATGCTGTGCTTATTTCCTACCACTAGGTGGTGCTTTGGTATTAGGCAATGATATCATTACAAAGTGTATTAAATTACTGTCATCTAGTGGCTGGAACTAATTATTTCAGTCATGCCAAACTATCTTTCATTGTTATTTCGTATTTTTTTTTTCTGCAGTGGACAGTGTTAAATGATGATTAAATACCAACTACTGCCAATATGTGGGTGGGTAGATAGCGACCACCATCACCTTTTCTGATTAGGTTTACCAGGTCTAGAGTGGGAGAGGAACACCACCAGATAATTTAATGAGAAGAAGCTCTTAAACAAGATGCAGTGGAATAATGTAGTTGAATAAAGAAGTTACATTTGCTATTTATAATTGACCAGACCAAACCCTCTCAAAATATATTAAGAAGATAGCCTAGAGACCCTAACATTTTCTTATTTTAAAGGTGTGTCAGTTGTTGCATATCAGATGCAATTCACACTTTATTCATACACTATAGTTAAAATACAACAAAAGAAAGAAGAAATTGGAATAACTGACCTCTATTGGAAATCTTAACAGAGTAACAGATTATTTAACTACTAAAAAGTAACTGTTCCAATGTAGTAACATCTCATAAACATACCTTTGATAAAGGCAAATTCAGTAAAAGCGATTTTGTCACATGCAATTCTCTAATCTGAGAGGAAGAACATTGAGAAAATTCAGGGAGAGTAGCAGGGAGATGTGTACTACAGCTTCCAAACCCAGCTTCAAGATCCCAGCAACTGCTACAAAAAAACTAAAACTAAAAATCCTGGTTCCATGGGAGTTTGACCTCACCCATTCAGGTTGCTTCTATTGTTCCAACTTTCTTTCTTGAAAATGAAGGCCTCATAAGCCGTTTACTTTATTGGCTATGGAGCAGATTGCCTGACAACTCTGTCACAAACTTTCCTGGTTTTTTTTTGCTAAGAGGTCAAAATACAACTCCTGAAGCCATAGTTTCATCACAAACAACCGTCTCACTGACAACTTTTAAGACACTCGGATGAAGTCTGTTAGGACCCAGATACTTGTAAGCTCGCAATACCATGATTGCCTCAGTACCACTTCTCTGTTGATTGTGAATTTCCTGAGATGCTCATTGCCTGATTTTTAACTCCTATTTACATCATTTACAGTGACCAATGCAAAATACCTGTGCTATTCATCTGCCATTTCCTTATTTTCAATTATTAGTTCACCAGACTTACTTTCTACAGACTGAAGGCTCATTTTGTTAACTCTTGTCTGTCTCAAATATTTATGGAAACACTTAGTACCTATCTTTATATTTCTGGTCAAGCTTTTCTAATTTTTTTGTCACTTTTCTGCTTTTGTTTTAATATTCTGTCCAATCTTCTGATCTGCTACCTGTCTTTGCACAATTATGTGGTTATGTAAGATACTTTCTTTAACCTTACTTTAGCCACAATGATAATTTTGTCCTTTGGAATTTTTCTTACTCTTTGAAATGTATCTAGTCTCTCTATTCTGAAATGTCTGCCACTGCATCTTTATTGACTTATCCTATAAGCTAATTTGTCAATTTACTTTAGCCAACTCTGCATTCATGTCCTCCTAATTTCCCTTTAATTTTAGAAATGAGCCCCAGGTGCACTTCTCTTTACATCAAACTGAAAGTAAGTATCATTATATTATGGCTGCTACTACCTAGGGCACTTTCAGTTTGAGATAATCATAGCTCGTTGTACAATACCTGTCTACTATAGCTTGCTTTCTGGTTGACTCCAAATATTGTTCCAAGAAAATATCCTGTAATCATTCTATGAACTTCTCAACTAGGCTGCTTCTGCCCTTCTACATATAGACTGGAAAAATTAGATTGAAATCTCCCATGATTATCACTGTGCTTTTCTAACTAGCTCTCATTATTTCTTCGTTATGTTCCACCCTACCATGTGGTTACTGTTAGAGGACTCATACGCTCTCCTACAAGTGACTCCTTGCTTTTTTCATGTCTAAGCACTGTCTAAACCATTTACATATTTGGGTTGCCTGAACTTAGCACATTTAGGGATAAGCCAATAAAACTGCTGAATGAGTCATACTGGTTTGACTTATTGTGCGTACTTTAAAATGGAGAACCAACATGACCAGTATGTTCATTTATAGGTGTTACTTTACCTCAGGAGAAGTTTGCTCAATCAGAGCCATCGTTCCAACTTTTCCTCACTTACTGTCCCATCTAAATGTCTTGTACTCTTCAAGATTCAGGTCACAATCTATGCCATCCTGCAGACATACCTCTGAAATGGTTATGTAATTGTCCCATGATGCTATCTAGGGGAACATTTGATCCCATGAATTTTCTTCATGGTAGACAGCTGCCTTGATGAAGAAGGCATTTTCTTTTTTGGACTATATTTGATTTCTGAGCACAACTATTTCTTCTTGACAATATCTGGATTTGTGAATGTACTACCTCTTAGAATTTATCGGTATTATTTCTAGACTTCTGCTTCACCCACCATCTGGATAGCTTTGTCCAAAGTAACACCTTCCTTTTGACTATAATAAATCTGCCAAATTTCATCAGCAATTTCAACAACAATTCTGTCTCATGAATATTAATTTCAAAGCTCCATAGACACAGTTTACATATATCTGTGGAGATCATTAATGAAATAATCTATGGAGTTCCCTGGATGCTGAACTGTTAAGTCATGGTCTTTCAAGGATTTTATTTGTTCTTACTGAAGTAATTGACAAAAGCTTGTGAAACTTCATCTAAGTATCAGTGCCTTTTTTAAAATTTTGGTGCTAAAGAACCATCAGCGGTAGTTTCAGTCAAATACAAAGCGCATTTACTTGTTCAGCTTCTGATTTAACATCTAGCTTAGAAGCAATTCTGTATCTTTAAACACACCATGTCCAATTCTATACTGCCAACCCCCTTACTGACCATTGTCAACACACTCCACTGTGCCTGCTACTAGTTTTAATTCTTGGGACCTAACCACTCCTCACACCAGCCCTGACACCTGCCTTCCCACTGCCACTCGCCTGAGCCTTTGAAACCTGATGCCCTCCCCTTCCCCACCCTTGACACCTGAAAGCTGATACCCAGCAGCCCTCTGGGTCTTGACAATACTTCCCTCCCTCCATCAAACACATCGTTGCCCAATGGCCTGACATCTGATACCTGATTCACTTAACTAATTGCCACTCTATTCATACTTACCTTACGTTCTTACCCTTTTACAGCAGATGTCAAAGTGTTTGGTCCCGATGTCAGCAGATATTTAAATCTCAGAACACGGCATGAAAAGGGGACGTGGTTTTACTTCCTCCCACAATCCTGCATTATGGAGATCTGTGTTGACTTCAGCAACGCTCCATATTTCTGAAGCAGCCAGATTGGAATTCCTGATTGTCATTGTCTGTCCTTGGAATATCGAAACATTGTTATGGAGACCAATAAAAACTGAAAGAACTGCAGATGCTGTAAATCAGGAACAAAAACAAAGTTGCTGGAAAAGCTCAGCAGATCTGGCAGCATCTGTGAAGGAAAAAACAGAGTTAACGTTTCAGGTCCAATGATCCTTCCTCGGGTCACTTGCTGAGCTTTTCCACCAACTTTGTTAGAGAGACCAAGATGCTTCCTCAAGATTCAGAGCTGTCCCAGTCAAGTGATGCCATAAACAGTAAGTGCGAACCCTGGGAGACTTGTATTTGCTACTTAAACTGCAAGATTAGATTACATATGGCATCATCAGATTGGGTGGAGTTTAGTGTTGTCTTCAGCATTAACCCCTTCTGAAGCATGACCTTGCAATATAGACAGAAAGTTGTCTAGCAACTATGCCGGTTTGCTTTAACCAAGCAATGCAAGTGAAAAATTCAGATATAATATTCAACACCTTTTAGGCTGGTATACATATGGAAGGTTGTGTTGAACAGAAATCTGCTATTACTGAACAAAGAGACCTCAGAGTGCAGGTTCATAGTTCATTGAAAGTGGAGTCACAGGTAATAGGATACTGAAGGCGGCATTTGGAATGCTTGCCTTTATTGGTCAGTGCATTGAGTATAGGAATTGGCAGGTCATGTTGTGGCTGTACAGGACACTGGTTTGGCCACTTTTGGAATTCTACCTGCAATTCTGGTCTCCCTCCTCCAGGAAGGATGTTGTGAAACTTGAAAGGGTTCAGAAAAGATTTACGAGGATGTTGTCAGGATTGGAGGGTTTGAGCTTTAGGGAGAGGCTGATTAGGCTGGGGTTATCTTCCCTGGAGTGTTGGAGGCTGAGGGGTGACCTGATAGAGGTTTATAAAATCATGAAGGGCATGGATAGGGTAAACAGGCAAGGTCTTTTGCCTGAGGTGGGGGAGTCCAAAACTAGAGGGCGTAGGTTTAAGGTGAGAGGGGAAAGATATAAACGGGACCTAAGGGGCAACATTTCCATGCAGAGTGTAGTGCGTGTATGGAATGAGCTGCCATAGGAAGTGGTAGAGGCTGTTACGATTACAACATTTAAAAGGCACCTGGATGGGTGTATGAATAGTCAGGGTTTAGAGGGATATGGGCCAAATACTGGCAAATGGGACTAGATTTATATAGGATATTTGGTTGGCATGGACGAGTTGGACCAAAGAGTCTGTTTCCGTGCTGTGTATCTCTAAGACTCTATCCCACTTGACAAAAAAGCTCATTACAGTATAGTGCATAGATCTCAGACAGAATGGAGCTATTTCACAGCTGTAATATGATCAAGGGATTTAAGTGATGTCATAAACAGTAAAAGTGAACCCTGGTATACTTGTATTTGCCATTTGAACTGCAAGATTAGATTACATATTAGATCACTTCGTATTTTCTTCATTTTATCTATTTGGTGTTCATTTTATGTTCAGGTCAGTTTTAAGCTACTTTTGCTAATCAGCACTCCTTCTGACTTTCATTTTTCTAGGTTTTAATGTATGACAACCTTATTGTGAATTAAGGTGCCTGGCATCACTGCTGCAGTATGACAAGAAATAGCAAATAATTACAATGTACAGCTGATTACTGATCTAGTTTGCATTAACAAAGATTAGAGTTAATTCTGAAATTCGAATAAAAGTATTTAAATAAACAGTGAGAATTTTGCCTGTTTAAAGAAGTTATTAACTAACTTGAATTAAGTAACTTTGAATTAAGAGTATGTTATGCCAGGAAATTCCTGATATATAGTACTACTTAGCTGTCCACCTACAATTATAGTTTATGTGAAATCGTCAGTAAAAATTAGCTTAAAGGGTTTCCTTTGAATGTTTACAATGTACATCCACAAAAAGAGTGGTTTCATACATTCTAGAAGTCCATTCTCTATGAAAGTACAATGATGGCTTCCAGTTCTACAGAACATACGGTAACTCTTTTAAATTAGTGATGATATTTGAAGGCATGTTTCCAGAACAATGACAGTTTATCCCTCATTTTACACCTGGACTTGTTTCAAAGTGGCTTAAGTCTTTTTTTTTTAAAAGCCACAAAACTGAAGGTTTTATAATTGCCCAATACAAATATTAGATTCTTCATGGTTTTAGTAATGAAGTAAAATGCAAATGTCTAACCTAATTTTATGTAAATCATGGAAAAGTGCAGAAATTGCAATATTTAAAAAAGCTTAACCATAGTGCATTAGACTCCAATAAAATAATCTTTAAGTCTTTCTTGATATCTAATATACAGAAAATATTTAATGCCAAATGGGTCTGCTTTTGATTTTACTTATCAAGTCTAACCCTTGCTAATTCAGTAGTGTTTATGCAATTAATCTGAATCTGGATACATCTATAGCAATGTGTGCAAATTATGTGACTCCATGTTGTTTGAAAGTATTATATTCTTACTGGAAAAGACAATATTTGTACAAAATTTTACAATTAAAATTTATTTAGTTCTATTATTTCTTTTAATTATAACAGGAATAACCCAAAGACAAGGATATCACTAGATGAAAGAGAATTTATGGTTTACACTTCGTTCAAAAACACTATTGAATGCTAAAAGCTGGGGAACTGAGGGGCTGATAATGCAATGTTGCATGTCCAGTCACCGCAGTAAGTGCAGAGGACAGCAGCCTTCCATGCTTTTAACAAGCAGAGAATGCAACAGTGCGAACATAAACTATGAACATAACTTATTTTGCCTATTAAAGCTATATGAACTTGAGGCCTCACAATAGGCCATCACAACAATTTGAATTTAGAATGGTAGCTGAAGAGAAGGAAAAGCTTTTTTTTTAAAATCAAAACAAATCCTTTCACCTCCTGCTCCTTCGGCTTTGCTTTCCTTATTTATGTATGAGGTATCTATTTGCTGCTAATATAATATCACCCAATGTGGGGAGAAGCCTTGAAGTGGCTATTCGGGATTGCTTAAAGGCCCTAATTGGCCTAAGGGCGGGTGCACTGCCCTCAACCTATCCTGGAACGTGTAAAATACCAGTACAGGATGGTGATGAGTACGATCCGCCCCATCACCTCTGCCATCTACTTGACTTAGTGTCCCAAGCCGTCTGCTCAGTGGCCTGCCTGAGGGCAGTTCTGATCCACAGTGCTGCAAACTCCACCATGGGTAAAGGCAAGGAAGCAAGGCCCAATTTGATCTCTGCCAGAACTAGGAACTAACCCATGCTGCTGTCACTAATATGATCCAAATTGGTGGTCTAGTCAACTGAGCTGACCACTCTCCGCAAGAAGTCAGAGTTGCTATCACAACACACATATTGTGGTTCAGAGCTATGAATTGAGATGGTAGAGGCTCCAAATTTCACTGTCTGTCATTGGTATACGTTAGAAGGTTGATAGTCTACTACACCTTGTTATCTCAGATTCTCCAGCATCGGCAGTTCCTACTATCTCTGATACTCAACTTGTTTAGTCGCCTTATGAACATACCTTTCTTGGCCTTTCAGTCCTGAATGAGACTTGAACCCGAAGTATCTAGCTCAGGCAGGGATGCTCCCCCTGCATCAAAGAAGCTCCATCCTCTAACCTGTATTCCAAAATGAATTACCACCTTCAGGACCTGAGATAGAACAGTGATTTAAGCAAACAGAAAAGCACCAGCCACAAATAGCAGCTTTATTGAATACTTAAGATAATATACTATTTATGGAAAACAGTTTTATCTTTGCTTTCTCTGCATTATCTATATACAATGGATCATCCTGTGAATTATGTAATTGGGTCTGAAGTCAAAGTGCCTGACTTCATTTTACCCTACAAATAATCAGTTTCTCTAATCCAAATTTTATCATGAGAAACAACGATCTCACAAAAGGGAATCCAAAAGAAAGAGAAACATTTAAAGGTGAAGACAGATCTCCCATTATGATTTAGGTGATAAATTGGAACAGCCACAGAAGCATGGGTAAAAATGATCATTTATGTTATTTTCCTTGATAGTTCAGTGGTAAGCCCTTGGGGGATTTCAGGACTAAGGGTTATTTCCAGTTCAATTGTCTCTCCAATGGCCTGGATGTCTCCTTTGCCTTTTCCTGAGAAGTATTATTTCCTTACATCTCAAAATGTAGGTCAATTACAAGCATACTTCCAGAATTACTGTATGACAGTAATGGAACGAATATATCCATGAGGTGACAGGTATTCACTTGATTTGGTCATAAGGCATCGAAAGTGCAATGTTGTAACTGTAGCCAACATCTTCATCATAGGTGGAACGACAGATCGGTAAGACAGGAGCTGATTTATCGACTGAAAAGTCATAGACATAAATAATTCCTCGATGCCTGTAAAACAATAATTGGTAGTTACTAATCTTAAAAAAGTTAAACTTTGAGCAAATTCATCATTTCATCTGCCATAAAATATAATCAGTATGCAATTTGAAACTGCAATGTACAATGATCAAACATATTGTTAAAGAACTAGCATAGGAAAGTTTGTTATAAAATTAGACTTTTTTTATAATTGACATTGTCATTCTTGTTGAGAGTGAGTGGATTTGAAACAGAGAAAAAGTGTGTGTTAATTGCATTCTTTTTTGTTTTTACAATCATTGTCATTACTGACTATACCCAAGGTCAAAAATAATTAAAATTCAGATTGAAGTCTGCACAAATTGGAATCAATTCTGAATGCCTTTGTTTAAAACTGTTCTAATAATCTCATCATTTTACCAACACTGTCAATGTGGCCAGCTCCATTTTGAAATGAGCCTGCTGCTGAGTTTCCAAAGCACCTGCCTGTTTCAGGTCATGTGCTCCAATTAGGGTCCTTTGAAGCATACAGGGCCCCGACTTCCATTTTTGTTTGGAACTGGCCACGAAGGCCTTTGTGTGCCTTGGAGAATATGAATAATAATTACAGCTGCTGCTCATGTTTGAGAATCCTCAGCCTCACCAATCATGGCCATCCCCTCTCGCATGTCACTGACTGCTGTGCAGTCTTAATCTGAAGCCTCATTCTAACAAACTGTATTGGGACTCTTCTTGATGTCTCATGACTCACCTGCCAAATTTAATTGAGAGCAAAATCTCAAATCATGAGGGCCTCTTTGCTGTCAGAATGAGTGTTCTGTCAATTGATTGTCCAAAAGTTAAAATCAAACATTTCCTGTACATCTCAGTCTTAACATCAGAAAAGAGAACCTATTGTTACCATGGATGTGGTACTTCTATTTCACACAGAAGCCACCATTGTGATTTCTGAGCATTACTTCTAACTTAATAACAGCTTACTGCCAAACTAGAAATTTTATAATGCTAAATTGCACAACCTGGACCTGGATTAAAACTTCGCAAACATATGGAAGCCAATTACAGTAGTTGGAAAAAAGCAGACATTTCCTCAATTTATTTCAGCTTAACACAAACCTGATTCCAATATTTAGCTGTAGTTTGATTGACATAGGATACAAACACATACAGGTAAACTGTGATCATTATTTTTAAATGAAGATGACATTGACAATACTACTTAGATGGTATGCACAATGTTGCCCTGCTTTTCAATATGTTAGATACACATGATGATGGCACGATTGTAGACTAGTTATGTCTTACCTCCGATGAGCTGTTAAATCATCATCCATAATACTGGCTCCTCTTGGACATTTCTCATTAGGAATATTTGCAGTGACCAGGGTATGTGTGCCAAAACGTAGGTGTCGCACAGGATGTCTGGAAAAGTAATTATAAAATTAGCCTGAATTCTCTTACCTGGAGCTGCAATTATCGTTTCCATCTATGAAATAGAAATGAAAACGCATATCACATCAGTCAGCATTTAGAAGGATAAATTTTGATCCTTTTCTTCCAAATATTTAATCTTGTGTGTATTTGTCAGGTTTCCACCTTTTGAAAGTTTTCCACTTAATTTGGTTTTACTTTGATTTTCTAGATACTAAATTTTAAACATGCCCTCAGAAAATTTATAGTTTTAGTTGTTTTGAAAACTCATGAATAGTACAGCAAATGTTTTTTTCAATGATCCATGGAGATCTTGAAGATGATAGATTCAATTCAGTTCATGTTCTGTACTGAACTGACCTTAGTCAAGCAGTAATGCCAGTCGCAATGTCCTTTGAGTCCATGAGATAAAAATTGAATACAGATATGTTCTCTTTTATTATCTAATAATGCCTTCTACACCTATGCATTTCTATGAAAACAGTCTGTGTTACCAGGAAGGGATGCCAGAAATTTGACAAGATTGTTGTGTTCAAGTTTCACTTGAGATTGATTTAACTTCACCCGTGGAATAGCACTGAGGAAGAAATGTGGATAAGATGCTCTCGTATGTATTAAAGGAACTGTCCGGTATTAGCGTCACAGAGATATACAGCAGGACCAACTTGTGCATACCAGCCAGATATCCTAAATAAATCTAGTCCCATTTGCCAGCATTAGCTCAAATCCCTCTAAACCCTTCCTACTCATATACACATCCAGATGTCTTTTAAATGTTGTAATTGTACCAGACAGCACCACCTCCTCTGGCAGCTCACTCCATACATGCACGGCCCTCTGTGTGAAAATGTTGCCCCTCAGATCCCTTTTAAATCTTTCCCCTTTCACCTTAAACCTATGCCCTCTAGTTTTGGACTCCCCACCCCAGGGAATAGACCTTGCCTTTTTACCTATCCATGCCCCTCATGATTTTGTAAACATCTATAAGGTCACCCCTCAGCCTCTGATGCTCCATGAATATAGCCACAGTCTATTCAGCCTCTCCGTATAGCTTAAAACCTCCAACCCTGGCAAAATCCTTGTAAATCTTTTCTGAACCTTTTCATGTTTCACAACGTCCTAGAGCAGGGGGGACCAGAATTGCATACAGTATTCCAAAGTGGCCTAACCAATTTCCTATACAGCTGCAATATGACCTCCAAACTTCTATACTCAATGCACTGACCAATAAAGGCAAGCACAGCAAACACCTTCTTCACTACCCGATCTACGTGTGAGTCCACGTTCAAGGAACTATGAACCTGCAATCGAAGGTCCCTTTGTTCAGCAACACTCTCCAGGACCTTACCATTAAAGTGTATAAGTCCTGCCCTTTCCAAAATGCAGCACTTTATCTAAATTAAACCCCATCTGCCACTCCTTGGCCGATTGGCCCATCGGATCAAGATCCCGTTGTACTCTGTGGTAACCTTCTTCGCTGTCCACTACACCTCCAATTTTGGTGTTGCCTGCAAACTTACCAAACATACCTCCTGTGTTCACATCCAAATCATTAATATAAATGACAAAAAGCAGTGGACCCAGCACCGATCCTTGTGGCACACCGCTGATCACAGGCCTCCAGTCTGAAAAGCAACCCTCCACCACCACCATCTGTCTTCTACCTTCGAGCCAGTTCTGTATCCAAATATCTAGTCCTCCCTGTATTCTGTGTGATTTAACCTTACTAACCAGTCTACCGTGTAGAACCTTGTCAAATGCCTTACTGAAGTCCATATAGATCACGACCACCGCTCTGCCCTCATCAATCCGCTTTGTCACTTCTTCAAAAAGCTCAATCAAGTTTGTGAGACAGGACTTTCCATGCACAAAGCCATGTTGACTTTTCGCTAATCAGTCCTTGCCTTTCCAAATACATGTAAATCCTGTCCCTCATGATTCCCTTCAACAATTTGCCCACCGCCAATGTCAGGCTCACTGGTCGATAGTTCCTTGGCTTTTCCTTACCATCTTTTTTAAATAGTGGCACACATTAGCCAACCTCCAGTCTTCTGGCAACTCACCTGTGGCTTTTGATGATACAAATATCTCAGCAAGGGGGCCAGCATTCACTTCACTAGCTTCCCATAGAATTCAGGTTACACCTGATCAAGTCCCAGGGATTTATCTGCCTTTATACGTTTTAAGACAAAGTTAAAAAGCATCAGGTAATTTCCTGGTGTCCTGATCAATATCCCTTCATCGATAAAAAACAACAAAACCATTAACTAGTATTTAATCTCTTTTTGTGCATTTGATTGTGTTGTATAAAAATTGCATTTTATGACATGGTACACTGTCACATTTTCCAGAAATGTCACAAGTGCTTAAACTAAGTACCCAGAATTGAAAAGTGAGGAAAGGATCTTTGGCAGATTTCAGAAAACCACACTCAAAACTTGGGGTTTGTGACTGTCCTAAGCAAAGTGAATAAATTGTTACAACTGAAATGTCTTTCCACTGTGATCAATCCACAGAAATAGCTGATGAGCATTTCCCTTGATTTAAAAAAATTATAAACTCATACCTGGAATGCATTTCCCAGAGCTTGGTTCCCATTCGCTGTTCCCACACACAAACCAATCCCTCTTCACCACCACTGACTATCTTCCAGTCATCCATCTGTACTGATGACACACCCAGTTGATGGCCATAGAATGACATCACTTCTTTACTTGTCCGAAGATCATATACTCTCACCCTGAAAGAGAAGAGTTGAGATGTGCTAAACCACAGCCAAAGTAGAACACCGTATACAGACTGATGGCAAAAGGAAACTCAGACAATTTTAATTATTCAACTATTATGTAGGAGTAATGCCTTTTTAATAAGATCCTCTTTCCTCAATTATTGACATTCTGTGAAGGGAATATTGTGCCTCACCATAATTTACATCGGTCCAGGAGGTATCTCAAAATATAAATAACTCTGCATTGACTGAGATTACACAATTTTATGGATGTATCAACACAATAGATTTCTTGAAGTACAAACTCTAGTACTACCTAAATACTCTATGACATTTTCCACAGGACCAGAAAAAGATATAATGAAATGTTTGTTTTGAAAATGTTAGTATTAAATGGTATTTGTTGTATTTACTGCAAGCTAGGCTGATATGTCTCAGAAATTTGGTCAAAGATTCAAAGGCAGCATCCCCTTGTTCCTAGTAAGAATTATTGAGAAATTGCTGTTTAATTACAATTTACTTATTTATGATTCTTTAGTACCAATTTGAAAGGTATAATCAGGCATAAAAAAGTTCATAAATGTACTGCAAATATCTCCCCCCGCTCCAAAAAATAGATTTAGCACTGACAGCAGTTGAGTGAAATGAGATTGTCTTGAGTTTTTGCTGGCTATATCAATACAATCTGTCCGAAATCATCCAAAACAACACGAGAGAAGAGGGATATTTTAAATGTAAGCTTCATGGAGTGTGCATTGAGCAGTCATAATCTTTACCACTGGTTTAAAAAAAATTCTGTAGTACTTTGAAATAGTAGAGGGTCGATTAATGTTGTGATTAATCTATGGAATTCCTTGCCCAGTGAAGTAGTTGACGCTACTTCAGTAAACGTTTTTAAAGCTAAGGTAGATTTTTTTTGAACAATAAAGGAATTAAGGGATACAGTGAGAGCGCGGGTAAATGGATCTGAGTCCACGAAAAGATCAGCCATGATCTTACTGAATGGCAGAGCAGGCTTGAAGGGCCGGACGGCCTACTCCTGCTCCTAGTTCTTATGTGTTCTATGTTCTTTAATGTTAATTGAAGGACCTCCTTACAAATTGACTGGGAATCAAGGACCCGTCCCCTTCAAAAATAAAGTAATATTTATTAATATGGAAGGGCTGCATGTATATGTGTTTTAATTAGGCTTTTAAGAAAGTAGGTATTTATTTAGATATTAGCGAGATGGGTCTGCTGATGTCTCACTATAATGATGGTATATCTTGTGATGTTTAACAATGACAATCATAAATCATTCCACATAAAAGTTTTTTTTTAATTATGGACCAGTGTGTGGAATTGCAGAATGTAGTTTCCCCAGTACATCCATAAAAAAACCATGCAATTAAAAAACAGAATTTGATTTATTCAGTCTGGTAGAGCAGTTGTCTTGCAAAGCACTAGCAGACCCACTAGAGGATGATATGTGACTATTTGACAGCTTTGTGTACTTCCTCGAGTGACAGTGCACAAACCAAGACTCCATTAACATTTGCCACACAGGGCTTTTAAGTAAAGAGCTTAGAATCTAACAAAGTGGTGGGTGCTCTCGTTTGGCTATGTGGTTAGGTGAGATCCAAGCCCTGATCATGATGTCTTGGGCATCTGTCCATGTCACTCAGCTATAAAGCCAGCCCTGCTCAGTTAGCACTTACATAGCAATTTGTGGAGCCCCTGGAAAGTCCTATTCCCTAGTAGTTCACAAACTCTAGTTGAAGAATCATTGAGGTAGAGAACTGGACACTTATCAAAAAGTGCTAAATCATTGTGATAAACCCTTTTCCAGCTGTATTAATAATATGTGGTTAAAATAATTCAATTTTTCTTCTACTCAAGGATGAGTGTCACTGGTAAGGCCAGCACATGTTGCCCATCCTTCATTGCCTTGCGGAGGTGGTAGCGATGAGCCCCTTTCTAACAGAGTGGGCCATTTCAGGGGGCAATTAAGAGTCATCCACATTAATGTAGGTGTGGAGTCACATTGTAGACCAGATTAGGTAAGGACAGCAGATTTATACCCTTATAGGGCATTAGTTAACCTAGTATTTATTCCAGGATCTTATTAATTAATTGAAATTAAATTCTACCCAGTCACTGTGCAGGAATAGTCTAGGACTCTGGATTACTAATCCAGTAACATTACCACTATGCTACTACAAGGAACCAATTCACTAATTCACTGTTTTAAAATATGTTTTTATTTAATTTGAGTGTAAGCCTGAACCATAATTTTACTTAACAACTAACAATTTGAAGGATACTTTATGTTTAGTGTTCTGACTGCAGCCAAAGTGGAAATTCAGTTAAATTAATGATATGTTTTGATTCCTCAATTATGTTGTCTGCTCCCTTTCTTCATCTTTAAGGTATAACAAAAGTCTCAAGTAAAGTCACTGCTTTCTGAGGCCACTGGGCAAGTGCTTCTAATAATTTTCCTGATTGGCATATTTGATCCCTTAATTGTAGACTTCCATACTGCAACTGAAAAAGCATATCCTTCAAAATCGGGTGTCAAATTCTACATTGTTATAACAGCTATGAATACAAATACTATCATTCAATAATTCCTATTTTTTGCATGTATTGGAGCACTTTGTTACCAGTTTCCAGGTTTATTTTACTGCATGCAAAATGGAAGCTTCATTTTTTAAACACAGTGCCAAACATTAATGATTTTTAACTTGTGTTCAGAAAAGTAGTCAAAATCTCCCTTCTACAAGAATGAGTCTTCTGTTACTACTCATTCCTTTGTCGTCTTTATTTTGTGACAGCCTTTGATCCAGAATTAGTAATAATCATGAAAATCTGTAGTAAGTTATAATGTTTATGAAATGTATACTGAAAAGAAATACTTTTCAAATATACTTTTTTAAAAAAGAGTTTGTACCTGTTGCAAAGAGACCAATATTAATTTTGGATGACAAAAGCTGGTTCATGGGACCTGATGACATTTGACATGGAAGCAGTATAAGCACAAAGTTAAAAATGTGGAGGCCATGTGGGAGACAAAACAAGGAAAGAGAGGTACTGAATAGAGGAGGCAGTCTGCAAGCTGGGTCAGACAGCTGGAAGGAATATAGGGCTGTTGCCACTGTTTCCTTTGCTTCCATGTGGCTGAGTTTCCAGAATCAGCTGAAGCATGCTACCATTACTGAGAGGAACTGAGAGTTAAGAAGGTTCTACAATGATCTGTGCCATTGTGTACAGGATTGCATGGTACAACATGGATACGGCTGTCTGGCCAAGCCCTTGAAGACAATGGTTGGAATTCTGCATGAGGAAAATCTAAACTTAAAAAAGCTGTGTTGCTGGCACTGATGTCATACAGGGAGTGGACGACTTTAAAAAATCATCAAATTTTTCTTTGCTATATCTCCTATTCTATGCATAATATTTCGTTAATACTAATCATTATTTGCATGTTAATTTAGTTTATATTGATTCAGGCTTTTGTTAAAATAAAAGTTGCAAAAAATGAAATCTTGTTAAGTAATTTTTTCATGTGGGGATCATTGTTTCTTTGCTTTCTGCATCAATTGTCATAATTATCCATAAAACATCTATTGATTTGCTTCTTGGATTCTCATTAACTAGCCACACATATTATCTTGTGCAGCGAGTTTATCAATTTGATTTCCAAATTCATAATCCCCATCAACTAGAAAAGTCCATCTCAATTGGTTCTAAAAAAAACTGGAAAGAAAAAATCTTAATTCTGATATTTTAATAAGTTGATTTTAAATACATTTCTCTTTTTTTTAGTTTAGTTTTCCATTCTGTGGGGTTCTTAAATCTAAATTAGTGATGAAGAAGACTGGAAATGCCCATGAGAGTTCTGAGTCAGACAGAAACTTAAGCGGCACTTTTAACTCCAGCGGACAGTCTCAATGTAAGGAAACCTAATCCTTATTAGTGTTGCAGGTTCCAGCCACAACACAGCACCAGTTGTTAGACTATAATTCATGATCCAGCTGGACAAAGATCAGAAAAGAACACTTCTGTAGTCACAGATTCCTGGAATTATGGCAAAGTCACCCTCCAAAGGGGAAAGACAGACTGGAACTGAAACCAGATGAAACACAACAATTGTTATGATTTAACTAAAAACCTCCATAGATGTAGTGAAACTTGCCTTGTTAAAATTTTGGTTTTCTAGAATGGCAGAAACCATTCAAAAGCACCTCTAGCAATGAAGAGAGAGCAGACATTAGTAAATCTCTATTAGAAGGGCAGCCAACCTGTTCTTTCAGCTGCAATATCAGAAGAGATCAGTGAAAGGAGAAAATTAAAGAAAAGTTGTAGTCAATTGTTGTGGATTGGTATAAGGCCTATTACTGTTCACAATTAAATTTATTAAGGACCTGGACAGCGATATTAGGATATAATTGGCAAGTTTGAAGATGATACAAGAATTTATCTGAATTTTCAAACTGTAGAGAAGTATAGTTTAAGATTCTTGAGCAGATTTGTAGCTGGGGTTGTGGATCCTGTGGTTGGTTGGCTCGCTCGCAGACGTTTTCCCACCTGGTATTTAAACTCTGGGGTTCTTTGGAGTTGATTACTTCATTTCCAGTTTTTCTTCACAGTGGTGTATTTATAGGGTCTAATTCTACGTGTTTATTGATGGCCTTCGTAGTGGAGAACCAGGCCTCTAGAAATTCCTGCGCTTGTCTCTGTTTGACCTGTCCTAGGATCCTGATGTTGTCCCAATCAAACTGGTAGTTCTCCTTATCCGTGTGAATGGAGACGATAGGGTCTAATTCTACATGTTTATTGATGGCCTTCTTAGTGGAGAACCAGGCCTCTAGAAATTCCTGCGCTTGTCTCTGTTTGGCCTGTCCTAGGATCCTGATGTTGTCCCAATCAAACTGGTGGTTCTCCTTATCCGTGTGAATGGAGACGAGTGAGTATTGGTCATGTCTTTTTGTTGCTAGTTGGTGTTCATATACACCACTGCGAAGAAAAACCAGAAATGAGGTAATCAACTCCAATGGACCCCAGAGTTTAAATACCAGGCAGGAAAACACAACAGCACTTCATCGGAGGCTGCACTGATGACGTTACCCAGCGGGGTAATGAAATATTTGCAAACTAACAAACCAACCATAGAAGTATAGTTTTCTGCAAAAAGAGTGGGTATACTAGGGTTAATGAAACAAAGTGCTGGAGTAACTCAGCAGATCTGACATGACTCTTTGGAACTGATGAACTCGGGGAATGGACCAAACAATGGCAAATGGCATCTAATGCAAACAAATGCAGTGTGATGCATCTAGATAGGACTGATACAGAATATATTTATTCTTTATCGGGAACAGCACTGCAATTGTTTGAGAGAGAAAATTAGACTAGTGTTACTACAGTAAAGGCAAGGACCTGGGTATGGAAGTACAAAAAGGAAGGTCTGTGATTGGGTAGAGGGCAGGAAAGATAAAAATTATAAAACTTTCATTGTACAAAAGCTGGAAGTGGGAATGGGTACAGAAAAGAAACAAAGAATGAGTGCAACATGAAGGATTATGGAAATGCAAATAAAGATACAACATCAAAACTGCAGAAAAGAAACAAAATGGAGGCAGGGCATTTTATGATCTAAAATTGTTAAACTCAGTGTTAAGTCCAGAAGACTGCCGAATGCATGTTCCAAAGTGATGCTGTTCTGCAAGCTTCTGTTGAGCTTCTTCGGAAATCTCAAAGACAGAGTAGGGGCAAGGTAGAGACTTAGATACAAGTGATAAGGCAAGCGCATTGCCAGGCTGTGACCATCTCCAATAAGAGAGAAACTAATCATCGCCCTTGACATTTCATGATGTTGCCATCAGTGAATCCCCCACTATCAACATCCTGGGGTTACCATTGATCAGAAACTCAACTGGACTCACCACATAAGACAGTAGCTGTAAAATCATGTCAAAGTCTAGGAATAGAGCAGTGAGTAACTCAACTCCTGACTCCCCAAAGCCTGTCCATCTACAAGGCACAAGTCTCCAGTGTGATGGAAAACTCCCCAATTGCTTGTATTGGTGCAGCTCCAACAACACGCAAGCAGCTTCACACCATCCAGGACAAAGCAGGCTGCTTGACTGGCACATATCCATAAGTATCCACTCTCTCCACCACTGATGCTCAGTAGCAGCAGTGTGTATTATCCACAGGCTTGCACCGCAGAAATTCACCAAAGATCCTTGGACAGCATCTTCCAAACCCACAAACACTTCCACCTAGAAGGACAAAGGTAGCAGATACATGGAAAAACTACCACCTGCAAGATACCCTCCAAGCTACTCACCATCCTGACTTGGAAATATATCACCATTCCTTCAATTTGCTGGAATTTCTCCTCAAAGGGCATGGTGGGTCTTCCTACAGCACACAGACTGCAGCAGTTAAAGAAGACAGGTCACCACTACCTTCTCAAGAGCAGCTAGGGATGTGCAATAAATGCTGGCCAGTCAGCAACACCCACGTCCCATAAGTAAACAAAATAAAATCTCAGGGACTTGCTTATGGACTGACTGGAGGCATACCAAAAAGTGAGCGCCCAGTCTGCATATGCTTCTCCTATATTTTTGCGTTGTGAGCAGAAAATGCAATACACAAAACTGAAAGAATTTCAAGTCTGCTTTATTTGGCTTTTGTATCACTAAGCCTTTTGCTATTTAATCTTTAGTGCCCTTCACCCTATCACAAACCCATTCTGTACTTTCACATTGTCCCTCCTTCTACTTGCTCAAAATCTACTTTTAATTTACCTCCCTTCCAAAGAAGGGTCATCACAACCTGAAAACTTAAGACCTTCTTTTCTCAGATGCTGTGTACCCTGCTGAGTTTCTCCAGCTTACACTGTTTTGATTTCAGATTTTTGACTCTTACAGTATTTTGCCTTTGTATTTGAAACAACACCCTGAATTTTACCAAAAATCAGCAGTGTCAATTTCAGGGAGTTTTGTGAAGGGTTTCTCTTTGTGTTATCTCTCATAGTTCTGCACTGTTTACCTCATTCTATACATGTCAGACATTTACAGTGGTGCTATTGTGCACTGACCAGCAGCAGAACTCACCACGGCAGGACCCTTAGGAACATTCTGACACCCACAGCATATTTAAAGGCCAGCTGTGTAACAGGTCAAATACAGCCAGCCATGACTAACCTTCACAGTACACATGGTGGGAGAGGACACACAAGTAGCATTTTATAGAGAATAGAATCTGACGTTTGTATCTCATACTTTACATCATTTGTCTTATCAAATGTAATAGTAACTGCATCTACAAGAATGAAGTTACACAGTCTATCCCTCCTTTGCACCATTATATCAGAGTAAGAGGTCACCCATTTGCAATACAGAAGGAATTTGTTCTTTCAGAGAATGGTGAGTCTGTGGAATTCTTTACCACAGAGGGCTGTAGAGTCTGGGTCATATTTTCAAGGTGAGGATAGACAGATTTTATTCACTAAGGTAATCGAGTTATGGGAATAAGGCAGAAAAGTGTAGTTGAGGATTATCAGAATCGCCATGATCTTATTGACTCAGAGGAGACTGTTTTGGCCAAATGTCCTGTTTCTCTCCTACATCTTAGGGACTTAGGTACGACCCTGCCTGAAGGAGGGTTACTCTTTCCCTGATGCTCACTGTAGTATAATGTTTTGTTATTTTTAAGTGTGGGAGCATGACATAAGAAAGCCTTCAAACAGTTGAAAAGATTAACTTTTATTGAGTCACAGAATAAGCGAGAATAAGTGCCTTTCCAACAACAACAAATTAATTCAATTATTTCACCCGTCTCTGATCTATTGGATGTTGGTGTCAATTAAGTCCTGTCTATTTTGTTATGCTGAAGGTGATGCCCCTCCTGCTGAAAGTCCTCATCTTCTTCCTCAGAAGAATGTTGCCACTTCCACAGTGTCTCTTTGCACCTTTATTCAATCCAGTTACACAGGGAACTGAGGAAGGGTCACCGGAACCGAAACGTTAACTCTGTTTTCTCATTCACACATGCTGCTGGACCTGCTGAGCTTTTCCAGCAACTTTGTTTTTATTCCTAACACATTTGTGGGCTGGGGATTGACAGATCCTACGCAGAACCCTATTAGATTGCTGGAAGAGGACAGCTGCATACACATTAAATGCAGCTACTGGAATAGGATGGTCACAAGTCCTGTTCCAGCAGATGACACAGTTTTGTGGCAGTGTCCTAGGACATCCTCAGTTTGCAGTAGCAATACAATTGTTTGTCTGGAAGAAATGGCACTGAGAATAAAAGACTCTGGGCCTCCTGCACCTCCTCCACATCTGGAGGAGACCTTCAGCTGCAATTTCTTCACGTGACAGCTGTTCAACAGGCCCTGGACTAGCTAGCACATCTCTTCCCCCTCATTTCTCTGTGTCTTTGTTGCACCTCTGTCACAGTGATGATAATCTCTAACTGGATCCATTGGTTACAGTTCCAATGACCTTAGGTGGGGAATATCAGAGACAGAACAGGTCCTTAATAATGTGAACAACCAGCATTTGAATCGTGTACAAATGACAGTTGATCCTAGTCCTCTGTACAATGGGACAGAGAGAACAGTGACGAGGAGGGTCATGGAATGCCTGCGTACGGGCCTTTGACATTATGAACCTTATTACGATGTATGCAACACAAGCTGTGTAGTGAAAATATAGTAGGAGATTTTAAGTGTGGGTAAGATTATTGAAACCCTTTCTCTTCTTTACCACCCCACCTCCAACATACACCCCATCACCCAAGAATGGTAGCATTGCATATACGGACATGTTGGTAAATACTTACAGCTTAGAAAGAGAGGAAATTAGTCCTTGAGCAGTCTATAAGACCTTGGATTGTCTTTGTGAACTGTGACACTTTTAAGGTCATCTGTGATTACTTCTGCTTCACAGAGATGACTCTGATCAATTTGTAATGGCTTATGACCAACGATATGGTCAAGATTACTTGTGGCCAGTATTAATATTCAACACAGTTGGTCACTGCATACATTTCATATTCTATGATTACAAATATCTAAAACCTATACATTGTAAGTACCTGACAAATACAATTGCCCCTTAAGGGCCACACCGCTCACAAGTACAGCTTGCATTTTCGGACAGAAAGAAAACACTTACTCCAGGCGCAAAGGCAGTCATCTTTCATCTATGTGGCACATTTGCGATTTGGATGAAGACGGAAGGCAATGCTGATTGCATTTCTCATAGTGAGTCACCAGCTCAGCTAATTCTACAAAGGGGCGGCATGGTGACTCAGTGGTTAGTACTGCTGTCTCACAGCACTAGGGACCCATGTTCTATTCCACCCTTAGGTGATTGTGTGGAATTTATGCACATTGTCTCGATGTCTGCGTGGGTTTCCTCTGGCTGCTCCAGTTTCCTCCCACAGTCCAAAGTTGTGCAGGTTAGGTAGATTGGCCATGCTAAAATGCCCATAGTGTCTAGGGATGTGCAGGCTAGGTAAATTTTCCATGGGAAATGCAGGGTTACAGGGATAGGGTAGGGTGGTGTATCTGGGTGGGATGATGTTCGGATGGTTGGTGTGGATTCAATGGGCCGAATGGCCTGATTCCACACAGAAGGGATTCTATTATACAAACCTTCACATTCCTCTTCCTTTGCACTCTTTGTCAAACCCATCAGTTCTGAGACTCCACAACTTTCCACCCAAATCTTCCATTTCAGTCTTCCACCATCTTCTTTCCAGTACTACTCTTGAACACCATTTCCGCAGCCCACCGGTTGAAGCCACAGTGGTGGTGACACACCCAACCCCCACAAGGAACACATGTCCACCAATACACCAATTATACGGTGAGCTGCCCCTGCCTGGTCACAATTGTTACCCCTCTGCATCCCAATATACTGCATCTAATCCCCACAACTGACTTCCCCACTTTGCTGACCATTGCACCAGCCCAGGCTAATTTGCCTTAATTTCAAGTAAACAGATCCCCAGGATAGACTGTGGCCTAAACCACTGAATGATATAGAACGTCAGTCCTGACTAATGAGTGACAAATGGCTGCCCAGCAGCATTATAATGAAAAGCATCAATGTGCTGCAAAGTACAGGATTAAAGAGCTAACTGTACCATACGTGAGTCGGTGATATGCCATGATGCAGTGAGACTGGTGAGTGTCTAATATCAGTCTCTGCGGACAGGGAATGCAGATGGTCACTGCATATGGAGTGTGCCCTGAGATTCTGGAGAATGATGGTCATGATGCAGGCCCAGGCGAGCAAACAGTGAGCTGGAGTTGCCAGGTACTTTTTTGACTTTTCATTTCAGAATTGTCGCTGTTTAGTTTCTCTCCAATGTGTGGCAGAATAGCAAATTTCATATAAACTTGGCAATAATAAATGATGATATGAAAATGCATGCAAATATGCATCTCACTGTTCACTTGAAAAAACTGGACATCCTTTTCTCTACCTCAGAAATCTCATTTCTTCAATTTTGCCATATTTTCCTAGCTGACTTGCCATTGCCTATATTGTTCATGGGCAGCGAATGTGTCAGATTCTATTAACAGCATCATTTCACACAAGTCAAAAAAAACCCTTCAAACATAAGAACTAGGAGCAGGAGTAGGCAATTGAGACCCTTGAGCATGCTTGGCCATTTGATATATCCATGGTTGATCTCAACTGAGCCTTAACTCCACTTTCCTGCCTGCTCTCCAAAACCTAACATTAATTAAAAACGTGTCCATCCCTTCCTCAAATTTACTCAATGTCCCAGCATCCACCACACTCTGGGGTAGTGAATTCCACAGATTCATGACTCTTTGAGAGAAATAATTTCCCCTCATGTTTTAAATCTGCTACCCCTTATCTTAAAACTATGACTCTCATTCTGGATTGGTCTACAGAAGGAAACTTCCTTTCTACATCGACAATGTCAATCCTCTTTTGCACCTTTTATACCTCAATAACAGCCCCTCTCATTCTCCTAAACTCCAGACAGTACATGCCTAAACTTTTCATTTTCTCTTCATAAAATAAACCCCTCACCTCTAGAATTAATCTAGTGAACCTATGCTTATGTATGACTTTGATTAATCGGCATCCGGAGCACGAAATCTAATTTTGGATCCCTCACCCAGTGAGTGATATAATGTCCTTAAAAGATTGCCAAGCTTAAAGAAAATTATTTTCTCAGGGTCAAAGAGATGAGTCTACTTACTTTAGAACAGTATAGACTCAGTCATGATGTGGAGGTGCCAGTGTTGGACTGGGGTGGACAAAGGCAAAAGTCACATGACACCAGGTTATAGTCCAACAGGCAGACACAGAGTTGACTTGATGAAAGTATGTACGGGGAAAGAGATGGAATGCATATATATTGATAGATTGGATACAAATTCGTGAAGTGTACAAAGTAGAAATAGACTAAGCATTAGAGATAACAAGCATGGGGCTGGATGAACACAGCAGGTCAAGCAGCATCATAGGAGCAGGAAAACTTGACGTTTCGGGCCTAAACCCTTCAT